>CM076975.1:14909302-16109302 GCA_039105355.1 Benthosema pterotum | reverse complement strand
GTTGGTTGTGAGTGGACTGGATATTGACACAGGAAATATAAATGGACAGTAGAAAGATTCACATGTAGTTGAAGTCTTCTTGAATATCACTGACATACCGCAATTCATTTTTAAAGCAGCGTAAATAGCGTTATCTGTAAATAGCTTTTCCTCTGGCTCATTCTAGAAGAGCAGAACATTGGAATCGTAATAATCATGAGTTTGAAATAGCTTGTTTCACACAAGTGCAATTAGTGCACCTTTCTGAAGCGCGCAACGGCCAGTTTTTCTTCTTCGTGGCGTTTCCTCAGGAGTTCCAGCGTGGTCAGCTGGGTCAGATCCAAGCCCCCTATGTAGGGGGCATTCTGAGCAGAGCCTTTGGACGGCGGTTGCTTCTTGGGTTTGGGTTGGGGTGGTATTGGGGGCTTGGATATACTTCTTGCATATTCCAAGGCCTGGAAAAAAGACATAGATGGAAATGAGGAGAGAGAGAAATAAAGTTGAATGTTTGAGAGAAATTCACAGAATGATAGTCCACCACCACCTCCACATTTGACTCCACCAGTCCTCACTTTAATCGTAATCAGATGCATCTCAGCGAGGCTCTTCCTGCTTGGCTAAGAAATACTCCGTCGGGACCATTTGTTAGCCAATGACAAAGCTTTCAATGACAAGGATTTCTTTGGAGGCCTCCTGCAGCCCCTAGAGGCGTCAAAAAGCCTAGATTTTTTATATCTAATTAAAAGAAGACTTCATGAAAAAAAAAAAAAAAACAATAAAAAACTATGTATTTATTATTTTGAGCATAAAATTATATATAGGAGCTTTAAATCGCATAGATTTCATTTTATCCAAGTTACTCTCACAGACATACACACCTTCCTCCTGGGAAGATTCTTGTCACTGTCTTCCAGCTCCTTGGCCGGCAGAAAGGGAATCCTACTTATCTTTTTGTTCTGCTCCCGGATCACATTTGAATACAGCTTCTGCCGTCTCATTTTCTCCGCATGATGGTTGTGAGAGAGAGAGAGAGGGAGAGGGAGAGACAGAGAGAGAGCGGGAGGGACAGATTACAAAGAGGGGTTTAATTAACTGAGCCATTTCTCTCTTAAAGCCCTTCTATTTGTATATACCCTCACCAGAGCCTCTCCAACCCCGGGCCAACAAAACATATACAACAAACCATTCAGCGGGCCTATCAACATTTACACACCATCATTCACTAATAGGCTCGGCCTGCCGAGGCTCACATGGCCCAATCTAGCGCAAATTGGCCAAACATGTCCGCGTTTTGCAACCGGGGGATTAACAAAACATACATCAAAGCACAAAGAGCACTTAACTTCTTATCCTCATTTGCTTTGGGAATCAA
Organism: Benthosema pterotum; assembly: GCA_039105355.1. Lineage (NCBI taxonomy): Eukaryota > Metazoa > Chordata > Actinopteri > Myctophiformes > Myctophidae > Benthosema > Benthosema pterotum. The sequence goes on along the minus strand of CM076975.1, from coordinate 16,107,951 downwards.
ACATTTTTATCTTTGGGGAGAGATGAAGAAGGAGGAGTGGCGGAAAAATGAAGAAAGCCTTTGAACATGACACTAGTAGTAGTGGACATGGTTGTCAAAGCGATTTGCGATAACATTGGTTTCAACATAAATAATAAAGACTATAATAACTCATACTAATCGATTTTGCAAATATGATAGTGGCTAAAACATGGATTGAAATCTTGCCATAACACGTACACAGGCTGCTTTAATAGAAACGTCTCGTCTGGAGAAAACACAAATCAGTATTAGGTTGAAATAGCTGCGGGAACAGCTACAGGGGGACAGATGTGCACCAAATCTCTCTGAAGCACAGAGGCAATGAAAGAACAAGCACGCCTTGTTCGCCCTTCCAAATCGAGCTGACTGTTTTGAGCTTATTCACCATTTAGTGAGGGAAAGATGTTTTTAAGAGGGAGATTATCCTAAACACGCTCTCGAGTATGAACTCTTCTCCGAGGAAAAAAAAAGCAGAAGTAGGCTACTCACTGTCTTCTCAATGGCTGCTGGATCAGGCCCAAGCCCACGTAGATTGATGTCTTGATTTAGGTGTTTGTAATCTTTCAGGGTGTAAGGCTGGGAGAAGTAGACAGCAGAACAACCATGATTAGAATCTGCTATCAGCTATGTTCGGTTGTCTCACTCACACACACACACACACACACACACACACACACACACACACACACACACACACACACACACACACACACACACACACACACACACACACACACACACACACACACACACACACACACACACACACACACACACACACACACACACACACACACACACACACACACACACACACACATTTCTGTCATTCATTATGAAAACGTCAAAATAAGAGTTTTTAATCTCACTGTCAAAGAAATGAAGACCTTTTGATGGGGCCATATGAAGTATGTGTGCACACAAGCGCGTGCATGTGTGCATCATGCAGCAGCAATCCACAAGCTGCTCCTGCACGGCCCCACACAAAAGGGCATTAATCAGTCCAGATTGGACTAGCTGCTCTTGGGGAAGGTGGGATCAGGCCAGAGAGAGAGAGAGAGAGAGAGAGAGAGAGAGAGAGAGAGAGAGAGAGAGAGGAGGGAAGGGGGTAGATCTCTTGAGATTTAGCCATTGGTCATGGACACAACGGGGAAGCTTCTTTTCAAGCACTCTCCCTCCTTTTCCCAAGCCCTAAGTCATACTTGTATGCATTCATGCGTTTGGGGGAGCCATGGCTGTGGCTGTGCTGCTTTACAAATTGAGCTTGTAATCTTGTCAGACGTTCACCATGCTAACTAACACGACGGCAGGAGACCACGGAGGGCAACGGTGTGGTGACTAACACGACGGCAGTTTGACTAAAGCTCACCCGTTCGCTCCTAAAACGTGCACAAATGGCGGCATACACGTGCAGCACATACACAGGCCGCGCACACACAAAACGGTAAGCTTGTTAAGGCTTAATCCTGCTCCTACACCGTCGTTCGACATACAGTACAGTGGTGAATTACTGCCGCCACACCCCCCTCCCCATCCCACCCCTCATCTGAAAGCTTTCAGGACCATGTAGTACTTGTTACAATCAATGAGGAAAAACATCACTGGTGGGCGAAGATCATCTTTTGTTTTAATTAAAGGGATTTCGTATTTTATTTGTTTGTTTATTTGTTTACTAAGCTCAACTGCACCCCAAAATCCTGAAGTGATTTCACTTATTTCAAAGGTTACTTTTTTCTTCTTTTTTGGCTACCCCTCCCCATTATGCGTGTGCTGATCATATAAGGAGTATGAAATGAGGATAAGAGGGGCCTTCCTCTAATCAGGTTCGAGTGGGGTGGGCCTTGATGTACATGATGTTGTCCTGTTGCACATCCCCTCACCATAGAGTGTGTGCATGTTTTCCAAATCACCCAAATCGCTTACTATACCTTTAAACATGCAATAGATTTTCTGTGGACTGAGGTTTTTTCTGAATCAAGCAGGTGCTCTGGCTTCCCTGCACTTTGTGATGTCACATTCTGCAAATCTCATTTAGCATTTCTGTGTGTTTTTTTTTTATTACAGCTCAACATGCTTCCAAACCCCAGAGCAAATTCCACACCAGAGAATCCACTGAATGTTCAAAGTTCAGTTTTGTGTGTGAAATTGAGGCCATTAAAAATGAATGAATGAATGAATGAATGAATGAATGAATGAATGAATGAATGAATGAATGAATGAATGAATGAATGAATGAATGAAAATAATGTCATGAAACCTACTGTAACATTTTGACTATACCAAGTGTCTGTGAACATCCTGTGAGAATTTTCTCTCCCTCCATCAGCCCAGTGATTCGGCTATATTCCCTGTGTATGTAAACCTAGCACTGGCTTGCTTCCTTGCACATCTCTGTGCCGGATTTGGACATGGTCGCACGTTGTGATGCAGTGTGTTGTGAGCTCGTCGAGCGGCAATTTTCGTGGCACGCAAAACACAATGTGCAAATCAGGTATAAACTCAAGCATCACTCTTCATTAGGGCTCACCTGCATGCATGCATTCAGATGCTCAGGCTGATGGGAAAAAAAATAACAAGAAGAACCTACGGATCATTAAATGAAAATGAGCATCTTTAGCAGCCGACGCACCGCACAGACAGCCTGTTGTCTCCCTCCTAATCACCTCATCCTCTAACGCAGCTTCAAATGGCTTTCATGGATCACATCTTCGTCATCATCTCTTAGCAATTAAGTGCATCTCACTGGGCGAAGACAATTAACCTGATGTTTTGTGCCTTAGCCCAGTAGACCCCCCCATCCCCCACCCCCCCACCCTTTTTTAGATTAAACCGTTCGTGCATAGGAGGAGCCGCTAAGGAGATTATTGGTGACTTTAAAAAGGGCATTTATTTGTGTAACAAGTGAGTGGTGAAAAACTAGAAAACTTCAGAAACAAACGAAAAATTCAGAAACAATCCTTCTTTTATTTACCTATTTTATAAACCACTAGTATTGTTTCTAATACAGTGGTTTTCAACCACTGGTCCGGGCACCACCAGTAGTCCTTGAGAGGGTTCCAGGTGGTCCTAGGCCAAGTTGGTTAAGCAGATGAAAAGTTGGTTAACCAGATGTAACTCTTTGAGAGTGTAAACATTCATGTTTACACTCTCAAGAGTTTAAATATTTACTATCTGAATTAGCTCAAGCATACACCGCTAAAGAATGTAGAAAATGAATGGTCATCTTGATCTGTATGTTTGACTGTTTTCCCAAATCCCAAAAATTCCCAGCCTGGAATTGTGGACAAAAGCAAAGAAATCTTTTGTTTCGGGGTCTGTGGGGCTAAAATGTCTTCAAATGGTGGTCCGTGGCTCAAATGTTTAATAAACGGTGAACCCTGGGATCAAGAAGGTTGAAACCCCCTGTTCTAATTTAATGTTAGAATTCAGCATTCAGCACAGCTTACAGATGGCTTTGTGTTTTAGCCAATAGGTCAAGACATGCACGCACACACCTTGTAAGTTGCTCTCTCTGCCAGCTGTCTCTGTTTCTCCATCTGTGCCAGGTAGCCATCAGAGCAGCTCCTGGGGATAGGGTTCTTCCTCTGGGTCTGTTGGCTCTGTCCACATCCCCCAGCAGGGATCAGCTCAGCTCCTCCTCCTGACAGTGGCTTGACTATAGGGGGCAGCACCGTGTAGGAACCCGGACACTGGGATTGGCCTGAAGGCCCGACAACTTCATACGGATATGGGATGACGGAAACCTCACTTGGACTCCAATCGTGATTGTTCTCCATGTGTGATGATGAGAATTGTGGTACAGGCAACCTACCATCGGACACACAAACATAACACTTGTGGATTCACGACCAGATAAAGTGCAATAAATACATCGCTGCATGGAAATGAGTTTAACCCTGAAACCCTGCAGTACCCATACAGATTTCTACCTGTTGAAAGTGTTTTCAACCTTACTACTTTGTACAACTAGCATTTGTAGAGGAAATTATGTAAAAAAAATGCTAATTTTATGTAAATTTTAATGTATTTTTAAAATAATTGTAATAAATTATAACTTTTTTCATCTTGCAAAATAATGATTGCACATGTTGTATGTATATTAGCCTACATGCGTTTAAAGGTTAAAATTCATCAAAAAGTGCAGAGATTTTTTTTAATTGTGTGATTTTCAGACTCTGTGGGGGGGTATTTATATGCAAATAGCATGACCAATAGCATTGAAAGACTATGACAATGAACAATCATAATGTTTATGTGAGAAAAGAATAGGAAAGAAATATCTAAATTAGATAATTAACAAGATTGTGCCCCTACGGGGCACAGGTCTCCACCGTCCGGGCTGAAGAATTGATGATATTATTCTAATATATATAAAACACTAATGTCTTTTCTGAATTTGATGCTTCTCATTACATCATCTTGTTTTCATTCAAGCTCAGGGTTTTTCATCATGACGTCATCTCAAGCTTCTCAATCTCAGGGGTCCTCCTAGAGTCTTGTACCCAGCTCTCCACCGTCTGGGCTCAGGTTTGAAGGTCTACTAGTACTAGTGTATCACCTATAACCTCGTCATGACGCCATGATGGATGGCCTGCAGGACAGACAGACAGTCGTGGGACAGACACATTCGGGGACTGACGGGCTGCGTGTACAAACAGAGGGCGTTTTATACCCATGACCTATGACCTTCATACCTATGACCTCATCACGACGTCATCTCAAGCTTCTCAAGCTCAGTCTTCCTCCTAGAGACCTGTACCCAGGTCTCCACCGCCTGTACTCAGGTTTGAACGTTCACTGGTACTAGTGTATCAACTACAACGTCGTCATGACGTCATGACGAACAGGCTGCGTGCACACACAGTCGTGCGACAGACAGATTCGGGGGGACGGACGGGTCGCGCGCACGGACGGAGGGCGTTTTATAGTGCCCACCTTCGGTCATCTCAAGCTTCTCAAGCTCAGTCTTCCTCCTAGAGACCCGTACCCAGGTCTCCACCGCCCGTACTCAGGTTTGAACGTTCACTGGTAGTAGTGTATCAACTACAACGTCGTCATGACGTCATGACAAACAGGCTGCGTGCACACACAGTCGTGCGACAGACAGATTCGGGGGGACGGACGGGTCCCCACCTTCGGTGGGGACTATAAAACGTGCACACACAGTCGTGCGACAGACAGATTCGGGGGGACGGACGGGCCGCGCGCACGGACGGAGGGCATTTTATAGTCCCCACCTTCGGTCTCCACCGCCTGTCTCCACCGCCTGTACTCAGGTTTGAACGTTCACTGGTACTAGTGTATCAACTACAACGTCGTCATGACGTCATGACGAACAGGCTGCGTGCACACACAGTCGTGCGACAGACAGATTCGGGGGGACGGACGGGTCGCGCGCACGGACGGAGGGCGTTTTATAGTCCCCACCTTCGGTCATCTCAAGCTTCTCAAGCTCAGTCTTCCTCCTAGAGACCCGTACCCAGGTCTCCACCGCCCGTACTCAGGTTTGAACGTTCACTGGTACTAGTGTATCAACTACAACGTCGTCATGACGTCATGACAAACAGGCTGCGTGCACACACAGTCGTGCGACAGACAGATTCGGGGGGACGGACGGGTCCCCACCTTCGGTGGGGACTATAAAACGTGCACACACAGTCGTGCGACAGACAGATTCGGGGGGACGGGCGGGCCGCGCGCACGGACGGAGGGCATTTTATAGTCCCCACCTTCGGTGGAGACAATTAATAAAAAAATGTTGTACTATTGCTACAGTGTAACCCTAATCCAGTCATGAAAAAGCAACATGTTTTCACCTTTGCCATCTTCCATGGTGCATCTCCTGAGGCCAGCCGAGAAGGTCCCCTCCGTTCAGGCCTTGCCTGCGACACCCTGGGTCTGAGCTGGGTGAGGACAAGACACGCTGTGGCACCGTGTCCCCTTGTGCCGGGCCGATGTGAGGAGAGAGCACTGGGACGGGGGTGTCCCTGTCCCTGTCAAAACGTGTCCCGCCATTGTTGGCCGCAGGAGGGGTGCAGCGCAGGCCGCTGGGTGACGCTAAAGTGACGACTTTCTGGTGCAGGAGAGGAAGAAGTTCTGATGAGGTGCTGAGGCTGATGCTGAGGTTGATGGTGGGAAGAGCCGGCTGACGGTCTACCACAGGACTGACCTGTGCCAACGGGGCAGGTTGGGACGGCACACCGGTCAACTGCCATCTCCTGGAGAGCTGCGCGTGCGCGTCACTGAGCAAAACGACGGGCTGTGACAGAGAAGTGGCCTTACGGGTGTTGCTGTTGGGCTGTTGGGCAGCAGAGGGGCTCACGTGGCCTCCTGGCCTGGCTCCGGACGCCTGCCCGAGAGGTTTGTTCTGTGACCGGGGCAGGTGACTTCCCTTCTGCAGGTCCTTCTTCCGTTTTGTGAACTGGATGACCTGCGGTTAGAGTAGGATTAAGTGCAGATGAGAATGGGAGGGGGAATGGGTGCTGCAATCATGTGTACAGACAGAGCAGCAGGCAGAGCTTGAGTGCTCATTTAATTTGTGTACATTTGCCATGCATGAAAGCTAAAAGGGACATGGAACCGTTATGTCATGTCTTATGCCATGTCATTTCATATGCAGGTTCTAATGGTGTCTAGGAGGCCTAATATAGATGAAAACTCCATAATGGGCCTTGCATAATGCTATTGTAACCCTTGACCTTGTATAATGTGTTTATAGAGCTGAGCAGTCCAGCCCTCTCGTGACGTTGCCCCCGCTTCAGAAATGGATTCCCCATTCATTTTCCTCATAGACTTTCGAAAATACTTTCATACACACACAATCATTTATGACAATCAAATCATTTCTCAGAAGAAAAATGAAACAAAAAGTGTTGTATCCTGCCGTTTTTTTCTTCTTGCTAATGGTATGGTAATATTGCGTTGTGTTGTCATGAATTGTCATGACCTGAGATGGCTTTGTCTGTGGTGTAATCGTCTTTATATGAATCATTTTCGAAAGGTCTATGAGGAAAATGAATGGTGAACTCATTCCAGGAGCGGGGGCGACGTCACGAGAGGGACGGGACTGCTCAGCTCTACTACTCTGGAACTTTAGTGCCTTTTGAGGGCCCTCCAACATCTGGCTTTTTGTTGTGGTGTCATGGGGCAGCCAAGTCTATGGACTTTTTACTGTTTGCTTTAAACAGGTTTAGGTTTTAAGTGAGGTGGAAGATGTATAGAAGACAGCATAGAAATTTAAGAGCTGCATACATAACTAAAGGCGGTGCGCAAAATTAAATGTCAAATCTAATTCTGCCTATTTACAAAGAAAAATACTAATAAAAAAGACTGGCAAGCAGTGTCGCGGAGAGGCACGATTCCTCCCCGGGTGTAAGTAGCGCTGGCTCTCTTCTTTGCATGATCTGGCCGAATTATTCTGCAGGGTCGGCAGGCCCTCCGCTTCATGCATCTAATGCTGCTGATTTAGCAAACCCCAGCTTTGCCCATTCCAGGGGGAAAATATTTATACTCCTCTGCCTGGCAGCGTTAAGGTGGCTGCTCAAGTGCTCAAAATAATAACGCTCCTCTATTCTCCCCCTCCTTTCCGTCTCAGACGACCCTTTTCAACAGGCGTCTCCGGCACACAGGCTCCACCGTGACATCTCTCTCAGAGATCATGTTTGCGTTCTGGGTGGAGCGAATGAGACGCCTGTGTGACGGTGCACCCACTGTGCTGGATGTTTTCATCTGGAGTGCTGAGCCCCTTGCCGGCAGTTAAGCAATACGGCTGCCACACAGGCACACAATCACAGGCGTTGGCACACATATGAATGAATGAAGGTCAATCAAGTGAAAAGGAGGAGGAGCAGGGGAGGGAGGGGAGGAGGTGGGGTGTGGTGGTCTACCTTCAATTGTTGTGTTTTTTGGAGCCATCTCAGCTCTGGGTCGGAACTGTCCTCCGGGCTGCACTCCAGACGCTCTGGCGGCGTCGGAAGAATCACCTCCTCTGGAATGTCGGAGACCTTTAAGTGGAAGAAATGGCAGTCCTTGAAAATGTGTCGCAGATGGATTAGAAAAAAAAAACAGATACATTTTATGACATATTACCATGCTAGCAAGTAGAAAAGAACAACATTTAGATGACAGTGAGCTGGATCCACACTCAAAAATAGTAAAACACACACACACACACACACACACACACACACGGAAGTTACCAGCATAGACTATACATTGATTAAAGGTTGCCTCGGTTAAACAAACAAAAATAAATAAAATAAACTCACATTCCGTCCTTTATCGAATGATGCTCACTCACCACTGTCAATTCTTTTCTTTTTTTCCCCCTCAAACCAATTACCGTTCCAATTGTTCCTAATGCACTCGTTTCTGGCAAGGAAATATATCTGTGTTAATGCCGTAATGAAAATCATTTAGTTAACTTTGGGCCCCCCACCGGCGGTGGAGGACAGTGTGAGTGGATCGATGGTATTGACGGGCTGAAGACTTCACTGAATGCCGCTAATTCTGTCGGGCCTGAATAGGTGAAGGTCACAGAGAGGGAGTGGGGTGCCGTTGTAATATATCCATCAATAAGTGTGTTTGCCGTGTTATTGTATCCAACAGGCTTTAAGGCTCTACCGGCAACTGAAAACAAAGGCGCCCTCTCTGTCTGATGTGGATGATGGCGTGTTGATGACGACGGGTTTCCAAACAAGCGAAGGGCCGATTGATTTGAAAACAGATTCTGAAAAGAACGAGAACATTCAGCTGCGTTTGAAATCATTCGGCTGTACACAAGTCACATTCTCGGCGCCCATTTATCTCGATATACGATTGTGTGAACCAAATGGAACCTTATATAGGCCCATGTGGTTATTTTGGTACGATCATTACATTTGTAAAATGTCAGCGTTGAATTAAAATTCTAGTTTTGACTGTGTTTTGTGCTGCACTACGAGAGGTGAGAAAGAGCCTTGTAGGTGTGTATCGTCCAAATGACCAAATTGGGGGAATCTTTTGAAATGGAGAGCCAAATAGAGAGAGATTTTCAGAGTTGTGCACAGGTGGTGTTATGAGCTATTATGGCAGTGCTGAAAGGACAGCTGTGTGAAGATCACTAGCAGGTGTCTCAAACCATGCACGCATGAACGCACGCGCACACACTTGCGCGCACACACATGCACGCACACACGCACACACACACACACGCACACATGCACACACGCACACACACACACACACTACAAAAATCCCAATGACTTGGAGCAAATCACCAAGTCTCTATTGTATTTTCAGCATGGTAAACTGTGTAATATATTTTTCTTTCTTTCTCTCTTTTTTCCTTCCTATTGGGACGCTCGTAATTGCCTCTCAGTGAATCGATGCCACAACAAAGTCAGGCCGATTGTAACTCGCTGTATTACGTTCTGTATACCCCCTCTGAAACATCTGCTTTTCCCAATGAAGACTTCAAAGGGCCTTTCTGGATCCCCTGAATTGCATTTAGCAGCTATTGTGGCCCGGCCCATGCAGGTAATCTTGATTAGGTGTTTAGACTGAGACATGGGTATACAGTGGCAGAGAGGAGTTTCCAGGAGCTTTGGTCTAAAGCTATTAAAAGATTGTACATTATGTTCCCTGGGCTTTGAAGTAAAGGGCCCACAAGACGAGAGAAGGGACTCTGGGGGTTGAGTGCAATAGCAGAAGATTGATCCGCGGCTTCTGTCTTTATCAAAGGGAGGGCCCAGCTTGGGTGAAGCCCATCATTGCTACCACCACTCTGCCGCTCGCTGCGCTAAGCTGCTGCCGTATTAGGAAATTGTGTAACATTTAATAACACGGCTAATTATTACAAGTGGCTTTCAGAAGTCCCCTGCCTTCAAAGGACCAAATGGGAGGATTTCAGAGGAGCCCAGAAGTATTGTGCTTAGCTGGAATCAAGATAATGACTGGTGAAACTGATGTAATTTGGAGATGGAGTTGCCCGTCTCTTCAAGTACATAATGGACATATGGGGGAAGGAAATAAAAGGCGAGCTATGTGATCTTAGAAACATGGTTCATTGTGATTGTCGATGTTCTGCATTAATAGTGTTTTGGGGATGTCATCTCAGCATCTTTGATATTAAGCTAAAAGCCTACCACAAAACAAGTCACCTTAAAGGCAAGAGGCAAAAATAAGATGCTTCATAGGGCACAAAGACATTTTTTTTTTAAACTATAGCATGAAGGCATAGAGTGAAAGACGTAGCAGGAGAAAAAGACCAAGCAAAAGCTATGTTATAAAGGTATGTTTTGGGTAATAATCAATCTTTCATCCATTTAGCTCCTCGATGTCTCATGGTGAGTCATAATGCCCTGGTAATAGACCCATAGACCCGATTCTTAAATGAATCAGACGGACCAAATAGGAAATGAGCGGCCATGTAAATCGGTGCCCCGTTCTTTCATGCCCTCTGTCCCCCATTAAGCGAGACATGTCTTTAGGGAGACGACGAGCGCAATGGAAAACTAATAAGCGAATTCAGGGGGAAAATGACAAAACACAAGGGTTTTTTAGGAGAGGGGAGAGGCTCTGGCTCTGTTTACCGTTCCACAAAGCTAACGGCTCTTGACTATGTAAATGGAGATGATATGAGACATTGTAGCAGGCCCGGGGCTCAGATGGGTGAACAAGGTTGGGGGTATTATAGCCTTGCAAGCAGTCATATTGCCCCGGCAAATGGGGAATGCAGGCCGTTCCAGCCAATTATGCCACTGTGCCAGGTGCAGTGATATCTAAGAGCCTATTGGTAACCATGCTTTCTCTGATGTTCTTGTTGTACACATCAACTCATAATAGGCACTGTATGGTTAGACTAGACCTCTTTTTACTAGGGCTGGCGGGGAGGAGGAGGACAGTTTTTATTTGTTTACATCTTTCCATGGCTAAATTAATGTCCCCTGCTTGAGAGCAAGTAGGATAGAATATTGGCTTGGCTAGAGATATCTGGAGACTGACCGCACGAGCAAATTATCACGAACACAGAAAAATAAAAAAAGCATATAACGCAAGTTAGTACAAAGCAAAATTGTGAGTGTTCATTTCACTCCTCGAGTGTGAAAAGTGTACCAATCTCTGACTAATATGCAGCAAAGAATCCACAACGGCATGTGTTAGAGCGCTAACAAGCCCAAGGACTGACCCCTGCATGGGAGTGATCCCAGGGAAGCCTCACCTCATTCAATACCGATATTAAGGCATTGCAAATCACATCACAACACTATTATCCAAGCGTATGTCTGAGAATGCCCCTGCATTCTCACTCCTATAGTTGTGGTTCGATTTGTTGGAAATAAAAAAAGAAACAAAGGAAAGGGAGACAGAGGGGTGACATTTTCTTAACCATTTAAGCCAAAGCAGAAATAGACGATTATTGAGCTCAACGCCTCACACCTGAACACGTTGAACAGTGAGCTGCTCTTATCTCTGTTATCATTACTATTATTATTACAACCCTAACCATGTCAAAATAGGGATGGCAGGGTAAACGTGTTTAACATAATCTTTTAGTTTTTTGACATTATCAAACTTATCAAAAGTAGAAAGTCTACAATCTACATTTCACAAAACATGTATCAAAATCATGAATCCTCTCCTCTTAAAGCCTCATAACACCACCGTGACCTACCACACCTATACATTTTTTATGACATCTTATGAGTTCATATTCATTTAAATAATTATAAGACTGTGGAATTTTTAACACTAAAGCAGAAATACAACTACTACTCTACTAATTACCATATCATAGGATTCTGGAGATTTTTTTTTCTTTTTCAAATTGTATAAAAGTTGTATACAAATTGTACGTTCATTGTTAACCTGACTCCACTTTGCTGCCCCATCTGGTGGTGTCAGGTTTAGATCATTGTAACATCAAATATTCCATCAACAATATGCCGTTTAAGACATGTTTTACTATGCACCTTTGGCACCCCCATACCTTCGAAACCAGATCCAATCATAGAACTCATCAGATCAGCTAATAGAGGAAGAGCTAGTCTACACGCATTGTCATGTGTATAAAATGTTTACTATATAACAAGTCAAAAAAAGAAATCCTTATGTGATCAAAGCACAAAGCTGGCATGCTTTGCCTTCATATTGAGACGGGTAGATATAAAAGCACTGCTCAGGAGGATAGATTATGTGGTTTGTATGATCTCAAGAAAATTGAAATTGAAAATGTATTTTTTTGTCCGTCATACAACTATATCAGTCTGATACGTTTTAATAAGTTAATCCAAATGTGTGTATGACTGAGAGAAATTGAAAACGTGTCTTAATAGGCCAATGACATTTTTTCATCTGCTTCATTTCTTGAAAAGGCCTGGTCAATGATGGGGGGGGGGGGTATGTAAAATACCAGGGTCTTATTCGTTCTCTTTTCTTCATGTGTGTGTGGACTGTACGCATGATTATCTATGTGCCACACATGAGAGAGAAGTGCTGTATTCAATATCGATCACAATATATCAAACAACTGGGTGAAGGGAGAATCGCTCAAGAGGCTGCTACTGTATATTGATATGGCAATAAACAACATGAATTATCTGATATAAACAGTGAAACAAATTCCTTTCCACTAAAATACCTCATATGTGTGGCTATGTGATTGCCTTGCCTACCGGAATTTTAAGAGACACCCTGGATTGTCGCCAAGGAACATTGGTCATTTGTCATCATTGAGATTTTATACGATTTAGAGTAACAAGCTAATAGTGATCAATATTTGGTGATCAACCCAACCATCTTGGATTTTAGGTACACTATGTTACAGTAGCTCCTGGTGACTGTTCCTGCAACTGCAAACTATGCCAGAACAGAAAACAGACAACACCTGGAATATCCTCCTGTGGTCTTAGTGCCACCATTAACGTATGTAAAGTCAAGTGTTGGCAATAATAATAATAAGGGTAATAATAATAATAATGGGTAACTTTCTAGTAACTAGTAACTTCTACATACCTGATCCAACGCATTATGCGTTTCTTGCTTCATTGTGTAAGCCTTCAGATATGAGCCGCATTTGTCTGTGTCGCGTCCAAGCGTAATTTTATTACGCTTGACAACATCCTCTCTCCGTGTTTCTGCCTTTCTGCATAAGAGCTCAGGATTCTTGCATTTAGAGAGACTCTGTTTCTTGGTTGCAACCTGCTGAGATTGATCCATATCATGCAGCTCATCATATCTAACAGGCATGTTCTCTTGTTCAGGAAAGCCATTCTGGGTTTTACTGGCATGGTTGTGGACCTCCACATTTCTGACTTCTCCGAGTGGTCTCTCTGGTGTCTCATCTAAAGTATAATTCTGATGTACATGAGGGTGTCGGGGAGATGTTACAGACACGGCTGTGCTAGCTTCACTGTGCTGTTGGTGTAGGTGGTAGGGCTGTTCACAGTCACCGGTGGTCGCACTGTGGGGCGCCTCGGCAAGAGCTGGACCTCTAACCACGACGTATTGGCATCCTCCTTTGGTGGACAGGACCTCGTATTCATCACACCTCTGCTCAGATACGGTATTGTCTGTAAAATGTCCTGCATCCTTGAGATTGGTCCTCCAGTTGGGATCATAGCGCAGGTCTGCATAAGCATCATCAGAAGACAGTCTGCAATAAAAGAATAAACAAGGCAATAAAGACCCAGAGAACAAAATAAGGTAAACGCCTACCTATAAAAACAATTATGCCCCCTGTATACCGGTAATAAAAGAAATGTTAGCCCGGCCCCAGGCCCGGTGTCCCAATTTTGGGTATGCCATTATAGGAAGATCATTTCAAAAGGTTCTCAAAAATCTACTGTAGATCTAGGTTCTGAAGGCAATGCTCCAAGATTACTGCAGAAACACTTCCTCCACCAAACATTAGTGTCGTTTTACTGTACAAAAGTTAAAAAAAAAAAAAAAAAAAAAGACATGAGGGAAATAAATGAACAAATAAAGGGCCATTTCCCCCTTTTTATGTGTGCAATGTACAGTATTTTATTTCCTGTTTTTTGAAGATATTTTAGTTATAAATGGATGTTCATGAGGTCATGAAGTAAAACACCGGTATTAGTCTAGGACCTGGCTAAGAGTTGCATGCATTTCATTTAGGAGAGAATATCTCAACTGTTCTTGGCTAATATGGCCGCTGCGAACAACATGGGAACTGTGACTAAGCCTCTATCCGGGACGAAATACCCGAAAATGACCACACCCCTTTTAAAATGACCCCTTAATTCAAACATGGCTCTAACTTACAAACCGTTGCAGCTACAGATTTTCTGAGGTGCTCAAAATGTTCAGAATACTCATATTTGTGGTATCCGTGCCTGAGTCAGCAACACTCCATAGTCTTCATAGTGGCCAAATCCAATATGGCCGCCAGCCCGCCACCTGAAAAAGCGTTTTATCTAGAACGTCTGAACCAAATGAGCTATGAATGCAAACCTTGTGTCTAAATCATGTGTTTTGACAATTAGAAACATGTTGGGGTGCTTATCTTCATGAATGGGTGTGGCTAAACATCTATTTTGCATATTTCAAAGATGGCGACCATCTGACAATTTGTTTTATTTATGTTACTTTTGTCAATATTTGTAAACTTGCTGTCAATTTTGTGTTTTTTGAGCATTAGAAGCACATTGGAATGGAAAAAAAATGTTTTTTTTTTTTTTTTTTTTTTTTTTTGCAATTTGTTGCACCACAACCAGTGTACAGATACACCCTGACTTTGCAGGTTGGGGGTGCAATACAAGCCCTCAACAACACCACAATAACATAAATGACACACAACCAACAGACCAATTATCAATTAAAATTTTGCCCAGACTGGCCCACCAGAGAGGTAGCCCACCGGGCATATGCCTAGTACTTCCTGTAGACAGTCCAGCCCGGTTATGCTTCGTCCTTTTGATTCCTAGGACCTGGCTAAGATTTGTATGCACTTCATTTTAGGAGAGAATATCTCAACTGTTTTTGGCTAATAAGACCACTGCGAACACACACACACACACACACACACACACACACACACACACACACACACACACACACACACACACACACACACACACACACACACACACACACACACCGTGTGTATTTGTATAAGTCTCAAAAAGTTTGATGACCTATTTTAATAACATACTGTAAGTGTAATGCTCTATGGCATTGTCCAACAGTTTTGGTATAGTTGTACTTGAAATGTACCAATTCCACATACTGATAAGTAGCATGGGTAAGAGGAAGGTTCTAAATGGACTACCATTTGTTTGACCAACATCAAACTTCCCTGACTGTGTGAAAAGATGCCTGAAAAAAATCAACTCTGACATTAATACAATATTGATGTATGGTGGTCATCATCGCATACAGCAAGAGCTTAGCGATAGCAAAGCCATACAGTGACTTTTCCAGTGGTTGACAATGGCACTCAGAGGCACTTGCCCGGCAGGCAAGTATACAGGTCAGGTCCTACTTGCCCAAAGGTCATGTTCACTTGACCATTCACTAGCCTGTACTATAAAAAATATAAGCAAAATTCAAGAGTATAGCAACAGTGAAAACAGCATATCAGAGTTAAAGCTTGCTCTTATTTTTATGTCAAAAACAGACAAAAGTTTCATTTACCTACCAGGTGGGCAACCATTAATGTCAGAGATTGGATATTAGGCATAATAATATTGTGCACCACTAATAATAAGACTCCTGAGACTTATTATTAGGAGTCTCATAATAATGAGACTCCTTTTTCATTTGTCAGCATGAGGGACATTTTTGCCCCCCCCCCCCCCCCCCCCCCCCCCCGCAATCTTTTATCTTTAACGGATTCATTGAAATTAATTAATTACAGAAAAAAATGATGCAATTAAAAGAATTAACTAATTTAATCACGCATAGATTTTACACAACAGAAACTTTTTCACTGGACAAATTTCAACCTGCCAATCCTATCTCTAACCCTCAACATAACATGTCACAGTGTGGACACAGTGCTTAAAACAAGGTGGCAACCGTTCTGCTGATGGTGGAATTCCAGTGCATGTTCAGAGTAATGGGACATACAGTATAGGATCTCTGGGACTTCAGATCTACGGACAGTCCCCACCAGTCAGACGATTAGTTAAACCCACTCATTGATATGCTATATACCAGTCTGTTTTAATTGACCAAAAAATACTTCTCAGGTCAAATATTGGTAAGCGATTAGTTGAGATTATTTAATTACAAAACTGCAAACTATCAATATATCCTGAATTATCTGGTGATCAGTGTTCGCATTCGCAAACGTACCTTGTTATCAAAGCCCAACTTGGCAGTTGTAAAACACTCCCAGAGCCCTTGTTAAGATGTTTGGAATTTAAAGATGTCCTTGACCCCGAAAGTGTTTTATTGTATTTGTGCAACATGGTAATTATTTTTGAATAAACGTATAATCGATATATATATATATATATATATATATATATATATATATATATATATATATATATATATATATATATATATATATATATATATATATATATATATATATATATACATATCGTATAGTGGTCTCTGTATCATATCTATACATACTGTATCTATCGTGAGATTGCAAGCAATATCCGCCACTAGCCACAACTTTCATTTATCTGCCGCAACTTTTAACTATCTGCCATGATTTTTTACTTCTCTACTGCGACGTTTAATCATTTGCCCGACCTCCACCTCTTTCCACATCTGCTGCGGCCTTTTTATTTATGTGCTGCCACCTTTTAGTTATCTCCTTCACCTTTTATGCCAGTTACGTTCAGGCATTGTTCTACTGAGGTTAGGTTTAGTGTTAGATTTAGTAGTTTTTCTGAGGTTAGGTTTAGGGCTAAGGTTAGGTTTAGCATAGGCTTAGGCTGGTCACTTACTCAAAGAGATCCTCACGGGATCTTGTAGATGCCAGTAAAGTTTGCAACATCCGACTTCACTGAGACCGCAAAATCATGTAAGCCTATTGGACATAAAGAAAGCTGGATTCTGTTGCTCGATATAATAGAATTGTGATCTGACAAGAAAAGGCTTCTCCCTGAGGTTGGTTGTGTGTCATTTATGTTATTGTGGTGTTGTTGAGGGCTTGCATTGCACACCCAACCTGCAAAGTCAGGAGAGTATTTTTGCACAGGTTGTGGTGCACCAAATTGCACAAAAAAAAAAAAAAAAAAAAAAAAAAAAAAAACATTTTTTCCATTCCAATGTACTTCTAATGCTCAAAAAACACACAATTGACAGCGAGTTTACTAATAATGACAAAAGTAACGTAAGCAAAACAGATTGTCAGATGGTCGCCATCTTTGAAATATGCAAAATAGATGTTTAGCCACACCCATTCATGAAGATAAGCACCCCAACATGTTTCTAATTGTCAAAACACATGATTTAGACACAAGGTTTGCATTCATAGCTCATCTGGTTCAGACGTTCTAGATAAAACGCTTTTTCAGGTGGCGGGCTGGCGGCCATATTGGATTTGGCCACTATGAAGACTATGGAGTGTTGCTGGCTCAGGCACGGATACCACAAATATGAGTATTCTGAACATTTTGAGCACCTCAGAAAATCTGTAGCTGCAACGGTTTGTAAGTTAGAGCCATGTTTGAATTAGGGGTCATTTTAAAAGGGGTGTGGTCATTTTCGGGTATTTCGTCCCGGATAGAGGCTTAGTCACAGTTCCCATGTTGTTCGCAGCGGCCATATTAGCCAAGAACAGTTGAGATATTCTCTCCTAAATGAAATGCATACAACTCTTAGCCAGGTCCTAGACTATATCTAAAAAGCGGTTTTACAAAAATAAAAAAGTGTTCCTTGTGTCCTAAACATCATTTAAATAAACTTTGGATGGAAAAGGGATGAAGTGGTCCTTTAGGAGGAAGAAAAACACGAATGGGTTCATGCATTGATTAAACAAGACGGGTAGGACCAACAGCCCTACAGTCTTTAGTCCGATGACAACAAGTTGCTCCCTACATGCGCTGCGAGATAAAACTAACCCGTATTGTGGATTAAAAATGGGCTGTGTCTCCAGTCCCGACATGTGCTGCAGGTTAAAAGCCTGCGACAAAAACCTTTTACTGTGAACAAACACATGCACCCACACAAACTAAAACTAAATGGTTAGTTAAACTAGCTAAACTAGTTGGGGGTGACAACTCAAAGCATATAGGAAACACTACTCTCTTGGATATCATTGGGCCCTTCCTACACAAGGGAATTGCCATCAGCAATGCAGAAAAGACATCTAGCATGTTGTAGAAAGCAGTCAGGTGTGTGTTTGTGTGTGTATGCATGTGCATGCATGCATGTGTTGCAATGGTGTAGTTATCATCATTATTATACAGTTTGTCCTGTGACATTGGCATCCTCACAATCCGTGAGAGTGTGAATTCAGAAACGTTGTTGAAACGTAGTGGTGAACACAATGTAAAAATAATATAATCATAAGAAGAACATGCTCTATACAGGCCTATGGTTTGTTTAGAACTCATGGACCTCACATGTCTGAAGTAAGATTTAAAAGAACTCCTGAGTGCAACACAGGCATAGGAGGTCAAAAGACCAGGAGACATTACACCGTTATTAGATTGATGATACCCACCCACAGACAAAGAGGGCTAGAACTTATTTGATACACGCCCGTCTTCTGAAATTGAAACGGACACGGGGTGAAAGTGAGCCTGCATTTAGAGCTCATTTACGCACTTACACCTCCGGGCTTGCTAATGAGCCATGTTTGACGACTAGTAGTGGGGGTAATGGTTGACAAACTGCAATTTTCAGCTTATGAAATGGCTCGAAAATTGCAGGCTAAAATGCTCTTTCTGATGGTGATGAAAAGATCTCATTAAAATAAATAGCAGAGAGCCCCTTTGTTGTGCTTACGAGAAGGACAAGGGTAGCCTGCTCCTCTCGCCGTGGCGCTGAGCGATGGGGGTTGCCTCCGTGTAGGGCCCTTCACTTCTATGAGGCCAGAAGGGTAAGGGATGGCTCACTAATGACTCAGACAAGTTGGAGAAATGCATTAGAGCGAACGTGCAGCTGGGTGACGCCATATAGTACCTCAGACACTGGCAAAACAAGCACGGCCCTATTATTTCTTGCCTGTGCCACAGAGATACGGCACATAACCACAAAGGTGGCAAAGGCGAGGCACAAACTGTCACAACTGTGCAGATGTGGGCATCCTTTAGCACGATTTCAAGAGAAATAGGAGCACAGAGGGATGAATAGAACTGCTTAAATAGGAATCTTCTGCTTGAATAGAGAGTGCCAATTCAGGGTTTGTTAAAGTACGCACTGGCCAGCATTGTGGGGAAGGGGGTCGTCCACTTTGAGGCAGCTATCAATAGAGGAGGGACTATGAGAATATGATGATGGCTCACACTGCGCCGGCTCTGTGAAATGGAGCCTTGTTTTTTTGTCGGAATGTGTCATGGCCATTTTCACTGAAACAATATATTTGGCGAAGTGGATTCACACACATGGCGGATACCAATCTCTACAGGTTAATGATAGGGAGGAGGGAGAATGGCTCTCCAGACAGGTTGTGCCCATGGGGGGGAGAGAGAGACAACAGATGCGGTGTCGTCATGCTCCTCGTCACCATAGATTCCTACATCTGGCCCCTGAAGAGAGAGTGGGAGCGACAGAAAAGAGAAGAGACCTCCTGTGTGCACCGACGATGACCATCGTTGTTAATGGACCACGGAGTGACCACTTATTGTGATCCATCCCAAACATAACAAAAATCTAATTTCCCTTAAATGAAAGCAGTTATTCTGAAAGCACCTGAATTAGGCCATCCTTGCCACAATAAAATTGTCAGTGCCCACGTCTCATTGAATGACTGCGGCGGACCCATTGTCGGACGCTGAATGAAAGCTATTTGTCTTTTATCTCCTATGTGCTGTTTAAAAAGAGAGAGGGTTTGTTAGCGCAGCTCCAGCTATTGTATTGCACATAAGCAGTGTTATTATCAGCTTAATTTTAATTAATTTGTCAGTGGAAATAGTGACATCTCAATGTGATAAACAAACTAATGAAGAGCATGAACCACATAATGGAACATAGTTTACATAATGGCCAATTTCTGCTCAATTATTGTGGCAGACCGGCTACTCAACTACAACTAAATCTAATTATATTTTGTGTTTCATGTGTTTATTTGTGCCTGCCTCTCCCATACATTAACTATTTAGCCCCTTTAATAGCAACACATACTTAAACTCACTTTTGATCAACTTTTTATGAATAATTGAGAGAGTAGGTTTTATGTTTCCTTGTAATTTACAAGAATAACCAAATGGTTTTGACAGCCTTTACTTCATTATTAAGTGTAAAACTGTCACCTTATTCCCTGTTTAATTGGTCTGCAATACTACGAATGCATATAAACCACAAATCATAATATCATTACCATCAAATTCTGCTTAAAACAACATTTGTATATGTCTTTCCATATGATATGAACTGTGTAGATAATGTTATCTTTGTGGGTTACGATGGCCACACTACATTACACACTTTCTAGTTTCTACATTCCAGATGACTAATATGTTTGTGCATAAATTATTAATTAAAACAATAAAAGGTACTCTGCATTCACCTGGACCTGTGATCCTATAAGCGCCAAGAAATTTCATGGAAAACACCTTTGAAGGCTCATAAAGTTGCACATTATTATTGTTATTATTATATTGTTATTACTACTACTACTATTATTATTATTAATTTAACAGGGTTACCTGATATTTGAACATTGTGTTGTGAATACAACCAGTGATGATGGTAGGGAATCACTAAATTCAGTACAATCAATTACTGCCCTCTACAGACCAAAGTCTTTAAGTACAACTGTTCTCAGGCTGTAGCATGCTCTACTACTGCAAATATTCATTTGGTCTTTTTTCAGCCCCTGTTATTTGTAGGTCTGCTTTCTACTTCAAAGAAAGAAAGGCACAACTCGTCTCACATAGTAAATGTCTATTTTTACGTCACTACACAAAATATGGCCACATATGAGCTATCATGAACTTCCAAAAGGAGCTCTGGGCCCCAGAGCTGTCTGCTTCTCTGGGGCCCAAATTAAGGACACTAGGGTTAACACTGTAGTTAAAAGGATATTCACCAAGAGGCCTACCAATGGTGACCAGCCCATAATTTAGGCTACTTTACGCGAATAATAAATATCTCATGTCTGTTAAACTCTTTACCTTGACAGATCTCTTTCATTTGTGTCCAAAGGTCCATCGGAAGCTTCAACTGGGGACAGTAAAGGTGTGTTCTTCTCAAACTCTTGTGCAACTATGTCCAGAGACTCCAGACTATCATACACTTGAAGAGCTTCTAATTCTTCATCAGCTTCATTCGCCTCATGTTCTTCTACCTGATGCAAGAAGCTGCTTGTTTCCTCCCCTTCGCTTTGGATGCAGTTGGTTGTTTTATTGCAGCCTATTCTCTTTTGAAGTTCCTGTTGATAGGACTTCTCCTGGGCCAGGCTTTCAGTATCAGATTCAGGGCCAGGAGAGTCCCAAGGATTGAGAGGAACTTGTTCTGGTGAAGGAGCATCATTTGCTTTTCCTTGTCTGAGGTCTTCATCCATGTTTGTGTAACTTGGCTCTGTGAAAAGGTTATTGCTTCATTGACCATGCTGTGTCCATGTCCCTTTCAATCTTGTAGTCGGTCTATAAAAAGATGACAGCATATAATATATATTATATAATATAACTGGAGTGGTGGAAAAGTGAAAAATCTGAAACTGAGTTCCATTAAAGTGCTTTTAAATGCAATGATTAGGCCTATATAAGGACCACGACAAAAAAGCCATGCACTCTGTCCCCATCATGACAGAATACAATCTACAATCCATGATGTTCTCAGTGTTGTGTTGATTTTGTCGGACAGAAACCGAGACCTTAGGGCTCCAAACATGTACACATACAAAATATAAGCTTGCTTACCCTGACGGCCCAAATGTTGGAGGGGCATACGGGCTGCTTGTTCAATGCATTAGTCCAGTGTTTTCAATAAAGGAGTGTTTTAATCACGTTTGTGGCCGAACACCATTCCCCCTGCTTTACTTCCCGTTTACGTTGAGGTCATTCCGGCGTTTACCGGATGCGCCTTTCACTACAGACACTGCCACTTCTAGCCTACTGTTGTTTTCTTGAAAGTGAAAAACACCGACTAAAAGCATTTTAGACCCTCTTAGATAAAAATGTCAAAATCTGGGGACCGGAGAAGTCGGCCCGCCGCGAAGTCGGACCAACCGAAATGTTGCGACATTGAGGGGTCAGAAACTGTGCGCAGGAAGGCTGTTCAGCCTGAAAGAGGGACAAACTGGAGTTCGAAATACATTGTTTTCAACGATGGCGGTGCAAATAAGAGCTATGTAAACATCTGTTATAAAGCATTGCACAGTGACAACTAAAGTCTCTAATGTCTAGGCTGTAGGCCTACTAGTAGTAGTAGGCTATAAAACATTGTAAAATAAAACGGTCGCACGAGAGTCGGCCCGAATCGTGTGGAGAGCTCGGGCCGCGGCTGTGGAGAGGTCGGGCCGCGGCTGTGGAGAGGTCGGGCCGCGGCTGTGGAGAGCTCGGGCCGGGGGAGTGGAGAGGTCGGCCCATGTCTGTGGAATAGTTAGTTACTTAGTGAGCTAGTGTCAGCTGTTTTAGGCCCTTGTATATCATTATCCTTATTATTGTGCACTTTTTAAGGCTACAACAGAATGTAGAAGATTAATTGTCATGTTGATCTAGTGAATGTTTTGACTGCTTTGTTTCCCTGGTCCAACAAAAGTGATGTGATTGACTGATAATTGCTGAGGGTGAAATTGCTTGCTAATGGCTGTGTCTATTGATCAAATTGTACCTCCACAGCTCAGGTGTAAAAACAACAACAACAACAACAACAACAGATTAATTGCAGAAATGTAACCATTTATTTGAGGTTGAGTCAAAAATACAAGTAAAGAAATATGTAGAACAAAAGTAAAAATAAACAATACAACAATTCTGTTGTTAAAAAAGTTTAAAAGTGGCCAAAAAGTGGTAAAAAAAAATGCAGTCAACAGTTCGGTGCCACAATTTGGAGGCCCGTTTCAAGGTCCCTGCACATCTGTGTCAAGTGGGGCTCTGAACAGTGGGTCATGCAGGCGAGCAGCCCTGGAAAGCAGCTGTTCAACAGTTAGGCCGCCACTTTCAAAGAGATGCCACATCTGGTTCAGCTTGGCCGCTGTGTGCGTATTCTTCTGTCGCTGGTGGCGGCGCAAGTGGTGCTCTGTGATCATATGTAGTTGATAATCGATCAGGAGAGCTTCCTTGTGCAGCAAGGACACCAGTATATAGGTTGGGATGCTTGCACGCTGTGCTTTGCGATTCAGGCGGTAATGCCAACCTTCCACGTCATTGTTCGTCCTGATCGCACATCTGTACATGCACCACTGTGATGGCTCCCAAACTCCTCTGATCCAAGTGCGCTCCATGTAGTCAACTAGGGGCCGCAGCTGCTCTGTGGCACGTTCTGCAAGGAGATTGAACTGCTGCTCAATGTCCTCAGCGGGAATGAACTGAAGGGAGAGCAGCGATCTGATGTATTTCTTGACATCTGGATTGGAACAATAGGCAACTGCCAAGCCCAATTCTTGAACTTTTCTAAACACGGCTTGGCCCCAGTGGAAACTGCATCCGTGTACTGTAGCTCCAGGAAAAACCTCGTTTGCGGCATTCCAAATGGCACGCTCAAAGTCAGTGACCATGCCAACTGTGTCCAAATTGGGAGCCAGGTTCTTTATGGCTTTGAACACCTTTTTGTAGTCACGTGCCCTCCTCGATGTCATCAGCACAAATACCAGTGGCACTTGCTTGACATTGTTGCCTTCATCGTCTGCAAGAAATCCATGCAAGCTGAAAAGCTGTTTGAATGGTTTGCGACAAACTTTGAAGGTGCCATCCATGAAGACCTGTTTTACAGTCTGGAGCAGGGCCACTTGTTTCTCTGTGGCAAATATCAGATGGCGTGCACCACTGCCCACCTGCCGCGCAGATGGCATGCAGATATCCTTCTGCAGGAAGCCCTCTGGTAGATGCTGAACTTCCAGGTGAAAGTTGTACTGATCTGGCTCTGCGGGCCGAATTTTCTGCCTGTGAAAATTGGCGGCCCTGGTAAGGTTGTTCAGGCTGACAACACAGGTAGGCTCTGCAGGGTTGGGGTTGTGCTCTCTCACCACTGCCTCTGCTATGCTCTCCGCCGATGTGAACACATTCTCCTGAGAGAGTTGGATGGTCTTTTTGTAGATCTTGACCTACAAAATAAAGACATGAAAGAATTAGGATCTTATATCATGCTAACCACCCATAAATACTGCACAAACAATAAAATATAATATTAAAAAGATTATGCATTAGCAGCATCATACCTTGTTCTCATATCCAGGCTGTCCACTATGGTTGTGGTCATGTGGTCCAGGTGAGTAGACATCACCAATCTGCCCCAGTATTGCTGGGCAGGTAAGCGTACGTGTCCGTACACTACAACGCCACGTGGTCTGTTTTACGCCTTCCCTCTTGATGCAATAGCTGAAGCCGAGACTATCAACTAAGAGCTTTTTGCCACGTTGCGATCCGTGCTCTAGCAGTGTGTACTGCAGAGGCTCAATAGCTGGTGGTGCTGCTGCTTCTTCAACAGCAGGCTGAAAGTCAGGTTCAGCCGCTGCTGCAGCTGCTGCTGCTGGTGTGTTGTCAGCTGCTCCTGGAACGTTGTCCATCACAACAGCGTCTACAACAGCAGGCTGAAAGTCAGGTTCAGCCGCTGCTGCTGCTGCTGCTGGTGTGCTGGTGTGCTGTCAGCTGCTGAAAGGTATATATATATATATATGTGTGTGTGTGTTATTGTCTAATTACTTTAACTCTGGTAAAGAGTAATGGTGCCTATACATGTCTATTATTGACATGCATATGTCTTGATAATGGTTGACATGCAGTGATAATGGTGCCTATACACGTCTATTGTCATGACTTGATTAAAGACATGTCTATTGTCATGACTTGATTAAAGAGTGAAATATGTATTTATTCTACTCTGGTAAAGAGTAATGGTGCCTATACATGTCTATTGTCATGACTTGATAATGGATAATGGTGCCTATGCATGTCTATGATATGCAGTGTTTTACTTTTAATGCAAACACATGCTAGATATATCCCTTGGACATGAAAAAATGTGTAGAATGTGTAGAAGCATAACAACAAAATCACACAGTTTTTTTTTTTTGTTGGGGGGGGGTGCAGGCATGTTTCAATGAATCTACACAGAAAGAAGAAACTAGTGCGATTAGAATTATATCAGGGTGAAAAGGTATAATGTAAGCGTTCACTGTTTATATAGTCTTTACAGAATAAACTTATATTTTCAATGCCAAACGACCACCAGACCACAGACTCAGGGAGTTCAGGCATGTGTCAACCTTTTGTATCCTAAAGCATAGAATGTATCCTTTTAGCCACATTACTGCAATCTGAAGCATAGATCTACATGCATTACTTCAATAACTTTAAAGTAAAATTAACTCCAGCAACTCTGACATGATCAACTCTATGAAATAACTCCGACACTGAAGCCAATTTAACTCTAAAGGTGTTTAAAATACACTTTGGGAGTTGAAATCAACTCTGAAATATGTAATACTTAACTCTGGTAAAGAGTGAAATATGTATTTATTCAACTCTGGTAAATGTTTAAGTATAATGTAACATTATACCTGCTGCAGTTTGGAAGAACACAAACTGTTTTAAATATGTGTTATTGTCTAATTTCTTTAACTCTGGTAAAGAGTGAAATATGTATTTATTCAACTCTGGTAAATGTTTAAGTATAATGTAACATTATACCTGCTGCAGTTTGGAAGAACACAAACTGTTTTAAATATGTGTTATTGTCTAATTTCTTTAACTCTGGTAAAGAGTGAAATATGTATTTATGCAACTCTGGTAAATGTTTAAGTATAATGTAACATTATACCTGCTGCAGTTTGGAAGAACACAAACTGTTTTAAATATGTGTTATTGTCTAATTTCTTTAACTCTGGTAAAGAGTGAAATATGTATTTATTCAACTCTGGTAAATGTTTAAGTATAATGTAACATTATACCTGCTGCAGTTTGGAAGAACACAAACTGTTTTAAATATGTGTTATTGTCTAATTTCTTTAACTCTGGTAAAGAGTGAAATATGTATTTATGCAACTCTGGTAAATGTTTAAGTATAATGTAACATTATACCTGCTGCAGTTTGGAAGAACACAAACTGTTTTAAATATGTGTTATTGTCTAATTTCTTTAACTCTGGTAAAGAGTGAAATATGTATTTATGCAACTCTGGTAAATGTTTAAGTATAATGTAACATTATACCTGCTGCAGTTTGGAAGAACACAAACTGTTTTAAATATGTGTTATTGTCTAATTTCTTTAACTCTGGTAAAGAGTGAAATATGTATTTATGCAACTCTGGTAAATGTTTAAGTATAATGTAACATTATACCTGCTGCAGTTTGGAAGAACACAAACTGTTTTAAATATGTGTTATTGTCTAATTTCTTTAACTCTGGTAAAGAGTGAAATATGTATTTATTCAACTCTGGTAAAGAGTAAAACATGTAATTATGCAACTCTAGTTGAGAGTAAACCAGTATTATTGACATGCATATGTCTTGATAATGGTTGACATGCAGTGATAATGGTGCCTATACATGTCTATTGTCATGACTTGATTAAAGACATGTCTATTGTCATGACTTGATTAAAGAGTGAAATATGTATTTATTCTACTCTGGTAAAGAGTAATGGTGCCTATACATGTCTATTGTCATGACTTGATAATGGATAATGGTGCCTATGCATGTCTATGATATGCAGTGATAAAGGTGCCTATGCATGTCTAATGGGCCGACTTCTCCACACCCCCTGGGCGACTTCTCCACACCACCTAGCCGACTTCTCCACACCCCCTGGGCGACTTCTCCACACCACCTAGCCGACTTCTCCACACCCCCTGGGCGACTTCTCCACACCACCTAGCCGACCAAAGCTGGGTTGTTAATGTGTATGCTGTAGTAAATGACGTAAAATAAAGGGATTTATGAACATCAGGCTATTGCCTGATGTTTTTACTATATCCTAAAGTATTACGAAACAATCTAAAATAAAGATAATATGAAGTCTATGTAGGAGAGCCGCCATTGGAATGATCCCATTTAGTGATCAGGGTTTGCAACAGCGTAACTCTGTCTATACTCAGGGTCCGACTTCGCGGCGGGCCGACTTCTCTGGTGACCCAAAATCTATCAAATACCCCAACATGGACAAGACTCTAGGAGGTTAAAATCAAACATTCTCACATTAAATATCCCATTTTAATCATGTGACAACTAGCTAGTCAGCTACTGTGTATAAAATACAAAATCCCCAATACTATCTAGAATGAAGCAATATGGTGAATATGCTATACCGTAATATCCGACCCAACTCCATTGTGAGAAGCTTCCAAGTCAGGGTAAAAATAGCCTACCACTAAACTGCCCGCATATTTCATATACCATATTGGAAAACAAAAAAACATACCAAAACGTCGCATTTACATTTCATACCATCAAGCTACCAAGTTAACTGAACTCACCCATTTTCTTTTGTGTTTGACAGTGGAGATGTAACTATAGAAACACAGAACGCCGCACATAAAGACGCCTGCGCAGTGGCATGCTGTACGTCAGCTCAGATTCCTCCGAAAATAATTGTAAACGGAAGTTTCTTCGGAATTACCAATGTCACTAAATCTGTACTTTAATTCAATATATTGTTGCAGCAAAATGTCACTCCTTTTAGTTTTATTCGACGAATATTCAAATGGGACTTTAGTGTACTGTAGAATACGAGCTAGTCCAATGGAGCAGTTGCCGAGTACCGCCAGCAGGTGGCACTTTAATGTCGGTAATAGGTCCATCTGTGGCGCAACTATAAGACTTGAGTTGCAAGTGATTTTAGGTAAAAACTAAACAGCTTATACACATGGTACACGTTTTCCTCCCACAAGTTTAAACGTGGCATCACGGGATAGAGCCGTCTTCAGGTCTGTTTTAAAAACAATGTATACCCAATTTCTTCTTATCAGGATGGAATTATATTGACCTGAAAATATTTATCATCCATTTGTCAAATAAAACCCAACTCAAGCACATCTCAGTCTACATGAAACTCACATACCATGTTTTTGCTGTTCAGATGAATACACAGCAATTGAAATGGAACTTTGTAGCGTTGCATCAAGCCATAGTGGTCATGTTATAAAGCCAATTTTATACAGCCTGAATTGGAATACAACGAGAGTGCAATACTAGATTACTTTTTCAAGTGCGATACATTTCATTAAAAAAAATAACTCAAAACTAGGGTAGAGGGTTGTCATTTTTTATTTAGTCAAGGCAGTAGAAAACATTCCGTTAAATTAAATTGACAGCTCGTTGTGCAAAAACAAAAACAAAACTGTTGGCCTCTTGTGACAAAATACAAATGCCATACAATCAAACCCCCATTTTTAAAAATCACTCTGTAGCTCAAATGCCAACTTGAACTATGAGGGTTAAACTTTTTCTCTCAGGAGGTAGTTGCTTGGCAAGTGAGGAATGTTTTAGTCGACCTCCTCAATGGTTGGTCCGGAGGATCCACCGCCACCGGGAGCAGCACCGCCGGCTCCAGGGAAGCCACCGGGCATGCCACCAGGCATACCTTCAGGCATCCCACCTGCACTCTGGTACAGCTTGGTGATGATGGGGTTGCACACCTTCTCCAGCTCCTTCTGCTGATGCTCGTACTCTTCCTTCTCTGCAGTCTGCAACGAAAAGCAAACGGAACAAAGGTTAAGCCCCACGTTGCTCAACGGAAACTAATCTGTGTAACAACGCCATGTTAACTACAGCTGCAACTTATGCTGTTTTTCCCTCTACAGATTGAGTACTTTGGCCAATTAATATTTGTACTTGATCACTCAGACATCCAAGGAAGGTTTTATGCCATCTTTGGTCTTTCGACCTCTGGTGGAAACTACGAAAGGCAGGAAAAAACGTCATCACAGTGATCTAGCCCATTTTGAAGTGCAATATACTTTAATGAAATGTGTTAATGCAACAGAACTTTTACATCTGCAGTTGTTTGGGAAAGTGTTCAGCCAATTGAGTTGTATCACATGGTGGCACCACTCAAAAGCTACCTTGCATTACACTAGCATTTTATAGTGTTTCACAAGGGCCAGTACCTGGTTCTTGTCCAGCCAGCTGATGACCTCATTGCACTTCTCCAAGATCTTCTGCTTGTCCTCGTCACTGATTTTACCAGCCAGCTTCTCATCCTCAACGGTAGACTTCATGTTGAAGGCGTAAGACTCCAGGGAATTTTTAGACGACACCTTTTCACGCTGGACATCATCCTCAGCCTTGTATTTCTCAGCATCCTGGACCATGCGCTCAATGTCCTCTTTGCTGAGACGACCTGGGTACACAAGACAAGTGTCAAAACTGTGCAACTCCATCGAACCAGCGACCAGTCTGAATATCTTACGTTACTACAGCTTTTACTTGTCACTACACATTTCAAAATTAGTTCAACTACCACAGCCTTAAATCAATTTATCCTTCAGACAAAGATTTAATGGCATATTTGGCAGCACTTCATGTCATGAAGGTGCTATACAATTAAAGTTTTATCATCTTTGGTTTGGTCTTTCAACCTCTGGTGGAAACTACAAGACAGAAATATGATCCAGCCCATTTTAAACTGCAATTTTAATGTACCACATTACAATAAACTAGTAAATCTGGAGTTGTGTAGTGTTCAGTAATTCTTCAGTGGTGTTGCACAAGCTCAATACCCATCTCAGGGGTTGACACTAACACTTGCCCGGGGCAAGTAAAAAAAAAAAGGGGGTGGGGCAAGTGAAGACTGCTACCTGGTTGCCCGATCGGGCAAGTGTGCAACTTGGTGCACTATAACACAACACAAGATAAATTTGTCTTGAAGGCAGTCATTGCACTCTGCCTCTGTGTCTTTCCCTGCTTTCTAGCTATCCACAATTCCAGGCTGGATTTGGGAAACAAAACAGGCAAATTAACACATCAACATGACTATTAATCTTCTACAGTGTAGACCTGGGCTAATTAAGATGATGAATTTTAACTCTCAAGAGTTACATGTGGTTAACCAACTTAACTGGGGACCACCTGGAACCTGGGGGGGCAAGTGACCATGACCTGAGGGCAAGTAGAACCTGACTTGCACTTGCACTTGCCCGATGGGCAAGTGCCTCGGACACCTTAGTGTCAAACCCTGCATCTGCATTAATCAGGCATTCTGTCTGCATTCACTGATAGTAATAACAATTGCTATGTACCTTTGTCGTTTGTGATGGTAATCTTGTTCTCCTTTCCAGTGCTCTTGTCAACAGCAGACACATTCATGATGCCGTTGGCGTCAATGTCGAAGGTGACCTCAATCTGAGGGACCCCACGAGGTGCAGGGGGAATTCCAGTCAGCTCAAACTTGCCCAGCAAGTTGTTGTCTTTTGTCATGGCACGCTCACCCTCAAATACCTGTGGGACGCATGGAACGTTAGAGCCACTCGTACAAATGAACAGATATGACAAAACAATCTCTGGAATCGCTCAGACATCCAAGGAAGGGCTGGGCCATCTCCGGTTTTTCAACCTCAGGTGGAAACTACGAAAGGCGTGGATAAAACATCATCCTTGCGATAAAACAGCAATACTGAGAGGACATGCTGCTCACCTGAATGAGCACACCAGGCTGGTTGTCTGAGTAGGTAGTGAAGGTCTGGGTCTGCTTGGTGGGGATGGTGGTGTTACGTTTGATCAGGACAGTCATGACACCTCCAGCAGTCTCAATACCCAGGGACAGGGGGGTGACATCCAGAAGTAGAAGGTCCTGGACGTTCTCAGACTTGTCACCAGACAGGATGGCAGCCTGGACAGCTGTGGACGACAAATGTGTACCGTTTAAAACCACCATGCACTTAAACTGTAAAAAGGAATCTAAAGCCAAGTTACAGCCAGTTTGAGGGTGTACAAAATTATGTTCTACTTCTAATCACTCAGACATCCAAGGAAGATTTATGCCATCTTTGGTCTTTCAACCTCTGGTGGAAACTACGAAAGGCAGGAAAAAACGTCATCACAGTGATCCAGGCTATATCACACCCCACATAAACACTGGCAGCCTTTGAATAGAAAGCACAACTCACCAGCTCCATAGGCCACAGCCTCGTCGGGGTTGATGCTTTTGTTTAGCTCCTTGCCATTGAAGAAGTCTTGCAGCAGCTTCTGGATCTTGGGAATGCGAGTGGAGCCACCGACCAATACAATGTCATGCACGGCACCCTTGTCCATCTTGGCATCGCGGAGTGACTTCTCAACGGGGTCCAAAGTGCCACGGAAGAGATCGGCGTTCAGCTCCTCGAAACGAGCCCTGGTGATGGACGTATAGAAGTCGACTCCCTCGTACAGAGAGTCGATTTCGATGCTGGCCTGGGTGCTGGAAGACAGGGTGCGCTTTGCCCTCTCACATGCGGTGCGTAGACGGCGGACGGCCCTCTTGTTGTCGCTGATGTCCTTCTTGTATTTGCGCTTGAACTCTGCGATGAAGTGATTGACCATGCGGTTGTCAAAGTCTTCCCCTCCAAGATGAGTGTCTCCGGCAGTGGACTTCACTTCGAAAATGCCATCCTCAATGGTCAAGATGGACACATCGAAAGTACCACCACCGAGATCAAAGATGAGCACGTTCCTCTCAGCACCAACCTGAAAATGAGACCATAGTTAGAGCAACACTAACCAGAATTGACCATCAAAAGAGAAAGCTCAATTTAGGTGCCATTTTGGGCATGTTCACAGCACTGTGCAATTGGAGAATAAACCAAATACCTTTTTGTCCAAGCCATAAGCAATGGCAGCAGCTGTTGGCTCATTGATGATACGAAGAACATTCAGACCAGAGATGGTGCCAGCGTCCTTGGTGGCCTGGCGCTGAGAGTCATTGAAGTAGGCAGGCACTGTGATAACTGCATTGTTTACGGTCTGGAGAGAGAACAATCAATCCAGTTAGTTCTGTTACCGTGACGAACGCGTTGACGCAACATTACCCCACTGCCTTCAAGCCACTTGTTGAAACCCACCTTTCCAAGATAAGCTTCAGCAATTTCCTTCATCTTCACCAGCACCATTGAAGAAATCTCCTCTGGGTAGAAGCACTTTGCCTCACCCTTGTAGTCAACCTGGACTTTAGGGCGGGTGTTGTCATTGATCACTGTGAATGGCCAGTGCTTCATGTCCGACTGCACAACTCCATCATCGAACCGGCGACCAATCAGTCTTTTGGCATCTGCAAAGAATCAGAATATATGTTAAGGCCACTTTACTATGCCATTATACCCCCCCAATGAATCAACTATTTTTTTTTCTCAAATGATCAGTTAAAGCCCCATTTCTATATCACTCAGACATCCAAGGAAGATTTATGCCATCTTTGGTCTTTCAACCTCTGGTGGAAACTACGAAAGGCAGGAAAAAAACGTCATCACAGTGAATTGGGGACTGTGTGGAATCTGTATGGTGGGTTTTACATCACCTCATGTCATGTATATTACAATGGACAATAAATTCAATTTGTGAAGGCAAGGACAGTCTCCTGATAGAAAATACAATTCAAGCATCATCAAGAGCAAAACTGAAACCTTACCGAAGACTGTGTTGGTGGGGTTCATGGCAACCTGATTCTTGGCGGCATCTCCGATGAGCCTCTCGGAGTCTGTGAAGGCCACATAGCTGGGAGTGGTCCTGTTTCCTTGGTCGTTGGCAATGATTTCAACCTTCCCGTGCTGGAAGACACCCACACACGAGTAGGTGGTCCCGAGATCAATGCCCACTGCTGGTCCCTTAGACATGTTTCCTGAAAGACATCCACAACGTTATTAAAAAAAAAAAAAAAAAAAAGCTTCGCCAGTTGCTCTTGCCAGCCATTCCTTGCAAGAGCAACAATAACCATCTCAAACACATTAAAGTTGTAACACACTTCATTGGGTCTGCATTTGTCACAATCTCTAGACCGATCGACTTAATTTCAGGCAGTAACTGTTGGGACAGTAACATTTCACTGGCACCCTCATGCCTGAGTGTGTCAACAAGGCTCTTGAATCAACTGGACAAGTCACAGCAGGGCATGAACAGCACTGTACCAGTTGACGCCCATCATGAGGTCAAACCAGGAAGGAAACTGTTGCCACTTCCACAAAGCCCAGTTACACTGATGAATTTCAGCCAAGAGTGACAGACTATATTCATGAGCAGTGATGTGACCGCCTAGTGACTTTTGGCAGTCCCATAAAGCATTACACCAACAAGTCTGTTCCATTTTAGCAAACCAAATGTGATAATTTAGTCAGTTAATCATATTAAATGCAAAGATATCTCTGGCATCAGCTATTCAAAACACCACTAAACAAACCATTAAAAACAAGGGGCAGCTCATATGTCCAATGTGAAAAGACAAGACAAAACCAAGTTTATTTATTTGTGTTATTTCTATAAGTGATCACTCAGACATCCAAGGAAGGTTTTGTGCCATCTTTGGTTTTTCAACCTCTGGTGGAAACTACGAAAGGCAGGAAAAAACGTCATCATTGTGATCCGGCGGTTTGCATAGTAAAATAACTCGAGGGCCACGATTCTTTCGCGCCCCCATGCATCTCCTTGTCGCGTGGTTGGGAATCATACTGCAGTTTGGGGGTAGATCTGCCCAGAGCCTTGCTCTGGATCTGCCTAACCATGTGTTTCGTTTTGACACGGGGTCCCTCAAAGATCCCTAAGACTATTTGTTAGATCCCTGAGGAGAGTCCGTAAACTCAATCCAGGTCTAACCTTGGGTCCTTTACAAGAAAGGGTTTGGTAAAGATCATTTTAGGCATAGTAGCAAAAACAGTCAACGCCGTTTTTCCCCTGAACGGTGGGATCCAAAACACCTCCTTGTTACGGAGGAAGAGATGACCATTAATGGCGCAGCGCAGACCACGTGGTTTAGATGTTCTAGAACATTCTACAGCTTCCTATCGAGCAGACACTCGCTTTCTCAACCAACCGTCATTTAGCGATGCAATCTAGTTATAGGCCAATCCGTTCCTTTTAGTTTTGGTGGATATCGACACGATTGTCTTTGGGATGTTTTTCAAGCGAAACAAGCCAACATAACCGATACAATGGCAGCCTCGCAGCGTGGATGTAGAGGCTCCAGATGAAGCTAATGCCCGCCATAACCGGCTCATTGTTACCCTCCTCGTGTGCTTTTATTTTTTAGGATTTGAAACAACGCCTGACAAATGTTTACAGGAACGCCGAACTGGCGTTTCTCGTTCAAAGACATCCAGAAGATACTTAAATATGACACTCACCCGATATTATTGGCAGCCGCTGATGAATTTGTTGGTGTTATTGTTGGTTTGAGTTGCGCAGTGGCGAAGCTGCTGCTGTTCGCCTGGAGGAGCCTGAGAGTGAAAGAAAGAAACCACACTGTCGGTCTTCTATATGGCCGGCCAAAGGAGCCAATCAGACGCCGGGGCTTCAGCCTATTTTCTCACAGAACCATCTCGTGGAAGAATTGCGACATCGAGGGGTCGGAAACGGGACGCTAGCGCCCCGTTCATGCAGCCCGAAGGGGGACAAGCTGGAGTTAGAAATACATTGTAGTCTACATAGGTCTACCTATTCAACGAGAGCGGCGCAATAAAGAGTTGCTTTAGGTATGTGTTAAACTGTGTTGTATTGTGATGTGTCTGTGACAATGACACGTCTCTGTAACATAGAATGATGGAATTTAACATCATCAAAGCTGGGTTGTTTCTAAGTCGTGTCCCTATTAGTCTCCATTCACAATAGAGGTCTATGTATTTAGAATAGTCGCCATTGAACTGGCACTGGACCCATGGAGTGAGCGGAGTTTGCGTAACTTTGTCTCTAGGGCTCTGCGAGTGATAAGCCAATCGCCATATAACTGTACTTGATGTCCCTCCCACTTCCTGAATTTCATAATTCTAAGAAAGAAAGAAAGAAAAAAACGTTTTCCTGTAAACTTCATTGTCATTGACAATGAAGAAATTCCTTATCAATGATTCGTTTTTTTCTCTCCACTTTGAAAGGCCAGTCCATGCAACTCCTTAACATATTGCTAAAACTTGCAAGGAGTTGCAATACATCATTCATCATCATCAAATCATTGCTGTGGACTGGTGGACTGGCCTTTATTTAGGGGTAGAGATGTGTGCAAAGCCTAGCTCTGGTCCAGAGCTCCACTGCTTCTGAGTCTGACTTGCATTGGAGCTCTGTTGGTCTCCGTGCATTCGGCCATTACTGCACCCGACCAGCCTCTCTTCTCTAGTGGATATATAAAGAACGTTTTACCTACTCACCAAAATAAACACGTCTTGTGTCATTAGAAAGCCTACTTACCTTAGTGGTCGCACTCTGAGCCCCCCACCACACGGATAAAATTGACTTTTTGGCCAGAACGCGATCGTTTTTCACCGGAAAAACAACCAGGATTTGCGCCCTCTACCGATATTGCCAATAGAAAAGTTCCATAGGAAATATTTTTCCTTCAGTGAAAAACGATCGCGTTCTGGCCAAAAAGTCCATTTTATCCGTGTGGTGGGGGGCTCAGAGTGCGACCACTAAGGTAAGTAGGCTTTCTAATGACACAAGACGTGTTTATTTTGGTGAGTAGGTAAAACGTTCTTTATATATCCACTAGAGAAGAGAGGCTGGTCGGGTGCAGTAATGGCCGAATGCACGGAGACCAACAGAGCTCCAATGCAAGTCAGACTCAGAAGCAGTGGAGCTCTGGACCAGAGCTATGCAAAGCCTAAAACTGACAAAGGGAATAGGTTACAATAAATAGGGCTTCCTTACTGTAATTTATGGACGTGGTTTGATATTGCCTCCACACACTCCGTACCTTTCCCTTTTCTATTTAATTTCTTTCTTTCTTTCTTTCTTTCTTTCTTTCTTTCTTTCTTTCTTTCTTTCTTTCTTTCTTTCTTTCTTTCTTTCTTTCTTTCTTTCTTTCTTTCTTTAGGTATTGGAGAAATGGAACCAAAATGGTTCCATTGGTAAGTCAGATCTGTAGGCATCCTTGAAATGTGACAGCAAGTACCCAATTACTTGTTTAATCACCTTAAAAAGTGAGCAACTCACACAGACACAATACCAGAGGTAGTGTAAATAATGATCTAGTTCCACCTATAGCCTACTTAGAACAAATGTTGGTAGGTCCACTTTCCACATCACTGCCACTCAGGTGTGGAATGCCCTGCCCCCGTCCCTCAAAACTAGCAGTTCACTGGTTTCCTTCATAGAAGGAAAGAAAACGCACCTGTCACTGGCATTAAGACAAAGGGAGAGAATGTGTTTGCACTACCTCCTACCCCCCCCCCCCCCCCATTTTCTCTCTTTTTAATGCAACATGTACCAAAATGTAATGTTTTTTTGAGATATTGTTGCAAGACTGCAAGGTATTTCTTCAGTGATTTTCAATTTTTCATTTTCAGTTATCAATCAATCAATCAATCAATCAAGAATGTGTACACAGAATTACAGAATTACAGAATAATTACTGCACAAAGACCAATAACATTGCATATAATATAGTTTACTTTAATCCTGAAACAAAACGTTGCTTCTAGAATCTAACAGGTCTAAACAACATTCTTATATAAAAGTAAAATAAAATCATACATTTATATGCAAATATACACATTAATATACACATTATTGTACAGGGAAGTCATAATGGGAAATGTTCACAACAATGTCACAGTTCTGTCTCTTTAATATGTACATTGGCAGAACCATCTGTTTGTGGGGTGATGGGGGGTGAATCCCTTTGTATACTTTCAGCTGCTGACTCCTCAATCTCTCTTGGCTCCTGAATTACATATGTTGCGAATACATTGCTGAAAAGACCTGTAGGGAAAAACATTTCACAACAAATTAGATTATAGTCTATATACAGTACAGTACCCTATATATTAAAAAAAACATCTTCCACTTGTCCCTGACTGCTGTGAGACCCTATACCTCTGCGCTTTTGCTCCTGGACTTGCTTTTCTTCCTGGCTTGATTTTGATTTACTGCTATCCGTTGACTGATCCGACTCTTCATTTTCTGTAAGAATTCATATAACAAAGGCATTTCTGTATGGCAGAATAT
This sequence comes from Benthosema pterotum, assembly GCA_039105355.1. NCBI lineage: Eukaryota > Metazoa > Chordata > Actinopteri > Myctophiformes > Myctophidae > Benthosema > Benthosema pterotum. Next base: position 16,070,581 of record CM076975.1, on the reverse strand, counting down.
GAAACACATCTACTGTGCATGTATAGAGTTTTATGTCCCAAATTCAGGTGAGCCCTTTTTGGAAGCAGATCAATGAGGAAATAAAGGCACAAGCTTTGTGCAACCTATATGTGCAAATGGGTAAAAATCAAAAAATCACTTACCTCTTTTCCAGAGGATGTGTGCTCTCCTGAGTTTGATAACAAAGAAAATGACTACCACCAAAAGTGAAAAGATCAGGCATGTCACCAGAAATACTAGCACAGATGAACCATTTTCTTTCTGCTTTGCCAGGCCATCAAAGCTCTCTGAGAATGAACAGATACATAATACACCCATGTTAAACTGTGTTTCAGTCAGATATAATCAATCTTCTGAGCACTACTGCAAAATACATAGAAGTTACAAATGGAATAAATGAACACAATATACGATGTGTGTGTATATATAGTAGGGCTATGTATAATCATTATCTCATTTTCATTTTTGTCTATGAAAAGAGATGCTGATGATGATATGGCACTAGAGCACTGGTGTCAAACATACGGCCCGCGGGCCGGATGCGGCCCGCGCAATGATTTAATCCGGCCCCAGGCTTGTAGAGCAAAAATGTCTGAGTCTATCAAAAAAAAAAAGTAAGTCTCTAGCACGTTCCTATCAAAAGTTATGGTCGTTTAAAGAAATGCTTCCGAGTTCTCTTCTCTGAGCACTAGTCCGGTAGCTTCACAGCTGAGAGTACTTAATTGATTGGAATGTTGACTCGCAGAGAGTGGAGGGGGGAGGGAAGGAGGGGGGGGGGGTGTACTGGCGCTGCAAAGTGAGAACTATACTTCAGCAGTAACCTGACTCCGCCAGATGGGGCAGCAGAGAGAGGAGTATTCCCTCCTCCTCTCTCTGCTGCCCCATCTGGCGGAGTCAGGTTACTTCACCAGTATAAGGGTCTATAACTGAGGGATCATTCAGTTCACAGCTTGGCTATTTAAATATAAATACGTGTAATAATAATAATCCAATTCAGAGTTTAAAAAATATACTGTATTTTAGAAGCATTAGTTATTGTTATTCATCATTATTTTTTAATGTTCAATGATCCATCACTTCAATAAAAAGCAGGTCTGCATAATTCCATGGGTTGTGTAGCCATTTTCAAATCTCAGCTAAGACACTATTTGAAATTTAATTTTTTGTATTTTTGAAAGGTTAATTGGCGCACTGTAAATAAAAATAGCATCTCCCATAGCAAATGTCTTAATCTAGGCTACAAGTATAAAACCAATAATGAAAGTCATTAATAACTATTAATAGCTACTCTTAATAATAAACTTGATTGTGTGATATACTGTAGCGGAGAAATTACGGCTGTGTACGTGAACATGCGTGTGCATGCTTGCAGTCTGTGACTGGTCTGTGACTGGCACCGCGGCGTGTCTGGCACCGCGGCGCGACTGGCACCGCGGCGCGACTGGCACCGCGGCGCGACTGGCACCGCGGTGCGACTGGCACCGCGGTGCTCCGGCCCCCATGAAGTCACAGGCTGGCACCGCGGTGCTCCGGCCCCCATGAAGTCACATTAAGTCCAATGCGGCCCCCACCCCAAAATGAGTTTGACACCCCTGCACTAGAGGCTTGACTTACCATTGGTAATGTTGCTTGATGTACCATTATAATCCAACATGGATCTAGTTGTTACACCATCTTGTGTCTGACCTGTTCAGAATTACAAAGAGTCACTATGTTACACTCTCAATGCAGTACATTTTGGTGGCTTTTTGCCTTTATTGACAGAATTACAGTAGCTTGGGTTCAGGCTTTATATCAGGCCTCAATTCAATACTACAACAGGACAGGAATAAAGGTGTGAAACTGCTCCTTAATCGTATACCTGGTGATTCACTAGCTCTGGCCTATAGCATTAGGAGTTCTCTGTCATTCTAACGCTATCGACTAGAGGTAGTGATTCACCTCTAGGTGTTGGGTACCCTACCCAGTGATAACTCTGGTGGATAAGTGGCTGAAGTTTAGTAGATCCCCATCTCAATGGTCAATAATCTACCTGTTCTAGCCCAAGCTTTGCTTCATACCTGTTATGGTGGTTACATTGGTGACAGTAGTATCGTTGTTTGTAAAAGTTGAATCAGGTGGAGAGCTCTCTGAGTTTTCTGTAAAGAACAAAAATGAGACAAGGTCTTGTAGTGAATCTATGTATGCTGTTGGAACAAAAATAACATGTCTAAACAATATTATTCTAGAAGAAAAAGTTTAGTAGATCCCCATCTCAATGGTCAATAATCTACCTGTTCTAGTTAACCTAAGTTTAGTTTGCTTCATACCTGTTGTGGTGGTTACGTTGGTGACAGTACTAGTATCGTTGTTTGTAGAGGTTGAATCAGGTGGAGAGCTCTCTGTGTTATCTGGAAAGAACAAAAACAAGATAAGGCCTTGTAATAAAGGTATGTATGCTGCATGCCGCAACAATAATGTTGACTCTATTTTTGCTCGCGTGAGCAGAGTTACTCAAGCAGAGTGAGTGGAAGTACTGTAATCGGTCTTTGGTTGGTTGGCCGGCTGGTGGACAACTGGAAACAAAGTCTGATTGGCTGAATTAGTCAATGATGATGTAATTAGTAAACCTTGATAAGAAGCATAGCTGTAGTACCGTGTGAGAACTTGTGTGACTTTCACTTGGACCTAATGTGGTCGTTTGAACTTGTTCATGTGGTATGGTATGATTTATAGTGCATGCAGCATTTGCAGCATAAAATAAAGACATGTATTAATCTGTAATTTGGAGCACAATTCCAAAACAAAAGTTAAATAACTGCTTTACTCACAAATAGTGCTCAGATGTATTCCAGTAGTATATGTGATTGTCTCTGGGCCACTGGAACCAACAGTTGACGATTCAAACAAGTCTGTAGTCTGCAATTCTGCGGTTCCTTCAATTCTAGTCCACTGAGATGTTATTCTTGGTGAATCTGTTGGCCTTTGAGGATGAGTCATAGGTGATGTTGTTGCAATTGTCCGTGGGAAATTCGGGACTGTAAGAAACGTAGAAACAGGAATCATAGTATCATATTGTTCATATGATATCACATGTCTGCCTGGGTGTGAATTGTGGAATTGAATCACTTTATGAATAAAAATAAATCAATGAAATTATGAACTTATTTCTCAAAATAATAACAATCATCTAATAATAATATGGAGATACACATAATGGCCAGATTACTACTGTCAGTCAGTCCGTGTACTGGAAAAGGGAAGTCACTAAGGCGATTGACCTTCGCTACTTTCGTATGATACTACAATAAGTGGTCATGACGTAAACAGTACTTTCCTTGTTTTGTGACAGTTGAACACATTCATGTTCCTCAAATTGTGGCTTCAGGAGTTCCCCCAAGACCACTATTTATTTTCACAGAATTTGGTCAAATATTAGGAGTAATACTTAAATTGTACTCACACGCTTGTCCAATGTTAACAAAGTTGCTCAGCAATTTGCTATGCAGAGCTGGATGGCGAACAATGCAAGTCACTGTGATTCTTTTCTCCACTGACTTGATGTGTAATGTGTCTTCTGATGTATACTTCCTTATTCCATATTCAACTGTGGAATGGGTCTGTGCTGTGGGATAGGAAAAGTAATTTGAATATATTAAGGACAGTTCACTTGATATACAGTCAAATATCTATGAATTGTGAATTTGTGATCAATTGTCTAGTTTGTCTCGTTTCCAAATTTGACAAATTACCAGCGATTTCAATCTTATTATCCAGCATCCAGTATATTTGGGGAATGTGGTGGTTTGCTGCAGCAGAACACTTGATGACACGCTTTCCATCCAGTCGTGTTACTGCTATCTTTGGATAACCTAAAAGAATAATAACATGTATTATTTTTTTAATGTAGTATGTAGCGATATACATTTTATTTATACTGCTGAACCCAATCATCATGAGGAACCCCGGCCTTTTCCACATACCTAAAACAGTCACTTCCACAGTCCTCTCTATGGTTTTACCATAGTCAAAACATGTATAGTTGCCTCCATCTTTGAAGGTGATGTTGGATACACTGATGGTGAATTCGGATGCAGACAATTTTTCAATGCTGTAGCGTTTGTCCTTCAAGGCTGTCAGTTTTTTAATCAATGAAGGGCGAAGAGAAAATGGTTAGTTAACTATTCAAAGTGTGGTAATGTTTATGTATTGGCTCATTTATACCAAATAAGACAATGTAACACAGTTAATATAATATCTACCTTTGTTATGATTGAAGAACATAACAAATCCATTTGGGTTCTTCCATTCCACTTTGCTCTTGTGGGCATTTTTGATGGGGCATTTTAACGTCAATGTTCTTCCTTCCAACACTGTTATGTGCTGCCACACCCCAAGTGATACTGTAACTGCAACAATCAATAATAGCAGTTCATTTTATGATTCAATTCAAAGTGTAAAAATTAGTTCAGCAATAAATACACAGGTCTTCTGAATGGAACAGTCATTTATTGTACTAAACTAATAGTTGCAGTGTTGTTTGAGCCAATGCAATTGTCTGTTCAGGTGTTGCAATGAGACACCCAGTGCAATGCAGTAACACTGCAGCCACATAGTGCCAATTAACTACATTCATCCGTTCTCCCGTGAGTATAAAGATCTTTTAGTAGCCTATGATCAAGGCTACATGGTAGACAATCTGTTGGAAAAAAGTGTCTGGACAACATGTACTGTACAGGTAAATCACATCAATGTATTCCTTTATCATGGCTCCTTTACCACAACAGTAACAAAATGTGCTACATAGGAAACTGCGCAGCACCCAGAGTGTGTGTGCATGTGTGTGTGTGTGTGTGTGTGTGTGTGTGTGTGTGTGTGTGTGTGTGTGTGTGTGTGTGTGTGTGTGTGTGTGTGTGTGTGTGTGTGTGTGTGGTGTACACCAAAGGCGCAAACAACAAGCGTTTAGAAGAATCTGTCACTGTAGCACAGCTCTAAATGAAGAAGCCCACGTTCACACAGAAGCGTTAGAAGCTATCACTGGAGTGCACAGCTCTAAATTAAGCAGCCCACTTTCACACATTCATCATCTCGGCATGCTGTTCTGACAGGAAGTCACGTGGTCAGTCCCCTCATGATACGACTGATGTGATGTGAAAGGAACAATAAGGTCAGATGTGGTAAACGTAGCCTACACTATGGATGACTTCTGCTTTAGGTTTACTGTATATTCCTACGCTATAAAGAATGAAGGGGTGTTTGGAAAACAAGCATGGGGGTATTGTTTGGTGGGCTTCAGCTGCTCACAGAGAGGTTAAGAAATGTTCATCTCTTTCACATGTGTGGGGTGATTTTTTTTCTAGTGCAGCAGCTCTCGTGGAAAGAGAAAGTTCCCAAGTGTTTTGAGTCTACAGTAGTTCATAGAACCACCACTGAGTTTGTTGTGCCCAACTTGTAAGGCACTCTCTAAATAGACAAATTACTTACTACATCGTAGACTATACTGTACAGTAGATTATATTGCATTGTTGAGCCTCAAAGATGTGATGACTGGCAGCTTTTTATAGGTATAACTTCAGCTTTCCATGAGCTGTGGCCAGTATATAATGTAATTTCATTTATTTGTACATTTTTACAGCTTCCAATTAGTTGGTGTTATAGGCCACATGATAAAGTATCATATACTGGATATTTGAACATAAACTTGTACTGCTGTAGAAACCACGGCATTTTGAGGGCTCCCTGTCAATCCACATGCCACTGAATATTCACCATACAGCAACAGTACATGAATTTAACTAACATAATGCAACTGGAATTCTCAGAATGGAATGAAGTAATACATCCAATAGCTTTGAACTGTAAATAAAACAAAATAACTCACTGCTAAAACATAAACTAGCCATTTCCCTCAAAACGAATCTCACTACGGTTTGCACTCTTCTTCTGTAATCATCTCTAGTAGTAAACTGTTGTACTCATACTCATAGTGTAGTTTCTTACAATGTAGTTTACATTGTACGTTGTAAAATAAATAGATATATATTATTATTTTTTAATATCGAAAGAGTAAAATACTCACCATTAATGAACAACAATAAGACCGTCAGTTCCTGCCTTTGCATCATTTCTGTCTTTCGGTAGTCAGATCCAAAACTCTACTAAGCATCATTTCCTCAATGTTTTGTCTTTATGTAGGCTACAACAGCTACGGGGCCTTCCATGACATCACAGCATACAACATGTGGTTTCCACAGACTTTTTGATCCGAGTGCATATCACAAGACAAATTAAAGTAAGAAATTGGTCTTTAGCATAACCCCTCTGTATGCCTGTATGCCCATGTACAGTATGAATATCTGAGACACTGACATCTCCATTGTAAACTGTATGTTTGTTGCTCTGTATTTACTGTACTGTCTATTCAAACTGTCAAACTGTTTATTTGCCTAAGTGGCAAATAAATGTATTGTTATTGGATTACTGCTCACATACTATACAGTATTCCCATCCCAGTCCACTTACTGGCATAATTCCTGAGAAGAGTGAGTTATTTGAACGCTTGTTTAAAGTGTCCAGTGGTTGCCCAATTATTCATGTCAAGGACCCGCAAATTGACACGAATTCCATGAACCTCCCATTTGTGAAGAGATATGCGCAAGGGACACCATAAGAGAAAATAAAGCTATGGCTTTAGCAGAGATTCTTAACTTGTTTAATACCCTTTTACCTTTTAATGGCATTTCTCTCTCTCTTTGACCGGACCCCAATTAATTATTGTAAAATCAATGTTAAATTGAGCCTGAAGTTATCTGGGTAATTTGGAATCTCCCCATCCCCTACCATGCACATCCACTGCCCACCCCTCCCCTCCCCGCTCCTCCCCTGCTCTACAGTTTCTCACCCATCACCAAAACCGAAACGATTTTTTGTTTGTTTGTTTTTTTAACCTCCAGGGCTTCACTGGGGACAGTGAGGAAGTCCTTATTTGGCCAGCACCAGTGTTGGGCAGCAAACAATTAAATATTACTATTATTATTATTACCTTACCTAAAGATATTACTCTGCCAAAATGTGTAATAAGTAATATGTTACTCTGCCAAAACACACCTCATTACTTATTACTTTTGAGCTTGTTGTTGCATGTGAAAATAGATAACAGAGATGCACTAGTTTGTAGATCCTATCCACAGCATTCTGCACACAGGTCATACGCTATAAGTTATCGCAGTTGTCACAAGTTGTCACTGAACAGATTATGTTGTACTGTACGTCTCTATTCCTTTGCGGGTGGGAGGGGGGTACTTGGGAAAGTAATATATATATATATTATTCTTTGATTCAAGTAATAATTATAAAGTAACATTACTTTTTCTAAGAGGTCATAAGTAAAGTAAAGATATTACTCTCCTCAGTAATATTGCCCAACACTGGTCAGCACTCAGCACACTCTCTGGCTGGACTATCCACAATAATAGGCTAAGTGATATTTGAAATAAGTGAAATCACAATTCATTTAATATTAATTTAATTTCCGAGAGTGTACAGATAGAAATGGACCCTACATTTGGTTTGTAGCCTACTCTACTCAGAGTTATAGACCCATAAGGGTCCATTTGTGTCCAAACTATCTAGGTGGGGAGTGGGGACTCCTGGAACTCAGTCAAGGACCCCTGAGGTCCCGGGCCCCACTTTGGGAACCACTCTCAGAGTAAATAATTCTAGAGAGAACACCCTGAGGAAATCTTGAGGCGAAATGGACATAGTGGCCAAAGTTGAGAATGCAGTTTGAGAGCATGGGGCCAGTAACATGAACGCGGAATAGGCTCCGCCCCCTCCATAGCTCTCCGCTCTGAGGCACGCACACGCACGCGCACCGATCGTGCATGAGGTCGCCCGCGTTCATGTTCTCGGCCCCATTTTCCCAGAATGCACTCTGTTTTCCCCCCGGAAATAGGGGAAAAATAGGAGTGAAATCGCCTCATGCGCTGAGTGAGCAACTCAATGCAAGTGGATGAGAGGGGATTTCGGGTGTTCGCTCTATTTAATATATACTCTAAGGAACCACTGAAGTAGTCTAAAATAAGCTTCCCTTTTAACCAATCAGAAGAGGAGGGATTTTATCGAACGCAAAACACAGCTAACTGCAGAGACAGGTGGCATTGAAGCGGAATCCCCCAAGAAAATCTGACTCCAGATCGGTTTGGCAGTGACTCTGAGCGAATGTGCTGGAAGTGCACCCAGCATAATGCAGACCGCAACAAAGGTCTTTCTGGAAGGTGATTGGGTCATCGCAGCCTAGTAGGCTACTTATCTCCAAAAGGAAGGATCTGATAGCGGCTCACTACACCACACTACACATTATCACTGCTGTGTTCCCATCAGACAGGCAGGCAGCAGGTGGCGGAGACAGTTAACAGCAGCATCCCACAACAACCCTTCAGGTAAGTGAACAATAATAGCCTAATAATAGCCTATTGTTTTCAAGTCTTACGTCTGTATTTTGCTATTTACGCACGTCGCTGCCCCTAGATCCAAACTGAACCATATGGTCGACTTATAATTTACCGCAGAACAGCCTTCAATCAACTGTCCTAATCATCAGTAAGGCAGGACCGGATCTAGGCAATGTAGGCATGGGCATGGGGGGGCAACCCAGATAGCAAAATCCATTGATTCAACGTTGAATTCTGGTTATCTAACCAGAATTCAACGTTGAATCAATGCATTTTGCTATGTGGGGGCAATGCGCCCCTAAATGCCCTGACTGCCCCATCAAACATGATGGCATGCAAATCAACCAAATTGATCCCAAAGATATTTCAAAAATAGCGTTTATAATTAAAACCACTAAACCAACACCATTTCATCATTCAAAACAGAAAACTCATAAGCGGGGCCTGGCCTGCAGTAACGACTTCCCAACTGCATAATAATAATTCAACTTCGCAGGTAGCTGCGGGACAGTAGCCTAGTTATACTGCAGCACACGGTCGTTCATACCTACCTAGATGAGATTAGAAAGTGTGCTCAGTGGGGGAGGACAGGACGTGTCAGCAGGTTTCCTATCCGTCCAGATGGTCACAGGGATGATCAGCTTGGTTTTATCTAAGTACCTCCAAGGAGCTTCGATCGTGTCGTTGAGCCATGTGCTCGCTACAAGTCACAACAATATCCACCCAGCAAAATCTATGGCAAAAATGCATTGCACAACAAAAAGAAGCAAGAGAAAAGAAAATGTTTATATGAAAAAAATATATATACTTTTTAAAAATATATGAATTCATTTTGTAAATTTGATTAAAGCCTGATCTAATAAGTCTAAAAAGCCTCTTCTTTTGTACATATTTTGTTGTGTAATAGTGAGTTGGCTTGTTTCAATCAACAAAGAAAGTCTTGTTTCAATCAACAAAGAAAGTCCTGACAAGACCAAATGACTCGTCTATAATTTGTGCAGTGTCTGTAGTTGGGATGTATTGCCCCCTACTGGAATAATACTAAGAATTCATTTACCTACTAAACATTGACTCTCCTTCCTTTCCCCATAGGAATCATGTCCAAAGGAACGGCAGTGGGCATTGATCTCGGAACCACCTACTCCTGTGTGGGTGTTTTCCAGCACGGCAAGGTTGAGATCATTGCCAACGACCAAGGAAACAGGACCACTCCCAGCTATGTGGCCTTCACAGACTCCGAGAGGCTCATCGGAGATGCAGCTAAGAACCAGGTTGCCATGAACCCCACCAACACAGTCTTTGGTAAGGCTCACAGCTGGACGGAAGGTTGAATAGGATTGTGTGATAGAATGACTGATTCAACCCTGCAGCTATTTCACAAAGTACGGAATTTGCATTTGATTTTGTTCGAAAAATGTTGAATGTCGACTACCCTTTTTCACTGACGTCAATTAAATTAAAACTAAACTATGATGACTAAAAAATAATAAAACTAAGCAGAAAATAAATAAAACACAAGTCATTTTACATGTGGTTGTATGAAAATATCTATTAAGCTTACAATGTGTCTCGTTGTCCCCTTGTAACTCTGCCATATTCAGCAAGTGTGAAATCAGCCATTACGACGGCATCAAGGCCCACCAAAATACATTTTGGCTGAAATCAGCTATGGATTTAGTCGACTAAAATCTTATGATATTTAATCAACTAAAGCACAATGTTATTTTGTTTTGTTTTTAAATTACAGATGCCAAGCGTCTGATCGGAAGAAGATTTGAGGACCCAGTGGTACAGGCAGACATGAAACACTGGCCATTCAATGTCATCAGCGATAGTGGACGTCCTAAAGTTTCCGTGGAATACAAAGGAGAAACCAAAAGTTTCTACCCAGAAGAGATCTCATCTATGGTGCTGGTGAAGATGAAAGAGATTGCCGAGGCCTACCTTGGGAAGGTACATTTGGAAAACAATAATGTTGATCATTTGTAGCTGTTGGCTGCAATGTGTACTAACAAAAATCTCTCTTTTTAAAATAGTCTATATCAAATGCTGTCATCACAGTCCCTGCATACTTCAATGACTCCCAGCGTCAAGCCACTAAAGATGCTGGAACGATCTCTGGCCTCAATGTGTTAAGAATCATCAATGAACCAACCGCTGCTGCTATTGCTTATGGCTTGGATAAGAAGGTGCGAAACAGTATCCTACTTTCAACACAACACAGTTCATAAACATCTCCTGACCAGTCCCCACATTTCACAATGTAGGTAGGCATTTAGCCGGCGCTGTTAATCCAGATTGATTTACAGAAAGCAAGAGTAAAAACATTGTAATACACTAATACAAAATAGCCATTATGAATCACACATAAGCTAAGAACCTATCAATATCCATGCAATATCTACACTATATAACAAAACTATGCATACGCTCTAGTGATGTGATGCCTACATAAAATGCTAAGTTGAGCCTACAGTATGCATACGTGTGTGCTTGTCAAGGCTATATTGCACTGGGAAGTGAGCTGTGTCAAGCGCAAAAAGGTAGGAATCATGTGTTTTGTTGGTGTAAGTCTTTCAGCTGTTATTTGTTTGTTTGTTTCAGGTCGGTTCTGAGAGGAACGTGCTCATCTTTGATCTCGGTGGTGGTACTTTTGATGTGTCCATCTTGACCATTGAGGATGGAATTTTCGAAGTGAAGTCCACTGCCGGAGACACTCACCTTGGAGGGGAAGACTTTGACAACCGCATGGTCAACCACTTCATTGCAGAGTTCAAGCGTAAATACAAGAAGGACATCAGTGACAACAAGAGGGCCGTCCGCCGTCTACGCACCGCATGTGAGAGGGCAAAGCGCACCCTGTCTTCCAGCACCCAGGCCAGCATCGAAATCGACTCTCTGTACGAGGGAGAAGACTTCTATACGTCCATCACCAGGGCTCGTTTCGAGGAGCTGAACGCCGATCTCTTCCGAGGCACTTTGGACCCCGTAGAGAAGTCACTGCATGATGCCAAGATGGACAAGGCTGCGGTGCATGACATTGTGTTGGTCGGTGGCTCCACTCGCATTCCCAAGATCCAGAAGCTGCTGCAAGACTTCTTCAATGGCAAGGAGCTAAACAAAAGCATCAACCCCGATGAGGCTGTGGCCTATGGAGCTGGTGAGTTGTGGCTTTTATTCCAATTAAGTGAAAGACAATTCCTGTACAGCCTATATTTAGTACGAAGTGTGTGTGTGTGTGTGTGTGTGTGTGTGTGTGTGTGTGTGTGTGTGTGTGTGTGTGGGGTGTGTGTGTGTGTGTGTGTGTGTGTGTGTGTGTGTGTGTGTGTGTGTGTGTGTGTGTGTGTGTGTGTGTGTGTGTGTGTGTGTGTGTGTGTGTGGGGTGGGGGTGGGGGGGATATTTAAATGTCTCCCGGATAATGTTCGACACATTATCTTATTGTGCACTGAAGAGCGATAGTCTTTGATTGAGATGTGAAGTCAGACCTGCCACACTCGCTGTTTGTGTATTTGAGAATTGTTATATACATGCATAGGTAGATATAGGTCTCCTCCTGACACAAGTAGAAGTACACACTCCAACAAATAACAGCTTGGAGATTTACAGTACAAACATAACCGAAAAACTGTGAATGGACACAGTTAAGCATTACCCTTGTTTACAATGGCACTCTTGGCATAGGAGTGAAAGTAATTAAGTGCCTTGTTTGTGCCAAATCTGGGTTGCACATGGTTTGTTAAAATCGCTCTGGTGTTGTAGGAGTGGACTTCATTTACATTAAGGAAGTATTTGAACAGGTACATGGGTATAGACATTTTGTCCTAGGAAATACAAAGCGCAGAACCAACTAAAACACATTTGTCGTCCACAGCTGTCCAGGCTGCCATCCTGTCTGGTGACAAGTCTGAGAACGTCCAGGACCTTCTACTTCTGGATGTCACCCCCCTGTCCCTGGGTATTGAGACCGCTGGAGGTGTCATGACTGTCCTGATCAAACGTAACACCACCATCCCCACCAAGCAGACCCAGACCTTCACTACCTACTCAGACAACCAGCCTGGTGTGCTCATTCAGGTCAATTATTACTGTTTATTGCTATGATGATGTTTGTTACAACCCACTGGGTCTAGATCATACCTACAGTAGATCATAACCAAATGGACCCTTGCGGGTCCATTTGGTTTCATATTTACACTCTCAAGAGTTAAAATATTCATCATCTGAATTATCCCAAGTCTACACAATCAAAGAATGTAAAAGGATGGAGGATCATTTTTGATTTATGTTTGCCTGTTTTGTTTGTAAAATCCAGCCTGGTATTGTGGACAAAAGTAAAATAAATCTTTAGTTTTGGAGTCTGTGGGGCTAAATGTCATCAAATGTTGGTCCTCTGTGGCTCAAATACTTAATAAATTGAGGACCCTGGTATCAAAATGGTTGGTCTTACTCTTACTTTTATTTTGAAATGAAATTAATATTATGCAGACTTTAGTTCAGCCTTTAGTCTTGGTCCTCCACAATATTTTATGGATCTCATTTGGCCCCTTGGGAAAAATAATTGTCCAGCCCTGGTCTAGAGGGAGTTATCTGACGTGACAAAGACAATGTGCTTAATGCCAAAACGTTTTTTTTTTTTTTTTTTAATCCAGAATTATAGTTTGTGGCATAGTGAAGATAATTCCTTTCTTCCAAGCTGTATTTATCCCAGAGAGAAATTGAGATGACCCTCATTTGCTGTGAGGTAAATGTATTGTACTGAGATACAGTACAATGCAGCATATAAGGCAATAATCGAAAAATCAAAAAACAGAAGAGCTACATTTCCTCATTGCCTGATCTAATTAATAAAAACTGTTGTGGACGCTTTCCACAATCTGCAATCAAAGATTGACAATGACCATATGTAGAGAGGAGATTTTAAATTGAAGATGTAGGTCATTATTACATGTGGTTGTTGTGGCATTAAAACAAAATACTGTTTTCCCCAACTCTGTGTTTAGATTTAAACCTTTCGTGTGAGCTAGTGACTGTCTCAATTTCCAACAGTGAAATATACCAGTAAGACACCTTTAGGGTGAGGTTGCGGCTTTTTATCATGTGGTGTAAATGAGCATCCACGCTAACGCTCCATGCATCCCACAGGTCTACGAGGGTGAGCGTGCCATGACCAAGGACAACAACTTACTGGGCAAGTTTGAGCTCATCGGAATTCCCCCTGCTCCACGCGGTATCCCTCAGATCGAGGTCACCTTCGACATCGACGCGAACGGCATCCTCAACGTCTCTGCTGTCGACAAGAGCACTGGAAAGGAGAATAAGATCACCATCACAAATGACAAAGGTAAATAATTAAATAATAAAGGTAATAGAGTAGTGGTTTTCAACCAGTGGTCCGGGGACCACCAGTGGTGCTTGAGAGGGTTCCAGGTGGTCCCCAGCTAAGTTGGTTAACCAGATGTAACTCTTTGAGTACATGAATATGAAACCAAATGGACCCTTGCGGGTCCATTTGGTTTCATTTTTACACTCTCAAGAGTTAAAATATCATCTTATTAGCCCAAGTCTACACAACTAGAGAATGTATAAGATTAATGGCCATTTTGATCTGTATGTTGATCTGTATGTTTTGACTATTTTGTTTCCAAAATCCAGCCTGGTATTGTGGACAAAAGCAAAAGAAAGCTTTAGACTTGGGGTCTGTGGGGCTAAAATGTCCTCAAATGGTGATCCATGGTATCACAAAGGTTAAAAACCACTGTAATAGAGCATGCATATCCACTCTTATAGCCCAGGTGCTGCATGACAAAAAGGTACTATAGGAGAAATAAATACATTAGTAGTCCAGAACACTGGTTAGGGAAAACTCAGCTCCCCTGGTTTATTACTTTCATGTTTCGATCACACTGATCGAAACGTGGAATTAATTAATTAAACCAAGGGAGCCGAGTTTTCTCTTTCTTCTTTCCTCAAATACTAAAGTTCTTTGCTAAAACAAACCTTGCGTTTGTCATGACAGGACGTCTCAGCAAGGAGGACATTGAGCGCATGGTCCAAGAGGCTGAGCAATATAAGGCCGAGGATGACGTCCAGCGAGACAAAGTGTCCTCTAAGAACGCTCTGGAGTCCTATGCCTTCTCCATGAAGTCCACTGTGGAGGATGTCAACATCTCTGGCAAGCTTAGCGAAGAAGACAAGCAGAAGATCTTGGACAAATGCAATGAAGTCATTGGCTGGTTGGACAAGAATCAGGTAAAGTTTTTAGTCATGGAGTCAATTTAGGATGAACTCTGTGAAAGCCATAGCCATTCCTCGCCTCAGGCATGTATATACAGTATATATGGGTAAATACCCTATACAGTAGGTTTTCTGCATTCAGGGAGTTCTCCACAGCATTGGCATGAATGTGGTGATTTTTAGTTTAGTAAGTAAATGTTTAAGTTGAAAATAGTAAAAGTATTAAATCAATAAACCAGTACAGTTGCACAATTTTAGAGTAGTTCAGTACCTTACAGGAAGAAAAAGAAAAGAGAGAGAAAACAAAAACTAATAATCACACAAACGTGTGAGCTGAGTGGTGCTGTGTGTACTCTGTATTGGTGTAACAGCATGCCCTGTTGATACGATGAACATAAAGCAGGGTGTACAAGTGCACAGGTAGGTGTACATAGGAACAATGCTGGGCGTTGATAACCAAAATGCAAAAAACAATAATAAGCCGTAATAGATTCTTTTTGTGTGTGTGTATTCTCAAGAGATGCATGTATACACGCACGGAGGCAAGCACATGCATGCACACACACACATGCTAAGAGGAGTACGTCACGGGTACAGCAGCACCACTCAGTTCGGAGGGATCTGATTTTTTTCCTTTTCTTCAGACTGCAGAGCGTGAGGAGTACGAGCACCAACAACAGGAGCTGGAGAAGGTGTCTCACCCCATCATCACCAAGCTGTACCAGAGTGCAGGTGGGATGCCAGGTGGTATGCCAGGCGGTATGCCAGGAGGGATGCCCGGTGGAATGCCAGGGGGCTTCCCTGGATCAGGTGGTGCCCCTGCTGGTGGCGGATCCTCGGGACCAACCATCGAAGAGGTCGACTAAAACACGCCTCGACTACCTTTGTACCAACCCTGGACCAAACGTGAAGCATGTTAGTCTATACGACACTAGAGACCACATCTGTAGTAGTCAAGGCTGGACATTGGCAAGCGATGAATGAGTGAGAACTGAAATTGGAGACGGTTAATGTTAAATATGTACATTTTGAGTCCTGATGAATAAATTATTGCTAGAACACTAGGAATGATTGGATGCTCACTGTTTTCATTATCATCTCGTACTATTACCATAGTATGGGATGAGTACCATTATCCTCCTGCAAAATAGGATGTGGAATTGCAACAAACCTGTATGAGCTGATATTGTGTGATGGGTCACCATTTCCTACTGCAGAAGAATGCCTGGTTACATCCATTCCTACAACAGTTGTCTCTGCGTACTAATTCCATTGAATGTTTTAAGAGTAGTAGTTCTCAAACATGTCATGTCACCACCTAAATCTCAGAGCAAGCAAATTATACACTCCGTTATATACCTTCAAGGGATCATTTGGGACACACTAAGGGAACCCTGTGAGCCCCTCCTACAGTCCCCTGATTACTATCAAAAATACATTTTAGAGATTAAAGAGCATACTCATTTGCACCCCTTTTCAATTGGGGTATTAGAATATGTATGACCCCAGTGGAACCAGCCATATAGGATATGGCTTTCTTAGGTTTGAAAATCCTCTTAGCTTGTATTGAACCTGTGCTTTTCCCCTGCAAATTGTTGATCAAAACATAAACAATAAATGAATACATAATTCCAAGTAGCAACACAACAGCATGGGCGAGAGGAGAGACAAAATAAGACCCAATAGCACCACTCTATGCTGGCTGACAAAATACTGACTGTGATAGCCCTCTGGTGGACTGATTATGACTAGGTGAGTCTACAACATAAAATCATGGATGAACAACTGACAAAACAGATACTTTTGGTGCACTATGTAGGCCTACTGTAATGTTTATAGCATTATGCATAGCTAATACAGTGACACAATTAGGTTATGTTAGTTACTTAATGAAAAATATTCATTGTAAGGTCAATTGCTATGGTATAACCAATGAGTGTAAAACAGTGGATGAAATTAGATTTGTAGAAGCTCTATCATTTTGCTCAGAAAGAAGAAAGGGGGCTTGCCGGGTAAAAGTTGGGTCATTGAAATCATCTACATATTTATACACACTGAGGTGAGACAATATGGCCGTCTTTAATGTTTTCCAGGTGTTGTGTGATGATACGTGCAGCACACCGAACACCTGTCACCGTGGAAGTGCACAGTAGCAAAGAGAATGCTAGACTCCAAGATTCCTGTATTCTTTCGTCTTTCTTTATGCTGCAGAATTAAAACGTAATTTTAGAGGCCCTATGAAGGTAAGGGACCACAGTGCTGAGGTAAGAAAATAGGTGTTGGGAATCAATCAACCAAGGGCAAGTTGGTAAAATTATCCACATTACAGGTGTTGGTGAACCACAAGAGTGTTTGAAATGACATTAATGTGTGCTGTTCTGGGATGGCAGAATTCACTGCTGAGCAGTGCTGGGCAGTAACTAATTAAATATTACATATTACTGTAATATTATTACCTTTCCAGCAAAAGTAAAGTAAAGATATTACTCTGCCAAAGTGTGTAATAAGTAATAGGTTACTCTGTTAAAACATGCCTCATTACTTATTACTTTTGAGCTTGTTGCATGTGAAAATAGAACAGATTTATGCAGTAGTTTGTAGATCCTAACCCATCACAGCATTCTGCACACATGACCTACACTACAAGTTATCACAGTTGTCACAAGTAGTCACTAAACAGATTGTCGTACATCTCCCTTTGCGGGTGGAAGGGGGGAGACTTAGGAAAGTAATATTGTAATATGTAATGTATTATTCTTTGACTCAAGTAATAAGAAAAAGTAACTTTTTCTAAGGGGTCATAAGTAAAGTAAAGATATTACTCTCCTGAGTAATATTGCCCAACAATGCTGTTGTTTAGTGAAACATTATCAACAAAAGTGCCCTCATGAGAAAATAATATTGTATCATATGTAATATGGTCGACTCTTGTGTTTTTAGATCTGGATATTTCTGAACGCTTCTGATTATTGTTTAATGTGACTATAATGATGTGCACAAAACCAGGGACACAAAGGTTGAAGAGTTCCTATTGTAAAATCTAATTAAACACGCATAAACCCCAACCTAACTTAAACGTGATCCTCTTTTTTTCCCTCATCAAGGATGAAAAGAATTTGATGGGGACATGACACGTACAGTAAGTATATCATCGCCGAAGAATGCACGAGACCGTGCTCATCTTTACAGCAGAACTCTTAATGATCTCTTATGTCCTAAGAACCAGGCCAGCAAAAAGTACAAGGTTGTCTGTGATATCATGCATATTCTGTTACTGCAGCACACAAAGAAGGGTCAATCACGCATTAGTTGAGTATTAAGGTTCTTCTGCCCCCAGGTCATGGAAATGGAGACCCAGCGGAGAGGATGTTGGCTATTGAATTTAACCTTCACGCGCATCGTGCAGGCTGTGGCTGCACTATGATGTGATGCATTACGTTTAAGCCCAACTTAAGCGGGAAAGCCAAGTCTTGGTGTTAGTGGAGCAGCGTGTTCTTGGGAGGGTTGAGTTCATGGCCTTTGACAAAGAAACTGCTCTACGTTTATTGGTTAGCCTACTTCAGTCGCGGATCCAATTACTGCAAAAATAGTGGTTAAGTGTAATACTAGATGAATTGTGCAATTTTCGTTTTGCAATGTTCAATTGAGCCATTTAGCATTTGTTACAATGGAAAGACCTGATGGAGGACGGAATCTGAGTATCATTACAAAATCTGAATAACAAAACAACGATATGAATCCACCTACAGCATCACTGGCCCTTTCTAGTTGGAGGAAAACATGTTTTCCATCTCGAATTTATTACTACCTCATGCTTTGGCAGACAAGAACATCCATCATGTACTATAATACCCTTACAGGTAGCTCTTTATGAATAGATTAGAACAGACCATATTGCCTCTAGTCTATGACTTTCTAGTTGGACGAAAACAAGTTTCACAGGGGAGACACAGAAAAGGCCCGTAATTCAAGTCATTGTCCAGTATTACTCCCTCAAGCTTTGGCAGACAAGCTCAAGTCCATCATGTACTATAATACCCATGCAGGCACTGCGCTTGACTATAGATCTGGACAGGGTTGGACAGAGAGTACTGCCGTCTACGCCATCGCAGTAAGGCCACCTAGAGACCATTGTTTGGGCCTACTCTCACAGTCTCATTGGTTTCTAGGAGGGACCAGTGGAGCTCCACTGATGCTTCAGCAGCGGTTCAGGTGTCGCTAAAAGTAGTAGAAGGTTTTGTGTGGCTGGGTGTGCCTTTCCTGTCTGTGTCTGAGATGGGGTGCAGGAGACCTAATTCCTTAACAAAGAGTAGTAGCCTCTGGCGAAACAGGGGGCTGTGAAAACAAGCATCACTTTATTGCCCCTCTTTGTAAGAGCCCTTTCTAACGCCGTTACGTGAAAGTCACCTGAAACAATAGGGGGCATAAGATGATATAATAAAAAAACAGTAGCATTGTTGATGGTCATGTAAGGTCTGCGAATTGCTTATGACTTTGTTTTTGTAGATATTTTTAGGTTCATTTTCACACTGGATCTCGACACTTGTTGAATGGTCTTTGTCCAGTCAAGTTCAAATTCTGGACAATTATAAGCGATATTTTTTACATTTCATATAATTTGCACCCTTTATTTTCAAAGAAAGTGTAATATACAAAATATTTTTGACAATTTACAAATGGGACAATAAATAAATTAATACATATCAAAGGGAGAATTTATGGCAGAGCAATTTGAAACACATTTGTCTTTAACTTGTTCTAACCTGCATTTGATTTAGTCCTTGCAATCACAACATGTTATACTATTTTCATTTACTGGTGTTTGGGGGGTTAAAAGTTATGTCAGCAGCCGGTTCCTCGGCTATAGTGTCAAATTAACATCATGTCTTCTTCCCATAGCAAAGACAATAGCTTCATGAGCTACTGTTTCCTGTCTGTCAGAGGATGTCTAAGATGGTGTCAGTCTTATACAGTATGGCCACCCCCTCCGTTACCTCAGCTCTCTCCCACAACCACTTGCTGGAAATGAGGCCAGTATAAATAGAGGGATGTCATGAAGGTAAGACCACAGAGACGGATGACAAACTGAGAGGAAGGTGCATGGGAGGGTGACAGACACACCCAGCATTCACACAAGGTAAGGAACAATTCTTTACCATACCTTCAAAGCCAAAGCGCAGTATCATGGATAAATTCCCAAATCACAAAGGCAAAATTCCCAAATCACAAAGGATATTTTAAGCCTAAAGACATTGGTGTGTCCAAAAATGTAGTTACTGCACTTTGGCTTTGGAGGGAAATGCTGCCATTAGGCTGAATTTAGCACATTTTGCATTGTAGTCAATCATAGTTTATGATTACTGCTTCTCTCACCTACAGCAACAGTAGAACAGAATGCTTCTGCAAGTCTTCTCCAAATGACTCCAATCTTAACCATGTTAAGTTGGTTTCCACTACAGCTTACCAATATGAGGTTGCACATAGACTGGTAAACACTACACATATTTTAATATTGCTATTTTCCTATTTCTATTATCTTGTTCTAGGCATGAATGGCATTGGAAATAATTTGGGAATGTCCATCAGCTTTCTTCTCAGTTAAGAGTCCTTTCTCAGATATAATGTTGTTAGACCTCGGCTTCTATGGTCGACATTATGAGCAGTCCAAATTCTCAAATGTCTCAACAACTCTAGTTGTGAGTTGTTGTGACATGACATCTAATGTTTTCATTATATAGATTTATATATATATAACTGCTGTAGATTTTTTCCTTTGCAATATAGTAATACTCATGTTTGTAAAACATACAGGCCTTTTAACATACCGTACTATGCTAATCTGCCATCTGATCAGTCTTTCATATGGTTATCCTACCATATTCATCAGTTTCAGAACAATGTGGCTGGCTCTTCTTGTGTATCACCTTGCCATAGTCCCTCTCCTGCAAGCGAATCCTTGCCCTACACACCCAACTACATTCAGGAAGCCAGGTCAGTGAAATAAGACAAGCTATAGCTTTTCCCAAAAGCTTCACCTCAAATGACTTTGCCTTCACTTCCTTATCATCTACTTCCTTAGTGCCATCTACTTACAGTAACAGCAACATCCTGAGTGTTAATTTAACTTGTAATGTGACTCTTATAGATCAGCTTTCCCATTCAAAAGTTGAATTAATGCTCAGGATTTGACTCTTGGGTTGTTTAGTGTTAATGATCTAGCTGAGCTATAATGGCAGTACCTGTGTGTGTGTCACAGAGAAGAAAGCTAACTGGTTCTATTATGTCATTATGTCTTGTTAAATATAACATACACACACACATATAATCCGTAGATTTTCCAAATATTAATCATCTGCTCATCTGTTCTCATCTCAGTTAATTCAGACATTGATGTCACCTGTGGAACTGAGAAGTTGGAGCTGGCGATTCTGTTGTGTCCGATCTATTATTGTGGATACAACGAATCGCTGGTGGCCCTCAATTCTCGTTTTGACAAAGACGAGTGCAAAGGGATCCCTGACTGGACGGTGGACCCTCCTGTTCTAAGGTTCAACTTCTCCATCAGAGAGGAGGACATTGCAGCTTGCTCCAACACCATGACGGTATTATTTTCATCCACACTTGAACACGCCCATGGCTTACACAGTCAAACCACAGCACTTGTATGAACTAGGGCTGGGCATAAAAACGATATGCCAATATATCACAATTCTCAATGTTATATCAATATCGAATCGCCAGGTTCAAGATCTTTTTTTTTTTTCATATTTATATAGGTCTATTCATAAATTTGTTCATGTCAGAAAGACTGACTGATGTTATCAAGCTGCATTGATGTGTATGATTGAACTTTTTGTTATTTATTGCATATGGTTCAAAATTGCTTTAAAATGTTCTAGTTGATTGAACTTGTCGTGGTCCATATTGTTTAGAATTTTTTTTCTGAGGGCATACAAATGGAACCAAATGGACCTAGTAGGGTTCATTTGGTTCCATTTGTAGGCCCTGGATGTACAATGTTAAAAAGAAAAGAATAATCTGCTAAACTAAATCTGTAACGTTTATTACGCTGATCTCACTCCCTGTCTCTCCAAACAGGTCACCCAAGAAGTGGGCACTGGGATTTTCTCCGACTTCTCCAATGTTCAGTTCATCAACATCTCAGGGTCGATCAAAAGCAGTGACACCGATACCGGAATGATCACCTATCGGCAAGACGTGCTGTACAAGTTCTCCTGCCGCTATCCGCTCCAATACCTGGTCAACAGAACTGAGATGAGCGTGTAAGTCCCCCAACACACACAGGCACTTACAGAAGGGAAAGGTGATTTCCAGTGATGTGCTTAGACTTTTTACAGGGGCCAGTAACAAATTGAAGCCACGTACCTGTAGGGCCTACAGGTACTTGGCTTCAAACTCTCCAAAAGAGCATCTATAGTAGCCTACAGTGTAGGCTTGTATAGATGCTCTTTTGGAGAGTTTTGAAGGAGGGTAAAATATTCACATTTTGTTTATGACTGGTGCATGCTTTTAGTAAGACATACCCTTGGTCAGATGACTACAGCATGGCTCAAACCCTCACCCCAACCTCCCATGGGGCAGCACACCTAAACCCAACCTTAAAGGGGAATCTCACCCATTTTAAACATTTTACTATGTCCTAAACACCATTCTGTGTTTCCTAGAAAAAGAGGTCTGAAAAAAATCATTAACGCGGTGAAACACAACTTGATCACATCATCAGGTTGTGTTTCATCATGTTCGTGATTTTTCTTTTAGGAGCTTTTTTCCTGAGAATGTACAAATGGAACCAAATGGACCCATTAGGGTATACTGTTCCACTGTTAGTGGAATTCCCCTTTAACCCTCTCCCAAACTTTAACGCATCCCACAGAGCACTCCATGAATTCATTAATAGATTAAACACACACCATCAATCAGACATGTTTCTAGCACGGAAAAAGATTGATTGCCTAGATGTTACGGTGTTCCAAGTACCAAACATTACATCTCAAAGTCTACTTTAAAGACACAGACACACTTGCTCTTCTATACCTCATTTCACCTTCCACACACATACTGTATATAAATCTCAACTTTTGAGATAGCATGTAACACTCTAATTAATGGCTTAAAAACGAGGACACAAGGACACATCTCTGAGATTTTTTTTTGACACCTTCCGAGAGTTGAAAGAAAGACAAAACCCCCCAAATTGTTCTAGTAACCACATATTCATCGTTTTTCAAGTTAAGCTGTATGAAATACTTAATATAGTTCCATTAATATAGTCAACGTTATTAATTCAGGGTCAGAGTCCCATGGTGGGAATTCTGCTCTGGTTTTGGTGAAATATCAAGTAGGTCCGGTTATTTTGTGGAGGTCACTGGGGCCACGCAGTAATTGTAAATCAATATTAGCACGTGCTTCGTTCATCCTTGACCCCGCTGTCACAGGGAAGTATGCATTTTGTGTCCATATCACTACGCTCAAAAAGTAGTTTCATGTAGAGGGGTCAAAAATGAATGAAGGACGCGCTGATATTTTAGAAATAATACAAATTATGTTAGTTTTGTGGATTCATTTACTTTTGCGGCATGGCCTCCAGAGCAGAACTCCCCACAGGACTCTGGCAATGAATTCAAACAGTTGATATTTATATTAATGGAAAGTATTTCATACGACTTAAGTTCCAAAAATCTGAACTATCCCTTTAAGCAAAATGGCAATAATGAAAATAAAGAGGAACTTTGAAAGTAGGGCAGATGATTTACTAAAGCCATCCAAACCTTATGACTGCTCATTTCACATTCTGGTAGCAATGGCAGCAGAATGAATTCGACCCCGCTGTTGTGCCGAAACTGGGTTCAGTAAGACTAGTGTGGGGCTCCTTATGGTGTGTCATCTGTGTCTGTGTGTGAAAGGTATGGAATTACTGTAGTTGGTTATCATATGGCTGTTTAGGGTGTGTGCTCCACCTCCACCTAGTTTCAACATGTGTCGAATCACCCGTCGACCTACTGTAGGCCTATGCACATGAGTGTGTCATGACATGTATATCAAGTGAATGTATGACCTGATTGTAGACAGTGTAGATGTTGGGTTTTCCCCATAATGACTATTTCAAATGTGACTTGTTCTGCCCAATAGATCTGGTGCTAACCTGGCATACAATGAAAACAATGGCAGTTTCATCAGTGCATTAAGCATGCAACTCTACTCGGTAAGAGGCATTCCTATGGTTTATGAAAGACACTCTACCAATAATGTCAATTAAGTGGGTTTCTGTATTGCAATAGAAGGATCTACAAACAAATAATATGTTACTGCTATAGGCAGAACTATGCCAGAAAGGTATACAAATAAAATAGAAATAACATATTCAAAATTTCAAATTATGTTTGAATGTACTTAGATGTCTTGTTCATGTAATCGTTGAAACTCTGTTGTATTTACAGAATACTAAATTGAACATTCTTCCTCCTCAAAGGAACACACCTACACACGAGTCATGCAATTCCCTAGCCAAGGCCTTGAGCTGAAGACCAGGATCTTTGTAGAAGTGAAGGCCAAGAACCTCACAGAGAGGTAAACCACACAGTACATGGGTTACAGTACCTCTGAGCACAATGCATTCATTTCCCTGATATTGACATACGGTTTCCACACACGCGCATATCTTGATTGAAATTTCCTTTATATAAGATGAGGTTAAAACTTTGTTGGGTAACTGAAACAAACATACTGTAGACCTAAACGTAGAAATTAACCGATTGTTTTAATGATGCCGACCATTTTCTTCCCAAACAGATTCAAGGTTCTGTTGGACCGATGCTATGCCACGACTACTCCTTTCCCTTTGACAGGCACCTATTATGATCTCTTTGTTGGGTAAGTGAGTCAAGCAATTGTGGAACACTTAACCAAATCATGCAAAACAATGCAAAGGTCTCATGTTCCATTCAGACAACAGGTTGATATAACATTACCGACTGTTTCTGTCATATAGAAAATTTGCGTATCTACTGTAACATTAGCTCATGCCCTGACCCAATTGAGGCAAGTGTAGGGTGTTTGCGATAAGGATATTTTTGTTCATACTCCTTGAGGCGCCAATTTACATGCAGTGTCTCATTCACAATAGACCCATGTCCAATTAAAAGTATCAAAGTGCAAACAAATGGAACATTTCTCCATTCTTCTGTCAAAACAAAAAACAACTCCCTTGCCCGCTTCAACCAAGACTTTCCACTCAACATTGAAACGCACACCTCGGCATCGTTCTCGACCACACCTTTTCATTCAAATCCCAGGTAAACCAGGTCACCAAAGCTGCCTTCTTCCAACCACAAGAACATTGGCCGTCTGTTCTCTGGTGCTGAAACACCATTGCACAGAACCAAGGCACCATGCGCCCTCTAAAGTCCGCAATAAACTCTAATATGTCCAGAACTCAGCTGCCCACTTGCTCATTAGTGATTATTCAGGAGAACATATTACAACCTCCACGACCTTCGCTGATTCCTGATCAAAGAATCTGCTTCAAAATACTGCAAAACAACTACACTGAACAATCTTGCTCCCCCTTACCACTTCCATTGCCTCAATCATGTCCCCTCACTCTCTTCCTCTTGACTGCTGACACAAACCTTGAGGTCCCCAAGAGAACAAGTACCGTACCTGGGTCTCCAAAGCTTTGGCTCCCCAGACTCACACCACATGTGGAATACATTGCATTGCCAAAGTTCTCAGCGATGGCCCCATCTTCCAAAACTCACCCACCTCCATTGTCACTCCCCCCCCCACTACACTGTTTTATTGATTTTAATCCTCAGACGGGTCTTGGTGTTTTCCACACTAATAGGCTAAAACAGTTCCCCACCCTGTAAACTTAACTTTGTAAAGTGTCTTATAGGTGGTACTCAGAAAAGCACTAAACTGGATATTAATCAAGAAAAAAGAAAACGTGACCATGAAATGCAGACCAACTTGAAAACCGTTCTCCTCACACAGATGCAATTTGGGCGGCCAGACTGTAATCGATATGAATGGACTGTCGCAGACGGCTCGCTTCAGCTTCGAGGCCTTCAGATTCCTCCAGCACGAGAACAGAACGTTGTCAACGTACTACGTGCACTGTGCCACCAGGCTCTGTGAGACCTCTGTGTGCGCTACCCTCTTTCCGATGGTAAGTCCCTGTGTTGTTTCTGTCTCATCTTTAAGAAGTAGTTAAAATCCACAAGCTTCAATCAAGCATTGTGAGTTTGTACAACTGTAACTTTCACTAGTTGGGGTCGCAGGCAAACATCTCTCTCTTTTGGATTGCACAGAACTGTTCCAGGAATGGCCTGATGAGATTACGTCGTAGTGTGGACAACACAGGCAGCACCACAGTGACCGAGGAGGCCACTGTGACCTCACAAAAAATAACAACCCATGTGGACAATGGAGATAAACAGTCTCCAACGACAGGTACTGTACAGTCAGTGGGGCCCAAATGGAAATAAGGCCGCAAGGTCTTTCTTCTGTGATCTCCTTTTGGATCAATGATGCATACTTTATGCTGTTTGCATTTTATTATCTAATGAAATTATCAATCAGTGATGAATTAAGTAGTTCACTTAAGTACAATATTGTATTATTTGTAATGTACTTCCAATATCTTCACTTCAGCTAGATTTTTATTTATTTGAAAACTTTAGTTTTACTAGTTTGGAGATTTTTTTGATTACTATTACAAAACATACATTTTTAAGTTTCTTTCTCCTACATTGTACTATGATACAGTAAGATGCCTTTCCTGTGTGAATTAACTGAGTTTTGTTTCCATTACAGCAGGGACAGATTCAGAAGGTATGCATTAATTTGGTCATTTCAGCAGTGATCATCATCATGCTATATTGAATTGTCTAGTGCTAAGTCTCTGCCGTACTGATGCGTGACATCTTGTTTCAACAGCATGGGACAGTGGAGGAGGAGGAACTGTGCTGGGGGTTGCCATAGTAGCAGCGATCCTAGGAACTTTCTGCATCGTCCTGCTGCTGTTCATTGGCTACCGCCTCCGGACAAAAAGCAGCTCCATCGTGAGCTATCCCTTCCTATGGCAGACATAAGCTTCTGACAGCTTTGAAGA
This sequence comes from Benthosema pterotum, assembly GCA_039105355.1. Classification (NCBI taxonomy): domain Eukaryota; kingdom Metazoa; phylum Chordata; class Actinopteri; order Myctophiformes; family Myctophidae; genus Benthosema; species Benthosema pterotum. The sequence continues at coordinate 16,043,781 of CM076975.1, read as the reverse complement.
TTATAAATCATTGTTGGGTCCGTCACTCTCTTAAGTCCTGTTTCCTACATTTGTTAAAACATATGGCTTGGAATATGTCATGACAGCTGCAGCGTGTGTGCTGAAAGCACCATACTGTACTGCGTCATAGGATTTGAGCATATAGGTTTTACAAACAAAATTCCACCAAATAGTGCCATCCTTTTTTGTTATTCTGGGTATACAGGGTCAGCAGCATATTCATGGTTGTTATTCAAGTCTCATGACTCTCAAAGCATAATGTTAAGCACTTATACTGATATTAATTCACTTTGGGCCATTGTGCAATAATCCTTAAGTACGTACCAAGCATGTAGTATAATATACCTCTCCCTCCCCAGTCAGCCCAGTACAACCAGCCAACACATCAGTGGTTTTCAACCTTTTTGCTACCAGGGCTCAGTATTTTTTCAGCATTTGAGCCACAGACCACCATTTGACATTTTCACCCCACAGACTCCAAAACTAAAGATTTCTTTTGTTTTTGTCCACAATTCCAGGCTGGATTTTTGTAAACAAAACAGGTAAACGTACAGTAAATCAAAATGGCCATTAATCTTCAACATTCTCTGATTGTTTGTTAAGTTCTTAATTAAGGGGTGCTAATTTAGATTCATATTTTATCTCTTGAGAGCGTAAAAATGAAACCAAATAGACCCGGAAGGGTCCATTTGGTTTCATGAGATTTACATCTGACTAAACAACTTTCATCCGGTTAACCAACTTAGCTGGGGACCACTTGGAACCCTCTCAACGATCACTGGTTGAAAATCACCTGAATACATAATACAATACATGCACTGGACTGGTTGGGATGGGGAGGCCATTAACCTACTGTATGGTGGACTAAAATTACAAAATGTAACCGAAGAACAGTAGTATTAAAGGTATGGTTTGAGAGCCATGAAAGTTCAAAAACAGTCATGAATAGGCATTTATACAATTTACAGTATTTATATATATTTTTTCCTTTACTAAATATAAAGTGAGATTGACCCACGTGACAAGACAACAAGACCGGTTAAGTTAGTAATTCCCTATTCTCAATTACAATAGGGGAAAAATGGACAACATGCAACATAAGATAATGCTTTTCATTTGTAATGTTTACAAGGAAACAGGAATTAAGAGAAGAGTCAGATATACCAGATAAATATAAGCACCATATATGCATGTTTAACAATAGAGCACTTAATATTATGCACTGCTTCAGTCTTTTCTATCATTTTATTTTCTGAAATTGGGAAATGAAATTAAGCACTGTGAAATCTAAGCAGGGCCATATGCTAAAGCGGTATTATTTCTGTGAGAGTACTTTTTACAGATTATGGTGAATTATCAGGGGCTATTGGAAATCAATTTCAGAGCAATTCCGCATGCGGTTTTTAATAAAAAACTAATATAACAATAAAATGTGTCATGTTTAAGATGTGTTTTCTTCAATATTAGATATTAACAAATGCAATTTAAATTAACATAGCCATATATTATTCATGGTTTCTAGGTGGTTTCACTGCTGTAAATGTAGACGCAATTTGCAACACTAGATTTGAGTGGTGCGACCACTCCAAGGCCCAGCTTTGTCCCCATGTACAGTGTACCAACAGCGCAACTCACTTCAGGTGTTATGTTTTTAATAATGGGAATAATCTAGAGTTGCAAACTTGCAATACAACATTGCAGCTGTAGGGTATAATTGAATTATAAACCTCTTTCAATCTGCAAAGCGTATACTGTAGGCATGATGCTGAGCTACTTTCTCCCCAAGCCCTGTTGCAGTTTGGAAGCACTTGTTTTCATTAAACTGGTCGTTGCCGATGCTTCCTGCAGTACGTGCAAATTAATAACAGTAGGAGTCCATTCAGAGACTTCTTTGAGCGCTTCTAGAATCCAACACTTCACCTATACAGAATGTGTTGACAGAATGTATAATACAAGCACTTCGCAGATTGAAGTAGAATAATTCAAGCAAGCTTGCCCTACAGTTATTGGTTGCAACTTGCTGGTGAGTTTAATATTGTTTAAGATTGTAAATTTGCCAGAGAAAGGCATTGCACCTCTAAATTCAACACAGTACAAAATTCCGCTGGGGCTACTGACAATCTAAACATTTAAATGCTTGACCGCAACATTCAGTGCTTTGCTGACCAAAGCCAGACTCACTATATCCCACTCGTGGTTGGCAAAAAAATAAATAAAAATAAAAAAAAGACATCAGCTTTGACAAAAGCTGATTATGGAGATCTCAAGACACTCTCAGACAATGTTTCACGATCTGGTCACTGTTTGGAATAATGGGAGCATGTTCTTTCTGTATCAGCTCATAATTCTTAACATTAAAAACATAACGTAAGAAATGCTAGCGCAACCGAGTTGCAACCATTTTAATTCTAAGGGGCGACTTAGGGGCGAGTAAGTTGCAAGGCAGCAATACAGGAACAACAACAGCCCACGAATAACACAGGGGAAAAAAATGTATAAATTACAGTACAAATGATTTAAATTGCAGGACAACCAAATAAAAAAAAAGATTTTTATTAACAGTTTAGAAACAAAACAATATTGTCATATCCCTATTCTTTGCTTCAGTTCCCCTCTTCAAATTATCTCACACACTCACTCACACATACGTAACTCACACTTACACACACTAACATACACAAACACACTCTGAAGAACACAGTTGACCCTGGTTACCAATCCAAGTTCAGTTGTCCACTTCCCTCCTACTGAGAGTGACCGAGGTTAAGAGCTTTCAACATGTGACATGGATGTGATTGTGCCAAGGGACAATGTCTGCATGTTGAGGTAAGGAACAGAGAACGGACCGGGCCATTTAGCAGCTTACAAAAACTAAAACACGGGGGGGATAATGTCCACCATCAGTGCAACACGGGTAAGCTCTCAAAAGGTCATCCGAATGCCAATCAGGGAGTAATGAAACGAGTTGAGAGCCACAACATGAAACGCACTGACAAATGAAAATGCTGTGTTGAAGTTCAATTATCGTCGTCATCTTCTTTGGCCAAGTTTTGGGGGTCTGACAGAGAGTTCCCTGGCGTTTTGCATAATATGGGCATATTATATAAGATGGAATGCCATGATTTCCCCTACCACTGAAAGTACTATGACTATACTACCACTTTTCATGAAACTGTACAGAAAGTGTACAACCCAGTGGCCACACCCACCGGGTTGTGTGTGTAATGTTAACTTAAAAAAAAAGAAAAAAAAAAAAAAAAAAAAGCAAAACAACAAAAATCATGGCACTCCATCTTGAACAACTCTCAGGAAAATTTTTTACTGTAAGTTCTTAAGAACACTTGATACTAGTGTACATCCGTCCTTTAAAACAGTCCAGTGGTTATTTGCGTTAAGGATCTCCGGGTATTAATATTTCAAGTTTACTGGAATTGCAGTCTGACAACCTGTACAGAAAAGCTGGTACTCACAACTGTTGAACATTTGGACCGGCTGAAGGTGAAACCCAATCTATTCATTATACTTTATTATTATTGTTTTATGCTGGTTAGGTTTGTAAATATTGAAGCAGAGAGCATTCTATTAAGGGTACAAATGTTGAGCGGGTCTTTGCATAGCAGTCTTATCTCTGCTAGGAGATCATGCCTTATACTGTACATGTGGGTGTAATGCACATCTGCTAATCTCGCACACGACTAGGCCAATAAGCATAATATTTCTGCTTCCAAGTTTGATCCTTAGCATATTCCTCTGCCGTCGGTATGTGAATGTGTGCATGAATTGGTGAATGTAGTGCACTTGGTTAAAAAAGTACATAAATGCACCATTTATTGTTGAAATATTTTTTTCAAATTTCAAGTGTCTTTTCTTTTTCTTCCCAGCCAATCGCAGCATGCAAGTTTACCGGTATAAACCGACATTAGATAACACCAAAATATACATTTATAAACATGACAACAAACCCCTCCCCGCACCCACCAAAACCTCCTACAAAATTTTAATGTCTTAATTACTTGAACTCTCTTATGATACACAGCAAAGCTTGCACCAACACTAATATAGCGTAATACAGCGCCGCCTTGAAATCACTGACGCACAGAGTTGCCCTAACGGACACGCTGGATTTATAAATAAGGTTTTGGTTGATGTCATCAGGACATCCCAGAAAGAAGATGGTACAGACCGACGATGCGCAACTCTCTTATCTGTGGGTGGAGATATTTTGCTGCATAGCGCATCTATTCAATATTATTAGGGCATGGCTCCTAGCAGAGATCTGCACTCTATCGACTGTGCCTTTCTTGGTTATTTCAAGTTAAACGTGGGAGTGTCTAGCATGTCTTGAACACAACCGGGGCAGATACATAACGGATAATAGTGCTGTTGCTGCGTTGGGTCTAATTTGAACTGCATCCTTGCAGTCTAAGTGCTCTGTGATGCCACATCATCAATGACATCGGGATAGAGATGAATAGCACAGGATACACAGTCAAATCCTCAGTGTTACTTTAACTGTACGAGCACAAATGGAACCAAAGCAACCCTTATGGACCGATGTGATTCCTTTTGGAGACGCCAAGCTAAATTAACACGTTTACGGTGTAGGAAGAAAGGGGTAAAAAAACAACAAAACAAATAGATAAGCTGAGTGGCCTCCAATCTCATCCAACGGATTTCCAAGAGTTCAACAAATAAGGTAATTAAAACAAACCAAAACAAAGGGAGAAGGAAACTTTAACATTTATACACTGTCAATAAATATAGTGAAATATTTTCTTTTTCAGTTCCAGCTGTTATAATTCATCTCCTATGTGGTTTTCAGAATTGGCCTTTTCTGTTGGTCCTAAAAACAAATGGGGGCAAAAAAAGAGGGAAATATGTTATAAGGATAAATATGTTATAAGGATAAAAATACATCTTCATATACAAATAAAAGAAGGCTTTACATAACATGAATTGATGAAAATGTACCCATAATGACATGCAAAAACAGGGATTCCAGCCGAGGAAGTTTTTTTTTTTTTGGAAAAGAAAGACAATCACCCGAATCACCCGTTTTTATTTCAAGGTACAACATTTCCAGAGCATGTTTACCGTTTTCACTGTGCCGATTCCTATAGAGTCTCGTGGTCCCGCCCCCCCGAGGGCACTGGAAGAGAATTTCCCATTCATTTTTTCCATAGATGTTTCAGAAAGTATTTATTTAAAAGACCTTTAACCCAACAATTTTGCTGTTCCGCTCTTATTTTGAAGAGCCACAATGACAGACAGGAAGTGATACACCTTATGTTAAGGTGCGTAGGTCTATTCCTTGTTTACCGTCTGGTTTAATGGAGTCTAGTGGAAGGCATCACAGAGTCTACTCCAGGCCGTGGAATAAAGCTTGTTTTGACCAAAAATGCCATTTGGGACAAGGAATACGAGATACAGGCAATTGAAAGAAACCGATAGAATGGGTTTTTATGGGGACAATGATCCAAGATGGGGCAATCTTGTGTTATGACAACAGCTGCAGCCAGTGCAGGCTAGTTGGCAGCAAGGATTGGATTGGATTTCTTGACTAAATATCTTGACAGTCAAGACCTACCCGCCTTGTAATCTTGTGATTCTGTTGCTCTCTATAGACCTACCTGTACCCTGTGCTCTACAGACCTACCTGTACTCTGTGATTCTATGCATGGCAGACCTACCTGTACTTTCGGCTTCCTCTGTAGGCTCTGATGGAGCGGACGAGTCTGTATTCTCTTCGGCGGCGGCAGTCTCCTCGGTGGGCGGAGCTTCGCCTGGCGGCACCTCCTCCGTTTTATCTAATACAAAAGAAAACAAAATCAGTCCAATCTCTCACACTCTCTCGCTTTCTCCATCATGATCGTTCAGAAAGGCTACAGCGTTGTGAAAAGTGAAACTGTATGCACTTTATGCCCATCCATTCATAGTGACAAGCAAGCATCAACATAATCAAATCTCTTGACACTAAAGCCTAGATTTTCGTTACCGCTAAACCCCTTATCCCTAAACCTCTTTGCCTTTTAAAACCATTTTAAAAAACATTTTTTCAATAGTTAAAAAGACAGTCTACAAGCTCACAACGTGTCAATAGATTGGCATGTTGAACTATTCCAAAATGTTTATCAAAATAGTAAAAAAAGGATAAGGGGTTTGGGATAAGGGTTTAGCGTGTGACGAAAACAGAGCCCTAGATTTCTGTTACCGCTAAACCCCTTATCCCTTAACTTCCCGACCTTTTTAAACTATTAAAAAATATTTTTTCAATAGTTAAACTGGCCAGTCTACAACCTCACAACACGTCAATAGATTGGCACGTTGAACTATTCCAAAAAGTTTTTTCAAAATAGTAAAATAAAAAAAGGATAAGGGATTTGGGATAAGGGGTTTAGTGTGTAATGACAATAGAGCCCTAAATTGTTAAAACAGGGTCAAATATTGCTTTATACAACATAATTTAGGGAATAAAACAAAAGTCCACATTACAAAGAACATTACTGTTCTTGTTCCACCCACCGCTGTCTTTGTCTGTGCTCTCCTCCACAGGAGGGATCACCTTCTCCTCGGCCGTGGCGTTGGCCTTGGCCGTCTTGTCGGAGCTGCTGGTGGCGTTCTTGGCTTTGGCCTTGGCCTTGGGCTTGGCGAACTTGGCCTTGTTGAGCAGGTAGTTGACCTCGCGGTCCAGGAGCGACAGCTTGGACTCGATCTCTTTGGACAGCAGAACGGGACGCTCCGTGGGAGAGCGGCTGTCCTGCTCCGCCACGGTCTCGTTTTTCCACGTCTGGACCAGGGGGGAGAGAGAAGAGGACAGGGGTTGTTTTTTTAAGTTTCACTATATACTGTATATATACACAGTATGTGATCCACTATAATCCCTTAACTATTGCTGCCAAGACACTGTAGAACACATGCACAACATGCACTTATATTTGGATAAATTCTAATGTATACTCTGTCACGGGATGTTGTTTCTTGTCGCTGAGCGACACAATAGACCTTTCAGTAAGCCCCACCCTCTCCCCAGTGTGTCCACCCAAGGCTAGGACACTTAAGAGCCGGACTCATTCATTCCAATGTAAATATCATGGACATTACACATTAAATACTGATGCATTTTTTGGAACCAGACCTTCAAAATCTCTTCCAAATCCACCAACAAGGCATGCCCTATGCAGTGACATTTATTTTTTAAAACAAAGTTATATCTTATAGGAAAGCTATTGGTGGAGAGGTTTGTCTATCACATGAGCTGTGATTGGACCAGTTGGCAGTTTTGGGAGGGGTTTACTGAACAGTCTATTGTGCAAGTGTAGAGATTCTCACAAAATGTACACCCACCGTGGTCTCATTGATCACTTTCTCCAAAGTCTTCAGCTCAACGTCGGTGAAGATTTGATCGTCTTCTGGAATCATTTTAGCACTCCTAAAAAAAGGGCAGAATGAATACAAAAACAGTGACAACAAAATCCAAAAAAAGAAGGAAAAATAACAACAACATTCACCATGTTAATGATTTTTTCAGACCTCCATTTTTAGGAAATACAGAATTGGGGGAACTTTTTTTTTTATCATGTGCACACAACATCTCTAAGGTATATAGTGACATATTAAAATATTCCTCCTCCTCACCCACCTGAGGAAGAAGCTGGAGGTGTTCAGCATGCTGTCCAGGGCGGCCAGGCGGTCAGGCCACTTGCGTCGCTCCTCCACCCTAAAGAACATGGCCTTGCAGAGGGTCTTCAGCCCCGACAGCTTCTCCCTCAGCTCCTTGGTGGTGGCCGCGTAGCCGTCCTCGTCCATCCAGGCCGACGCCTCGCTCAGCTTGCCCGAGATCTCCTCCTTCTCCTCCTCAGACACCACCAGCTGATACTCGTCCTGGTAAAGCTTGTCCTTGGAAAAAAAAAAAAAAAAGATGGGACTTTGGTGAGGGCGAGGAACACCACGTCTGCGTGAATGATGTTCAGTGACGGATCTCATACGGGAGTTAGACCACACAAGCCGGGTAGGACAAATAACATACAGTAACTCTATGGCAGCAGTCAAGGATAGACGCTGTGGATGTGTGTGTGTAATGACCTTTGTTTTAGTCTTCAATTTAATGTGTGAAAAACATAATTAAGTTGTAAAGCTGTGGTCTTTTGAAAATATAAGTTATCTAATTTATTATGCACCTAGGCGTTTTCCTTGCCAACTTAGGTAAAGAACTGACAGAGTCATGTGTTATTAGTTAGATGGTTCGTTCTTACCTGTGTCTCAAAGATAAAAGCCTCCAGAGTGTTCAGCGTCTTTTCCCTCTCCTGTTTCTGCAAGTCTCTGTCTGTCAAGTCCTTCAGCCTGAAAAGAACCTCAAGCATTATTATACCAACCCTCCATCTTGTGTTATTACAGAAATCTAGTTTCAAAGTAAAAGATTTTTCTCCTTACTTCTTAGTGGATATAACCATTTCCTCTGCGGTGGGGTTGAGGATGTCGTTGATGAGGAGCTCCGCAGCGATATCCTCTGAGATCTTGGCCTTCTTTTGAGGTTTGTCCTTTTTCTCTACTTCCTTCTCCTCTGTCGTTTTTTCCGCCTCGGCTGTTCCAGGTGTCTCTCCTCCCTCCTTCTCCTTCAAGATCAGAGGTACAAATCATACAAATGCCATGCCAATTTGAGCTGACAATAAAAAAGACTTGAATTAACCAGTTTACTAAAGGTAAATGCCTACCCAAGAATTAATATAGCGCTAAACTAATTGCTTGAAAATGAGCATGATTGTGTGTGACTGTAGTCATTGGTATGATCACGTATTACATGCAGTCGAAAGAAAACATTAAAAAGATGTTGGCTAAATTATATAATTTTGCGTCACTTTCATCTGATAAGGTGCACCTGAACATTATGACATGATAACCTAATCTCTATTTGTGGGAAGGAAATGCGTGTGTGCTGCACCTTAGTTTCAGCCTTGCTTCCTGAGTCTTCTGTGTTGGTTTTCTCCTGTGACGACTCTTCGCCTGCAGGTTTCTCTGCAGCCTCAGGCTTGTCCTCTGGCTTGTCCTCCTGAGGAGGCTCTTCCTTCTGGGTCTCCTCCTTTGTCTCTTTACCAGACTCTGGAGGCACCTCCTCCTCATCCTGAACACAAACACACACAGAGGAGGAGGTTTAGAGTGAGACCGATGAATATGAAATTGGACATAAGCTATTTTTGTCCAAGAGAAAAAGGAGGGAGGCTTCTGCCTTGTTTATCACCATGCTGCACCTCGGATATTCCTTTTCACTGACGCAAAGTTTAAAATAAGAATTGAATTAAAAGAATGTCAATACGAAGCAACTGAAAAGCATTTTTATCCACTTGATAAGCACATTTATCACGGCGGTACCCGCTGTGGATGCTACAGGACATAAGGGGGGCCCACGACAAAAGAAAATACTTTAATTAGAATCATCATGGTTTGTCATAAAATACATTATTCCGCAGAGGAATAATGCAGCAGCTGTTAGTTACCTGAACTGGCTCTGTCGCATTAGCAGCAGGTTCTGTGGATCCCCCACCAAACAAGCTGGAAATGGTGTTTCCCAATTCTAAAGGGGAGGGGAAAAAAGACCATTCCAATTTTATAACAACTTCATTCTGTATTAAAAACGCCTCAAGGGGCCTCACAAAACATAACATCCAGGTTGTATTGCCAAAATCCTGTCTCAAACGTGTAATAAACAGATTTAACTGGCCAGGCTTTGTGTGATGAGCTCTGATCAGCCATACTAGACTGAAACTATTTTTTGAAAGGCCAGTTCAATCAAAACATCTCCAGCATGCAAAAGTTAAAAATATGTAAAACCATGACAGTTAGAAGCAAATAGTTCCTTGCCTTAGTCACAGTATTTGTGGAAATGAATACATTGTGATAATACAGTATGGGGTCACGGTCGTTGGATGAGGTTATCAATGCCAAACATACTTGTTAATGTCGATTCCTCTTCCTTCTCTTCAACAATAGTTTCAAAGACAGACTCAACCTGTAGATAAAAACAAAAACAGACGATTAAAAGGGTCAGTACTCATTAAGGACCAATACTCCAGTAAGATGGCACAATTTCATTCTCCCAAGTCTCATTGATGGGCTAAGGACATTTCAGACACCTGCCTACCAATGATGGATGTCCAACATAATACAGAAACTGCAGGTGTGTTTAAAGTTAAAATGTGAACAAACAGTGGCACTGACCCTGTCCAGCAGAAGCACGCCGCTCTCATCCATGTTGAAGTGGGCCTTGATCCCCTTGGACTCTGCGTCTGCGTGCTTCAGAAAGCTGCTGCCCACCCCTGACAGCTTGACGGTGGTTAGGTTCAGAGCACCAAACATGCTGAAATGTGAAGCAAAGACATGTTACATTCAGATACAGCGTATTTACAGTAGTCAGTCATTAGGTTCAGTACTTTTATTAGTTACTTTAACCAATTACGTGTTGGTATGTTACATTTTGGGGCATTCTCGGATGGCGTATCCAAGAATACAGGGCGTTAGGGCATAGTGCCCCATCTCAGTGGTTTTCAACCTTTTTGATACCAGTGCCCACTACTTATTCAGAATTTGAGCCACTGACCACCATTTGAGAACATTTTAGCCCCACAGACCCCAAAACTAAAGATTTTTTTGCTTTTGTCCACAATTCCAGGATTTGGGAAACAAAACAGTCAATATACTTGGGCTAATTCAGATGATTAATATTTTAACTCTTGAGAGCGTAAAATGAAACCAAATGGACCCGCAAGGGTCATTTTTACGCTCTCAAGAGTTACATCTGTTTAACCAACTTTCCATCATTTAACCTGGGGACCACTTGGAATCCTATCAGGGATAACTGGTGGTCCCTGGACCACTGGTTGAAAACCCCCTGCCCTATCTGACCTGAGGTCCTCGGGTCCCAGGAAGCTGAGGTCGCCGTAGTTGATGTCGAAGGAGAAGTCGTCGTTGTAGCGGTTGAAGGTGATGACCTTGCGCTGGGGATACGGCGCCATCCTCTGGAACAGGATGCGCTTGTTGTGCTTCACGCTCTTGGTGCCGTCCTCTTCCTCTGTCTCACGAGTGAACTCCACCTAGGGTGGAATAAGGTTTGGCTGAATACAGTAGAATAGCATGCATGTAAAGTCTAGCTGCAATCCCTTCAGGCTATGGGATGTTACAGTACAGTACCTACATGTCTAGTCTAGTCTCTCTGTACACAAATTAAGAGTCTGAGCGACAGACGCTGAATATCATCCCGTCTGCTACTATGTGGTTTGGTTACTTGTACTTGTAACCTATAATGAATTTAGATACATATTTGAACAAGCCGATTAAGTTTAAACATGAGCACTGCACTGTCTGGGTGTCATCTTGATTCAAGATTCTTGTTTGAGAAAAATCAAAACCAGCTGTGTTTTGGAGGAACGCAGCAGTGAGAATAAAACAGGCGAATGTCAAAGTCAAGATTAATTTGGGGCTTTACACATTATCTGTGCACAGAAATGCTCACGCACTCCAAAGTCCTGTTTGGTGGTGCAGGCCCACGGGAGATAACTGTAGAAAAACTTTTTGGCAAAACAAGAAAAAGTGGCTGCACACACCAATAGCTGGCAGATTGGCTATTAGTGTGTGCAGCCACTTTTTCTTGTTTTGCCAAGAAGTTGCTCTACACATTATCAACAATTTTAGTGATACTGTATATCGGTGGCTCAGGGGTAGAGCGGCAGGATGGTAATCACAAGGTTGACAGTTCTAAACCCCGGCTCCCCCAGAGTTAGGGTCGATCTGTCCCTGAGCAAGACACTTAATTCCTCCCCCAATTCCTCCATCATTTGTGAGTGAATTGGATAAAGGCGCCATACAGTATAAATGTAACATTCCCATTGTTTTGGCATTTATTGTTAGGTATTTCCATATTGTGTGACAAAATCATGAATAAATATGAATGCTAGTTTGCAAAGAGAATAAATGCATACGGTATGCATTTGGATTACCTCCACAAAAAAAAGTGCTTTACATGCTTTATCGGTGTGTACCAAGGGAGTCAGACAGTAAATGAAGACATTATTACCTGAATGGGGAAAACAGCTGCGTCTCGGACTAGGAAGGGTTTAACCTTGAAGGCCTTGCTGAGGGCGGCAGCCTGGTACACAGCACCCATGGCTGCTGCTTCATCTGCGTTAATGTTCTTCCCAAGCTCTTCTCTATAAACACACAAACACACCATCAACTGTCAAGAGGGACATAAACTAATTTTGTAAAATTTGATACGAATGATGATGCTCCTTTGATCAGTGCACTGATCAGGTTTTCTTCAATGGTGTGAAGTTGTTTTGTTGACACTTACTTCCCCACAGCTTTGAGCAGCACTTCCTGAACCTTGGGTACGCGAGTGGAACCGCCGACTAAGATCACCTGCTCGATCTCATCCTGTCAGAGGAAATGGACAGGCCTCAGACTCACAGCTCAAAGACAGACACAATATAAACTAAGGCTGTCAGCATTAACTAATTGATTAGAAGTTGACTTAGCTGTAATTTAATTGCGATTAATCAACACAGCACGGGACAAATTCTTTAGTTTGAGTCTAGAAGGCTAAATAAATATCAAATGGTAGTATGTGGCTCAAATGCAGAATAAATAATGGACTTTGATATGAAAAATCTTGAACACTCATTTAAGGTATATTTAGAACAAATAAAAATATTGGATTAAATTATCATTAATCGAAGATTAACTACGGGCAATCATGCGATTGATCACAATTAAATATTTCATCGGACAGTTCTAATATAAACGTTTTCCAATTCATTAAATCCATTAAGAATAACCTCAATAGATTTCCTAATGAATAAACAAGGCTAATAGCATGTCTTTTTGGCAGACAAGGTGCTCTAGTTGAACAAAGAGAGGTGCTCATGCTGAATTTTAAAAGCCTTCATTGGCTAATGCATCGCAGAGCATTTTAAAATTCACCAGGGGCATATTATTAAAGGCCATTTCATATTTCCGTATTCGCTGTGTGTGCCATTTAGTGCTGGAGAAATGGGCAAATGGTAATAGCAGGAGAGCACTAACCATGGTCATCTCTGCAGAGGTCAGCGCGTCCTGCACGGGTTTGGCCACCCTTTCGAAAAGGTCCGCACACATCTGCTCGAATTCAGCCCTGCTCACCTTGGCTTTAAAGTCAATATCATCCATGAGTCCTTCCACCTGAAATAAAGACACATGTTTTTCTTAATATCAAACAAAGTTTCACGTTTCATTCCTGCCTCACCTTTCCTATTGTTTTCGTTTAGAAATCCCCCATGAAATTCTACTTGGCTAGAGTTTGTTGTCTCGTGCGTAACCACCATTAGTAAGGAATGTGAGCATCGAAACAAAAAAACATTTGTTTGTCTTCATCCACCTTTAGCTTGAATTGAGGTCAACTGCTACGTATAGTAATGTGAGAGATGAGCAACGTGTTGATGTGTAACGTGAGAACGCCCGCTGGCGAGAAATCAGAGGATCTAGACATGAGGTGGAGGGAGAAGGATGAGATCTGCCATGTCCGGGAGTACGTTTACTCAAGTACTGTGCATGCGTGAGTACAATGAGCCCTTCACTAAGTCCCTCCCCAATCCGGCCTTGTCCTATAGGCACATTTTAGAAGAAGAAAGCTGGACAGTGAACAAATCCCACATCAAAGGGTGGGGTTTTGAGAAGGACTCATGGTTGTCTTACCTTTACACAATATTTCTATTTTTTCCTACTCCACAACATCTCATAAGCAAATGTTTAACTTCTGATAGCAAAACATTGGGTTTAGATAGGTAGTTTCTTCACAGATTTGGATTAATATAACTATCCACAGTTGCAAGAAATTTACTACACAAGAGTCTAGGTCATTATATTTTGATGTGCACACACAGATTCTGACATGGATGCTATAATTTTCCAAGACATAGTATGTATGAATGAGGGATAAACAGAGTCATAGTTTGATGTGAACTAGTATAACTACTAGTATTACTACACTGTGTTCGCTTTTATCCATTTAGCACTGGGAAAGCATCCATGTCAACAATTTCACTTCTTGGCTATTCAGAAAATTGCAAGCTCACTCTTGAAAAAACAAACAAAAAAAAACAAGTGAGCATAATGGAAATCTTTGATTCAAATAATTTTGTTTCTGAGGGTCACTGGAACAAAAATGGATGGGGCTTTGTAGCCAAATACATATGACTTTGGGGGTCGGCGTCCTTGATCCAAACATTGATCAATGCTAAAATAACACGATAGATAAAAAAAAAGCTGCTTAGGATTTAGAAGACATTAACAGAAAAGTCCAACAGTGGAGCAGCGCTCCCAGCACTGGACTGACCTGTGCCATCATATCAGCGTTGGCACTGAGCACCGTCTTCAGCCGCTGGGCCTCTTTGAGCAGCTTGGCCATGGCGCGGGGGTTCTCCCTCACGTCCTTCTTGCTCTTCCCCTGGCTGTTGAAGGCCGCGGCCAGGTGGTCCCTCAGACGCAGGTCCATCTCGAAGCCCCCCAGGCCACGGTCAAACCTGCAGGGGTTTGGGAAACGGGACACGGGTCAGCGCACTTTAGGAGGGTGTAATTATTTTATTGGTGATACTCAACTAATCCACTGAATTATGGGTTTGTTTTTCAATACTCATAGAATTGTTTTTTCATATACAGTACATTTGAGTGGTGCTAGCCACTCCTATAGATAGCAATGTGTGTACCTGGCAGGTTGTATCTGTCCGTCTGAGCACGGAACTAACGCTTGTGTACACGCAGTCACGCACACATGCACGCCAGGGAGGACGGCATGTACAGTGTGGTTAACATAGCACAAGTACAGTACAGCACCGCTCAGTTCAGATAGGTTTGATTGATATCATTCCTTGGCTCTATTTACACTTTATTGCACAATGACTTTGTGAAACGGAAATCAAGTGAAATCGACTGAAACACATTGTGAGCTTGCATATTGCCTACTTCTGCAATTCATAAATTCATTCACCTAGACAATTTGATTACGTTATCAATTCTGATTTAAAAAAATATATATATATATATTAGGGATGTTGAATGATTAAAATTTTTAATCAAATTAATCACAGCTTCAAAATTAATTTAATCATGATTAATCACCATTCGAACTATGTCCAAAATATGCATGTTTTCCTGTACAGGATTTCAACATTTAAAAAGGAAACCGAATCTGTAAAAAAAAATAACCATTTATCTTTAAAATATTTATCAAAGCAGGTGATCTACAAGCCCTCAATGCTTGTAGATCCTCCAGCTATACTCTATGGCTCTGGTTACAGGGAGACACACGGCTATAGGCCTATGTCTCCGTAAATCTGTGCTCTACCCATTTCTTTCAATGAGAAAATGCTCAGTGGGTTGAGTGAGTTTGCACATGAGTTAATTGCGTTAAAATTTTTAATCAGATTAATCAACAAAATTAATTTAATCCCATTAATTAACTAACAGCCTTAAAAAAATATATATATATATGTTGCACCCCTGCACTTCAGGTTGCACATCTGGCATAGAAAAAGGCCACGAGTTGAAGGAGTACGTGTATAGGCATGATTGGGTTTTGTTTGACATCTCTGGAGAGATCAGATCAGAGAGAAATACTTCAAAAGAACTGCTTCAAAAGAGTTTTTCCCCCCCAATGAATTCCGTGGATCTTTTTTTTTCTTATTGAAACATACAATATTAAGAGATCTCTTCAAATTATGATTCGTAGTCCAAATAAAGGTTTCCACCCTGGTGTTCAAGGTCATAATCTACTCATTTCTTCATTACTTTATCTTTGCATCAGCATGCATTCATATCTTTCACATTACCAGTGCATGGAGAAGGCATTTGTTCTGTAATCAAAAGGACTCACCCTACACCTCTGATCTGCATCTGGGGTTGAGTGCCTTGGTCCTTGGTTTTGACGGTCTGGTAGGTAACGATGGTGGCCGTGGTGGATCCAGAGCCCATGTCGTAGAACATCATATTCTGTGAGGGAGCAATGTTCACATCAGATCATTCAAGTAGAAGAAGGCATAATCCTCAAATGACCATCGTTTGTATCCTAGACCTAGAAACTATTAAAGGGATACGCCACTTTCGTCTAATCTGTCTTATATGAACACCCCATACAATTTCTAGGTTTATCGATTCAGTTTTTAGAAATTTGATGTTCAATGTTGGTGCCCTGCCCACTTTCCTATATAAACTCATTGTAGCTTAAAACTAATTTTTAACCATGGTAGATTCATTGAAAACACCTGTTCTTTTATACTGATACTGCCCTCCTAATGTGTGAGGGAACCATGGGCTTTCAATTGATGTTTTAATTTAATTGTAATATTGTTTTGTTGTCTTCTGGCCTCCTCCTGCACTATATTATTTTCCAAATCCCAATATAAATTATTTAGTTACATCCTTGACGCCCTCATTTCTCCCTTCAGATCCACAAGCTATTTGAGCTTGTACATCTGTGATTTTTTTGTATGCCATTGGCAAAAATGCCATTTTTTGCTGAATGTTTGACTATTGTGAAATGAGAGTATACACTACGCTTCAAGTGTACATTAATATTCATGATAATAACAATTATTTCACATTATTACAAGTAGTGACTTAAAATCAATATATCTTTCGAGATACAGATTTTATTTACTGTATATAACAGATATTTTATGAACTTGCAGGCATCAACACCTTTACCATCACCGGTATGTATGTATATAAATGCATGCGTTTAACAGTTACTGTGACTGAGCACCTTAGCCGTGCTGTTGACGTCTTTCCTTCTGAAGACTCCGTAGTTCAAGGCCACCGCCGTGTTATCATTGATGAGCTGGAGGACCTTCAGACCCGCCATCTCAGCAGCCTGCAGGACTGCCCTGCGCTCTGCCTGGTTGAAAAAGGCTGGGACGGTGATCACTGCATCTTGGATCGTTTGCTCTGTCAGTGTGGTATAGGAGAGGAGAAAAGGGGAACAATGAACAAACTCAGCATACAGTACAACAAATTTGACATGTTTGTACAATCGTAATGTACGGAGCCCCTAATAGGACATGTACGAGTAAATTAAAATTAAAAAGGTTTCTCGTGCACACGCAAAACTTTCTCGTGCACACGCAAAACTTTCTCGTGCACACGCGAAACTTTCTCGTGCGCACGCGAAACTTTCTCATGCGCATGTGAAACTTTTCCCGTGCGCACGAGAAAGTTTCACGTGCGCACGAGAAAGTATCTCGTGCGCACGAGATACTTTCTCGTGCGCACGAGAAACCTTTTAATTTTAATTTACTCGTACATGTCCTATTAGGGGCTCAGTACAATCGTAATGTTTTACCATCAACAAAGACTGACCTGCGAAGTCCTGAGCCAGCGAACGAGAATAATTCAAGACCATCCCGAGGAGTTCCTCAGGGGAGTATTGTAGTTCCCTGAAATAAAACACAAGCAGCACTGGAAATGTAAATGCTTTAGACAGACATTTGCATTCATCAGAGCAAGGTCACAGTTGAAGTAAGCACGCCCTTTGCCATGTTTTAGGTCAGAATAGATGAACAGTATGGTCCCAGGGGAACATTCGGGACCACTTGGAGGATGTTGTTGTAGTGGAATGAACCATAAAACCGCAAAATAACAAAAGTCACACCATAGTATCTCAACTAATGAAAGATACTGACAGGGTCTTTGTACCTTCAAAATCTGGGATTTTCAAAGCTTGACAATGACAATGTATTCACAGTTTTTAGACACACTCTCCAAGTCCATACACTTTCACATTAATGCCAATACTACAGCATGAAAGACTTACTCTGAGTTTTTAAAGTAAACTGTGCCTCTGGCTGGGTCCTCCAGCAGCTGGTGCTCAGGGAAGCGTTTCTGGTAGAGCGCCACCTGGGGGTTATCGTGTTTCTTGCCCAGTAGGCCCTGAAGGTGCCTGTAGACAATCTTGGGGTTCTTCACAGACTACAAACAGAGTGGAGAAAATGCATTAGAAAATACATTGATTGTTAAGAGGATTACATCATGTTTGTCTGAGTGGATCCGTATGATTGTCGTGCAACTAATCCTTCCATTACTGGTGTCAAATAAGTGTCAAATAAATCCGAGAAAGCATTCTCACCACTCCTAATGCACCATCTCCAAATAGCCTCTCGGTTTCCTTAAGACACACGGTGACTGGCGTTTTCCTCCTCGACTCCCTGTACAGAAGACATTTTACAATATTATAGGCAGCTTGGACTCAATACTCATTCCCTACATACTGTATAAATAAAAGAAAAATGCATCATGCTCTTCCTTTGAATACACATACAATAGCAATGTAGTACTGCATAACGTATGAGATGAAGTTGCATGCAAGCAGTAAGGAGCACACATTCAAGGACAGCTGCTCAAACACATTCAAGTACTATACACAGAGATTTGAATACTGGGACAGATTATACTCACTTGTTGAGAGCAATTTCCATTGGCACACCCGGTTTCACTATTGCTACTTTCATCCACTCACTGCCCAAGTCAACAGACATGACTGCTACAGATGCTGCAAAAAGGATAAAAACGGTATTACAGGCAGATAATGTCGCTCTGAGACATGGGTAACAGAGTTTTTTTTTTTTTTTTTTTTAAGTATTACAGCATTCTAGAATCAAAATCTAAAAGATACATATCATCCATCCTAGATGCTTGCGTCTGACATTGACAGCTTGAATAGAGGCATATTTACATATCTGTTTCATATATTTTTGGGCCAAGAGCCAGGAAGACAACTAATTTCTGTATTTCTTTGATTTCATAAACTGTAATGCTTAATCAATTCAAAGATGTTTTGCCGTTTGTGTTTTATGCTGCACATATTAGTAACTTGTTTCTCATATTTATTTCAATTTCAGTCAGTCAGTCACATGCGAATAAATAAGGATTAATTCAGTGTGTAAAGAGATATGGTGGCATTGTGACATTTTCATTACCTGTATGAGAAGGCAACATTGCCAGCACCAGACAAAAGAGAGCACACAAAGGCAGCTTTCTCCTCATGATGAACCTGTTATTTAAAAACAAAATGCATCATTCATCCAGACATTTTTGACAAGAGTGGCCCTATTGGGCCAATTGTGCACACATGCATGGCCCCTTGAGAGCATAAAAATGAAACCAAATGGTTTCATTTTTACACTCTCAAAAATATTCATCATGTGACTTAGCCCAAGGATGTAGGAGATTAATGGTCATTTTGATGTATGTTTGACTGTTTTGTTTCCCAAATCCAGTCTGGAATTGTGGACAAAAGCAAAACAAATCTTTAGTTTTGGGTCTGTGGGGCTAAGATGTCATCAAATGGTGGTCTGTGGCTCAAATGCTGAATAAATAGTGGGCTCTGGTATAAAAAAAGGTTGAAAACCAAAGGATTAGAACAACACTCTCTCTGATAAGACAACATACTATACATGTACTATAAATGTTGCCAGTAATAACTTTGATGTCACTGCTGACATCAAATTGGTTGTTTGGTTAAAATTTTGTTTTAAAGAGCAGGCTGGCATCTTGCCAATACCAGGAGATTTGACTTGTACGGTAACTGGCACTGCTATTGCAGCATGGATGCCTACTCTCTGTATTTACTTACATTTCATTGATTTTTAAACCAGCACACAGGATCTGCTCCAAGTCCTATTTTAGGAACTACATGTACAGTATGCACTTATATGCTTTACAGTCTTGACATTTTGACAATGTACCATTATTATTTATTGATAACATTTTTATTGTGATTATGCTGTTGATATGCATTGGCCACTTTAACCAGTTTCAATACCTCTGTTTAGGCCTTTTATAGGGCATGTCACTGTCATTTAAAAAGATTGCGCAACTACAGTACAAGCTCCCAACACATGTGTAATGTAATTATTAATTGACTTGCTTCAAAAAGTAACAATGTTGTATGCATTTGCTTGCTTAGATGTTAAATTAGGAGAAACTTTAATCAAATCTATTTTCCCCAAATTTGATTTTAATACACTACAATACTGGTCAAAACATTGGCAAGAAGTGGTCTAGGCCGGACTCTCCAAAAATCAAGTTCAGACCAAAAACAAATCTGTTAGATAGAATCCGCCACAGGAAGGGACAGTCTGCCTGCCGTGAATGTGTAATTACATTAAGGTTACAACTTACACAATGTGGACAGGTGGCTCAACCAGTTAAATGTGCCAGGTTTCGATAAAATAAACAAGCATAATAAACCCGCTTCTGCTTGAACAGTTTAAAGATGGCAAACGGCTACAAACATCAGGACCTTCTGTGGTCTCCTGTCTCTCTGCTATCTGACAACCATCTCTAGTATTTTAATTGAACATTATGTCAATTCATATAATAAGCAAACTAGTTGGTTCAAGTAATGTCATTTTCACTTTGTTTCCCTGAAATATTCTAGATATTTATCTGGTGTTAAAAAATAAAAACATTCCAATACACATCATGATGTTTTGTCATGATGTGTGATTACAGCCCACAGATGTTCACTCCCTGGGCTGAATATTCAAGCTTACAGTACATGTCAAAGCTTCCAGTTTGTGGCAGCCTCACTAACCTGTCCTGTACACCATGAAGCTATCAAAGACTATCCCATTACCATTTCCCCTACCCACCCAGTTAAAAACATTTCAAAAGGGGCATTTTTAACAGATCATGGCAATACATCAGGATCTCTCGCCACCACTATTCTGAGTCCTTCATATTGGTTCTCTTTTGAGTTTAAAGTTAGGTTAGCATGTCTTTAAGCTGGTCTTTCTTTGATTCCTGGGTTGGGCAACCTGCCAGGTGCTACTGCACTTTAATAGACCACATCCGATTCACACCCAGGGAGTACATGAGCTGTATGTATGCACAGCTTCCAAACACGTGGCAGGAATACCATTGTAAAGTTACAAGACAATATTAGTTAAGATTTTGCTAGGCACACACTCACTGCACTTATTTGAATGGGAGGATGATAATAATGCACCTCTTTTGAACCTATACAGGAGACAAAGGCATTGGACTTGACACACAATGCTAGCATAACAATCAGTTATGAATGAATTATGATGTGTCTTTCTGGGAGAACAACAGGCTCTGATCTGCATGTGTCTGGACGTGGATACTTCCAGAAAATGACGCATGAATGAATGAACACCAGATGGATGCACAGGTACAGGTACAATCTGACCATTCAAAAAGAGAAAGAGCACAGCTCTTACTTTCTGGAAACAACTTGCACATAATATTCGCTGATCATCACACTGAGAAGTCCTTACATGGTTAGATTGATGGTTAAACCTTGGGAACATTTAAATTCAGCCATATTGCTGGACAATAATAAGAAAATCTGTGGACTGTTCAAAACATGAACTACCAACTTGATGATCATACTGTACCAATAGGACAAGTTTGACAGGCTGTTAGCTATAGCCTGCTGCCTCCCATATAGCCATCAGCACCATACGAATACATGAGTGACACATGACACAACTTACCTCTCTAGCACGGATGACAGACAGAGACTCAACTAAAAAAAAACCTTTCCAGCCCCTGGATGTTTGTGAGCCTCCGCAGATTCCTGCTTTTCTCTCTCTCATTCACACAACAACGCCTCTGTCTGTGTAGTTTTTTATTTTTCCTCTTTATGATCGCCCGGCTTGTTCTCTCTCGCATAGGGCCCGGAACGCGGCGTGATCTCATTGGATCCACTGACGCCGCTGCAAGGGGGAAGGTAGGAGTCTACCAATCCCATTGCCCAGGGTGAACAGCCGCGCCAAGATTGGGTAGTTTGTTGCCAGGCAACCGCCGACACGGTGAGGATGTCATGCTAATGTTGATGTTATTTTTCTTTACCGGTTATTTTGTGGGTGCGCGTGTGATCTCAAGCGCGCTACTGAACATAATCGCCCACAAGAACTTCAGAGAAATCACTACAGCCTCGCGTTATCGTGTGTATGTGCGCGGTTGGCCCTGACAACCAGCGGGCCAATCGCAGCCCGACAGTTCCTCCCCGAACATGGGACGTGAATCCATCAACCGCGGTGACCCTCCACCCCGCAGGCCCCGCCCACACCTCTCCACGCACTGGGCGGTGATAGGGCCACGTGCTGTGAGTGACGCGTCGGAGAAGCAGCATTGTCCGCACGCGATTGGTCCACGTTCAATGAATGGGCGTGTATGCCGATTCACGTCAAAACAAAGAGACTGCGCCTGCGCAGACGTCCCACGCTGTATCCGTCGAGGTTGCAAGTTGCAATCGCCGGCAAGATTGTGTTCTTGCCTTTTCACATCAGCAGAGAGCACCATACAGTACTCCATACAGCAGTGGTTCCCAAAGTGGGGACCGAGGACACCCAGGGGTCCTTGAGACAGTTCAAGGGGGTCGCCAACTAAATGATAATTTGGAACCAAATGGACCCTTATGATTATGAATCTTGTAACTCAAATAGCCCAGAAGAACCCCAGCACACCCATGTATGATGTGTTCCATTTGTATTTTGTATATGAATTGGGGTCTCAAAGCTAGAAACGCAATTAAATTAGGGATCCATAGCCTAATGCAGGCTAAACTGGGGGTCCATTAAATTAAACAGTTTGAGAATTACACTTTCCCATTAATATATTTGAGAACGCACGAATCAAGTTAGCCTACATAAATAACATCACTTGCACCTGCACAAAATGGGCAGGTATACACCCCTGTATTTTAACATCAGTTATGGTGGACAGTAGTTTGGTAAGCCAAATATGTTCTTAGGTTATTCTTTAGTATGAAAAGGTTGGGAACCAATGGTCTGCCTGACTGAAATTTGATTCATGGCATGACTTCTAGTCTGGCCCTAGGAAACATTTCAGAGATATGGTATTTCTTTCTTTATTTTTTTATGATCATTATTTATTTATTTTAAGAAAAAAAGTGATGGTCACACTGTGCACCATTCCCTCCATCAGATTGAATACGTTGCAGATCAAGTTAACACACAGGCGTAGGAGTATTTTTCAGACATGGTCAGCATAAACTACAGTTGGGTGTATCATGACTCAAGTCACCAAACCAGTGAGTGTGTGTCTTTGGCGGGAGAGGAAACAGCTGCCTGGGGCCCCTGCATAAATGTTGTAACACTGCAGTAATAAGATTTAGTCCTTATTTTGGTTGATGTTCCGCTTTGTGCATGACTCTACCTTCCAGAAGTTGTATTATGGTATTAAACTGCCATAATTGCCCAGGGATGTATCACAGAGACCTAGACCATTTCTTATAAACCCTGTCTAGTGTACATTAAACATCTAGCACTCGAACTGAATTAGTCATCGGTTTAGTGTACATTATGCCAATTAAAACTTGGGTATTGATTATGACGATTTCTTTTTGGTTTTAAGAATGCAGGAATGAACTTTTTTGATAATGTTCTACTTTATTATTATCATCATAGCCTACCTATTTACACGCAAATCGATGGTGGGTGCTGGGCCAATAACATTGAAAGACAGATAAGGAAACTAGGAAACTTACTTTAACTATCTAAAAAGGAATCAATTATTGACCATATGATACTTAAGTCTACTTTAAAATAGTAAATTATTGAAGAAATACTAAATAGTATTGCTTGGGAAAATAATCATCAGCACTAAAATACAGTCTGGAAACAAAGTGAATACATACTGTAACAACTGGTAGAGTTGCCTCGGCTCAGTGCCTTACAATTTTATTCTGCAAGCACAACAGACACTAATGACAATATTTGAATTTGTTCGACTACAGTATTTCTTTACATTACAGAATGCACAAGAATCGGGACAGTATGAAATCAAGTGCTCATAATCAAAATATTTAAGGCATTGTTCATAGCAGTTTATAGACACAGTAAAATATTAAATACATCACAAGTCCCCAAGCAGGAACTGTGCAAACACATTTCATCATAGTTACTGCAGCAGGCAGGCATAGGTTTATCCCCTAATAAAATAAAGTGAAGTCCTGTGCAACAAAGCTCAGAGCAGCCTTGGTAGACATGCTATGATTCTATTTCTGTGTGTGTGTGACATGGTGTTATGCATGTTACGAATGTTTTAGCTGTTCCTTTTGGTCTGGATGAGAAGGTCCCTCTGGAGATCTACCTCTAGATTCCCCACATTCTTGCTTCCAGGAGGGTCAGTGACCAGAGTCAGTTTGTTAAACACCCCTCTACCGAAATAGTCCGCCACAACCGAGAAACCATCGTTGGACAAACACAGCTGAAAATAAAGAACAAAAAAGGTGGTATTAGACATGAGATCACGCAGATAGCGAATATTACCTTTTAGAACTAAGGTTGAATTTTCTGTACAACAACCTGTAGGTCAACAAATAGTTTGATGTGAAATACCCACGGCACATTATCAGATTGCTGATTCGTCATGCTCTCTGTGTTCAAACAGTTATAGTGCGAGCAAGTAATTATGTTTTTTTCTAATTGCTTTTTGATGTCAGTCACCTGTCTGGTAAAATGGTCGTGCAGGTCTCGTTTCTGGTCCTGGGCCCGCAGCATGTCCATGACCTTGCGGTTCTCTGGCGTGCAGGTGGGACACTCTGCCTCGCTCTCAGCGTAGCTCTCAAAGCAGTGCTGATGGAAGGAGTGACTGCACAAGAAATGGACGGAGGGCAGCTCCAGAGGGCTGTTGCACATATTGCACTTCGTCTTCTGAAAGATCTTTGCGCTGCATGGGGAAGATCACGGTGGAAAATAAAACGCTGTTTTACGACAAGACCATAAGCTAGGGCAGTGGTTTCCAAATGTTTCCAAACCAGGGCACCACTTGAAAAGCTCACAATCACCCTGATGTAAACGTAATAAAAAAGCTCCCTGAAAACAACCGACCTGCTCCGGAGCTCCTGGATCTCTGCACGGAGGTGGGCCGTCTCCTCGCGGTACTGGCTGATCTTGCGCTCGTCGTCTTCGATCTGCTGGCTCTCCCTCTGCAGCTTGTTGATGAGGTAGTCCTTGATGACGGACAGTGTGGCCGTGGAGTTGTGAGCCAGCGTCTGCACCACTGTGTCGGGAAAACACGTACATAAGCTACAATTACTGAATGGGATGGTCAAAATGGACTGTTTACCTGTAATGTACCCGAAGCATATTTTGGCAACGTACAACGTAAATAACTCCATAGAAGATTGTCACTACAGATTGTGGTTCATAGCTTAGATCTGTTTCCTAAAAAGCCCAATTTATCAAATTGACTTCAATTATTTTGTTCACATTGCATTAAAAAAGCAGTTTCCACTCACCAAGTAGAGGGGGCATCAAGTTGTTTTGGTCTATGTGGTGCAAGACTTCACTGATATAAGCCTTGCAGTCTTCTTCTTTCCTGGCAAAGTAACCCAGCGCCTGCTCCCACAGACACACCTCCTGGTCGCCGTATCGCTTGCAGGCCTCCACCACTTTGCCATACTCCTCGTTCTGCATGTGGTAGTGCATTATCTGCTGGTATCTGTTCAGATAAAACAAACCAACAAAAAACGGATGAGACGTTAGCATTTTATTCAAATTAGGACGGCAGTGTCTAATTGTCTAAAGGCTTAAAGGCCAAACGGAACAAACCGGTTTTGGGGTCAACTGCCATTGCAACTGCCATTGGGGATAATGGTTACAAGAGGTGTACGAATCATTGGTGTGGACTATAGGGTGTGCTTTAGGGTTTGACACTTTGACATAGTTAACGTTCAAAGTAATCCAGTAAACCAGCGGTTTCAACCTTTTTGATACCAGAGCCCACTATTTATTCAGCATTTGAGCCACAGACCACCATTTGATGACATTTTCACCCCACAGACTTAGCCTGGGGACAGATTTAGCCTGGGGACCACCTGGAACTCTCTCAAGGACCACTGGTTGAAAACAACGGCAGCAAAGCAAACTTAACAAGTGTTATGTTTGGTTTACACACATGTGCACACGCACGCACGCACGCACACACACACACACACACACTTACAGTTTGCCTTTCTCATACAGGTAGAGGACTCCTTCTTTGAAGTTGTGCATCTGGCAGAGCACAAGAGCCTTATCAAAGACAGTATTATCACTCCTCAGTAGTGACAGTGCTGCCCCCTGGAGGACCTTTTTTCTCTGCAAGACAAACATAAGATGCTCTTTCACAAAAATGTACCTGTATTATATTATAAACAAAGGTAACACAAAAACAAGTGCCAACAAAGCAGAACGTGTTTTGCACTGACCTCAGGGTTCTGCTCGTGCGCCCAGTCCTGCAGCCGAAGCTCCAGCAGCGTGTCGTAGACACCCTGAGGAGAGAAGGGCTCCACCTCGATCATGTGCTCCAGGAAGGCTTTCAGCTCACGTGGGTTGTTGGCAAATATGGGGATGAACTCTTCAGAGTTGGCCTGGCAATACAACAGAAGATATAGTGAGTTATGCATTTGAACAATGGTTATTATCAGAGTTACTGTCATAAACCAAGCTCACAAGTATAGGGGGTGATACACTAAAGACATATTTGTAATCAAACGGAACAAGGCATGCCTGCCTTGATGCTCAAATGATTGAATCAACACCTCCGCTAAATGTTTTTTTTTTTTTGTTGAGAAGTGCATGCAAACATTTGATATGTGGGACAATGCGCTGTACACAGTTCAGTTCAGGTTTATTTAAGTCCCTTAAAGGGCAAATAGTGTGCAGCACAAGAAGACAGGGCAGTTAAAACAGAAAAACAACGAAAACAAAAAACAGTGAGACAGTACAAAAACCAGTACATGTTTTACGTATACACAGTACCTTAAATACACAACTAAAGTGCTGAGATACAGTACTAGGCGTACGGCAAGTCAAAGTGCACGGGCAAGTAGATGCTGGGAGACAGTAATAAATAGATAAATAGATAAGACAACAGGAATTTGTTGGGTGCACGAAATGAGCATGCGCACAATAAACAACGCGGCACATCACAACACGGTGTCTTTTCACCCCAAACACGGGTCTCATTAAAAATGAACTAGAGGGACGTTTTATCGGTCGCTGTGTGAAAAGCCCTTTATGGAGAACCACAGCGCCATGGAGAAATGAAGTTCAAGCTCTCGCCCTCAATTGGGCGCCAGGATGTACTGTAAGGTCAAATTACAACGGGAAGGAGTGAAAACTAAACTACAACCTAAAAACAATGGAGGAACAACAGGAACTAGCACCACTTTCTGTTAGCTCCTGTTTGAACTACTTACAGTATTTTTCTTGTGCAATGAAAAAGAGCACTGTTCGTTCAGTTTTCTTTAGTGTACAAGTTACTTGAACAGAATTTAAAAAAACATATCAAGTATGCATATGTTTTTTAACTTTTTGAAAAAAGGTCCAGGTTAACACAGTTACTTACACAAAAAAAAAAACCCTGAGGACTTGTTTCCATTATGGTCCTACGAATAAGTATGACACAGAGACACAAAAAAAGTAACTTGGTTACCCTTTGTGTACTGAACGCGTTTTGGTGTTCTAAGCATTATGTTTTAACTATTGAAAAATAGCAGATCTACAAGCTCATAGCGCGCCACCGAGTGGCGCGCTATGAGCTTGTAGATCTGCTATTTTTGAAAAATCATGAATATGTGGTGCAAATCTTTGAATACCGTAATTTCCGCACTATAAGCCGCTACTTTTTTTCACATGCTTTTGACCCTGCGGCTTATACAACGGTGCGGCCAATCTATGGATTTTTACAGGTGTTTTTTTTAACAGGGGTTTTCAACTGGTGGTTCGGGAACCCCCAGTGGTCCCTGAGAGGGTTCCAGATGGGCCCTCCAGACTAAATGATGGAAAGTTAGTTAACCAGATGTAACTCTTTGAGAGCGTAAAAATGAAACCAAATGAACCCTTGCGGGTCCACTTGGTTTCATGTTTACACTCTCAAGAGTTATGATATTCACCATCTAAATTAGCACCACTTAATAAATAAGTCATGGTCATTTTGATCTCTATGTTTTGCCTGTTTTGTTTGCGAAAATCCATCCTGAAATTGTGGACAAAACCAAAAGAAATCTTTAGTTTTGGGTTCTGTGGGGTGAAAATGTTGTCAAATGGTGGTCTGTAGCTCAAATGCTGAATAAATAGTGGGCCCTGGGATCAAAAAAGTTGAAAACCACTGGTCTAACATGAAGCTTGTTGTCTGGTGCGGCTTATAGTCAGGTGCGGCTTATCCAAGGAAAAAATCAGTATTTTGCACCAAATTTAGCTGGTGCGGCTTATATTCAGGTGCGGCTTATAGTCGAGAAATTACGGTATTATGTTATTCAGAAACTAGAAATCTAGACAGGACACAATGGGTTTTGGTGTTCTAAGCATTATGTTTTAACTATTGAAAAATAGCAGATCTACAAGCTCATAGCGCGCCACCGAGTGGCGCGCTATGAGCTTGTATCTCTGCTATTTTTTGAAAAATTGTGAAAACGTGGTGCAAATCTTTGAATATTATGTTATTCAGAAACTAGAAATCTAGACAGGACACAATGGGTTTTGGTGTTCTAAGCATTATGTTTTAACTATTGAAAAATAGCAGATCTACAAGCTCATAGCGCGCCACCGAGTGGCGCGCTATGAGCTTGTATCTCTGCTATTTTTGAAAAAATCGTGAAAACGTGGTGCAAATCTTTGAATATTATGTTATTCAGAAACTAGAAATCTAGACAGGACACAATGGGTTTTGGTGTTCTAAGCATTATGTTTTAACTATTGAAAAATAGCAGATCTACAAGCTCATAGCGCGCCACCCGGTGGCGCGCTATGAGCTTGTATCTCTGCTATTTTTTGAAAAATTGTGAAAACGTGGTGCAAATCTTTGAATATTATGTTATTCAGAAACTAGAAATCTAGACAGGACACAATGGGTTTTGGTGTTCTAAGCATTATGTTTTAACTATTGAAAAATAGCAGATCTACAAGCTCATAGCGCGCCACCGAGTGGCGCGCTATGAGCTTGTATCTCTGCTATTTTTGAAAAAATCGTGAAAACGTGGTGCAAATCTTTGAATATTATGTTATTCAGAAACTAGAAATCTAAACAGGACACACAATGGGTTAAATAAGGACAGGCTGACCTTATTTGTGGGCCCGCGGTCCAGGCTGTCTCTGTCTGTGGCGTCTCGGTTGGGCTGGTAGTCTGTGCACAGGCCCTTCAGCAGCAGTGTGGTGCCATCTGGGACGTGGTGCATGAGGGTCTTGCCGTAGCGCTTCATGTTGCTCTCGGCCTGCTCAAAGGGCAGCCGTCCGATGTAGCGCAGCGCCTCTTGGTAGTTCTGTGGCGCGGAGAGAGAGGCACGGAGTTTAACGGTACACCATCTGTTCAGTCACACCTCGCCTTGGCAACACAATCCTAACTAGGCCTAAGTTTAATGTAAATGTAATTGTTTTACAAGGCTACTAACAATAGTGACATTTTGAAGTTGAAGTAGTTAACTAGTACGGTGGTTTCCAACATTTTTGATATCAGGGCCGACTATTTATTCAGCATTTTAGCCACGGACCACCATTTGAGATTTTAGCCCCCAAAGACCCCAAAACCTTTGTCCACAATCCACCAGGCTGGATTTGGGAAACAACAAAGTCAAACATACAGATAAAAAATTACCATTATTTTTGACAGTTGATCATAGATTTTGGTTAATTCAGAGGATGAATATTTTAACTCTTGAGATCGTAAACATGAAACCAAATGGACCTGCAGCTGGGGACCTCCTGGAACCCTCTCAAGGACCACTGGTGGTCACCGGACCACTGGTTGAAAACCTCTGAACTAGTACATATACATTATAGTGCCATGCATGCCACTTTCACCATCAGAGATCAAATGGATCTAGTACAACCAATAAACACTTTTACAAGCAGTGGATCAATATCCAATTATCAGAGAGGCCATGACCGTGCAGAAAAACACATCTGTAAAAGCAGTATAACAAGATAGATACATACTGTAGGCACTTGGCAGATGAACTCATACTATGACTTCTTACTCTTGTTGCGCTAAGAGATTATTACGGAAAGCTATGAGTTTCACCTTCAGGTCTTCAAGTTGGATCTTCAGATACCACTCGTGGTGCATGTGTTTCTCGGCTAGGAAAACGGCGTGGCTGTGGTACCCGGCCTGCCGCAGAACCTTGATGGCGATCTCCACGTCAAAGTGGACCTCAGACTCACTGCTCTGTTGAAAGCAGAAGGGAATTCTTTTTTTCTTCGAGTGACACTAGAAAAAAGAATTAAGCGCTCACCCTGATCATAAAACAACTACCTGTAAATTGCTTGTTTCTATTTTACAATTTGTCCTCTTGACCAACCAATGGCAACAGGAACCATCCCAAATCTATATTAATTACATTATTTTTTGTTAAACCATACAATCATGAACTTTATACTACAACCCCAAATCCGTTGAAATTGGGACGTTATGTAAAATGTAAATAAAAACAGAATGCATTGATTTGCAAATCGTTTTCAACCTCTATTCAGTTGAATACAACACAAAGACAATATAATTAATGTTCAAACTGATAAACTTTATTGTTTTTTGAAATTATACAATCTTTTGTAAATTGATCCCTGCAACACGTACCAAAAAAGTTGGGACGGGGGCAACAAAAGATTGGGAAAGGTCATGAATGCACAAATAACGCCTGTTTGGAACATTCCACAGGTAAACAGGTTAATTTTAAACAGTTTAATATCGTTATTGAGTATAACAAGACCATCCCAGTCGCTCACAATCAAAGATGGGGCGAGGTTCACCACTTTGTGAACAATTCTGTGAGAAAATCATCCAACGGTTTAAAAACAATGTTTCTCAACATTCAATTGCAAGGAATTTGGTGATTTCATCATCTACAGTCCATAATATAATCAAAACATTCAAAGAATCTGAAGAACTTGCTATACTAAAGCGTCAAGGCCGAAAACCAACACCAAACACTTGTGACCTTTGATCCCTCAGGTGGCTCTGCATTAAAAACTGACATCATTGTGTAAGGGATATTATTGTGTGGACTCAGGAACACTCAGAAAACCATTGTCAGTTTACATAATTTGTCGCTACACCTGCAATTGCAAGTTAAAAATCTACCATCGAAAAGCAAAGCCATACATCAGAAAGGTTGGTTTGAAAAAAAAAACAGAAATGCCTTCTCTGGGTCCACTATCATTAGAAATGTGGACTCATCAGACCACAGCCCACTTTTCCACTTTGTGTATAACCATTTTAAATGATATTGTACCCAGAGAAGGCATTTCTGGTTGTTTTTCTAGTTGTTTTTTCAAACCAACCTTTCTGATGTATGGCTTTGCTTTGCATGGTAGAGTTTTAACTTGCAATCGCAGGTGTAGCGTCAAATTCTGTAAACTGACAATGGTTTTCTGAGTGTTCCTGAGTCCACACAGTAATATCCTTTACACAATGATGTCAGTTTTTAATGCAGAGCCACCTGAGGGATCAAAGGTCACAAGTGCTAGATGTTGGTTTTCGGCCTTGATGCTTTAGTATAGCAAGTTCTTCAGATTATTTGAATGTTTTGATTATATTATGGACTGTAGATGATGAAATCACCAAATTCCTTGCAATTGAATGTTGAGAAACATTGTTTTTAAATCGTTAGATGATTTTCTCACAGAATTGTTCACAAAGTGGTGAACCTCGCCCCATCTTTGATTGTGAGCGACTGGGATGGTCCCGTTATACTCAATAACAATATTAAACTGTTTAAAATTAACCTGTTTACCTGTGGAATGTTCCAAACAGGCGTTATTTGTGCATTCATGACCTTTCCCAGTCTTTTGTTGCCTCCGTCCCAACTTTTTTGGTACGTGTTGCAGGGATCAATTTACAAAAGATTGTATAATTTCAAAAAACAATAAAGTTTATCAGTTTGAACATTAAATATACTGTCTTTGTAGTGTATTAAATTCAATATAGGTTGAAAACGATTTGCAAATCAATGCATTCTGTTTTTATTGACATTTTTCACAACGTCCCAATTTCAACGGATTTGGGGTTGTATGTTGTATGACAAATAGCAAAAATAACAGCCCATCTAGTGCATCTAGTGTATGCACACTCAGTGTGCTGTGATGCATTGCGAGTTTGTGAAGCATTGTGAGTTTGTTAATAGGGATTCTAGGGGTAATGCGGAAAATTACTCAAATTAAAATCATCATGATATTAGGAACGGAATGTCCTCCAGTAAATGCTCGCTGGCAGCAGTCACCCGTCCCTCACCTTGATGAACTCCTCCAGCTTGGAGCTGTCTTTCAGCTTGGTGTAGCAGTTGAGCAGCAGGGTGGTGTGGTCTGCGTTGGCCAGGGACTGCCGGTGCAAAGCCTGCAAGTAGGCGGTCAAGTTATGGATCCTTTGAGCGTCCAGGAATTTCCGGATCACATAGGAGGGCTCCAGCTTTCCAATGGTGCTGCAATGAAATGTAACGATGACGCGGCTTAACCACTTGGAACAAATGCTAGCAATCATTTGGTTAAAATAGGCAACTGTTCACCAAACATAATCAGTTAAACATGTTATGCAGTGAGATTGTAAATTTTGTGTAGAGGGAAGGTGCACATGGGGGCCCTGGTCAACCAAGTACCATATATAGGTTTTAACAGTTAACTCCAAGACAGAGTCAATTAATTCTACCATAACAATTTGTTTTCTTTCTCAGAATGTCTTGTTGCTTATTTCTCATAGTAACTTACTAATCTGGTTATAGCAGTGTTAATTACATTTGTATTTTATTTAATTTGTTGCATTCTCTTATTGCACAATTCATCTTGTTGTTGATTTAAAGCGCATATTTAAACTTCAAGAAAGCCCTCCTGGTGGTACCATGTTGTTAATTATCTGTTATAACGGAAAGTGCCAGTATCTTTAATGTGACCTTTATGCATGTGCCATGAGTTAGCCATTTGAAAAATCAGTCAAACTATTGTACAGCATCAAAGAAATTAAAACCACTTATCGTTTTTTTTATGTAACTGTACATAAAAAGGAAGGAAGCCACTGGCAATTCGTTTCTTCAGGAGAAAGCTTACCGAATGTACTGTTGAATCGCTCCGTCGTGGTCTCCCTTCAGGTAGAGGTGATCGCCATACTGTCTGAAGATCTCTGACAGACCATCGCTATCCAAGTGTTGGCTCTTGGCCAGGTTTATGGCCATTACAAACAGGTTCTTTTTGAATAGCATCTAGAAGGACATAGGGAATTATAACCAAAATAAAACAGATTAATGTCAAGAAACACTATCTTCAGGCATTTCACTTAGGATGATTTAGGCATAGTCCCCCCCCCCCACTTACGGGCCCATAATGTGGCACACCTGCCCAAGTAACTACTAGGCAGGGCATCATACTACTGGTAAGACGACAATAACGTGTCTCAGCTATTACAATGTATGAGATAGAGGGGGCACTAGCAAACTTTTGGGACTCACCTCTAGCTTGGTCTGAGTGTCCTTTTCCTGGAGAACAAACATCTTGCCGTCTCTGGTCAGAATGTAGAAGGAGCCCCACTCCGCCAACACGTCCACAATGTCATCAAAAGAGGCACTGTAGGCGATGAACTTGTTGTCCAGATCATAGATGGTTAGGAGTTGTTTTTCTGATGGCGAGGACTCCCTGCTGGCAAATCCAGACCTGGATATAGATATACAGGTGCTGGTCAACGAATTAGAATAATTTGAACAGTGCAATCGTTAAATTCTTTGAATGCATTTCTTGTGCAGAAAACAAATCAGGTGTTCACCGCGCCTGTCCTACTGGTTAGAGTAATCACAGAACTAGTTACCTGTAAAAAATTTGCTCAGCTGAGCTTTCCAAAAGGCCCATTTAGGCCATTTAACTGTGACACTGTTGTTTCATTGAATTAGAATAATGGAGAAACCGTTTCATTGAATTAGAATATTTTTTATTATAAGTAGAATCATCACTTTCTCAGTATTTTGTGGCTGCCCCCTTGGCTTGTATGACTGCCTGAAGTCTCCGTGCAGGGGTTGACACTAAGGTCTCCGAGGTACTTGCCCATCGGGCAAGTGCAAATCAGGTTCTACTTGCCCTCAGCCAAATGGACCCTTGCGGATCAATTTGGTTTCATTTTTACACTCTCAAGAGTTAAAATTCATCATCTTAATCAGCCCATAGTGGTCACAGACCCAGTGGTCCCTGACCGCAGCAAAATGATAGTTTGGAACCAAGTGGACCTGGGAGAGAGATAGGTAGAAATAGCTAGTTCTTCAAATCGATGCCACGGACAGGGCTTGACAGTAACACTTGCCCGCTTGCCCGGGGCAAGTAAAAAAATGGTGGGGCAAGTGAAGACTGCTACCTGGTTGCCCGATCAGGCAAGTGTGCAACTTCGTGCACTATAACACTACACAAGATAAATTTGTCTTGAAGGCGGTCATTGCACTCTGCCTCTGTGTCTTTCCCTGCTTTCTAGCTATCTACCTATCTCTCTCCCAGGTTCATTTGGTTCCAAACTATCATTTTGCTGGGGTCAGGGACCACTGGGTCTGTGACCACTATGGGCTAATTAAGATGATGAATTTTTAACTCTTGAGAGCGTAAAAATGAAACCAAATGGACCCTTGCGGGTCCATTTGGTTTCATTTTTACGCTCTCAAGAGTTACATCTGGTTAACCAACTTAGCTAGGGACCACCTGGAACCCTCTCCGGGACCACTGGTGGTCCCTGGACCACCTGTTGAAAGCACCCAAGTAGGAAGTAAACTTAAAAGCAAAATTTACAATATATTTTGGGGGGGGCAAGTGACCATGACCTGAGGGCAAGTAGAACGTGATTGCACTTGCCCGGTGGGCAAGTACCTCGGAGACCTTGGTGTCA
This sequence comes from Benthosema pterotum, assembly GCA_039105355.1. NCBI lineage: Eukaryota > Metazoa > Chordata > Actinopteri > Myctophiformes > Myctophidae > Benthosema > Benthosema pterotum. The sequence continues at coordinate 16,008,891 of CM076975.1, read as the reverse complement.
ACCCCTGCACGGAGACTTCAGGCAGTCATACAAGCCAAGGGGGCAGCCACAAAATACTGAGAAAGTGATGATTCTAATTATAATAAAAATATTCTAATTCAATGAAACGGTTTCTCCATTATTCTAATTCAATGAAACAACAGTGTCACAGTTAAATGGCCTAAATGGGCCTTTTGGAAAGCTCAGCTGAGCAAATTTTTTACAGGTTACGAGTTCTGTGATTACTCTAACCAGTAGGACAGGCGCGGTGAACACCCGATTTGTTTTCTGCACAAGAAATGCATTCAAAGAATTTAACGATTGCACTGTTCAAATTATTCTAATTCGTTGACCAGCACCTGTAGTTACATCTTCAAATCAACATTACCTTCATGTTTTATGTAAAGCACTCTGTAATGCTATTAAAATCTGTATATTATTACTACATAAAAAATGTCAGAAGATAACTGATCGAGTATGTACAATTATTTAATCATTTTCACACTGCCATCCTGATTTAGACCAATTTATGGGTAGAAATTGTCTGAATGTAAACATTTGTCAAGGATCTTAAAAATGTGTCACAATGTATCACAAATCTAAATCAAATACCGGTACTATTTTGAAAGTGCAGCTCTGTTGCAGTGCCACGCACTGAGCTTGTAGATGGCAATTTCTAAATAGACTAAATAAATGAGTGGTTAAGATTATCCTCACTTGTTTGGTAACTTTGTGTCCCGAATGAGCAAAAGCAAATATCCCCGGTGCCAGTGGGCCAACAGCTTGTGTCCATCAAAAGCAAAGCAGGGACCTCGTTCATCTGGCTGGTACAGATACACACATTCATCGCCGGCCACAATGAACTGAGAGTCCTGGGAGGGGTCAGTGATGGAGGAGCAACGTAGCGCACAGCCATGTGTGTCGTCCAGGTCGAACCTGGGGTACTCCTTGATGGATAGGGTGTAGCACTGCCCATGAGGAGAAAATGATGGGGAGCTTAAGTCAAGTGGTGACAGACAGTTGATGAATTGTCAATGTAGATAGTATTAGACACCCATCATTGTATAGAGCATCGTAGAGGGTGTTAAGGTCATAGGTTCATGCACTTTTTATTTGCATTGCATAAGAACGATGACTGGGGAAAAAAATGACCTTGGCCTTTTCACTCTGTTACTCAATAAGTTGCACTTTTGCTAGAAACAGTGACTGGCTGTCGAAACTGATACAGAGACACCTTCCGACAATTTGGCAGAGATAGTCCACTTATTTTTGTGTCATAACCCCGTGATATTCTCCGGAACCAGGGGGTGAGCGAGTGACGTCAGGACTCCGGTGCTCTATTACAGACAAAATCTGTAATATTGACACCAGTGATGCTCCACTACTAAAAAAATATCAGTAAACACTAGCATCAAATGTACAGCACTCAGATTAAAATGACACTAAACATAAAGTGTGTCTCATTTAGGTTATGCATTGAAGTGTCTTTCTTACACACAAGGGGGCCTAGTATGTATGGAAGCATCCAAATGGCAGGTTTTTTTCACCAATACAGTGACAAAATAGCATTTTGTTGTTAAATAAACATTACATTACTATTAATGGGGAACTATCAATAATTATAGAGTATATAGTGTGGTCCTGCTAGGATTTGTCAATAGTGTGGGGTGAGAGTTAGAACAGAAAAGGTGTTGATGGCATGCCTTGCCTTTTGTGCATTCCACTACACAGTGTGTGAATTGTAGCAGGCTGATCACAATGCCAGTTCAGATTGTTGTTCAGCTGTGCTATTCCATCAGCTGCCCTTAGCTACTTATGGCAGCTGACCAATCAGCACAAGCTTGAAGACACAAACGTAATATTCACCATGATGCAATTCCAGACGGAATCGCTCGGTCAAATACACTGGATTCAATGAGTGTGTGGTATGTCTTTGTTTGGGGACAGGAGATCTCGGGCCGCCGCGAACTCGGACCGAGCAAAACTGCGGAGATCTCGGCTAGGTGGTGTGGAGAAGTCGGCTAGGTGGTGTGGAGAAGTCGGCTAGGTGGTGTGGAGAAGTCGGCCAGGGGGTGTGGAGAAGTCGGCCCATTAGACATGCATAGGCACCTTTATCACTGCATATCATAGACATGCATAGGCACCATTATCACTGCATATCAACCATTATCAGGCCATATACCAACCATCATCAAGTCTTTTATGCTTGATATGTCTTGCTGTTGTGGCAATAGACATGTATATAGGCACCATTATCACTGCATATCAACCATTATCAAGTCACGACAATAGACATGTATAGGCACCATTATCACTGCATATCAACCATTATCAAGACATTATGCATGTTCAATAATACTGGTTTACTCTCAACTAGAGTTGAATAATTAAATGTTTTATCTTTACCAGAGTTGAATAAATACATATTTCACTCTTTACCAGATTACTTTAAAGTTATTGAAGTAATTCATGTAAATAACACATATTTAAAACAGTTTGAAACATTGTGGATGTGTTCTTCCAAACTGCAGCAGGACTAGGGTTGAGGAAAGGAAACGGAACTTTAGACAAGAATAATGTAATAATCACTTTTATACACTTTGAGCTCCCAAGTATAATGTTACATTATACTTAAACATCTGAATTACGTAATTTTCATTTCCCAATTGTGGGAAACGGTACACAGCAAAAATTGGAGAGTTAAAATTTCATTACATATTTCAGAGTTGATTTCAACTCCCAAAGTGTATTTCAACACCTTAAGAGTTAAATTGGCTTCAGTGTTGGAGTTATTTCATAGAGTTGATCATGTCAGAGTTGTCTGGAGTTAATTTTACTTTAAAGTTATTGAAGCCATTAGCAAGCAATTTCACCTCGGGTCCAAGTGTGAACATACCCTCAGCAATTATCAGTCAATCACATCACTTTTGCTGGACCAGGGAAACAAAGCAGTCAATTCACTAGATCAACATGACAATTAATCTTCTACATTCTGTTGTAGCCTTAAAAAGTGCACAATAATAAGGATAATGATATACAAGGGCCTAAAACAGCTGACACTAGCTCACTAAGTAACTAACTATTCCACAGACATGGGCCGACCTCTCCACTCCCCCGGCCCGACCTCTCCACAGCCGCGGCCCGACCTCTCCACTCCCCCGGCCCGACCTCTCCACAGCCGCGGCCCGACCTCTCCACAGCCGCGGCCCGACCTCTCCACACGATTCGGGCCGACTTCGCGGCGGGCCGACTTCTCGTGCGACCCTTTGTTTATATCCCAGTACCAATTATTTGGTACAAAGGTCTCAATTGTTCTCAATAAATAATGTTTATTGACAAGCTGGTCCAACCGGCTACCTTCACTGGAATGTTATGTAGTGAAACTTCCGGTGTGTGAGGTTTGCTGTTCATGAAAGTGTCATGGCGTATCATGACATCAACAGCTGCCTTGTATAAGCACGTTGCCCTCATCCAGGACAAGTAAAGACTGTGAGGTAATAACATTCAAGGTATGTTTGTGATACTAATTTATTTCATACATCTGGTATTGGAAAACCTACTAGCCAATTCATTTCACCCCACAAAGGAAAATACCCAGGAAATAGCTGCATACAAAGAGTTATTCATCATGACTTACATGGACTTTCTCCAGAGTGGCCACAAACAGGTGTGTGACTTTGCCCATTTGGCGGAAGGAAAGGCCAGTAACTGGGGAAGCGCCCTCGTGCAGGGTCAGGGTTTTACTGTGCCGATCTCTGGTGATGTCACCCTTCGTCAACACTACACTGCCATCTGTGAAGCCTGCCAAGAAATGACAAATGTCATCAGTATCTATCCACAAACTAGGCTCAAGCATTTTGTGGCAGCCGGTTCAATAGAGCAGTGTTTCTCAAAATGGTGTTACAGGGGGGGCAGCTACATTTAGGCACCAAATGGACCCATAAGCCCTTTTCACATCAAACGTCCCAGCGGTGTGATATGCATGCTGCCCCAAGCGTTGCAACGCCATTAAGTCAATTGACCATATCACACCAAAGGGACAACACCGTTTTAGTGTTAACTTATGCGACTGTTTGGACCCAAGGAGTTGCAAGGTGACCCTTTGGTGTGAAAAGGGATATACAGGTCTGTAACTTAGAATGTACAAATGAAACCAAGTGCACATGGGTCCATTTGCACAAGAGTTATGGGGATCTGTGGGCAAATGTATATCAAATTGAGAGAATCACTGCAATAGTGAGAGCAGTAAGGTTGAAGAATAACATATTCTTAGCTCACCAATGGCCATGAAGTTAAGGTTCTCATGTACGCTGAGGCACGACACCTCAGTCGGTTTGTTGCCAGGTATTGCAGGGAATATCCTGGTGCACAGAGGGCTTCCGCTGTCTCGCTTGTCTAGGTTCCATACTTTCACCTGTGAGATGTCAGATCATTTTTTCAAGTCATCTGACACTTCCATAACAGAAAGCCAGCCCGAGCCAGACTACTGGTTCTAGCACCTAGGATGCCAATTCAGTTGACAAACTCCCAATCCCAGCGACTTGTGCTGCGTGTCACTCCCCATCTCTTGCCCCATTTCCTGCCAACTTACTGTTGACAGGAAACACAATCAAATAAAAAGCCAGTTCAGTTGCACATTAGACAAATACATGAAGGCTCGGCCCAAATAATACTCGAAATGTTGTGACATTGAGGGGTCAGTTCTCGGGAGGGCTGTTGCAGCCTGAAAGAGGGACATTTCCAAAAAGTTCCTGAGAGCACAATGTGAAATATAGGTCCCAAAAGAAAAATCATTACCATGGTGAAACACAACTTGACAATAGAGCCGCCATTGGACTAATCCCATGAGCGAACAGACTTTGCAACAGCAAAACTCTGCCTATACTCAGGGCTGAGTATTTTTGGGGGGGCCGAGCCTTCCTGTTATCCATTAGTTATCCACACTATCCATTGTTATCCACACTAACTGGGCTGTCACTTTGCATGCTGGCTCCACTTTTTCTGGTGTTCTTTGAAATGCATGAACATTACCCAACAGATGAGTTAATTTCTGTAGGTTGATGAGAGTGAGTGTGACAGTCCTAAACTTACTAGTGGGTTTATTCCATGTTCATCTTGTCCCACTGACACAAGGATGCTGTGCTGCTTCAGCTGGTAGATGTGAGTCACCCGCAACTTGTAGGCCTGGAAGGATGACAACTGTAGAGAGCGTGTCATGAGCCAGATCTGACCTTCCATATGTATCATGAAGAGGGTTAAGGTCCACTCTGTACATGGTCGGTCTAAGCAAGATATTTATGAATTTCCATGCAATTGTTATTGTTAGATGTTATAAATGATAGGCCCACGGCCCAAATGTTTCCTCCCTTTAATAAACATTCTAGTACAGGAAACGTCAGGAGGAACTGAGGTCACTCATGTTGCTCTGGAGAAGGAAGTCTGGAGTTCTCTGGAGCTGTAGCCCCTGCCACCCGACTACGGATAAGTGCACTGAAGGCAACTGGAACTAATCAAGCTGGTATCCCCCGCCCCCATAAGTAAAAGTGTCATAATGTTGGAAACCTTTGACAAGCATACATCACATTGCAAAATAACGTCATACAACTTCTCATTCTTTCATTCATTGCCGAAGCCGATCTAACAATTTGGATTTATAACTTAGCTTAGATACACTTTGCCATCATTGAGTGCGCTGCAGGGCGCGCCATATAAATAATATTGTCATCAACACTGCATGTATGGCTGTTGTTGTTGTCATGATGTGAAGGATATCCCCAAGAACAATGTGGCCACGGCCGGAATCACACGCCGATATCCCGCCTGGAAGAGCGAAGTTTTTCCCATTGTCTCCTGGATCCTTCACGGTTTCTTTATCAAAAAACACAAATCTTCTCCACTGTAAGAATGCAGCCATTTTGTGTTAGCAGTGTAGCACTGTCACTGTTCTGAAGCGCTTCGAAAAGCTATCGCTTGCCCCGAGACCATGTCATCATGTGACACTGGCAACGATCATGTGATCCTGAACAGACTTCTAGTACAACAGTTGCGACATTGCGGGGTCAGAAACGGAGCGCTCGAGAGCTGTGACCTGAATAGGGACAAACTGGAGTTGGGATTCAATACAACTACATTGTTTTTTCGGGTACGCAAATAAGAGCTATTTCAGGCACGTGTGCAACATACCAACTGTTAAAGTATTGTACAGTAACAACAACTAAAGTCTCTGTGATGTTTACGTTGTATACCCACAACATAGCAACCTAAAATAATTGGGTGTAAAGCTGGGTTGTTGCCAAAGTAAAAAGCATTTCTACACACGTCCGGTCCGGAACGTGTCCCTATTTGTTGTCCCCATTCTCAATAGAAGTATACGTAGAAGAGCCGCCATTGGAGTGAACGGAGTTTGCGTAACTCTGCCTTACTCTGCAGAACACCGTCAGGCGAAAGGCATTAGCCAATCATATGAATGAATGTCATCCACATCTATGATCCCATTTTCATTTTCTTCAACATGTTGAATTATAACCACTAGGTGGAGGTTGAGCATCACGTATAGCAGGGGTAGGCAACCTTTTCGACATGAGGTGCCATGATTTTTTTCGTTGACCCTCCGAGTGCCACAGTAAAATTTATAATAAATTAAATAAATAAAAAAAATAGGGCTAGCGTCAATAAATGGAGCATTTTCACAGTTTTTACATATTTAATGTCCATTTTCTGCAGTTATATGTCATGCTTAGGCCATATTAGACTTAGGGTGACCAAAACTCTTCATTTGAGGACAAGTAGGCCTATTACTTGTGAGGGTAAAGTCAGACAGTTAATTGCGGGTAGCAATATATTAGTTGGTATTAAAAATGCCTCTTGCCATATTTGTCCACACATAGTCCTAATAGTGCCCATCATTTTGTTATTTATTCATGTTGGTCTGTATTTCTCCTGTTATTTTAACAGGCTTAAAACACATCTAGCAAAAAAGAGACAGTGAGAGAAAACAGAAATGGGACTATTAGGGCAATTGACCACTGTAGTCTGTCAGTCACAATGTGGGACAGGGTGTCAATTTGTGGGATGACTGAAAAGTAAAATGAGTGACTGTCCCACGTAAAGAGGGACCTCTGGTCACCCTGAGACTGTCCCACAGAAACAGGGACATCTGGTCACCCTCAAACAACAAGCCGTTTTTCTGCTCCGACAGAAACACACACACACACACACACGCACACGCGCGCGCGCGCAGGCGACGCAGCCTTTGCAATGCGCAAGGATAGCTCTGCTACAAGTTAGCCATGCTAACAATATTCACACACCAGTCAAAACGCAATAATTTCAGCGTTGTCTGGTTAGGCTGACATGACGGCAGGTCCGCGGGTTCTGCAGGGCAGACACAGACGCCATGCCAAGGAGGAGATTACTTTTTACTGGTTTTGGAGGAAAGTTGGACACGGGGCTCCGCGTGCGTGCACGCCTTATGACTGATCAGAGCGCAGCAAGTGTCAACACTGGATCAGACTCGCTCCGGTTGAATATTGATTAAATTAATTAATAATCGCGGCCGTTGCAATTTGCTAATCAAATCGCAATTTCAGTTTGAAGCCTTAGCGAAATAGTAGGCCTGTAATCTTTTATTTTACAACGTGCACATTCAATAGGAATAGGAATTATTACTGAGATAAAAAAAAAAAAAAAAACTTCCCCCAGAATCTGGCCGCGTGCCAGCTGATACCACCCGGCGTGCCATCGTTGGCACGCGTGCCTAGGGTTGCCGACCCATCACGTATAGGCAGATATTCTATATTCATGAGAATATTACACACATAAAAATCAAAACAATCCACCATAGCCTATGTTAATAAATTATGACTAAATCCATAGGAAAACATGTATTTGTCTTCTTCACAGCAAGGCATTGATGTGATCAGTAGAATAATGCACAGGTGAATGCATTGAATTCTAGGGCTACCAAATTAGTGAATGTACCAGGTAAAAAAAAAAAAAAAAAACTTGAAATAGACACCAATGGTTTCAATGGTATGTGTAGTATATAGGCCGACAGTATACCACAGGTGAAAGTATACAACCCTATATAGCTGGCTTTATTAGCCAGGCAAGCGGGCACTAGGGTTTGACTGGATAGCTGATCCCGATGAACCCTGCTGAACCCTGCCATTCAAAGGTGTGTGACGCAGAAGGAAAGACATTGGGGTCACAACAAACACAGCCAAGACAGCGATAAAAAAATAAAGACTTCAGAGATCCACAGATTTAATATAATTAGGTTATTTTAATAGGTGTTCAAGGAGTAATAGTTGCGTCAGCAGAAAGTGTAAAAGGAATAATAGTTGCCTCAGCAAACAGTGTTATGACATAGGACTTCTGGGGTGAGGTGGGTGGCAGAGGGAGATGGCTAAGGGATCCCTCAAAGCAAGGGGGTTCCAGTAAGGCAAGGCTGCAATTAACACGTGGGCTTTAACAATCAGAAAAACATGTCATGACACTAAATATTAACATAATTTAGAGTGAGCACATGTTGTACAAACTATCAGAGGAAATGAACTTAAAAAAGATCTGGCATAACCTCGTCACAAAAACATGAAGCCACAATCTACAATCCAATAACGTGTAGATATTAGATAATGTTAATGCAGGTGTATGTATGAATGGATGCATATTCAGTTTTATATTTAATTTTTATTTGCCTACAACTATAAAAAAAATGGATTGTAATAAATAAGTTGAAAACCAAGCATTCGATTCTATTTCCTTGCAGGAGTGTCCCTGGTTTTACTGTCCTGAACAGTTTTTCATTTTACTGCAAAGAAAAGAAAACATCTGGGGAAGAGTTATTGTCCCATCATTAAAAATACAAGAATCTCTCAACCATATCACTCTGTTTGCTCACAAATTAAGTCCTTTGGACTTAAAAAACACCACATGATTCCAATGAGTTCGCAACACAGCAGCCATCTTGTTACGAAAACTGTTGGTAGTAGCGAACTATGCACCTGGGAACAGTATACCATCACATACATACAGTACAATCAAGACTGAATTGGAATTAGAAAAATACAGGTACAAAATGATTACATTCAACAGACAGTACTAGCACAAAAGGGAATTATTTATAGTCATTTAGGTAACTAATATAGGAATTTCAACTTTATAGAGGCATTTTCTAGATAGAAAAAGTGAGGGGAGTGTGAAATTACAGTATAATATGGCTGTTTTGTAGATGTGTTTTGTTATTGACTGATCTCATATATAGATATATATAGTTGTTAAAATGCATAATTCCACTGATGGGGTAAAAATTATATTTTCTCTTTAAAGATCATGATCATTTTGGTTTCGGATCATAAGGTGCAAATACTGTATATCAAAAGAGGCATTGAGGTGCCCTTTTGTTGCACACCCTTCAATCTCTGGGTTCCCTTTAAACACCCGAGAGAACCCCATTAAGTAGGTACATAGGATTAGTTGTGCTGATATCATACATGTTACCTGAAGATTTGTACACCTATAAAATGCAGTGCAACCGTTTAAGCGAGCTTTCTTTCGAACAGAATTTTCATTTGACAATGACTTTCCCTTTTCTTTGGCAACCGTCAATAAACTCACTTGCTATAAGCAAATATATTTATCTTTTTTTTGGGGAAGACCATTTCTTTGTCTCTGCAAAGAATTACGTCAGTGTCCAACAGTGGAAGAACTATATAGTTTACCGCTTGGATGGAAGTTATCTTAATGTAACTTGCTCTCACATTGGAAAAATATACTATTAGGATTATCTTAAAGCATAATGTGTTTCTTTAGACATTGTTGGGAAACACTGGTTTGTAGATAAATTTGTTAACATTTAAGGTCCAATTCAACAAATTACTGCATCAATGCATGTTGTGCCGTGTGCACTACTTGCACACAAGAGCCTAAATAGGAAGAATATGTTTTAAATCATGTAACAGTGCCTTGACTAAGGCAAAATACAACTATTCAAGAGGAAAAGGGTATCTCTGACCCTTTGGATGTTACTTGTTTTGCTTTGCTCCTGTCTGTTTTGAGTCAGGAATAACACATAGCTCCGATATCACGATGCAGTCGCAATCAAACGCACACCTTTAAAGGTGAAGTGATGCTTAACTAGAAGCGGTGCATTTTATCTCAGTGCCTATTTGCTTAACAGTTTAAGCATAGATGCATTCATCTTTGTATGAGCTTGTTCTATTAGACAACAGTCTTAATCCAGTAAACTTGACCTCAGGAAAATAACCACTTAAGTTAACAAACAAAGAGGAAATCCTACCTAAAAAATGAAAAGGATTATCAGTAATGCTAAGAACATAACTGATAAGAGAAAAAAGGAATCAAAGTGAAACCTTAAAAATATAAGACAAACAAAAATCTACAACAGGACTGACTGATTGATTGGTTATCAGGCTGTGTTACATAAGCGACAAAACGATATCTGTAGCATCATAACAACTTCCATGGAAAAGCATACTGTGGCTGGGACCCTCGACACAGAAACTGACCTGTGATGCATTGCCGTCACTCGCAGGGCGACCTAGCCTGCTGCGGCTATTCAAACTAACTCCAACCCACGGGAAGACAACATACATAGCTTTGTGGACACAAGCGTCCTTTTCCTCAGAACTACTGCTCACACACTGTAAACAGAAGTACAGACGAGAGAGAACTGGAAAACGGAATGACTCGTACGTACAGTACGCATGACAAAAAGAAGAAGCAACGCCTTTGCTTCCAACTATCAGCAAACTATTGAATTGTGATTGCTAATGTGTTGACAAGTTCTTGTCAGGGAAATCCCAAAGGCTAATAGAAAAACATTAAGGGGCACTTAATTAATTCCGGTCACCACTAAGTCCTATTCAGTCTGTCTGAGGGTAAGCCTCTCATCGTAGGCTTTGGCTTGTAGATACAGAGTTTACAATTTTTTGATTCAAAATTGCAAATAACAAGATTTCTTTTTTGCAAACATCGCTACTTCAAATATTAATGTATGACCGCTAACAAAATTATAATAAAACTGATTTTAACTTTTCCATGATAGATTTTAAGTCCAAGTCTGTGGCCCAAACAAGTGGAGACGCTAACCGAGTCCGATTAGGATTCAGGATGGCTAAATAAGTGAAGAGGCGTTAATTAGGCATCATTGTTTACCCAAACGCCTCTATACGCATTACGCAAGCTACAAATTAGTGCAGTTCGTGTTAAGAACAAAAAGAATAAGGAGAGAGATAGCACTCATTTGAAACAGCCTTTCTAAATGCTACTCAAACTGCAATATCAAGTATTGACACAAACTGCATTTCAGCATTCAAAATGTCCAGGAATAGTTAAAGTATTGTGTGTTGGTTGGCATCGATGCTCCAATCTGGGATTCAACCCATCTCCATTAATAAATAGCTATTTAATCCATCACTGAACCATGGAAAAGGTTACATATTGCCAAACGGCATCTTTACCATGGTTGGAGATACTCCACATACTATAAACCGCTATTGAAATCTTTGACCGGATAAGACAAAAGCAAGGAACTTTTAGCTGAACACAAGAGTGGCAATAGCAGCACGCACATTAGGCTACTCTTACTGTGAAGTCACAATATTTACAACACCCATAACCGATGTTATTGCCTAATTTCAAAACATACACACATTTAAAGTAAAATTACCTGGTCCGAGGTTGCCATTGTAACTTACAACGGTGGGAACAGTTTACCTGCCGAGTTGACGGCACATGAGCGCCAATGGCCGATATACCTTGTCTGTAGAGAGAATGTGAAAAGGTATTTCTTGCTATGGGGGAAGACCGGAGATATTGGAAAAATCCTGGATTTGGGCTTTAATCTTAAGTGGGCTACAGGCTTCGTGGTAGTATGAAGGTGTAGGCGGGAGGGTTAAGGCTATAGCAAACCATAGTTTTTTTTTGTTTCTTTTTTTCTTTTTTTTCACAAACTACTCGTCTACCAAAATAAACGGTTTTAACGTGGACCTACCACCTGATCAAACAAGAGATTGCAAATCAACTACGAAGAAATAACGAAAAGAATACAACTGAAAAGATTCCCTCAGCTATGGGTCACCTGCGGTGCAAACGTGAGGGCGTTTAAAAGGCCTACTCTTAAACATCCTATATATGGATTACAATGTAGTTACCACATTACATTTTTTATACAGTAGCACTTCCTAACGTAAGAGGAACGTCAAGGTACATATCAAGGTACTTGAGCGTTATTCCTTCATAGCTTTGTGTGTACACCCAGACGGTGTACTTTCACAGAAACACCAAGCGGGTTGTTGTGGGGTGACGGAAGCCTGTCTGTCGTGATCATTTACCCTGGTTAGTTCTGTTTGGGTTCAAAGCTGGAGGGAGCAGAAGGGGAGTCAAGAAAGCCGTCCAAACATAGAGGTATTTCTACAGGAGGGCAGAGGGAAATCTGTCAGCAGGTATGTGAGGTAAAAAAAGAACCGAAGGGTGGCCAAAAGCTGTGTATAAAACAAACGCGGTGGATTTGTTAAAATGCAAATTTGTTTTGCAAAGACCTGACCTTTAAAATGGCCTCTAACATGGCGGGGGGAGAAAGGGTACATGAAAACCCACAACGACCATCTCTATAAGGGAAGCCATGCACTGGGGGGAGACAGCTTGGTTCTTCCACTAGACGTACTGTTAGAGCATCGATTCTAAAGGGAACAGAGGGAATCAGAAAGGCACCCTCCTCCTACAAAAGGAAGGCTATCGGAGAGAACACTGAGATGGCGGAGGGAGGCCGGGGGATAAGGTGAAGTGGAAGGAGGACTTCTCTCTCTCCCCCACGGACCAGAGAGCTCAAGCTAATTCACCACAGGGGGGGTAGAGGTTAAAGTCTGTCCAAAGATTCCTGTTCAGTCGCCCCCGTCAGCAAAAGGGAGCTAGGACATCAAAGAACATGAAGCTCGGGTGCTAGCGTCCATGTTTTTTTTTTTGTAGCTTCTCGTGACAGCAGCGGAGGAGCAGCGTTTTCACTGGTCAGCGCAGGATATGAGGACCGGAGTCTGGGCGAGGTCCTTCTTCTGACTCTCGGCCAAGCCCCGCTGGCCTCTGAAACAGCATGGAAGGAGAAAGAACAGCAGGTTGGGGAAAACAGTGTTGAACTGAGAGCACTTGAAAGTGCTCCTCGAGCACATGTCTCTGCCGGTCAGGTAGGTATACTGTGAGTCAGCAATGTTCGGAATTCGCCTATCACAGGGGTTGGAATAGCCTGACCTCAGTCTGAATTGTCATTTCGTTTTTTCGAAACGAAATGACAATGACAAAATAAGGTAGTATTTTTAAGATGGCGATTCAGGGCTGAGCCAGGCTAGGGTCGGAAACCTTTGTCAAATTTCCACCAAAAACATGAATACAAAATGTGTTTGGAGCCGCAATTATATTTGAGTCTTCTAATGTCAACACTGGCTATATTGAAATGATTAAATACAAATTCAAATGTTATTGAGCTTTCACTGAATATGATGCTTCGTATTTATTGTAGCAGGCTAATGGGGCAAATTTTAGTTGACGGCTATGTTGAAACTTTCTGTTAATTCTAATGTAACAAGTTAACAACATATGTTGTCTGCGGTTAGCACAAAAAAAGGCATTAGCAGGATTCAAAGCTTGGAAGTATGGATGGAAGTATGAAGTATAGACTTAATCACGAGCCCTGCTACAGGATGGTAAGGTACATTCCATGACACTTCCATTGCCACATTTTTCACAGAAGCTGTTGAGGGCTGAATCACTTTTCTGCAAAAGCAATGCAGGGCAAAGGTTTGTCCCTTGCCTATAGGGAGTAACACATACAAAGCTTTACACAGATCTCTGCAGTTCATAGGTAGAAACAAGAATCTGCTGTTATAGCACCACCATGAGGCTTATTTGGAAGAAAATGGCCTAGTGGGACTAGGAAATATCCATAGTTTCTAACGTAGAAACTATGGATGTGATTTTCAATGCACAACACTGACACCTACCTGTGAACGTTTTCCATGGCTGCAACCTCAGCCAGCGCAGCCAAGCTGAAGAAAGCAGGCAACTCTTGTGGTACAGTGCTTCTCTCTGCCTCCTCTGGTTTGGGGGTACTGCTATGGCACCCCTTTTCTTTGCATAAATTATTTGGGGGTAATGGCTTCTCCTCCTGTTCCTGGTTCAGGTCCCTAATTTTGTCTTCTGCAGAGGAATCAAATCAATAGAAAGGCCTTTATTCTTCAGTCTCAAATATCCATTTGTAATTCATACGTTTGGGGGGGTAATTTATCTAACTACTAACTAACAACATTAGCGTGTTTACTCACCCTCCACTGGGGACACACTGCCGTCAGCTGTGCGCACCAGATGGGTGATCTTGCTCTTCCTCGCCTTTCGCTTCTGGCTGCCCACTAGCATCTCCATACTAGTCGCAACCTGGGCATCTGGGCACATTGTGGCAATTGTGGGGGCACATGATTTGGCTTTGGAAGCAGAATCCGGCATGGTGGAATCACTCTGCACCACAGCTATGGAGAAAAGGTTAATCACCACCATTAATGCTATACATTAGGTCACTGATTTTAGCACCATTATGTTTTGTATTGCATTTGCTGCACTTATATTCTTTTCACTGTAACACTCTTTTCACTTAACTAACTATCTCTTTTTAATTAATTAACTATCATTTCAACAAGGAGTTACTTTTAAGTTTCATGTGTCCATTTAGCTTTAAATAGTAAAGTAATAGATAACTGGGGATAAATAATTTTTCTCAGAAGCTTTTCAAAAAGCATTTATTTAACACAATGAGTGCCCGGAACCGTTGGCGTCGGAGACCATTAAATCAGTGGGCCCACGATTAGTCACTTCAGGGCCTATTTGCAGGTGCACCAGGCATAGCTACAAGCAGAGAGTGGCGACACTCCCATTGACTCCCATTCTAACAGTGGAATGTGCACAATGGGATTGTTCCAATCATGGTCCGAATGTTTGGAACCTATAGGCCATAGGCACCCGCTTCGCAGCGAGATCACGCTAGCTACAAGCAGCTTGAAGAAGCCAAAACTAAGAACCAACGATCGGCAACAACAGGAGGTAATATAATTCCTACTGTGGCCAACGACAGGGTCGCAATGTGCCATCAAAATAATTGCTTTGATTAGAATGGTATAGCATTTGATTTAGAACAGTTATTCACGTTCAAAGATTTTTCAGCCCAAACCACTTTGGATGATGCACCTGTCGTAAATCGAATCGCTGTTGTACAACCAGACTATCATACAGTAGCCTTACAGGAATAAAGACAACAGCCTTACAGGAAAAACATGAAGTACAATCAGTTAGTGGCAGTAGAAAGCGCATTATCTATAATCTTGAATGCATTAACATCCTCACTAAATCCTTGAATACTAAAACACAATCATAACATCAATTCTCAGTTCTAGTTCACCTTTATCCACAGCACTTGGTTTCTCCTTTTTGACTTTATGCTTCCTAACAATCTTGTGGAATGATGTCTTTTTCTGAGATGGAGATGACGACCCTGATATAACAAAAAAAAAAAAAGAAGAAAAAAAAAGAGCATGGATGTGAAATGTTATGACGTCAACGTGCCTTAGATCTAATAAACAAAGAATGTTCAGAATAACACAAGTTATGGAAAATGCAACAATAAATTTAATGAGTATGATGATAGAAATCAGACTACAATCTACAGTATATGTTTTATGTCAATTTTCTCCCTCTCCTGGCGGAGAGAGGTAATTACAATGAAGTCCAAACTACAACAACAATAATAAAGATGGTTTGTCACATACAGTATATAACTATATTTTGCATTTTCTACTATGTTAAAATAGTTCAAATCACTGCAAGCTCCCAACATGTCAATGCAGATTGGCCAGTTGAACTAATTTCCAATTACCTTTTGAAATAATAAAAAAGGACAGAGGTTTATGGTTAAGGGTTGGTGTGAGATACTGTAGGTCCCAACCCAGTCCAAGTGGAGGCTGAGTAGGAAGACCACCTCCAAGGATTTCAGAATGTACTACTGTATTTTCTACACTATAAGGTGCACTGAATTATAAGGCACACCCTCAGTGAATAGTCTATTTTGGAACCGTTTTCATATATAAGGCGCACTGGATTATAATAGAAGATACTGCAGTCAACATAGAATAGAAGCTACTGCAGACAACATAAAATAGAAGCTACTGCAGTCAAACAATTATATTATATATATAAGGCCAGATTATTAGGCGCACTGTCACTTTTTGAGAAAATCAGAGGCTTTTCAAGTGCACATTATAGTCCAGAAAATACGGTTGATAAAACAACGACTAGTTGCTTTTTCAACATAACTTTCTTCCGAGGACACATCCGTCTATCAGTCTGGAGACTTGATCTTGTAGGGTCAACTTGGTTCAAAATCATAGAAAACAGCTGGTTCTTTCTTGGATATTTGGACTAAATATCAATTTGAGTTCGGGTAACATTTTCGCTTACCTGATGAGAGTCCTAGTAGTACTTAAATGTACAGAAATATGTCATTGTTAGCTTATGCTATTGATTACCAAGCGCCATTGTGTGAAATTGGAAAATGATGTTGGTTGTAAATCCTTGCACATGTTTCATTGAAAAGTATCCCAACAATCTGTTTGACTGCTTTAGAACTCCCTATTTTGGCAAACCTCTTTGTAAGAAACAACAAATATGTTCCGTCACGCAAATCCTAATACTGATCGTTTGTGTTGACTGACCTGGTAAGGCAACAGTGGATTTGTCCACACCCTGAAATACCGTAATTCCCGGACTATAAGCCGCTACTTTTTTCACATGCTTTTGACCCTGCGGCTTATACAACGGTGCGGCCAATCTATGGATTTTCCAGGTTCCAGGTGGGCTCCGCAGACTAAATGATAGAAAGTTGGTTAACCAGATGTAACTCTTTGAGAGTTACATCTGGTTAATGGACCAAATGGACCCCTAGCGGGTCCATTTGTTTTCATGTTTACACTCTCAAGAGTTATGATATTCACCATCTAAATTAGCACCACTTAATTAATAAGTCATAAGTCATGTTCATTTTGGTCTAATTTTGATGTTTTGCCTGGAATTGTGAACAAAACCAAAAGAAATCTTTAGTTTTGGGGTCTGTGGGGTGAAGATATTGTTAAATTGTGAAAAAGTTGAAAACCACTGCTCTAACATGAAGCACCTGACTATAAGCCTGGTGCGGCAAGGAAAAATCAGTATTTTGCCCCAAATTTAGCTGGTGCGGCTTATATTCAGGTGCAGCTTATAATCCGGAAATGACGGTACATGTTGAGTGTGTCTCAAAAACACCAATAAGTTCCAGGTTGTAACTTTAACTTTGTCCACTAAACAATGATTCCAGTTGATTGGTTGGTTCTTACCTTTGCCAGATTTCGGCACTTCCTCTTGTGTGGTGGAAATGTCTGCTTTCTTCTTCTTTGCAACAGCAGAGTTCTTTTTATCAAACGTCATCGGACTGTACTGAGGCAGACTGTTGAACTTCTTCTCAAACTCTTCCTCCAGTTTTCCAAGGCTGGAAATTGGCATTTCAAGTTGAGCGCTTAATATATTCACACATGATAAAATTGAGATAAAATTACAAATAAATAAAATTAAAAAAAGTGTAAAGGTGAGTTTTATATGTAATTTATGTATGTACCTTTAACCCCTCAGTTTAAAATGGAGTCAGAAATGGCAAAATAATGTGTATTGAACTGTAGTGACAAATGTAGAAATACAAACTACTGACCCCTGCGTAGACTCGTCTTTGGACTTGGACTTTTTCAGTTTCTTGGGGTTACTCGGCCCCACCTGAGAAACAGCCCAGTTGTCATCAGGCCAGTTTCCATCATCAGATCCACGGAATGCTCCTCTTTTACCTAGAAGGTGTGCAACAACAATATCACTCGTATTTGACACCTTGTTTCATGCATTTGCCTTCAACCATTAAAGGGACAATTTTCAAAAAAATATATGTTAATGACATATGAGATTTAGAACACCTTCCTGACAGTCTTTATGTGTGTAAGATGTGGTTTTAGATATTTTAGAGTGACATCAGTGTCTCTGATGTCCTCAATGCCACTTCCTGGACAACATTAAGGTACAGTATATGCATAAGTCAATGACCCCTTTTAGGTGCACAAAATGTATTCGGAATGAATGCATTAATTTCAGTCATCAGAATAGAAATGGTCATGCAAACACCTCGTTCGGAATGGAATACTCCATTCCGAAGCAAATTTCATACCGGAAGTTACATGTGATTATTTGTGTAATGTCCCGTATGAACTTTTATCTCCCATGAAAATGTCAGTCAGGTGACCATGACATTTCCTTGTAAAGAGCCAAGGACTATATAAATAGGACAGGAAGCCAAGACACCTATGGGGGAGTCCACATTGGTTCATGGGAGAAAACAGACATGAGCAGTACAGACCAGGAAGACTGATGCTCACGAACCATCCAAGAGGCCAATGGCATGCTGGTTTGCGTCTGTCTAAATGCCTAAATTGTAAATTGTACATGTTGTCTCTAGTAAAACAGCCCTACCCCTATCCACAAGGTGGTGCACTGCACCAAGCCATTATGGGAATTGTAGTCCGGGAAGTGTCATGACAGGCACTGGGCTCACTGCTAAAATCTAAAATATCTAACATATACACACATAAAAATCCCTAGTGTTCTAAAGTGTTCTAAATCTTCTAACCATTGAGTCATTCCACGAAAACGGTACCATTTGGCCTTTTTTTTCTGAAATTTTGACCGAAAGGTTTTACTTTTCTGAATAGCCCACACTATTAAGGACATCTTTAGCTATAAGAAAAACATAATTTCCCATCTCAGGCATTCAATATATATTTTTATATATCTTTTTTTATATATCTATACCATCAATATGGTAATTGATAACGGAGTTGAGCCAATTAAGTTAATAACGGAGTTGTGATTTTTGTACTAAAGATAGTCACTACTCTAACTGAGTTGAGTAAGAGGAGAAGACTTGGCATGCCTGAGGTTACAGAATCAGATATATTGTTGGAATAACAAAGAATCTTTATAACTAATTGTTTTATATCATTATTTCATGTAACAGAGTTGAGCTGTTATGATTTACATCCACATGTGAGAGTACAAAATGCCTCTGCAACGGTGTAAAATGAGTTTTAAATTGCCACTTCCTGTAGCATGTCGGTCAGAAGAGTTGTAGAATACTACTTCCTATTGTTGATGTCACTAAAGGGCCAGTTAATTGTTGTTATGGAGGGACGAATGACTTGTGTAACGGAGTTGAGTGCAACTGAGGGACACAGCTATATAATGCCATTTAAATGATTAATCATCTATTTATTCAAAAACTAAACATGTCCAGCAATAAAGTACAGATAGATATACTGTATATGCTCATGTCATAATTTTTGGATTTTTGTTTAATAGCCATATGTCAAGTCCACTTTCATCGAAGGCCACTGGGGACATGGAAAAATGGACAAAATAGGGGGTGTCTACTGAAAGAAAACAAGATAATTTCTGATATGAAGATAAAAGTCATGTAATGTTTACACAATATTAAAGGGAACATTTCAATTGATTAAAATATCTTTAAAAAATATTTTTCAGTGACTCCATCAATAAAATACAGCTAAAACGGTCAGAGGGACTGCAAATAAAATTCGTTTTTTTTGTTGAACGGTGTCCCCCAGATATCTATGCTTGGTTCCCTCCTTTTCACCTCTACACTAAATCCCTTCACTGAAACTAGAATCTAAAAGACAGATTTGTGCAGAATATTTGCTCTGGTTTCGGCGGGTTTGGGGGTACTGTACCTCGGTCTATGTTGGCCCGCAGAGAGGTCAGCATGCCTTCAGAGACCAGGGTCTTATACAAGGCCCCTTTGCAGCTTCTCTCCGACTTCCTGGAGCCGCGGGCCTCCGCGTCCACCTGCTCGTCCTTCTGCCGCTCCTTCTCTTCGTCGTGGGGCTTGTCGTGCCGCCGCGGAGGACTGGAGGAGGAGGAGGAAGGGGCGTCGCGCTCCGCCGAGGTGCTGCCCCGCCGGGCTTCTGTGCTTTTTACCTCTGCTTCAGCAGAGACTTCTTTCTCCGGAAGGATGACGGGCGTCGTCACTGCCGTCGGCGTCTCCTCTTCCTTCGCCGTCTCAGTCTCGGCGAAGTCCAGCCGCTCGCCAGGCCGCTGCCGGTCCACCTCCGTCTCCACCTTCGTCTCGACCTCCTTCGGAGGGACGGTCTTGGCTTTGGGCTTGCTCTTCTTTTTGGGCGAGCCGGAGGAGGCGGTGGTGCCGACTAGAGTCCTCTTCTTGGGTTTTTGCTCGGCCGCTTGTTTCCACGCCCCTTTGGCCACCGCCTCGATCGTGCAAAAGATGCTGTCCAGGTCCGACTCCGCCACGGGACCGCCTTTCTTCTTAGACGGGGGGCTGCCGTCAGGGACGGCGACGGTCGACTCCTTCTTCTTGCTCTTCTTTTTGACACGTGCGTTTTGGCTGCCGGCCTGCGCGGGAGCGACGGCGTCGGCCGAGGTAGAGGAGGTTGAGGAAGAGGAGGAGGAGACGGAGGGCAATAGCGGGGGTGACGTCGTCTGAGGGGTCGAGGGACGCTCTCCCGTCTCGCCCTCTTCCTTGACCGCCGCCGCTGCGTGCGTTTCGTCCTGGACGGCGGACGGAGACGCAGAGTCCTGCGGCTGGGAGGAGGTGGTCTCCATCTTGCAGGCCTCCGATGCCAAGCACATCTAAAAAAACAAAAACAAATTGTTTTTATTGTAAATTGTATTTATTCATGGAATTTGATTGGAATTTCATTTATTCATGCTGGATATGCGTTGAATCTAGATTTACCTCAGCGAGCTGGAAGAGGGCAGATTGCGGACATTGCTTTCCCTCGGGTGCCGTGGATGTAGTCTGTGAAGACACATGTATTCAATTCGAGTGGAACGGTTGGGGTAAAAATGTGAATCTTTTTTATTTGTATTAATGGACATTAAGTGCCAACTCAACCCAGGGCCAGAAAAAAAAGACACCGCAGTCTTTGACATAACATCATAATATACAGTATACACCGTAGACTCATTGAAGCAACACAGGACATGTTCTGTTCATGTGGGACGATTATCGCACTATTATTATAGCCATCTCTGCTTTAAGAATGCACTCGTGTGGGCTATAAGGCTAAACTGAATAAGTTTAGTTTATTGCCAGTCTCCCGCATGCTTTCTGGAGAGCAATTATTGTTAACTTGTGACATAAAAAATATACATTCGAAATCAGCGATTGCCGACCTGTTGGCCATAAAGACATTACTAGTACGCTCACCCCCCAGATAATGATACCAATGAAAAGGAACATAAAGGATATCATGTTAAACTAGCAGATCTACAAGCTCATAGCGCAGTATAAAAGAATCGTTGCGGGTGTCAAAATCCAAAATGACAGATGCCTTCAATGGGTCAAGATGAATGACTACAGTGTTGAACACATTAAATAACTAAATGATCACATTCAGTGCAGCAGCAGAAACTTGAGTGATAATAATCGTACCTCCGTCGGTGGGGAAAGTGACGCTTTGACTGTGCTTTTACCAATGTCAGGTCCTCTCTTCTGTATGGTTTCAGATGATTTCTATAGATAGAAAATGGTAATTAATTAGCAAATGCATTTTCAGCTATAATCAAATACCTATCAATCACCGATCTGCTGGGGAACAGGGGCAAGCATTCCATTGTTATCGGATATTATAATGATAGGAGGCTTTATTATATAAAAAGGATGGCAAACAGGATTTCCTCTTGTTACCAAATGTTCCAAGAAACAAGTGCAGATGCAGCATAACATGACACAACCACATTCAATTAAAAGCTTCACTGTATATACTATATGCTGTAAAACCTTTTGATCAAAGCATTTGAGGCTTGTTTCTGCTATCATATTATCTTGACCCCATTTATACAAAAGCTAGTTATACATTATTGGCAAAAGAAAAAAAAATGTTTAAAGGTAGATTTTACCAGTGGTAGAAAACATACTCATATTCTAACTTAAGTAAAAGTATCACTATGCAGTATTGACACTTACTTTTGTAGTTAAAAGTAAAAGCTAAGAATTCAAAATGTACTTTAGTGTTCGTACAAAAGTAGCACTTAAGAGCACCACAAGTTAAAAGTACTCTTCATGCAGCATGGGTTTTCAAATGTATAGAACTCTTTGGAAAATAATTAGCTTTAGGATTGGTTATTGTTAAGTGGCTAATGTATGTTTTGTAAAAATAATAATCCAAATGAATAACAAGTACAAAGGTCAAATGTATTGGCGTCAAAGTATGTCTGTGTTTTCTCATTGGGAATGTTTGTACACAGTCCAGAGTTATGGGGGTCCGTGGTTTTATACCAAGCAAGAGTCCTTGAAATACTGCCCAAGGAGTGAGAATACAAGCTATAGAGAGTTTAAGCAGAAGAAATGTACTGTGAAAAACACACCTCTTTCTTAACGCCTGCAAAGGGCTTTCCCACACTGTAGACGTCAGGTAGACTGGGTTTAGCAGCACTGGAAGAAATCTGACAGAAACTCCGAGTTAGGCTACAGTATATCAATTCAAGGTTGAGAAATGCACTGAAATATCCCATCATGTCACTCCCCTGGTCTCCGTTTCCCTGTCTCCACACATCTGTCCAATAACTGCAGAGAAAAGGGCCTTAGAGAACTAAGGAGAACCATAAGAAAGGTTTGGCCTGCCGGTGAGCTAGTCTAGGAAAGTTCATACTAATGGAGGAAAGTATCTCCTACTCATACGCCAGATATGTTTCATAAAGCCATCAGTACTTTGGGCTAATACAAACACCCATGAAAAAATAATATGCATATGAATTCCTAATACAAATACAATTCTAAGACACCCCCTGGCAGGTATTAACTTATTTATTTTTCCTCAACTGCCAGCATTTTTCAGTTAACTGGATGTGGAAAAAACGGGGTGTGTTGTGACAGACACTTTTCACACAACGAAGTTAGGAGAACTCTTTGGTTATGGCTTACTTTTTGGGCCACAACATGGCAAAATTGACAGGCCTGGGCAAATTGTTTCCATTTCTTTTACTGGTTATTAGCCTGGCCTAACCTGAAATGATTTTGGCCTACGGGGGCGGGGTGCCGTCCAAGCCCCCCCACCCCTCCACTGCTGCAGTATGTCACATCATTTGCAGCCACACCCACCCCGAACGGTTGACTCCCACTTCTAGGCCACCGTGGCTAACAAATGAGTCCAGTCTTTCCGTGTTTGTGCAACACGGACGAAAATGAAAGTCTGGGTGTCGAGGCTATCTGGTTACTATAGCCTAAACCAATGCTATAATATGTAGCATGCTTCCTGCTTCCCAACTTAAATTACTCCGAAATCCACAGAACAACATATACATTTTCAGCACAGACTTGTTTGACTTGATGAGATGTAAATGTACACACTTATCGATCAATGTGATAATAAAAATGACCCTAACGGAGGGCCCTTCATCTTTGGAGCTTAGCCTCCACAACTACAGACTCATCTAGGCCATGTGTTTGAGAAGTGTTGCGTACGATACGAGGCAAGGTGCTGTGACCTACCTCTCTGGTAGTGAGGGCATGTTCCCCTGCCAGAAGCAGCATGCTCAGGCCTCCCATCTTGGTTGGATCTGAGAAAAAAAATCACAAAGCACGTTGAAACAAGATGTGTACTCGTATACGCATACTTGTACTTGTATATACAGTACAGCAGAGCTGCCCAAAAGGTAGATGGTGATCTACCGGTAGATCACACAGACCATGCAGCTAGATCGCATGAGAGTCCCCCCAGCACTTGGACGCTTATAGATCTGTAACTCTTGAGAGTGTAAAATGAAACCAAATGGACCCATAATTTTAACAAGAGTTAAATTATATTTAAACATCTGAATTATGTAATTCCACACAATTAGAAAATGGAGAATAATTGTTATTTTGACCAATGTTTTGCCAGTTCTCTTTCCCAATTGTGGAAAAAAACGTGAAAGTTCTTAGTTCACAAACTAAGTGAAACTGAAATCTCAACTAAAATCTCAAATGTTTTCAAAGGTCAGTAATAGCGTTGACAGCTACGTCTCTCTACGTCGCTTACCGTCGCTGGTTTGATACGATCCCCATGATAACAGCAGCGTGCAGCGACCGCATATTCCATTGACGGACCATAATAAGGGACGGACCAACCGGAAACCGGAAGTGTGTGTCGCCAACTAACTTGTCCGTCGGGAAACATGGACCGAAATATGACTTTTAGATGAAAATCGCAGGCACTGGCTACCTCAAAAAATATGAAAAAGGGCTGGCACTGGGTGTGTTAAACACTATAACAGTAAGTAACACCATCACCACTATTTCAAAGGTCAAACTTTCTAGGGGACCTTGAAATGGATTTTCAGTAATGGAACAATCACATTTTTGATGTGTAAATCTTGTTGAGCCGCTCATTTTGAAAGTAGCTCTCAACTCAAAAAAAAGTGTGGGCACCTCTGCAGTACAGTATATGACATTACCATTCAAGGTGGCGTTGCTGTTGGGAGAAACAACTTGTTAACTTCTTTCGTTTTGTTAATGCCCTACTTCGTCATACAAGAGGTAATGAAAATAGTGCATTGTCAGGTGAGCTTGCAAACCTTTTTCTTTCTTCGTTTTTTACAAATCGGATTAAATGGAAACAATACAAGGTTTCCTACTGACGACAACGACAATAAGTATCGTTTCCACACACCTGCCATAGCGAAGTTGAGCTGTGGCGTGCCATCCGTCTTGGGCATTTTTTTGGCAGTGACAGAGTCCTTGGCAGAGTTGGGAGAGAAAGACCAGACTTTTTTGCGTGGGTTGCTGACCGGCTGACACGACGTTGGGCTCTTGACTGGTTTGTTGGTGGTGGGGCACCACTTGTAGCCGGGGTTGGCCTTCATGAACGCATCTTTGTACTGAAATAAGAGCAGGTAGAAGAGGTAAGGTTAAACGAAAAGAGACGACCGACAGGTAGCCTAAGCCTGTACTTTCTGTGGTAGAACATAATCAAAGGTAATAGGCAGTGCAGTGGTTTTCCACCTTTTTGATACCAGGGTCCACTATTCCTTCAGAATTTGATCCACGGACCACAATTTGATGACATTTTAGCCCCACAGACCCAAAACTAAACATTTATTTTGCGTTTGTCCACAATTCCAGGCTAGATTTGGGGAACAAAACAGTCAAACATACAGATCAAAATGACCATTAATCTTCTAGATTCTCTAGTTGTGTAGACTTGGGCTAATTCACATGATGAATATTGTAACTCTTGAGGGTGTAAACACAACAAAGAGTTACACCTGGTTAACCAAATTTCTATGATTTAGCCTGGGGACCACCTCAAACCCTCTCAAGGATTGGCACTGTCATAATGTCTTGAGCAGCTTATATACATGGGCTATTAGCTATTGTATATGGTTTAGTGATTTTGATGCCATATTAACTATGTTTTGTGGGGAGCCGGGGACCCCTGGGGGTTCACTGACCCCACTCTGAGAAGACATGTTCCAACAAACCGTTCTATTGTCCACGCCAAGTTAAGTAGGTCAATTCTTTGTATAGAAGACATTTATTATACACTAATTAGCAATGGCCAGTCAATACGATTATCAATAAAATGAAACAAACGGATGTGCTTGGAAAAAGATATTGTAAATACAAAGCTACAGATCCATCAATTCCAACCACAGAAAGGAATTGTCTGACAGAACGCATATTGTACATATACAGTATGTCGGCCTACACCCAACAACATGAAATGCAACACCAAACAATTGCCAATTTGCTTCTGGTATTATTCTTTGCCAAATATATGTTTGGCAAAGGATAATACATCAAAAATACATGTTGCTATGCCGACCAAATACAATTACAGTGTTAACAGGAACCGCCAAGCTGGCATAGATTTAACATTGTGTTTTATTGTTAAAAGGACGAGATATACTGCAAACATTCATTTCATGGACAAGACATACTGCACAAACATTCCCTTCACAAACACATATAGCCCCCTCCCACATGCCTTGAAAATACATGCCTTGAAAAAATATAAAATTATACTCATGTGCATAAATCCTTCAGCCCGTAATTGATAAATAGGAAAAGAACGCCTGCCAAATTTTGTCAATGCTTTTGTTTTAAGAGAAACATCATATTATCTTTTCCATCCACCATAGAGGTTGGTCAGTTCCGCTAGCCATTCATTAAGAGGGTGCTTCCACTCTTTTCCAATGGATCAGAGTATTCCATTTTGCAATCACCATGCCATATTGAATAGCTTTGTGTTGGTAGTGAGATAGAAATGTTAAGTCTTGAGCCAAGCCGGCATAGAATGAGAACACTAAAAGGGACACATTGTTGAATTACATCAAAGAATCTGAGCTGGTGTCGTTTGCAGATCCGCTGCGTGCCACAATTCAGCATTAATATTGTGTTGGAATTAAGCATCACTTACTCCCATCACCTAGTAGTTATATGCCATATACTGTACCGTACCTGCACATTTGTCCAAGATACATTATTCCCTAAGGAACAATTAAAGTACTGCAACCTTGAAGCTTATTATCCCATAGACTACACCACCACTGCATTTGTTGGGACATTTATGGCCCACAAATACCCACAAGGCTCTGCAATTTGAAGAACAGTATACCAGGGGCGGATCTAGGCATGGGGGGGCAATGCCCCCCTAAATGCCTAGACTGCCCCACCAAACATGATGGCATGCAAAACAACCCAAGATATTTCAAATGAAAGTGCTTATATTTAAAATGATTTGAAACACTACTACTGCTACTAACTACCTAGAGTTGCGGCACCAGAAAACTCTGGTATGGGTGCGGCGATGAAGCCGCCCCCTTACCATTTTCTCCTGCCCCCCCCCCCCCCCCCCCCCCCAATTTGGTAATGTTACATCCGAATACTGACAGGCAGACAGCACAGTTTTTACTCTGTTTGTAATGTGGTGACATTTTGTTAACGCCTGCATGGAACCCAAAGTATTGTAAATCTACTAAATTGTAATAACTCATATGGCACTCCTGCGAGTGTGTCAGCCATATCCCAGGTTGGCAGGTTTGATGAACGACAGTCATATCTAACTGGCAAACAAATATGATGTCTCTCTCTTCCCCTTTATTTAGAGAAGCACTTGGCTGGATTGAACACGCGGGCGGCGATCAGTGAGTTGGTAAAATAAAACCCAATAAATGCCAGTGTTCTTGTGGCTGGTTGTCATGTATCATTAGACCAACCATTGTGTAGTCCTCAGTGAATCAGTAGAATGTTACAATTCCAACCAATCAAATTGCATGCTGTTGAAAACACCCTCGACTTGAGGACACATTCATTATTAAAATGATGTTCCAATCTTAGGTTGTACCCTGGTTATGATGGTATATCCCTCTATACTTTACTGGCTATGATGGTAAGTGGTAAATCTATCTATACTGCTTATGATGGTAATGGTAGGTATATATAAATGGTTATAATGGTAAGTCTAGCTATACTGGTTATGATAGTAATGCTAAGTCTATCTATAGTATGGCCAATTATCAAACAAGCAATTAGGTCTTCACTAAGTCCCTCCCCAATCCGGGCCTTGTCCAATAGGCATGTTAGAATTGGAAAGCTTGACCATGGAAGCTTGACCTGCATAGCAACAGTTGCTACAGTATTTGGACTGACATTGGACAGTGACTAAACCCCGCCCCAAAGGGTGGGGTTTACCGAAGAGATCATTGTGTTTTCCATTATATGAGGCAAGACTTCAACAAATATATCTGCCACTGTGTTTGTTTGGTGCAAACAACTGTTATGAACCGACATCCTACACTTGCATCACAGGAACCAAATTTGTTCAGAGGTTTTGCTGTACCGCAAGATCTTCGTTCCAGTGTGTGGCTTTGTCTACAATTTATTGCCGCCCAACTATCATGTTCCATATGTGAAATCACCATTCCTATTGGGTGACGAGACATAAAAGGGAATAACCCTTGTTTAAAGCTATTACAGACAACTTTTTTTTGCCAAAAACAAAATATATACAGCATATACAGTAGCTATATTTTTTGCCTTTTTGCCTCCATATTGCATCTACTTTGATGCTGCAGCAGTTTCCCTACAGACTGAGGTGGCGTTTTAGCCAATCATAGTGCAGCAGTTTCTAGCAGTTTCACAATGAGCCAATAGTGGAGGTGAGGCGGAGTTAGATTCAAACCTGCTTACAAACACAGATTTTGTAAACACTAAAGTTGCCTATATTACCTTTAAGAATTAGTTTTGTCCATATGCCCATTTCTTGGCTTCATAGTTAATACACAGGGCTTGACACTAACACTTGCCCGGTTGCTCGGGGCAAGTAAAAAAAAAAGGGCCGGGCAAGTGAAGACTGCTACCTGGTTGCCCGATTGGGCAAGTGTGCAACTTCGTGCACTATAACAAAACACAAGATAAATTTGTCTTGAAGGCAGTCATTGCACTCTGCCTCTGTGTCTTTCCCTGCTTTCTAGCTATCTCTACCTATCTCTCTCCCAGGTCCATTTGGTTCCAAACTATCATTTTGCTGGGGTCAGGGACCACTGGGTCTGTGACCACTATGGGCTAATTAAGATGATGAATTTTAACTTTTGAGAGTGTAAAAATGAGACCAAATGGACCCGCAAGGGTCCATTTGGTCTCATTTTTACACTCTCAAGAGTTACATCTGGTTAACTAACTTAACTGGGGACCACCTGGAACCCTCTCAAGGACCACTGGTGGTCCCCGGACCACCTGTTGAAAACCCCTGGTTTAAAGCACCCAAGTAGGAAGTAAACTTAAATGCGAACTTGCACTTGCCCGATGGGAAAGTGCCTCGGAGACCTTAGTGTCAACCCCTGATACATCAGCATCAACGTTCAACATCTATTGAGTGCAACCATGACCAATGCTCACCTCCTTGGCCATGTCAGTGTACTTCTGCTTCTCCTTGGGGTCCAGCACGGCCCACCAGTCAGCCAGTATCTTGGTGGCTCCGCGGTTGTCGAGGCGCGGGTGCTCCTGCCGCACCAGCGAACGGTGGCGCTTACAGAAGAGGAGAAAAGCATTCATGGGTCGGCGGGCGCGCTGCTCCGACGCGTCCTCCTCAACCTCCTCTGTCTGGACTCCACACTGGAGCTCAGGACCCTGGCCCTGGCTGCACAGCTCTGGCTGCTAACACACAATTCATAGGCCAGGTTACAGTTGTGACATTTTACTTGACCATTAACAGTCGCTCGAAATAATTGGGATTTAATAGTTTAAGCTTAGTCAGAGGCTTCTAGATAGAAAGAGTTGTGACATTAACGGTATGGAGAACAGCCTGGTCACGTGACTCAGAGAGCTCACGCATACTTCATGGAGAACCTACTCCATGACAAAACTGGCCGTTTGAAATGTATTGTTTTGAATGAGAACATTGCGAATAGACACTTTTAGATATGTATACAACATGGCAACAGTTTTTAAAGTATTGTTCAGTGACAGCTAAAGTCTCTGTAATGTTTATGATGTACTATTATTAAAGAATGACCTAAAATAAAGGGAATTAGGCTCATTCAAAACCGGGCTGTTGCCTTTAATTCATTCTGCCAGTCACTGAAGTGTAGTGGGGCTATTGGTAATATGATGCAATAGACTAATTTTCGCGATAGCTGCCTGCTCAAAAAATAGTATTGTGCTCTTTTAAGACATCAATATATCTATATCTTTTGCAAATCATACAACAAATAACCTGTAACATGTCTTCTTTAATTTGTCTGCATCAATAGGTTTTTACAAAATGTCACAGCCATAAATACATGATGTTTATTCACACGTTCTCCGCTGGATTCCATTAGATCCCACTCGTTCTTGTAGAGGGTTTTGTCACAAATTCCCTTCCTCAGGAGTGCCAGTGAACAGAGTAACTGTCTATACTCTAAGGCTCTGGGCTTAGTAAAAATATGTGCACAGGGCAGATGGCACATAACTTAGATTTGAATAACTTAATACTTTATATGAAAGTATAAATGTGTTGATCTACAAGATCAAGCCTGTAGATCTGGCATACTGACTTTTTTTTAAGTCCCATCTGAAAACCATTATGATATTTATTTGGTTTATTGCAAATATTTGCAATTAGGCAGTTATGTATAAGCATAACAACTCATAAGCACTTCAGTCTCACCCACAACTGATGTAACTCTTATATGATGAAACTTCCATCACCCTTTATATACAGTATTTCTGGACTATAAGGCACACTTAAAAGGCTTTAATTTTGTCAAAACACACCTTCCAAGAGCTTCTATCCTATGTTGACTGCAGTGGCTTCTATCCTACATGTATGTTGACTGCAGTAGCTTCTATCCTGTGCGCCTTATAAACCAGTGCGCCGTATACATGAAAGTAGTTCTAAAATAGGCCATTCATTGAAGGTGCGCCTTATAACCCAGTGCGCCTTATAGTGCGCCTTAAATTTGGTAGAAGGGGTCAGTGGGGCCAAATCAAGAGAACTAGTTATACAATAACACAAGCTGCACAATTTACCTTGTCCAATTCCTCCTCATCTTCCTCTTCTTCCTCCTCTGAGAAGTCCAGGGCCTTCTTGGAGAGAAGTGGGTGCCACTGAAGACACTTCCGCTTGGGGCGCTTGCCACTAATCTCCCCCACAGCAGGTGGCTCCTTACCCCTTCCTCCACCCTTCATGGTGCTACCACGCCTGCGACACAACACAAAACGGACATGCGGAACACTCATCAATGCACAACTCACCGCTTCATGGTACTACCGCTCGTCAGTGTACGATCCGACGTGATTCACAACCGGGGGTTGACACTAAGCTCTCAGAGGCACTTGCCCGTCGGGCAAGTGCAAGTCAGGTTCTACTTGCCCTCAAGTCATGGTCACTTGGCCCCCAAAAATATATTGTAAATTTTACATTTAAGTTTACTTCCTACTTGGGTGCTTTAAACCAGGGGTTTTCAACAGGTGGTCCGGGGACCACCAGTGGTCCCTGAGAGGGTTCCAGGTGGTCCCCAGTTAAGTTGGTTAACCAGATGTAACTCTTGAGAACGTAAAAATGAAACCAAATGGAGTCGCAAATTTCATTTTTACGTTCTCAAGAGTTAAAATTCATCATCTTAATTAGCCCAGGTCTACACAACTAGAGAATGTAGAAGATTAATCGTCATTTTGATGTGTACGTTAATTTGCCTGTTTCCCAAATCCAGCCTGGAATTGTTATTAGCTAGAAAGCAGGAAAGACACAGAGGTAGAGCGCAATGACTGACAAATTTATCTTGTGTTGTGTTATAGTGCACACTTGCCCGATCAGGCAACCAGGTAGCAGTTGCCCCACCATTTTTTTTACTTGCCCCGGGCAAGCGGGTAAGTGTTAGTGTCAAGCCCTGACAACAATGAGGTTAAAAAAGGTTTAAAGGTTTCTCTGATTGAGTGATGAATTAATTGTAGCCAATGACAACTAAGCATACGGTAAACTATCAACGGTTTAACCACAAACGGCTATATTATGAGATCATTCATTTCCTTCCGATTCATTCCCATTTTACTTTCATCCATGTCGAGAGTGAAAGTCTCTCCTTGCACATTATGGCGGCAGCGCTTAGTGGAAACGGGGTCTAAAAATGGCAAAGACGTGGACGAGAATGACATACTAAAGTAGGCAATGCTGTTACATGTTGTTAACACATTAATAATAATAAACTATAGCAAGGGTTTTCAACCTTTTTCATAACAGGGCCCACTGTTTTCAATTTGTGTCCACAATTTACACAGTAGATAGCTGGCCAAACATCGGTCAAAAAAACAATTCCCTTTCTTGAAAGTTTAGTAATTCAGATGTTTAAATATAATTTAAGGGTCGATTTGGTCACCAATTGTCCATCATTTAGCTGGGGACCACCTGGAATGCTCTGCAGCAACATTCTAGCTTTTGACGCTAGATTCTACAGTAGTTTCCGACACTAGATTCTAGTTATTGACACTAAATTATAGTTTGATGCTAGGATCTACTTTTTGACACTAAAATCTAGTTTCTGACCCTAGAGTCGAGTTTTTGACACTAGATTCTATAGTTTCTGACACTAGATTCTAGTTTTTCTGAAAAATCTGTGTTCCTGTGTCAGTGATGCTAACATATTTCAAGCCAAGGACCACCAGAATTATCCATATTTGGCTGCAGACCCCGCATCTGAAAACATGTTGTTCTAGGGATACCCCAGATGCAAAAATTTGAGTTAAATGTTTGCTTCCAAAATAACGTATTCAGAGATCATTTGCAGCACATTTTCACTTTTTTTTTTTTTTTTCAAAAATAGCAGAACAACAAGCTCACGTCGCGTGGCGCGACATGAGCTTGTTGATCTGCTATTTTTCAACAGCTAAAACACCAAAACGCGTTCAGGAGTTAAAGGTTAAGTGCAAGTGGAGCCGATACTCACTATGACTATACAACACTATATTAGCAGATTTAGCCGTCTCTTTGATATGTCATCTTGTTTATATTATGACAAGGAAATGGTCTCGAGAATGGACAATATTTATCAATTTAAAAAGGTGTGAACATGCTGCATGCATTAGTTCTGCCACGTCCGTCTCTGACGGAATGAATGTTCCATTTCACCCCCAGAAGGTTAATTTGCAACTAATTTGTTAGTTTGCAACAAATTAACAATCAATATCACGCGCTAGCCAACAGTCTGGCAGTTCCCATGGCAGCTATGAAAAGAAAATGCTCTAATACAAATAGTGAGGGGGGGAAAAGGTAATTGCATCACGTTTTAAAAACATTAAAATCCATGCAATAAAGTATAACACCTGATGATACACATTATGCATGTAACGAAATATGCTCTACGGGTGTTGTTCTTCATCATACAGTATGGTGGTGTTGAGTTGCTAAAGAAGCAATGTACCGTATTTTCCGCACTTAAGGCCTAAGGCGCACCGGGTTATACGGCGCATAGAATAGAAGCTACTGCAGTCAAAATTGGATATAATAGAATAGAATAGAAAATATAATAGAAGCTACTGCAATCAAATGATCCATATATAAAGGCGCACTGCTGTTTTTTTTTTTTTTTTTGAGAATATTAAAGGCTTTTTATAGTCCAGAAAATATGCTTGTTTGGTTTGTAGATCTATTAAATAAATAAATCACACAAAGTCACAATGTCTTCCCATGGCCCCAACTTACAAAGAAAAACATTATGGATGCAAGCAACCACAACTGATCTAAAAGCTCACAATGCATCACTAGTGAAATATTTTGCCTGAGAAAGGTAAAACCAAATGCAAGCTTTACCCTGCACAGTCATATTGTTTGTTGGGACAACACTGCTGCCACACATAGGCCTACTGTAAGTAAAAACTAATTCCAGGTCAGGATACAGGAACGCTATGCTTATTTCAGCCTTATTTAGACTATTAATAGTGTAAAGTGTGATTTTCTTTGCCATATTTTATTTATGATTTGACTGATGAATCTACATTAACATGTTGTGAGCTTATAGATTGTCCATTTCAGTGGTTTTCAACCAGTGGTCCTTGAGAGGGTTCCAGGTGGTCTACAGGTAAGTTGGTTAACCAGATATAACTCATCAGAACATAAAAATGAAACCATCATTCATTTTTACACTCTCAAGAGTTAAAATATTCATCATGTGAATCGTCCCTACACAACTAGAGAATGTAGAAGATTAATGAGTCAGTTTGATCTGTATGTTTGGCCGTGTTGTTTCCTAATTCCAGCCTGGAATTGTGGACAAAAGCAAAACAAATCTTTAGTTTTGGGGGTCTGTGGTGGTCCAAATGCTGAATAAATGATGGGCCCTGGTGTCAAAAAGGTTGAAAACCCCTGGTCTATTTGAATCATTTTAAAATGCTTTTCAAAATAGTCAAAAGATGCTACTCATTAGCCATTTCTTACTATAAAATTTGACCTTAAGTAGTAAAATGAATAATGACCTGTAATGGAGTGCGGTGAGTGAGTGGATTATGTATGGAACAGCAGGTTTCTAAATTAATCAATTAGCTTCCCTTTAGACAGAATTACTGATTGCGTCTTTATGTGCTGTGATAGACCAAGACCATGGGAAGTTAAAAGGAGAGCCCAAATGAACCCCCTGCTGACCATGATTTCATCAGCCCTTATTTACAATGCTAATTTTCTCACTTAGCTCAACAGAAAAATGGCCTTGGAGAATCCCGGCTATTTAAGGAAGCCATGTGCAACATCAAACTGAATCTTTTAGCTGGTTTACTTTCTAAGGACTTTGATGTCTAGTCATTCACAAAGCTAATACTTGTATTAGCGCAAGTTGCCCTGTGTTGCCCAAGCTGTGACGCAGGTAATACCACACAAGCAAGAAGAACAATGAGATGCAACCGACAAAATATGAACTGCTCATATGCCATTATTGTTTTGGATCCCAGCTTACCTTACCTACAATATAGATTTGCACTCATCTACCTGCATGCAACCTAGATACACAATAGCATGCTGATCTTTTTACAACTTCAACACTAACACCCGTCTTCTTGGCAAGTCACAAAAGTCAAACATCTGGACAAAATAACCAATCCACAAGCTCAGAAAATATCACATCAGTGTTTCCCCCAGCGCTTTATTCTTAAGGCGGCCGCCCTGAGCGAAATCCACCCCCGCCTTGGCTACGTCCCCCCCCAAAAAAAACAAAAAACAAAACAAGAAACCAGAGTTAAAGTTAAAATGTGCATGTTATCTGCACTAAGGCTTCAAACCGAAAGTGCGATTTGAAACCATGTCATTAGCAAATCGCAACCGCCGCGATTATTCAGTATCAGTATTCAACCGGAGCGAGTCTGATCCAGTGTCGACACTTCTGTGCTGCGCGCTGCTCAATCAGTGCATGCAGTGCTTCGGCTCCCGAAGCAGTAAAAAGACGCATTGGTGGCTGTCTGGTTGCTGGTCAACGCATGCCGTCTGTGTCACACCCGACTCCCGCGGACCCCCGTCATGTCAGCCTAACCAAACAACATCCACGCTGAAATTATTGCGTTTCGACTGGTGTGTAGCTTCATATGCTTAACGTTACTCTCCCTCTCCCTGTCTGTTGAATAATTAGCATATAGGCTAGCTTGTAGCTCGTGTGCTGCTTCTGAGTGTGTGCTGCTTCTGAGAGTGTGTGTGTGTGTGTGTGTGTGTGTGTGTGTGTGTGTGTGTGTGTGTGTGTGTGTGTGTGTGTGTGTGTGTGTGTGTGTGTGTGTGTGTGTGTGTGTCTTGAAGCGGAGTATTTTGAGGGTGACCAGATGTCCCCGTTTCTGTGGGACAGTCACAGGGTGACCAGATGTCCTTCTTTGCGTGGGACAGTGTCTCATTTCAAAGACTTTTCAGTCATCCCGCAAATTGAGACTCTGTCCCACATGGTGACTGACAGACTACAGCTGTCAATTGTCCTAAAAGTCCCCCTTCTGTTTTCTGTTGTAAAGTTTTCTCACTGTCTCTGTTAATGCTAAATGTGTTTTAAGCCTGTTGAAATAACAGATGAAATACATACTAACATGAATAAATAACAAATTCATGGCTGGGGACTATTAAGACTACTTATGGACAAATGAAGCATGAGGCATTTTTAACGCCAACTGTAATGTGTTGCTACCCTGCAATTAAATGTAATACTTCTGTCCCTCAAATGAACAGTTTTGGTCCACTTAAGTCTGATTGATCAATCTATTGTGAAAGAAAAATATCTACCAGTCTGCCTGTTCTGATAAGAAATGAAATATGGCCTAATAATGACATAACTGCAGTAAATGGCCATTGAATATGTGATGACCGTGCAGTCATTCCCTTATTGACAATAAGGGAATTTATAGTCTTTTTTTTTACTGTGGCACTCGGAGTGTCAAGGAAAAAATCATGGCACTTCATGTCAAAAAGGTTGCCTACCCCTGGCCTACGGTATTGTAATTACATCACATGCACGCGCACATGCACGGACGCGCACGAGCACAGACTCGAAGCCTCACCACCTTGGCTAAACAATTTTCTGGGGGAAACACTGCACATTGCAAGCAAACTTGTAGATCAGCTATTTTGCAGTAAAGAGATTTGGTGTAGAGTGAACAACAGACAGACAGACCCCTGCGCTGACCTCTCATCATTATCAAAAGACGTTGAAATCAATATATAGGGGCAAGTGGTTCTCAATGTGAGGTCTGGGGGATCCTCTGGAGACTCTTGGGGGGGTTCAAAGGGGTCAACAGCTAAATCATTGACAGTTATGAATGTGCGTATTCCCACAACTATGGGAGTCTGTGGGCTAATGCATATTAGGCGTCCTTGCAGTTAAAGAATTTTGATACAGGCTTTACATGGCAAACACCAACACTGTATCATTCGAAGACTTTGATGAAAATAGTGAAAAAAATCCCCATGATGTAGCATTCCTGATCAAAAAGGAGCTATGAGTAAGTAGGCTAATTATCATCCATTTGATCAACACATGAGTAATTGACATTTTCTCACATGCTGATGTCATTGCTCATTACAGTGGTCCTTTAACAACCTCTCTAAACAGGTACTCAGCCATGGAGAAGTCCACAGAAGGCCTGATGCACGCATGAAATGTCAGAAAACCACTTTGAAACATAGTAAAAATAGCAGCTCTACAAGTCAACAACACACTACGTGCCACATAACGTTTGCAGTTGAACTTTGTGTTTAATGCACTCAAATTTGTTGTTAGGTTTTCGCCTATAATGACAGTGGTTAACCACATAAACCCTATATACTTCATTGTTATCAGGGTTAGGGTTGCTTTGTTGGTTGAGAGCTTGTAGATCTGACATCATTACTGAATGTTGGTACGCATGAGGCCCTAGCGTTCATGCGGTCATAGCGGTCTATTCCAAACGGCACACCGATGGTTAGAACCCGCTGCTGATTGGTCGCTGGTTGCTACAAGTGCATGGACTCATGAATAACTTATGTACTTTCTAAAGCTGAGCTCTGACTACACGATATGTATTGAGGAGTGTATTTAGCTCCATTTTGCCATCCCCCCCCCCCCCCCCCCCCCCCCCAAGATCAGATGGGAAAACTAAATCAGATTTTCTATGTGTGATCAGCATGTTCGGTTGGCTCTGTTGCTCTCGTGAAAATGGTGAGTCAAGATGTCAATCAGAGCCTCTCCCAGTCTTTGAGCTGCCCGTGTATACGCCTTGATCGTCATTTATAAAAGAAAAATAGTGGATTTACACATCAAACTTGAGGGCAGTGCATAGCAACAGCCAATAGGGACACAGCACTTGGCCAACATGTAAAAAAAATACACATTTCCTTATTGTCGCTCCAAACCCCAAGCATCACTAATAGAAGAGAAGAACATTTGCCCCAAAATAGGAGATCTACAAGCTCACTCACATCACATCACCTCACATGTAGTCACAATGGGCCAACGCGCCTAGTATAGAGAATAAATAGCTTAAGTGGTTAATAAACAACAACAAAATGTCACGATGCATTGTGGAGCTGGAAGAAAAGTTCATTGAACTGTGCAGTAGAGTCTGCATGATGTCTAAAACAAAGACCTACATGATAGGAGTCGGAAGGGTTAGATTAAGTTAGGAGCCGATAGCTGTCACAGCACAGCTACAAGTACACTAGGGCTGCACGATTCTTGCACAAATGTGAGTCACGACTCACGACCTAAGAATTGAGATCACAATCCTCTCAAATACAGTCCCTGTTTAGACAGGGCGTTCAACTAACAGCATAATCAAATGCCTGATTTAACACGCCGAGTGTCACCTGTTGGACGCAAGTGGTGGTTCTTGGATGCCATCCGAGCAGGATCTGTTTTAGCATGACACGCATCCGGTTTTGGAGGCCATCTTGGAGGCCAAATCATTAGTGTTAAAGAAAGAGAGCTAAAACAAGCCAGAACTTGCTTTAGAAAAGGCCAACTTTTCAATCGCGATCAGCTAATGATGACAAATGAACTACGATCTTCTGCGATTTGTTCAAAACCACTAACAGTGCCATACTTTCCGAGAAAGGAGTGTGCAAAGGTAGAAGAGAAGAAGTGCGAGAGTTTCCACAGATGAAACACTGCAGGGCTTTCTCATAGAGATATCAAACGCCTATTTGTCATGCACACACAGCCCAAGTGATTAATTTGCAGGAGGGTATACCCATCCTTAGGATCCAACAGGTTCAATAAATAGGAGTCTTAATTTGACAGGGGCTGTAGTAATAGGTTTCGTTTTCAAGAACAGGAACGAGGGACCCCTCCGACTTTTGTAAATTACTCAATTTTCATCTAGGCCTCGTTGATGACGCATCTGTTGTTGACTACTTCAATAGCCTTTCCTCGTCCGTTCCGAGGTGTTTTGGAGAAATAAGTTTGCCAATCTAACATTCATCAACGCACTCAGCAGGGGGAGAGCAAGAGCCTGCAGAAAGAGAGGGTTCAAAAACAGCGCTGCTAGGAATGCTTGTTTGCATTTTGAGGCGTCTCCATTCAATCACGAGTTTATGCGCAGAAGCATTGAAGCACTTTATCAGGGCTTGATGGAAACACATTTAGTTACTATAACGTCATGTATAACTTATCCGTCTGTTTATTGGTTTCTGCCAACTGCCATGATGGTTTATCCATGGCTACCGTCTTACAGGTTTTGTAATTACCATATATTAACCATTTTTTAATCACAAACCGTGTCCAGACATCTAAAAATAAAATATGTCTGACGGGGATTCCAATGATTTCAAACAATCATCTACAATCCAGACTATTTTTTCCTTTTTATACAACAATCATTACGCTGAGACCATAACAGGCTACAGATGCGTTAGACATCCATTAAGGTGAAGATGAAACATTCACTTTATTTTTGCTGGGTCAGCTGGATGGAGATCCTTCAGAGTGAGAGCTCCAGCATAATGACAAGGGCTACCAGACTGTTTTCAACCTGTGGCGGTATCGATTGTGTTAAATCATAACCATGTTATAGTATGACTTTCTTTGTCGCTTAAAACTTACTACATACTTGATGTCAATAAGAGTCACATCACAGACTAGGGCTATAACAAAATGGCATATCATTCTGATAATATATTTGTTAATTAACAACACTGAGATAGATTTTGTGCCAGTAACCGGTATTCTGTTCATTACATTCTTTAACAAGGACAATGGCAACAAATGCACTGAATGCTAGGGACAGGAACCAAACTTATATTCTAAAGCACTTGTATTTTAATCCATTCTGTGGTGCATTGTCATTCTAAGTGGGTCTGCAAAATGCCTACAATGTCAATATAACTTAATCAAGGAAATAACTTCAATCAAGTTGAATGCAAGTTAAATCGCTCAAATATGCCTCAACTTTATTTGTGCGATCTCTTTGCTGCACCACTGTCCAGGCATAAGGCATTGTATGAACACAAACTGCGAGACTGCATTATATTGACCTTGATGTATAGATTTTATAATAAAGTCTATTAATAACAATTAATACCACATAATGTATCAGAATATTATATGTTAATATAGGGTTTATATTTGGCATTATTTGTCCATGTTTGTAGAAACACCACATTGAACAAGCCAAATGAATCAAATGATTAAGGCCAACACTGCTGTGGTTATATGTAACCTATTTCAGAGACAAAAATCAGACTGATGAAGACTAAGAGTTATTAAAGGAGAATTTCACACTAAAAGGCTTTTTTTGTCTGTATTAGGAGATCTTACAGTACTATTAACAGCTGGACACAATCTGTGATTGTCGCTGGAATTTCATTGGCTATCACCTAAATCGCCAACTATCGTTGCAAGATCACGCGAAAAGACCAATTATATTTATTTTTGGCCGACGTTGCTCTTCCCACTTTTCGACCATCGCCTGTTCGGCTGTTATCGCCAGATTTGCCAGGGTCCCATATAGTATGTTTTAACAGTGCGTGACGAAAAGCGAGCATCGCTTTTACTCACTTGAATTTGGCTGTTGCCTAAATCGCACAAGTTTCGCCCCAAAAAACTTCAATTGACCAATCGCAAAATTCGCCCACTAGCAGTCTCATGCAAGCTCAAACTTTACTGTTTTCAATGGTTGTAAATGGAGGATTCACTCTTGTACATAACATTAGCATGTTTTATTGATTTTGCTGAAAACCTTATTCATACAGATACTGTAGCTGTTATGGGAGAGACTACATGTGTTTTTGTGTTTATTGAGCTCCTTTTTGAATCAATAAAAGAAACTTACAAGTGACTAGACCCAGCCTGTAGTTCTGGCTGAGACTAGCATAAGGGTTGCTGTTTTAATGTTTGCGCCATCCGGCTGACTGGGGAATGCTTTTGCTAATGTTAAATTACAATGACCATGTTGTGTTTTTACTAGCAGGTAAGGTTATTTGTTAATGTAACTAGACTAGTTACGATATAGTAGTAACTTGACTATAGACAGAGCAAACTCTGTTCACTTCACAGGGCCAGTCCAATACAACATAAACATTACAGAGACTTTAGTTGGTACTGTAGAATACGTTGAAACAGTACAGTACAGTGTGGAACAGTAAACTTGTTCTGCACATGCCTTAAATAGCTCTTATTTGCACCCCCCTCCTTGAAAATAAGGTATTTCCAACTCATTTGTCCCCCCTGCATGAACAGCAGCTAGAGCGCTCAGGTTCTGACCCCTTAATGTCGCAACTCTTCTACTAGATGGCTTTGGTAGCTACTAGTTAGCCAAACATGATACGATCGAGAGATTTATATAATTAAGCTTTGGCAGTGGCCACATTCAGACTGAATGTCATTGTTTCAGAACATGGTGAAACATTCTGTCCACGGCCACGGAACCTGCAAATAGTCTGCCGAAACAGCCTCATAGCACAACTCTGCACTATGACGTTGGCTCGCCATGCAGTGGAGCCTGGCCCCACAAAGTGAACGGAGTTTGCATAACTCTATACTCTTGTTAGGATCAGACCCATCTAGAAGGGCTGCGACTTTGAGGAGGAATCAGAAACATTAGCTTCTACTACTGTTTACCTCTTTTTTGTTTATATCAGGGGTTTTCAACAGGTGGTCCGGGGACCACCAGTGGTCCTTGAGAGGGTTCCAGGTGGTCCCCAGCTAAGTTGGTTAACCAGATGTAACTCTTGAGAACGTAAAAATGAAACCAAATGGACCCTTGCGGGTCCATTTGGTTTCATTTTTACACTCTCAAGAGTTAAAATATTCATCATCTGAACTAGCCCAAATCTACACAACTAGAGATCTAGGTTTGCCTGTTATGTTTTTGAAATCCAGCCTGGAATTGTAGATAAAAAAAAGAAGAAATCTTTGTGTTTGGGGTCTGTGGGGCTAAAATGTCATCACATGGTGGTCCGTGGCTCAAATGCTGAATAAATGGTGGGCCCTGGTATGAAAAAGGTTGAAAACCACTGGTTTATATTACGTATATATCACTCAAAGCCATACTGCAGACCCTTCTGCCTCGATCTTGAGGATATTTTGGAACCGTCACTCCAAAAACATACGGAAATATGCATTTGAAATTCTCTGCCATCCTAATGGTGAGTGTCGGGATGAGTATCTGCAAGGGGTTCTTCAGTTGGCTCTTCGGCCAACTGTTGCTCTGCCCACTTGCTCTGCCCACTTTTTGAACATCGCCTGCTATCGCCAGATTAATAATGCACTTCTGGAAACTTTGTCCGTCTATCACTGGCTGTTACAACTTACTGTTGTGCCATGTCTCCTCCAAAGAGGTCCGGTGTTGTGCAAAAACTACTTATTGGCTATTTCTGCTACCATAAGCCCCCAAATAAACTGAATGGAAATTTAATGGGGCATTGGTGTGTTGTACTAATTTGATATTTCCACTGAAATAAGTGTGCCTCTTGTGATATCATGAAATACAGTATTTACATTTTGAAGATACGATAGATACAAATTATATATATTTGAGCCATAGGAAATAGCCTAAGCGAATTAGCACAACACCACAATGCCCTCATTCTAACCCAATCAATTAAATTAATTGTTGATGGTATGGGGAAAATATCCAATAATAAGTGAATGAGTTTTTGTTCTTCGGTGGGGAAATAACAACTACAAATAAAGGTAAGAGATCCTTCGAGTATGAAATTCTCCTTTAATATTGGTTCTCAAAGTGGGACCCTAGCTCTGAGTTTCCAAATAGACCCTTGCAGGTATGCATCTCTAAGAGTGTACACATTGTTTGAGAACCATGACACTGAAGAGTAAAACCGGTGTGTGATACTTACTTTTAAAACAAACTATGGAAATGCTGTATGGGGGGTGATGGAAGATGGAAGCTGCCACTCAGTCTTTGTCATGCAATGAAGATGCCCTACAAAAATACAAGACAGTGTTAAATGATTAAGTCTGCCGCTGCTGCAACAACAATCATGGCGTGTGGTCGGCAGCTAAATGACCAAAAGCAACTTCATATTTTTAGTGCGAAACCGTATTAGCACGCACACAGTCAGTCACACACACACAACTACTCAGAGACCTAAGCAGAGAAACTATGGTGGGACATTTTGCTTGTCACTGACCATTTCAGTCGCGTAGCAGTCAATCCACCCTTCCAGTCGAAACCAAAGCATCCATGAGGCCAAAGCCCCGCGATCATCCGGTAAACGGAACACAATGCAAAGCTCGGTACATTAAAACAAAAAACGCACAGTTGCGGTACAGTCAGTGATCGCTGCGCAGAGGTTTAGTTGTTTTCAGGTAAAAAAAAAAAAGTGCTGATGCCCGATTGGACCGTCACACACACACTCCAGAGTGAAGTCTTGAGTGACTGTATTAGGGGGGTTTCGGGTGCAATAACAACGCATTCTTTGGGGGGGTTCGCTGACATACAGTGTCGTTGATCGCCTACCTACTAGTGCTCCTCATACATTATCGTTTAGCGATCGAGCGAGAAAAACGTCGATCTCTGGGGTCTGACAAGACAGACAGGCGAATGAGAGAGAGTCCATCTTGCTTCGGAGAGAGAGAGAGAGAGAGAGAGAGAGAGAGAGAGAGAGAGAGAGAGAGAGAGAGAGAGAGAGAGAGAGAGAGAGAGAGAGAGAGAGAGAGAGAGAGAGAGAGAGAACGAAGTGCACTAATAGTAGGGGAGATTTCACTCTGTCTGTCCAACTCTCCCCCTCCCGATCATGCAATAAATGGTCGAATGTCTCCCGATCGCGATAAAAGCCACCCCGTTCATTAATTAAACTGGGGATTTTCTAGCCCCGGCCACACGCATCCGTCCGTCCAGCGACGTTTGCCGAACACTGGCTCCATGTCCTGCCAGTTTACTAGGAATAAAAGTAGCTACTTAGCCTGCTAGCACTTTACGTATAGCCCCGATCACTGCTTGCTTGCTGGCTGGCTGTGCTGCTGGACGTGTCACAGCATTAACATGCAATGGTTTTCAAATCCCACGACCCATTTAGCCGCTGCTGACACAAACACCGTAGCCCAACAGACGCCAGCCTGCTGCAAAAACAAAGTGATTGTTTATGATGCAACCGATCGATACACAACTATTAGGTTTGGATCCACTGTACGCCGTGCGTTTGATGCGGATGGGGGGGGGGGGGGTGATCATACCACCTCACATAGAAACAGTTGCTTTATATATCGCGTATCCACATACGCCGAGTCCACCGCGACATGTGAATTGCAAATTTAACAACATCCGAGGAGGAGAGAGCAAGTTATGGCCACAAGTTGTGTGTATGCGATCT
Organism: Benthosema pterotum; assembly: GCA_039105355.1. Taxonomy (NCBI): domain Eukaryota; kingdom Metazoa; phylum Chordata; class Actinopteri; order Myctophiformes; family Myctophidae; genus Benthosema; species Benthosema pterotum. The sequence goes on along the minus strand of CM076975.1, from coordinate 15,965,032 downwards.
CGGTGCAGTGACTGGGGAAATAATAATCATGACGGGTTTGACTGAGACCAGCAAAAGCACACGGGAAGAGGAGGGAGGGAGGACATCATGTCCAAAAGCAAAAGCGATAATAATACCGTTTTCAGCGTGATCTGACGGAGAGGTCGCGACTCGGATTGAATGAAAGATTGCAGAACTACAGGTTCTCTGTCATGAAGGCACGAGTCTCGCTGGTCCTCGACATACCTTACCTCTATAAATGTACATCAGCCCCCGAGTGTGGCAGCAGCAGCTCTTCTAGGGCCCTCTCATCCTCCACCAGCGTCCAGCTTGTTTTAACTTATTGACACATAACAGTTCAACAGCACTGACTGACTGCTTAGTGGAAGAACACACTAGTATACTTCTCTCCGGGGCCGGATGAATGTGATCGTTGGTGGTGAATCGACAACAGCATGCGGACCGCGAGCACTTCGATCGCACACACACACACCTCACATAATTTATGCGCGGATTTAAGTGGAATCACACAAGTTTTCAGTGACATGTATGCGCGGACACACACTTTCGCTTTCCTCGTCGAACTACACTAACATTTCACATCTTATCCATCTTTTTACCCTCCCCCTCCACCACCCGTTCGCAAAGTGTTCCAGTCATGATGATCGAGGCTGGCTGATGTTCACAGAGAGACAAGCAGCATTGCACTGACTGGCCTCAGCCATGTTATATTATAACATCATTCACGATCTGACTGACCCCCCCACTCCCGAGCCACTCGCCAAAAGTTGATCTTTTGCAAGATCGACTTAGGCAAAGGTCACTGCAAACGTGTGGGCCAACTCGTTATAAAAAAGCGATTATACACATCATGCCACTGGAAGGTTAGTCCAGTCACACAGTTCAGTTTGCAGTTGAGTGATACTTGCTATAGCTTCCTGGGTGTTGTGCTGCTCTACTGATGAATCGGGAGTACAATGTTGTAGAAAATAGAAACCGCTGTTCCAGCACTCACTCACCCGCGACAACCCACCGTAGCAAGCGTGCTGCTCGATCAATGCCCGGACCTCTGTGGTTAGACCCCGGACCCCCTTTACAGACTTAAATGATCACAACAGTTTTTTTTGCAAACACACATACTGTACATAGTGAAAATACCCTTATCATGTAAGGCGGGACGTGATTGGACGCTCCGCTTGAGGGACAGACAACATCCACCATTCAGAGGTGGCATTACAATTGAGTATTGTTCTGAGACAGCGAGATTAATGTAACGTCTTCATAATATTGTTCAGGACGTGTATAGCCCACAAGCCTACTGTACCGTACTGTGTACCAGTGTTATTAGGCCACACTGTAAGCAGTGGATCTGTGGCTATAACACGCCAGGTGGAGAAGAACAAGTGAAATGCAGCAGCACGAGTTTAGCATGCATGCATCACCATATTGTAAAAGGTAACAGAGCTACTCGAGTCTGCACCATGTCAGATGTCAACAAATGCGCCCTCAAGACTCTAAAGAGAGCCCTAATTCAGTATGCTTTGACTACAGACCAAGCTCCAACCCCCCAAAACAAACTAATTCGACTACTTCCTCAGTCTGGGGCACATGAGCCAGAGCCATCTTTTTGCAAGCATTTTGATAGTCTATTCTAGTTAGTCTAGTCTGGCCACTACAACTGGGGGTGACATTTAAAATGGTAAATGCATCTTTGCTGCCTATACCCCCTGTACCCGCCATACCTGACAAACTAGGCCTACCTCAAAAAGTCAGTGAGTTTTGGCCAATGTCCCCCTCTTAAGAGAGCAAAGATCCATCTCAAAGGTGACGGAAAATAGTCTATGAACAGGTTGAAAAGTATCTTGCCACAAAAAAGTATGAATTACAATCTGGCTTCAGAACATGTTCCCACTCTATTTGACCGACCTCATTAAGCACAATGTGGATGCTGGCAAAACTGCAGCAGGTCATGCTGGACCCAGATTCGGAAAGGGACTAAATTCATTTCACTCCTCTTCCACCAAAATGTGGAATACCCTACCGACAATGAATGAATGAATTAATGCATGTTTTTTACTTGCACTCGCTGTGCTCGCACAAGCTAAGTTCGTGGTCGTTGGTTGTCAACCATCAGTCGTTTGCAGTCGGTCGTCCCTGAAGTCCGATTGTCTAGTTTAGGTGATGAAGTAATGGTGAGATAATTAGGAGATCTCTATCAGAATGTAATACATCTGTATAAATATCTCTGTAAGAGATCTCTATAAGTATCTGTGGCCGCCCTCTCTGCTTGCACACAAGTAGGCCATGGCCGGCACAATTCCAGCACAACGTCATGAGCTTACACTTGTTAGTTAGTAGGCTACTGTTTTCAGTTCTTAAAAACATCAATTGGCTGATTTAATTGATGATGTAATACAGATGTAATTAAGCTATCTTCGTAAGTATTGTTATAAGTCTTTATAGGTATTATCTCCTGGAAGTGTCTAGGGTACCCTCTGCTCACGCACAAGTAGGCTATGGTCTACTTGTGTGCAATGCACAGAGCACTTGTCAGCGTTGTAGTTACCTGCATGAGCAGAACGATCACAAGTACTGCGATCGGTGGGCGGTGGTCTGTCAACAGTGGAGCGCTTTTTAAGAACGTCGATTGGCTAGTGTAGTTGATGTAAAAAGATACCTTTATTGTCACTTTATTGTATTATCTCCTGCAGGTGTCAGGGGTACTCGTCCTTGGCTCACTCGCTCTGCTCACGCACAGGTAGGCCATGGCCTACTTGTGTGCACTGCCTAAGGTGGCACTCGTCAGAGTGCAGTTCTAGTTTACCATTGCAGCCACCCTGTTCATTTCATCTAGACATTTAGAGAGTACAAGTCTTCACTACAAGGCGTCACTGCAAAGCTACTGTAGAAGCAGCAAATCATAGTGGAAGTAAAACAGAAAAGAAATCATGCAAACAAGGGAAAAGTTGGTGGTTGGGGGATTATATTTTTATGGCCAGTTTCGAATTGCAGCTGTCCGTAGGTCAAGAGATTTGCATGTCTTAATGACTGTTGGTAGGGCATTCCACATTTCAGTGGCATAGGAGCGAAAATAATCAAGTTTGACTGAACCCTGTACTGATTTAAAGGACTACTTTTCATTATATCTTCATATAATAGGTCCCCACTGTACTGTGCACAATAAAATACAATTATTTTATTCTACTCAGTCTGTGTCTGGATTCTAGCAGTTCAGGCACCCATCCTCCAATGACATCATTTTTTTAAACAATATGTTTTTGAAAAAATATTTCCATTCTTATTATCGGGAGAACGATGGCTGCCATTTTTGCATTTGCAACTTTTCAGGAATAGAAAGCCTGCAGTTTCTATTAGATTCTCCATCGATGATGTCATTGGAGGACGGGTAACGGGTTTCTGAACTGCCCACAGCCCTCCTGTGAGACAGTAGGAAAAAAATGGTATTTTATCATGTACATTAGTGAGGACCCATTATATGAAGATACGTTGAAAAGTCGTGAAGTGGTCCTTATATATGATTGAATCCTGTACTAATAGAGGTCTTCCTAACATTCGCCCAGTTATTATCACAATGTGCTTCAGCTCAATGCCATGGAAAAGAGGGCACAGATTCAAGAGCATTGTAATATTTGCATGGTTCAAACAATTGCCATACAAATAGTATGCCTAATTTAAACCTTTACGGAAACAAACAAGCGATCTTGAGCTTGGCCTAGAAATGCAAGCTAATGATGGATGTCGGAGCTCAACGCGCAGCGTATAAAGCCAGGCAGAATAAAGAAATAGTAGTAAATTGCAATGGAAATGCAATATAAAAGTATGGAGAAATGCACATTGAAATACACTACAGAAAAGCATAAATGGAGGAGTTAACTCACCTTGCAAAACTGCAAAACACTAGCAGTTAAATCAAGCCCCAGGATCTCCAATTACAAGGTGAAAACTTTGAATACACTAGGCCTACATAATACTAACATACTGTATACTAGTATCTCAACAAGTGTCTCTGTAAATATTAGCAGATGTCACTACTTTTCAACTGTATGTTCCCGGTCAAATGTGCATAGATTAATTTATATGTAGTGTAGTTGCAGAATCAGTGGTGATCCCAACAGTGAGTGACCTACGGCTGTGAGATGTGGATGAAGACATGCAGGCAGCATCACCAACAAGCTGGATGCCTTCCATTGACGACGCCTCTGATCTATCTTGAGGAAGGGCCATGTCAACAATGAGGAGAAGGACAGGGGTAGCACCAGACATGGTCTCTGACGGGAGAAGGAAAATGGATGGGCACATTCTTTGACTGCCAAAGAGAGAGACTGGCAGTGTGTGGTGTGGCAATGGATGCCAGAAGACAGAGACAGACAGCCAAGGAAGATCTAAGTGAGATGGGTTTGATCTGGAAAGAAGCAAGAAGGGTCGCCAGGGACCAGAGCAAATGGAGGGAAATCATCACCCAGTGTTCCTTCCAATAGGAATGGAAGGAACAAAGTCTAAGTTGTATTATCATGAAAGTAGGTTATTTGCCTGTTAACTGATGTGATCAGCTCCTAACAGGTGCAATGCACAAAACACAGCAGCACGAACACAACCAACCAGTCATACTGCAAAGAGGAAAAACTGCGAAGGACACCAATGATAAAGCCAAAATTGAATGCATGCAAGGAGAGAGGTTCAACTTATCTTCATCATTTTACATTTTTATATTTAAATGTGTTCTTTGAATAATGCTGACAATATATTTTAATGATAGTTTCATTCATGCTGACAGTATTTTATGGATAAACATACAAGTGAATTCTATGGAAAATTCAAAGGGGAATAATATATGTGTTGCTACATATACAATCAATATAGAGTTTAGATATACAATGTTGTGACCTAAAGTGTTAATACCTGAAACTCTGCCGTCATCCAAATTCTGTGAGGCCAGTCTAGAGTCACAGGATTCAAAAACCATCTGAAAAACAAGGACATTTAATCTGGTGACTGAATTGTTTGTCCTTTTCCTTGCAGTAGCGTAGCGATGTGTTCTGTCACTCTGAAATAATCACACTTGGACCCAATGTTCTGTTATGGTCATTGATGTGATGTATTTTATACACCGTATATATTTATATACTGTCTTTTAACTACTTAATTATGCTCTTTTATATACACGCAAGGGTCTGAAATAAACTTAAGTTTTTTTTATTAGGATGTCAGTGTTATTCAAAGAAACATTATACATACGTATATATGCATGTCCACAGTGTCCTCATGTTCAAACATATCTGTTTGAAGTGGCTGCACTCAATACCTGCTGGTAGTAACATCAGAGGGTTTAGAGAATAGTCAAATAACATTTACTGTCTTATAAAAAAGTACTTTAATGATGACATAATGATAATGTACATATAGCCTTTTACAGTAATAACGGCCAGATCATATTCAAGTTATATTATAGATTCAATAATTATTATTGTCAAAGACGGAGAAATATTGAGATGGAGAGTATGGATGAAATATTTATTGTTTGTATAGATCTATACGTAGTTTTATGTGTGTCTCAACTATTGTGCTGATCTTTGCAGAAGCTGACCCAAGATTAAAACAGAGAGACATGATCATCTGTAACATTTGTTATTACAGATTCAAAGGCAAGAAGTACAGTAGATGCGATGGGTTTGGATAGTGGTAGAAAGGTCAAATGTTACCTAGTACATGGTTAGTGTTAGGGATGCATGTTCCAGTTGTTTTATTACAGACCTTTGTTATAGACTTGGGACAGTGGGTGAACAGTGGGTCCATACTCTGTGTAAGTCACAAACATAACATGCCTTTACATCAAGAGACCATATTAAACACCTGGTTTATTGAACTCCTTCTGGTGTTGTGGGAGTGGACTTCATTGAGGAAGTATTTGGAACAGGTACTTTGTATTTTGGTAGTTTATCAAATCTTTTGGATGATACCTAATTGCAAGTTGTTGTACACTGTCATCTCAGATTTCGAGATTTCTATTGTTAACTGTGCAATTGCATAATATTCATTATCCCCAGGCGTCTTACTGGTAATTTAGTGTAGCCTTAAAGATCACTTTTCTGCTGAGTTGCCTTCTTGAAGGTGCCTTCAAACACACACAGACACACACACACACACACACACACACACACACACACACACACACGGAAACGTCACTGCTTTCCACAGGTGAGTTTGCAACAGGTGCTGACAATTTTAAGGTGCTTTTACCTTTTATTACATTACTTGATTATGTATGTAGGCTACAATGTTTCAAATTTATGTCAAATGTAAGATGATCCACTACATATCAGAGAAATATTAAATACTATATTTATTTACTCCAATGTTGTTATTAACCTTTAGTTACTAATGACGGGCTATTAGGCCTATGTTTATTTTACAATTTTGACAAATGCCGTACGTTTGCCAATACCCTACTTTCCTACCCAAGTGAAATGTTAAATATGAATACAAATACAATACGAAGAAATTTACAGGACCAGCCAAATGATGCTTTGGAACCAAATGGACCATTAGTGTATAAATGGAACCAAATGGACGTGTTAAATGCAGTGATTTTTACTTGGGGACTCGGAGATAGAAATGGCATTAAATTGGCGTCTGTAGCCTAATAAATCCAGGTTCAAACGGGGGTCCTTTAAATTAAAGGGGTTGAGAATCTCTACTAGATCCGTAAAAGTCTTCTCTTACCTCTTACGAGAGTCACATTTTCAAATGGGGGTCAGCAGGATAATTAAAGTTATTTTGGGGTCCTTGCCATGAAAAAGTTTGGGAAGCACAGGAACCATCTGAAATAGCATGACTCGGTTGCTGCAGTAGTTGTATGATGTAAGTGCGCCCTCTTGTGTTTCATAGTGGTACAGTCACCATGCTTTTGTTATATTTTGTGATTATCATATCTCTCTCACACACACACACACACACACACACACACACACACACACACACACACACACACACACACACACACACACACACACACACACACACACACAGTAAGGAAGTATCATTTTTATTTTATTTTGAAAAGATAGTTGCTGTAGTAATGGCATGTATTACAGCAATGCTCTTAAAGTGGTTCAACATATCAACCAGGAGTGCATACAATAACATAATTAATTCTGTTAATTACTTTAACTTTAACAAAACAGGTTTTAAAAAAAGAAAAAGAAACACCAATGTTGACATAAATAAAACAGCCTAACAAGGATATTTGTTTATTCGTTTACTACTCCAAATCATTAATATATGACACATAATGTGCCTCGTTTTAAGTGCTTGGTTGACATTGAATAGATGTGAAGGTTTAAAATGATGGCAAATAAAAGCATATATATATAAAAAGCAATCCTCACTGAATCAATTTCCATGAAAAACATTTTTTTAAAGCTATAGTCAGCATTTCCATATCAACACAATAAATTATACCCGCCTATTCTCTTCATTATTGGCCTGTAAGAAAATTACATCAACTATTACCTCTGCCAAAATGTTGTCATTGCTCCTTTTTTTGTTGTTGTCATTAAACATCTGTAAACATTTTATGTGTAAATCTTTTTGACAGTAATTAAAGCAAGTGCTATTTGCTTGCAAAAAAGTCCAACAAGTGCATTTTGTTCCCATTTTTTAACAGATGTTTTACTGGCCTGGTGTTAAAAAAACAATTGAAGTGTGAATATAAACAAATCACAGCTCACCACATCTAGTCCCTGCATGTTATACCAAAGTGTATGCTCCGTCATACGGTCGAGTGCCGCACACCAAAACCATCAGAAGCATCCATCTACAAGCTCGCAACACACTGCTGAGGTGTGAGCTTGTGGATCTGCTATTTTAGGCACAAGACACTGTCGCATATGACAAAGTATAAGGAAGAAGAACAAGAAGAAGATCCTTCGTTCAATAAACAACATGGATCCACCTGTCTGAAAACTGATCTAGTCTGAGTGAAATACAAAGACAAACTAACATGGCAAAACATACTGTGAGCAACCATTGATTAAAACTAAAGCCTTTAGGCATAATTATCATAATAAAAAAATAAAGAAGCATAACACTAAATGCAGCACAAATATTTGGTACAGTATTTGGTAAAGTGGCACAAAAAGAATACACACAGCAAAACATAATGTGCATTTCTGAAAGCTGAGGATGTGACCTTACATTGATTATGTTCAGTAATCTCCTTGAGAATTCCACCCTTTAAGTTTAGTACAAATCATGAACACTGTCATCCATCCATCCATCCATCCATCCATACATACATCCACTCAATCACTCATTAATTTCACTTTAACACTCTTGTTTTATTTGTACAAAGCCCTGTTTAACCTTTTGAAAATAAATACATTTTAAACCACTCCCCAATGTACAGTCCCTCTGAAAGTCATCAAGTATCCATACTGTATCAACTGCTAACTGGAACTGCTATCAGGGTCAGTAGACAGTACGATCCCTCCCATAATATTTAAAATAAAAATAGAACACATGAAAGCAAGTAAATGAAATGCAATTACACAAATTCTATTTGAACTCATCATTTGTTGATTCGGAGACCAAGTATAGGGCTATGTCATTAAAGGAGATTATCTGGAAAGATGGAAAATTGCTAAATGCATATTTTGATTTGGGGTAATCTTGTGAGGGTGTCTTTGAGTGTGTGAAGTCATATTTATGTGTTAATAATAATCGAGGTTTATGGCAATGACAAAAAAAAGGATGTATGGAAAAATGCAACAGCAAAAACATATTACCTGGACAGCATCTTGTAGAAGACTTTTATTTCAGTTCAAAATAGACAATTGATTGATTGATTGATTGGTTGTTTGATTGATACGGACTGCATTTTTGTCTTTCACCCTGCACAACTACAGGAAACAGAAGACTGTAGCAGCATGCATAGGAAAACACATCTTTACCATGTCCGTAAAACAATACCCACTGAACTAGGCTTCATTTGTAATTCATTTATCATAATATATTTATATGTTTGAGGGAAACTACCAAACCAGATTAGCCTTAACATGTGGTATTAGTGAAATTCTGTGTGTGTGTGTGTGTGTGTGTGTGTGTGTGTGTGTGTGTGTGTGTGTGTGTGTGTGTGTGTGTGTGTGTGTGTGTGTGTGTGTGTGTGTGTGTGTGTGTGTAATGTAGATTTGTCTAAAATCAATGTAAAAAGAAAAGTACGTAGTACATTAATATGCTTTTATCTCTGATATAATCCTACTTGGTTAAGGCAAGTGGTGACCAATAGTTAGTTATGGAATCATTGCAAGAGAATGATGCCAGATACTGCTTGATCTTCTAAACAAATCAGTGGTGGATACAAGATGCTGTGATGTTTTGTTGTTCAGACACTAGTTTCAAACAATTATGGGGAGTGTTTAGAATAATATCTGCACATACAGTATATATATATATTTATTTTAGGTACGAAAAAAGGTAATGTAACTTGTAATTCCGCTAAAAGGTTTGTGGTCCACACTAACTCTCTCCTCACAGTTTTCAGTGATTTATTTTATAAGGAGGCATATTCTGTGATGATTTATTTTCCAAAAAGGGACATGTTAATTTTGCTATTACCTGTAGTAACCATGCTGTGCCTATACTCTCTCTAAAATATACAACAATAAGTGCACTTCTGAGATGTCTGATTAAAACCAGTAAACCGCACATACTGTACCTATGGACCAGTTAACATTATTGTAGTGGAGAAGCATACTTTCTAAACCAGCAGCAGGAATGATAGATTTCACACTGATCACAGATTTGAAGGGAATCAGAACTGAGTTACACAAAATTTGTTTGCTACAGTATCACATTGGAAGATTACTTTCAGCCATTCCATGTGCCCTTTAGTACAGAATGTTGTATTTTTTTTTAATCTTTACACAACAAGATATTGTATTCTATGCCTTTCAAACAAGGCAAGCAACTGGTGGTAAACTCCTGTAAGATATTGTATGTATAATATACAGTATATGGTATACCACTGACCAAGCAATGCTGGGTAAGAAATGCAACTCTTCCTTTGGTGTCAGAAGTTAGAAGAACCCATTCAGTTTTCTTTTTACAGTCCAATGGCACTCAATCTGAAGCTACTTTATATAGCCTAGTGGTTCTGAGTCAGGGCCCACTTGAAAACTTTGAAGTTTTACCCACTTAACATGGCAGTTTCATTTGATGGTTTAATTTGTACCCCCCTTGACTTACAGTCCCATAAGGGTCCATTTGGTTCCTAACTTATTATCATTTATCTGGGGACGCCGGTTTACAACACAGAATGCTCTTTTCTCAGCACACACAGAATATTAGAGTTGATAAACACATGGAGGGTGATATCATGATGAAGTCAATGAAGCTAAATGGACAAAAGATATCACAAGGCAGGGCCCCTTTAAAACCACGCCAACCATGCCTAAACTCATTTCTCAATTGGACAAATGTCTCTGTCGTTGTCACCAGCCCTAGAACTAGTTCCATAGAGGTGGTGGTGGGGTAATGTTATGTAGTTTTTAGCAAAGCATCTTGAATCCCATCCAATTCATCAGTCAACATACTGTCATTTTTGGAGACTACAGTGTTTTACAGGCTACAGCACCTGTAAAGATTATTGTATGTTTTACCCTTATCCCCTGCAAAAAAAAAAAATAGGTTATAGCAAATGTATTGTCCTGTGAAAATGTATTTATATCTAAAATGGATACAGGGTTTTGTTCTCCATTTAATTAGGCCTGGACTCTGTAATTTAGATGGATAACATTATCAGATGTATAGCAATGATTTGATAGGATATATGGAAATCCTATGTGTTCTAATAGGATTTAATTCAATAGGATGTTTCATTTGATTTTCATTCGTTTGCACTCACTGTAATGGAACATACCAAAACCACTTTTAACCCTATTTTATACTTTCAAACAAAAGAACTGAGCTACATGTTTGCATATTTGCTCTCTTCAACATATTTCAACACAAATGTGAAAGCAGGAAAATGTTCCCCTACAATGGCATTCCTAAAATAGGGACGCAAGTTGTTAACCAAGCCTAGGAGGAGCAATCGGAACTTCCATGGTCTGTATTTGGGATCAATGAGAGGATTTTACACATAACTTTTTAAAGGCTTGACAAAGACATGTTGAACCCATTTTCAACATTTTTAGAGATGTTGATTTCCACACAACATCTCCAAGGTATGTTAATGACAGTAAAATGTTGAAAAATGGGTGGAATTCACCTTTAAATGGAGACTGAGTTGGTTGTCCTTCTAGACCAGTGGCTCTACAACCCTCCCTCTACCCTGGACGAATGACACTTTTGAGAACCACATTTCTACACTGCAGTTTAGATGGTGAGCAGGCCTTTTCCATGTGGTCAAATCTCACAGAATACTGTAGCTATTACTCAATTACTGTAGCTATTGCTCAATTATTCAATAATTATTTGTCAGGTTGTAAAACTTTGCATGTCAGATATCAGCTTGTAATTATGTTACTACTTTGTTGTCAATTTGTAATATATATGAATATAATTAATGTCATCCACAGATGAAGGTTTGAAATATATTAGTTGAAGCAGTCGGCAAGAGTTTTTGTTCAAAAATGAAATAATATTCCCATCCATTCCAATATTATCAAACATTTAAATCATGCACATATTACTCAAATAAACTAGGCTCTCTCTCTCTATATATATATATATATATATATATATATATATATATATATATATATATATATATATATATATATATATATATATATATATATATATATATATATATATATATATATATATATATATATATATATATATATGTTTTTTTTTTTATAATAAATTATTCTGTGCTCTGTGCCCTCTAGCAATATAAGTAGCAAAATATAGTGTTATATTTTGGTTACCTACAGAAGCCATTTCCCTTTACTCACTTCAATGTGGTGAAAGCAGTGCAATGAGACAAATCTTCTCTTGAATAAACAAATTATGGAAATGGTTACAAGTACAACTAACTTTTTCTTTTTTTTTATCAAAATATAACATTTTCAAACCAGAACACCTCTCAATGTCAACAAAGGAATAAATAAATAATTGAATGGGTGAACCCCAAAAAATAAACAAGCATAGATGCATAGATGTGAAATGACGGTTTAGCTACTATATGAGGTGCTCCTGTGTGTGTGTGTGTGTGTGTGTGTGTGTGTGTGTGTGTGTGTGTGTGTGTGTGTGTGTGTGTGTGTGTGTGTGTGTGTGTGTGTGTGTGTGTGTGTGTGTGTGTGTGTAAGCGTATAGTGCGCCCACGCACTATACGCGCCCATGTGTAAGCATATAGTGTGTGTGCACTGAATTTGTTTTTAATCCATGAAAATTTGGCATTTTTGGAAATGTTTTTTCAAGAACGTTTAGGGGTTGGGGAGGGGGGCGGCATTTTATCAATGTTGATGTGTACAGTAATAAAAACGCGTGCGGCTGTGCGCACATGTGTGCGCATGTGTGTGTGTGTGTGTGTATGTGTACGTGTGCGTGTGCGTGTGGAGGTGGGTGGAGGTAGGGGATTTTGCACACAAGTTCTTCCTGTGTTGACGTGGAGAAGTCATTTCTGTAAGCTGTAAACGTCACCTCTTGTTTCCTATGTGAAATGCCACACGGTGTCAATGTGGCCACGTATTCCATATTTATTTCATTTTCATTGCATTTTTTCTCTTCTGTTCATTTTGCAAATAATAAAAAAACAACAACAAATATACAACCGTTAAAATCTTTCGAGACCTAAAATGTTCTAACACTTTGTGGTATACATTCAGGAACATTCATGTTGTGAAAAAAAAGACAAAAAGAAAAAAACAAGAACAAACAAAAAAACAAAAACAAAAGAAAGAAATTAAATTATTTCTTTTTTTCTCAAAACCCCCTCCCCCCAAGGAAAAAATAAACAATATTCACAATATATATAGATTTTTTTATGAAGACTATTCATCGCCATACAATTATCATATGTTACAAATTATTACTAGTGTCTAGCAGTCCAAAGTCCCTGCCACGGTGCTGAGTTATAGTTTCTCCTTTGAAGGAATCCAGATATATGGTCCTGAATGTTCCTCTATGACCATTTTGCAGTGGTTATAAATGTCCTCTAAGGTGTCTCCTTGAACCAGGGCTGCAAGGACAAGCGCAACCATTTTGACACAAGAAATTTGTAAAATAACAACATATCACACCATACCATAGCCACATGCATAATAGCTTTCCACCTGTGATCACCCCCCATTGGCAATGGTCAAATATCATCTCTCACCAGCGAGTGAGATGTGAGTTTAAAGTGATACTTTTGCTGGTGTGTTTAAACAGCATGCTTGAGTTTAAACCAGTTATATTTGGAAAGCAAGGTAGTAAGTATGTAATTAAAAAAATAAAAAAACAATGCATGCAAGAACATACTTTCATTCTACACAGAGAACATGTTAATGTAGAATAAGAGCGATGGGGTTAGATTCAATGAATGTCTGTTAAGACTAAAACACACAAAACAGACGGCGGCTGAAAACAGCAGGGGTCGAGTGTTGGGGATCATCATCTGCTTTATGTCCTCGCTAAAAAGCCTGTTGATTGTTATGGGGTCAATTCAAGAAATGTACCACTTTTATCCGTGTTCTATCCGTAATTATCCGTGCAACTACTTACTACGTGTTCTGGGAAAAACAGAGAAGCTCACAACACTTGTGGATAGATTACTTTCAGCAAAGATAATTATTGTAGTGCAAAAACAGAAAGGTCACTACTGAGCCCTGAGGGACTCTGGCCAACCATATACAGTAAGTGGATAGCCAGCAGCAGACTTGGTCTGGAACATTTAGAAGAAAAGAAAATGTAGATGGACTGGTTTCTGTCAAGGGGAGGACCCATGCACTACATCATTTAGCAGAATGTCAGCATCTGTGAATTTGTTTAGTTTCAGTGCTGTTTGTCTTACAATATAAAATAATGCAAATGAATGTATATATACAACTGTATATTCGGTACTCTGACCCTGTGGACCCTGCTGTTATCGTCCAAAGGTCACCCCTGGTCCATTGTTTTGCCTATGAATGAAGGTTTATATCATACCTGTGAAGTATTCGCCAAACTCTTGCTCCAGCTTCATTGCCCTGTCATACGTCTTCCTGGCCTGCTCTTCCGTCAGTCGCTTATTCATCTCCCTGTTGGACGAGAACGACAATGAAAGAATGTTAAATATAAAATAAAAACACCCCACCGAAACGGTTTGTCCAATTTTAATTAAAACAAGACAAATGGTGAATTTGAATGAACACTCACATTAACGAGTCAACCGATCGAGGCTTAATGAAAATGGCGATGGGGTAGAGTTGTGCTACTTGTAGTCGTTTGATGGCGTTTCCAGACACGTCCAGTATACAGTGTTTACCCTGAGAAAAAGGAGGAGGAAGAATGTTAAAATGTAATCCCTCGGCTTAAATTCATGCAGTTTAGCTCTTGATGATGTGGTAAAAGTTACAGCTTTAATGAGCCTCACCCTCTCAGCCACATATTTCACTGACATGACGCTCGTTCCGTAGAGATTATCGTTATATTGACCCGCCTCTATGAACTTGTGCTCTTGAATGTCCTTCTCCATTTGTTCTCTGGACATTACAAAGTGATAGTCGCGGCCGTCCACCTCGTAGTCCCGCCTTGGTCGAGTGGTATCTACGAGAGGGGGAGAGAGTAGCCTGGTATTGTGAACATTGACAACAGTGAAAAACATTTTAAAATAGTTCAAATAGCCCATCTATAAGCTCTTGTGTTGTAGATCAGCTATTTAATTCTTTATCTGTCACTAGGTGGTAGCAGAGGGTAGGTCAGCCCTCCCCATATGTAGGTACGGTCCACTATTGAGACCATTATTGTAAAGAGCGGATGACGTTAGCGGTAGCTCACATCGTTTATTTTCGCCAGAAATGTTAACATGTCGGGAACGATCGCACGTATCCTGGTGCTGGGCCAGGTGTTGCCTAGTAACTGGGCCAATGTCAAAAGTACATTTTCGGAAGAAACGCTATGTAGAGGTCAGAATATCTCGTACTAAGCATTCAACAGGTGTAAAGAGGAAAAGTACGAGAAATGCCATACTTAGCATGGAAAGACTACTTTTAAATAGTACAAGGCTAAATTTATAATCCATAGTATGACATGTTAGAAGAAATTAACTTTTTTTTTAATACATTTGTTTATTGGATTTTCATAGAAGCATTAGATAAAAGAGCAGTAACAAGATAAGAAAAAAATGACCTACAAGCTAACGCTACCAACTAACACGCAATGGTACTGATGATTGTTGTATCTTTGTTAGTTGTTAGCTTGAAGATTGGCAAGAACATGAGATTATAAATAACTATACATATAAAGCTTATGAATCAATGAAATACACACATTGACATCCCATTAAAGTTTTTTCTGTTATTTATGGTAATTATTCTAGTCAAAAAGGAGAGAAATCAAACATAAAGGAAACATCTTCCAATGACACAGCAGAAACATGGGAGAAAGAAACAAAAGAAAAATCAACCACAATGACTCTTACCTTGTGACTCTGAATTGTTAGCAGCTTTATATGGTTCAAAATGTAAATTAGAATAAAAAAGAGATGGGTAAATCAAAACATGCAAAAGGAAAAGGACATTCTACAATGCAAACAAACAGGACAGAGGCTGATCTGAACATGTCAATAAAAACTAGCCTACATTGGGCAACACAGACAACCTATGCACATTTTGCACACACAAAGACAAATACAACTCAAATGTGGGTTTGTGTGACAATTTACGTGATAAAAGCGTACATAATATCTAAACACTGAATCGAGCAACTTAAAAGCGATGCACACAGAGAAAATGATTCCCTCAGTAGGTTCATTTGGTTCTAAGGTACTTACGTGGCACGCAGGAACCAAATTTGTCAGGAAACTCTGATATCAGATCATCGTTGATTCGATCCTTCATTGGTCCAAGGATTATGACGGGTCTAGCGTAAGTTACTGGAACGGAAAATAACAATGTACTCTACTTACTGAGGACAATTTGTGGGCTTGCTGAGTTTTCAGTTTGTGGATAGTTTTTTAATACATTTGGTTGGAATAAAGATAAATACACAGCCTATACTGTATGTGAGACAACAGAAAGTGTTTCTTGTAATGATTACACCAATGATACATATGCCAAAGTCAACCATATAGCAACAAAATCTTGATATTGTGTCTGTTGGGTCGACAGGGGCGATAACAACCCACAAAACTGTTGCTTTCCAGGATTCAAATTAAAAATCAACAAAAGTAAAAAAAAACAAACAAACCTCTAATTCACATGATGACACATGTAGGTTTTTTCGGTTCATTCTACCATTCTTAGCCATTGGCGGCTCATTTGCATCTAATTTGCATCACAACACACCAGGCAATGTACTGCATATCTACTGTATACAATTGATCAAATGTTCTCATGGTGTGCGTGTGTGTGTGTGTGTGTGTGTGTGTGTGTGTGTGTGTGTGTGATCTGTATCCTAGCACTTGTTGTAGAGAGTTTTCCAATTTTGCCCATCTACTATTGTTTGTGTTCAAGATTTCCTTGCCAAATGTGAATACAAATAAAGATGTTAAAATGTGTGCGCGTGCATGTGAGTGACTATACTTACTCTCGTGTCGCATCACAGGTTCATATGATAGTATGACTTCGTCTTGGCTCCCTGGTGAGATACAGAGCATGTATACTTATATTAGATGAGGCCCAGCAGGTCACCGTTGACATCAACAACCTCATGCTGTTGTTGTTTCATTTTTTAGACCAAGAGGCACAGGGGACACATGCATTGTAAATATGTCCTATTGGATGTGTAGATCATTTTGTTTGTAATTTTGTTATGTGATGAATACTACAACCAATGATCATTTCCAGCGAGGTGGTCCATAGAGACAGACGTCTCGACGACAGATGTCTCATTTGTATTATCACAAGAGGAAATGACTTTGCCCTGGTGTGTGTGGTTTGGTATTTGCCCCATTGTGTCAACTGTCTAGATTTCTAGTTTCTGAATAACATAATATTCAAAGATTTGCACCACATTTTCACAATTTTTTATTTTTTAAAAATAGCAGAGATACAAGCTCATAGCGCGCCACTCGGTGGCGCGCTATGAGCTTGTAGATCTGCTATTTTTCAATAGTTAAAACATAATGCTTAGAACACCAAAACGTGTTCAGTACACAAAGGGTTAAAGGGGAATTCCACCCATTTTCAACATATTTTTCTAATAGTGTACAAATGAACCCTGACGGGTTCATTTGGTTCCATTTGTACACTCAGAAAAAGAAGTGTCCAACGGAATCCATTAACATGGTGAAAATACATCGTGATGATGTCATCAAGATGTGTTTCACCATGTTAATGATTTTCTTCAGGCCTCCATTGCTAGGAAACACGAAATGGGGGAACGTTTTCATCAATTCCACCCGGCACCTCTAAAAGGTCTATTAATTAACCAATCAGGATGGGAATCCATATTTGGATTCTGTACAGTATTCAAACATTCAATTGTTTTGGTGCTGCTATATGAATATTTCAAGTTTTTTCCAGAAAGCTTAGGTTAGGCCTAAATGGGTTAATGACATATTAGAATGTTGAAAATGGGTGGAATTCCCCTTTAAGCTTTAGTCAATGTATGTACAGTAGGCTATTGATGAACAAAAATCACACATCTGATTTTGCATCAAATCACTGTTATTGGCATTAATTACATCACTGTTATTTAGCGCAAAGCAGAGCTAAAATAATGCTGGCGTAGTTACTGTGAGTTATGATAATGGTGATGAACCGACAAAGCAAAGCATCATCACCGTCCTAATTCCATCATGTCCAACGGTAGCAGATGGCATTCAGAGGATCAAATAGGCATCACTGACAGGAAGAGCAGGACAAGAAAAAATCAAATAATAGGAATGGTCCTTATCCTCTGTTGGGTGGAAACCTCAATATGTCCCAAACGGTGACTTTTCACCATTCAAATGAAATAATTATTGCATAAGTTGCAGCCCCGAAATGCATTTAGGCTGAACTTCAAGGTATTATGATGAGTCCAGCTTTTTCTTGCAATGGTAAGAACCAAAATGTATAATATTATACTGTATGTCACTCTGGTTATCATTGCACTGGAATATACAGTAAGCAGATCTACATACTTATGTTGTTTACAAATCTTGTGTCCAAGACATCTTCCAATCTATGTAAATAACTGCAGCATCATGTTAACAGATTGGCATACTGTATGTCATACAATGTGAGATACATCTATAAATAGCTGTAAAGAAATATGACCGACATCATGAATAAAATCAGTTACAGTATCACACGTGCCTTATCACGCCCCGTCTAAATGAGTGGTGTGAGCTAAGCAATGCATCTAGAGCAGTGGTTTCCACAATGGGCAAGTCAAAATTTCAAGGCACATCTGTAGTGGTGAAAATACTGTAGATCAGGGGTGCCCAAAAGGTAGATCGTGATCTACCA
Organism: Benthosema pterotum; assembly: GCA_039105355.1. Taxonomy (NCBI): domain Eukaryota; kingdom Metazoa; phylum Chordata; class Actinopteri; order Myctophiformes; family Myctophidae; genus Benthosema; species Benthosema pterotum. The sequence goes on along the minus strand of CM076975.1, from coordinate 15,946,454 downwards.
GTAGATCACACAGGCCATGCAGGTAGATCACATGATAGTCCCCTAAAATGTACAGTATAGATCTGTAACTCTTGAGAGCGTTAAAATGAAACCAAATGGACCCTTATGGGTCCATTTGGTTTCATTTTACCATTGAAACCATTTGGTTTCATTTTACCGCTCTCAAGAGTTAAATTATATTTATTTTTTACATCTGAATTACGTGATTTCAAGCGTCCACACAATTAGAAAATTGAGAGTAATTGTCATTTTGACCAACGTTTTGCCAGTTGTCTTTTCCAATTGTGGACAAAAACGTGAAAGTTATTAGCTTTGGGTGCAAGCGACTAAATTCAACATTACCAACTGTCAACTCAAACGTCAGTAGTACCATATACAAGAAAACCTTCCAATTCTCCCCCACCATTTTTTCATTATAAGTGCATTATTCTTAAACACTATAACTAGAACTAACTATAAACTTTCTTGGGGGGGGCTTGAAATGGATTTTTTTTATGTGCAGATCTTGTTGAGCCGTTCTTTTTGAAAGTAGCTCGCAAGTCAAAAAAGTGTGGGCACCCCTGCTGTAGATAATCTACAAGTTTATAAGGCATGAGATCGTTGTGTAGTAGGACATGTGTGGTTGACACCAATTCCCTTGGTTTTCACGTCTCACAGCACACAGCAGTGCGCTTCTCGACACACACGCTTTGGGAAGCACTGACGTAATGAACTGAATGACTGTGATTAGGTCAGGAATGGATTGCAGAGCTGTCCAAATCTCTGTGATTATGTAGCAGTGCAAATACTGCACAATCAGCAACAACGTGGGCTCTAGCATAGCAACAGAACACATTATAGGCCAGCATTACTGGCTACTGAGGCTTTCTGAAGATGGAGATGGTAAGGTTTACGTATATTGCTAGTCAAACTATAAACTCTTTGATCAATTGAATAATTGCCATTGGCTTTAATGTTAAAAATGAGGAATGCCAACATATTTTAGAGTTGTCCATGAAATTCTGTAAAAGAAACAGCACTGTTTGGTGTCCTTGTGACTTCAATTTATAGGGGAACATGCATCACAACCTATTGCTTTACTGTATAACATTATTTCTTATGTATTATTAAATTAAATAATCCAATACGACAGAGGAGCGACACTGTGTATCAAATTGCTCATGCAAGGCACAATTCGCACAATATATCAGAATTATGATCTGTAGGGATGCAATCGCATAGTATACTGTACTGTAGGTAACATCCACTCATGGCGAACTAACTGTGTGCCTCATGCAACCATGCTTCAATCAACAACATCACTGACTTTATTCACACTGTGGCCATTTTGCTCTTACATCATAGAGAAAAAAATTGCCACTGTAGGAATATGATCAATTTGAGATGTGGGGCGCCATTTGGGGGCGGTAATGGGTACAAAGAATATTCAGCATGCCATTTAGATTAATCCTGGGGGAACATCGTTCTGCAAGCTCTAATGTTTGGCTACAGAGTTTAAAGGATTTGTACATTTGTACTAATGTTAAATGTGAATGTTAGAGGTTTGTATGCAGTTAGTTGCTCAGGTAATTCAGTTAGCCTTCATAATTAATAGTTAAAAAAAACAACATACAAACAGTGTTGGTTGGTAGGTTAGCATATGGCTGACAGTTTGATGCAAATATAGACGGTATAGTGCAGCATCATGCACGCTTACTCACTTCCCTTACTATATCGGGAAGATCTTCCTTTTATTGATATAATGTGTGACAAATCACAGCCACGTGTGGTCTAGATGTCATGGACGTTCAAATTGCTGTTACGGCTTGACTTATTAATCATTCAGTCATAGCTAGGTGTTAAGATTTTCAGCACAATGTCGATGTTAACCCTCCCAAAAGAGTTTGATGAACCATGTCGCCCCAAGTGTCAACGGACGGAGAGAGGTTTTAGACGCAGCAAACCAAAACAAAGAGACAAGACAAACCCAGCAGATAAAGCATGCAACAATGCCGATATTCAAAAAAAGACATATAAACTAAACTGAGGGAATCTGTTATGGGGGTAAATATAAAGTAAAGATGAGGGGGACCACATCCCGTGGTCAACTTACTGAACGTCTTTGTCCCATACCCATCATCACCCATCCCCAGGAAGTCCTAAAACCGGCGTCCAAAGAGAGCCACGGTGAAGGAGAGAGAGAGAGAGGAAGAGGAACAGCCGCAAATGAGGAAGAGGTGAGAGACATTGAGAGGAAGAAGGAGCTGTCGGTGCGGCGGCAGCAGCAGCCAGTGAACCCACGGGCAAGGTCAGCAGTGGCCATCTGCCTCTGCCGTCTGCCCTGACGTTAAACAGCCACCAGAGGGTGCCAAAACACTGCAGCGCTCGGCACAACTAGGGCAGACCCCACAGTGTCCAATAACTCCACAGTGTGGATTGATTGTGTTGGGCTGCTGGTCGTTTTTGGACTGAATCGAGCGGAAGAGGGGAATTCAATGCCAAAAGCACTGTTTTTTTTTTTTTTGGGGGGGGGGGGGGGCATTTACTTTCCTCCTGCATTTCCTTCTCAGTGGTGACTGAGAAGCATTTCAGAAAGAAACAAAGGACCAACGAGAGAGAGAGAGAAAAAGACAGAACAAGAAGAAAGAGAGAAAGCGAGGGAGAGGCCTCCATAAAACCCGTCCTCACACACACATTCACCTGTGTAACCTGCAAGGCCCTACATGTAACCTACACTGAAAGCACTATGTCTACAGGATATGCACTCTAGTCTACGTGTGTGTGCGCTGCAGCAGCTTACTTACGGTCGGAATCACTGCCATCTTGCTCACCCTCTTTGTTCTTGTAGAAAGGGAACTTTCGTGTAAAGCTGAAATTCTTTTTACGTTTGTCATTGACTGACTGTGGAGGAGAGAGAGCATGGGGGCAAACAGGTGTTTCTGACTGTTGTCACATTCATGCACAGCAAACAAACTGCTTGCAAACAGTGGGACGTCAAGAAGTTGACAACCTTCTCCATGGTGTACTACGTGCCATTGTGTTCCCTAATGTTCCAAAATAGAAAGAATAGAGTGTGTCATATTGTGACACATTGTAGGCTTGTAGATTTTCTATTTTTGCTATAAATAGCTGGCACGGTAATGTGGTGAATTACTATTTGACGTGCCACAGTTGCAGCGAAGACATAAATAAAATAAATACAAGCAAGGCAGGAAAAGAAGTCCCAAGATCATGCTGTGAGATGAAGCAAACATTTGAGATTTAGTAAGAAAAGAGAGACAGGCATATAAAACGCATGCAGGTAAAGAAATGGAAGATTAGGGGGTTGAGGGTGATTCAAATAATGGATGATCAATGTCCTTTGAAGACAGAACAATGGGTGATGCAGATGTCAGATTCCATGAGAGTCGAGTGGTACAATCCATTACTTCAGACAGGTTAACTCATCCCTGACTGCTTTCAAAGACTGATGTGAACGTGAGTCTAAGTAATGGTAGTGCAAAAGACAACAAGGCTTTGCTAATGGAATAGGTTATAGGCTGCAAATGTGAAAAATCTTTACACCATTTACTTAATTATCAACCAAAAATAATATCCACAGTATACAGTATATAACAGTCGTTTCATTGTCGTCATTTTCATATAAAAGTCGAATTTAAAAGTGAAAATGGTTATTCTGTTGTTAACAGTTGTCTGAACATAGTATAGATGTTCTTTTGTTTGTTTCTGGATTTGGAAATGTGATATTTTGATGGAAGTTGAAATGAGTAAATACAGCAGCCTACATGAAGACAGTATGACAAAATGGAAGAAAATGCCCTATAGAGCAAGTGAGATCTGACTGAACTACATCTAGGATAACTAATCATGTGAGACTAAATCGTGCAGTTAGATGACATTAAACCTATGGAAATAATTGAAATATGCTAAAATGTGACATAATGCAACCACTTAAACACTCATACTAAATGCAGAATTGAGTTGTAAATGTACTGGGTAAGCAGTTTTCTTTACTGACACTTCGCCAAAAATATCCGATCTACAAGTTCACAATGCCTAATGTTACAAAGCGTTGTGCAGTGTAGATCTGCTATTTTTGGTTAATGCACCCACGGCATAAGGATGCTGGGGTTAAAATAGTTAAGCTCTAGTTTATGTGTCTACTCAGATTCATTTTTTCATACTGGAAAGTTTGATGTTCTACTTATCACGGCACAGAAATGTCACCGATATATCCTTGTTGCACAAAATGAGTTCATTGTGTGACACCGTCGCTTGTCACATGCCAGCTCGCCAAAAGAACTTACCGCTTTTGAATCGAAGGAGCCAGGTTTCGCGTTGAACTTGACCGTCTTAAGGCGTGCGCGCTCCTTCCTTTCCACCCTGACAAACACAGAGACACACTGCAGTCAGACAACAGCCCACTGACATCGCCGCTGGCCTACATAACAGTCAGCCATCGCAAACTCTTGTGGAATTTAAGAAATATGAACGAGTTTGTGTGGCATTTCTTCAGCAGATAATGTCCACTTTCTTCACTGTGGATGTTCACGTGTTCACCAGTGTGTTTGTGTGAGTGTGTGTGTGTGTGTGTGTGTGTGTGTGTGTGTGTGTGTGTGTGTGTGTGTGTGTGTGTGTGTGTGTGTGTGTGTGTGTGTGTGTGTGTGTGTGTGTGTGCTAATGCAAATATGTTGTGTTCAAAAAGCCATCTAATATAAGGCATTCTGCATCGATAACCACATTAGCTCAATATTTTTACTTATGATGTAACGCATGATACAGTGGACAGTGGAAAACAAAATGAAACTCATTCTAAATGTTGTTTATACCACAGTAGCTGAAAATATCTTCTTCTATGGCACCTCTTTATCTACCAGTCTCAAGGTGCAAGGAAACAGAGTTGTGCACAGAGAGATCTTTGTCTTTTAGATAATGAGGTGTGAACATACTTTTCACTGGCGTAACAGCTTTTCATTTCCAAATGTTCTCAGCTTTGGTTTATAGTGTGTGCTGTGACCATTTATTCTGAGATAAACAATAAACCATGTCTTTAACCATGGTGTTGTTCAAAACAGTCAGTGCCCAGTATTCCATGCAACTTTCACTAATACATCCCAACAGAAAATCGTCTTGGCAATTCTATTTTCTGGCATTCTAATTCTGCACACTACTACTCTCCAATATTTTTCACTGTCATTTTTGTGAATTAATAATCACCTGGAAATTGTCACACCAGGCTATGGGATGTACGCATCCTACGGGACTAGAGAGAACCAGCCAATTGGGAGCCTGGGATCTATACTACACTCCAGTCCTGGCGGCTTACAGGACATACAGCACCGGTACTCCTAACCTATCACAGCTGGTTGCTGCATGAACGAAAGCATACTAGACCCCAATTTGAAATCATTCAGTAACGGTTTCAATTTGTTCGTCATTTACCCTATTTGAAATGGATATAACAATACATGATTCACAGAGAAAGAGAGGGGAGAGAGAGAGAGACATATACGTTACTTTGCCAGTGCATTATTATTAGGACAAGCCTCCTGGCGGAGACTTGCGCTCTACTGAGTGCCCCTTTCTAGTTCAAGAGAGAAATGGAGCAAAAAGTAACGGGACGACAAGCCCCTGGGAGCGTCTCCGACAGCGAAAACATTTAATACACTGAAAGAGTGAGCCAGGAGCCATTACAAAACATTTAGCAAGACGCCAGCCTAATGTGACGGAATTCAACTACTTAAATGATTCCGTGAATGGAAACGAGGTGACATGGCTTGTTTTAACTTGTGGAACAGTTTCTTTGAATATCACCTTCTCTTGCTGGGGATGACTCCCATCTCTTCGCTGTCCCCGTGAGGGGTCACTCGACGGGCCTGCCACCACTCGTCATCCGAGGCGTTGATGACGTGGAGGATGTCTCCGTACCTGAAACTGAGCCCTTGGCTTGGGAGGCCGCTGTCCTTCGACTTCTCATAGTCAAACAGCGCCCTGTGAGGGGTGAGAGAGACACATCAGGGATCGTTGTCATCGTCATGTCTTCACTCTCCAGTTTGTATGTCAAAAATTGTTGTATTTTTAAAGGTGACTTCATCATCAACGTTTTCAATATGCTCTATTTTTTCTCTATTTTGGGCTAGTGCTCAGTGGTTTTCAACCATTTTCATACCAGGGCCCACTATCTATTCAGAATTTGAGCCACAGACCATCATTTGATGACATTTTAGCCCCACAGACCCCAAAACTATAGATTTCTTTTGTCTACCAAGCTGGCTTTTGGAGAAAACAAAACAGTCAAACATACAGATCAAAATGACCATTAATCTTCTACATTCTCTAGTTGTGTAGACTTGGGATAATACAGATGGTGAATATTTTAACTCTTGGGAGCGTAAACATGAAACCAAATGGACCCGTAAGGGTCCATTTGGTTTCTCCAGATACACCAGATGTTTCTCAAAGAGTTACATCTGGTGCAACTTTCCATCATTTAACCTGGGGACCCTCTGGAATCCTCTCAGGGACCAGTGGTGGTCCCTAGACCACCTGTTGAAAACCCCTGCTATAGCTGATCAACAAGCTCAGACTCATTATGCAATGCAATGCGTGGTGAGCTTGTAGATATTATGTAGCTATTTATATTTAGTAGAAGTATAAAGGACTAAATGTATATAAAACAAAACACAAACAAATATGAATTTAGGGAGATACAAGGTTTTTGCATGCCGGCAATGATAATTGTCTTCCCTATTGAGTTTCCAATCCAGTTCCCTGTTCTTATTTTTATCATTGTTACACATGTAAGGTCAAACTACTCCTGACACACACTGGTTCTTTTTTGAGACGCTCTAAGCATTACAGGGTCAGAGAAAATGGTTACTATCGGCCCGTGGGGGTTCGCTATATTAAGCCGCTAAAACTTTATATCTGCCATTCTGTTTCCGCTAATGCCCTCAAACTCGACTCCTGAATGTCAGACTCATTCGTCATTCATGAGGAGCAGCGGCGACAAAACCACAGTGGCGATGCAGAGTCCAGTGTTGTCACCTCTCTGGGAAAATGCCTTCTCCTACATGGAATTTAACCAGCATTTGAAGGGAGTGGGGATCATTCCGGAAAAAAGAGCTTCTGACAGCTCAACAGGCAGCGTTGTGAGCTTGTAGATCGGCTATTTTTGGAAATGAGATTTGGTATACTGTAGACGGAAGAATGGAGCAAATTTACTATAGAGCGCTGGTTTCCCCCAGACAAGTACAGGATTTAAGAGTAAAACATAACTGAATTTTGCATTTATTACATTATTTCGCGTAATTCATGTATGTATTTATTGATATATTTATTTATTAGCTTGTTTAAGTATTTATTTATGTATTTATTTATAAGGTCTTAGAGATGAGTCACATCATATGAGACACATTGCATTTACATGAAATGTGAATATTACATTTGAATGAAAAACGTTTTTATGTTACTGTTATAAAACAGTAAAACTGGCTGACCTGACATAGAGGGATCTCTTCTGATTGGTTCGCAGTGACCCTGACCCAGAACTCATGCTGTGGTTCATCATTTGCTCCCGCAGGTCGTGGATCTTGGCCTCAAAACGCCCATACTCTGCAAGAGAAGCACAGACTGGATCAGAAATGTTCCCACAATACATTCCGGGAGAGAAAGAAACACACTCAACGAAAGTGTTGCTTAGAATGACACTCGCGGAACCGATGCTGTGACGTGCGACGTGGCCGTTTGTGGTTACGTAAACGATGTGCCAAAGGAGATGATGACACAGGCCAAAGTGTCTCCCTCACCACCACCATTTTTCTTAGAATGCCTTTTTTTCGTTACCGACAATGACCAATAGTTTACTCAACATCTGTACCGATATGTTGCATTTTCATTCTCATGCGCTAAGCCAAGAGGAGGTGCTATACCAGTGGGCTGGTAAATAAATAGAGTCGTGCCATCCAACATCACATCACTGAGTGGTGAAGCCTACAGCGTTATGCTGACGATTTGACCACAAAACCAAAGAGGATGTCAGGCAGAGGGGGGGGGGCTTAGTTGAAACCCTGTTTTGCTGTTGACAACTCCGCTTTCCTCAGGGCGGCAGGCGGCGCAGACTTCCTATGTGTACTCAAGGACACTGACACTGATAGGTTCAGGCATGGCTGGCTAAGCTGTCCCTTACAGAACATACCAAGTGACACGTTTAGCCCAGTCACTGCATTACAACTGCACGGATGTACTTCTAACATATCGGCTAAAAGGAAAGGAAAACGAGAAAACAACGAGGAAAAAGAAGAAAAGATAACCACCTCATGTGCAATCATTCAATAACACTTGCTTGTCGCTGCACTCTGAGACAAGCTGCTAGAACAACAATACAGTGTTAAAGTGTTAAACTGAATACAAACAATAAAAGATCTGACTTCGAAATGACTTCCCACCCAACAGAACAACACATAGACACAGCATAAGAAAACAACAACAAATGCTTACGCTCTCCCTTCGTTTTTTCCGTCTTTATCTTTTGAAATTAGACCCGCATACCTTTCTGCTCGTTCACTTTCGGTTCCTGTGTTCCCTACAGGCACCGCTGATCTCTGAGTCTCTGTCACAATGCCACGGCTATACCGAGTGCAATGCTAAGTAGTGACAGAAAAATCCCCCCCTCTCTCTCTCCTCTGGCTGACCAAAGAAACCACATGCACGGGAGGGGAGTTGTGGGAATGTGAATGTGACAGGCAGCTGAATTGTTTAGTAACCATTGGATGTTTGCCCCATCAATCTAGCATGTGATGATGATGATGATGATGCGCCATCAAATTGGAAGACTCATCCCATCGCATAGAGTAGACAAATTGTAGCTGATACAATAAAACATATTCATCACCATGTAGTAATCCCAGCAGAGTCATTTGTACTCAGTGACATCAAATCATCCCAATAACTGAAGGACAAATGATAGTTTGGTAAACCGACTGCATTGGCAGCTACACTCTCCTTAATGCACACAGTGGTGCTATTGTACTAGTATCTCCTCAAGATGACATTAAAATATTCTTCTTAAACCTACGTCGACCCTAACATCGCTATTCTTGGAGGAACATTCACATTCTTGTAGATATGGAGGGTCTGTGCAAAGGCACTGTTGCTCTTGTTGTCTATGGGGTCAAGAAGATTTCAGCAAACTTTAAGTGAATGTATGTGTGAACTGTGAACGCATCTCAGTAACACGTGTGCTGTAGAAAAAGCCACAGTGCTACATAATGAAAGAGATAAATCGATCCCTAATCTAACGATTCCCCCAGAAGTTAACTCAGAATAAATCTGCACATTCCAAGATTCTTGTTACTGTCCCACAGCATATTCCCAGACAGACTCTCCATATTCTCTCTCTATATTTCCAGACGGACTCTCTCCATTGGACTGTTAGCCGTATACATAACCATTAGTCTGTGCACATTTTAGATTACAGTTGGAATTACACTATGTTTAATTTCCTTTACTTAAGACATACTACTTGACTGCAATAACATTGGTTTTGTGTTGCATAGGAGGCTGGCCTGTGCGTGTGTGTGTGCCCATGTGTGTGCGTGTGTTTTTGTAACCTCCTGTTGATTACAGTACTGCCTTGTTCTGTTTCTATGAGCAAAAACAAGCGATCACATTGGCCTAGATTGTAGACAAGTAATAAATAGATACCATGGGATCATATGATCCCATGAGATCATTAATTTAGTTTTGCTCGAGTGGTTTGATTATACGCTACAGCTGAGAAATTTTAAATGGCTTGCAAAGTACGAGAGCTTAGGCTGAGATTTCACAGACCATCGTAATAATTGGTTACATAGGCTGTTTGCCATAATATGGCAAGTATATATTATACTATAGGATTTGGCTTCCTCTACTTCAGGGTGGCTAGGGGGCAGGGTCTTGAGTGTACAAGGTTTGTTTGGTTATGGCTTTATTGTTTAAATTATTATTTAAAATGGAATGTTTTGCTATTATGGCTTATTTGACATTTGTCCTTCCACCGTAATGTGTCAGATAGCTCCTCTGCTCAAGGAGTTTATCCTAGAACTGTCATTTGCGCCATGGCCCAAGAGTACATTCATACAGAACGTTACCCTGTTCTGCACCAACTATATGAATAGTTTTGATAGGAAATATTAGCTGGTGTGAATTTCACATTTCCGTATGGCGTATTCGCCCCCATGGTGTGTAAAAAAGTGACATACAACAATAGCGGCAATTCATTCCCTTCCAAATACAAAACAGAAACTGAACGTGACACATTTTTCAAAAAAGGGAAGCAAGGCAGTGCATATTAACCACATGAACCCTAGAGGCCCTGTTCTGGGCTTGTTAGAATAGACGTATGTTACATCAGAAATAGCCAAACTGCAAGCTCACAATGCAATGTGTTGTGAGCTTGCAGACCGTCCATTTTCTGCGAGATTTGGGGAAAAAGGGGGAGGAGCATGTATAGGTCCCTGGGGGACCCCGGTCGACTAAAAAACAGGATTCAAGTGGTTAAAGTTTAAACTGCAGTATGCATTCAACTGGGAGGACATGTAACATGAGGGGAAGTGAGGAGGGCTGTAAGAGAGAGGGGCGTGTAGTGATTGGGGTGTGAGAGTCAATATTAGGGGTATGTTGGTCAAGAAGGTGAGAGTCAGGGGTGCGTCAATGGGTGACATTACAGTGTCCAGGGGACAGGCGGACAGGGGGGTGAGTGGACTGTCTGCGATTGCATTCACTCAGCCAACACCCTCTCTTTTGTGAATGATGCTAATGCTCAGAGCAGCCACACTGGTGCCAATGGCACAAACCTGGTGCTGGAGACGGGGCCCGGCGCGGCGAGCAAAGAGCAAGGTCTGATGGGCATAAGAAGAGAGAGCAGTTCGTTAGTGCTACTGGGTCAGTACTGGGCTACGTCCAGCATCCAAAGTTAAGGGACTGCATTGAGCACAGGGTGACTGTGTCGACTTTGGGTTTACTTCTGGTTGCACCCGTGCGACAGAGTCAATATATTTTTTAAATAGAAATATGAGCTCTCTTACCTAAAACTTTAAACATGGGAATAGTGTTGCGGGGCAGAACATATCTAAAACAATATTCCACAGTCTGCACCAATGTTTCGGTCAAAATGGGCAAGGACTTCTCCTCCAGTCTGGCTGAGGTCATACTGTATATTCTGGTTCACGTAACAGTATCTTCATATTGAATAACCAAAGCCCTTCATACCGTGGATTTTTGCGTGTGTAATTTAAACTATTCTGTTGTGTTTGGATCCTAAGGTTGAAAACAGCAGATCTACAAGCGATGCTGACACACTGACATTCGCTGGCTGTATCAATGTATATAGATATCTCCAGCTTCAGGACCATGGCTCATTGTTCCTGCTAATGCTGCTGCTAATTACAAGTGGCATGACAACAATCAAGGCTGTCTTGTCCAATACAAGCAGCTATAGTGGTGCGTTGTCTGCCGTGGTTTGTGCCTGTTAGCCTGAAGATGTCCAAGATTTACATGCGCATGTTAAAGGAGAAATAAACTGCCAATTGTTTAACAGGCTAACAAGGATAGGTACATTTTACAGAAATAAAAGTCAGAATTATAGCATTATGATCAATGTTATAGCCATAGGATAATCTGATCTCCCATAATGCACTACCCACTTTATTTATCAAATAAGAGCCGATTTCAACGTGGATGTCAGCTTAAATGCAATGTAACTGTTATATGTTGTATATATGGACACTATCTGGTTATGAAACATATAACCCAGTTTAACAGAGGTCTCAGTAGGTACATGAACAGTTGACATGTTTGCATGGCTGAACACACACATGAAGTGAAGTATGCACAGGTCAGCTGTATGTACATTCATTATGAATTATATAAAGAAGTGATATGTAGTGATCTTGTAGATTGGTTATGTCTTTGCCATCTGTCGTACAGTGACACAAAAAGGGCTTAACATTGCCTGAAAGCCCTAGACATCTGTAACTTCTGTGTGAATGCAGGTGAAAATACAAACGAGACATTTTCACTGATGTGGGAAGCAAATGAAAGACAGACAAAAGAAACTGGATCATTTCAACTCGACCGCATCGATCGTGAGTCGTGACAGCTGACCGTTTCTGGAACACAACGAACTGAACTCCAAAACAAGGCATGGGTCCGTTCCGTTCTATATGCTAAACGCAGCGGGCTTTAGATGCACTGAGAACAGCATTAGTACACAAACCTACCTTGGGATTTAAAGTGAGTCACTGAACCTGAGGTTTGCCAGAGAAAAATAATTTCCAATGGAAATGTATTTGTAGCATTATTATATATTTTTTTTACAATTACAATGCCATTGGAAGTCCATGAGGTATCAATATTAAGATATTAATATAATACTATATAACATACATGTATACTGTACCTTTCATACTAGTAGCAAGTTAAAGATTCACAACGCTGGTTAGACAGATGCTAGGTTTGAGGTCAACCTGGTAAACTAGTTTCTTTGCTACTTGAAGGACACTATGATTTCTTGTCTAATGTTCATGCCATTTAACCTGATTGGAATGACAGCATCTACAAAATGACAAATTGTTAAAATGGAATTTCAGATGCAGATTTAGCCTTTTTTTTTACCTTCCGGTCGGTACTGGGCGATGATGGAGACCATTTGTCCGGCTCCTTTCAGTGCAGCCGCAGCCTGTTCATGGGTGGCCCCTCGCAGGTCAATGCCATTTACCTGTTCAGACGAGAAGACAATTTACCAGAAGGTTATTTCATGCTTTTGTCCAGAAGCGCTGCTTTAGTGGAACAGAAAGGCCAACGTTAACCTCACTCCCGCTGAGCGTGAAGGACGTTTTCGTCATGGAGTGTGTCTTGCTTTGGTAGCATTTGGTTTTGGGCCTGTTGCTGGGAAGAAGAACCCCCGGTGCAGAGCAAACAGCAAGCATGTGACTACAGTATGGGCTCTGTTAGATATACCAAACAGTGAGAGAAATGAATGTGTACCCAAGAGAGCAAGCTATTCTTAGGCTTCAGAACCAGGCCAGTGTTGGATGTAATCTGTCTGGTTCCATGAAGATACCGCGGAGGACTCCACTAATAATGACAGAATATAACTAACAATGCTGACAGCGCCAGGTTTATTTAGCAATTGGCCTGACCCTCGGTGCTATAAACCATGACACTTTTATTCAATTTTACAGCGTCTTTAAGATGCCAAAAACCTGACCGCGAGAGAGTTATTGTTAGCCGGTTTCTGGACTTTGGATTGCTTATCTGCTAAAGAACAAATTATATGAAACCAACCTGTTTTCTCTGGAGATTCTTAGCTGAAGGAACACTTAGTGAACATGGAAGGGACAGGCCGTCCGCCAGCCTCAGACACACAACCTAAACTTAATATATGCTGCGTAGATCATGATTTATGATTCATATAAAATCCTATTACAACCATCTTTCAGCATTATCTGTGTCCATCACAAAGATGCATAAGGTAGGTCATAATGTGTGTGCATTAACCCGGTGTTCTTCAAAGTGGGGTCCGGGGACCCCCAGGGGGTCCTCGAACTGAACAAACAACTGTATATACAACAGTCGATCCAAAGATCACAAGATGTGAGCGTGTGCCATTTTCAACCGAATCCTAGATTTTTGTGTTGGGTTTTCATATTCCTGAAACATTTTAACGCTGCAAATCTTGCACACTTTGTGTTGTTTAACACAGGGGTTTTCAACCATGGTCCGCGACCACCAGTGGTCGTTGAGGGTTCCAGGTGGTCCCGAGCTAAGTTGTTTAACCAGATTTAACTCTTGAGAACGTAAAAATGAAACCAAATGGACCCTGGCGGTCCGTGGCTCAATGATCTCTTTAATTTATACCCACTATTTTTTTGTCTTCTTCTCTATTGCAATGTAAAGCACTTTGAGCTGCATTTTATGTCATGAAAGGTGCTATACAAATAAAGATTATTATATTATTATTTGGTTTCATTTTTACACTCTCAAGAGTTAAAATATTCATCGTGTAAATTAGTCCAAGTCTGCACAACTAGAAGATTAATGGTCATGGACAGAAGAAAAGGAAATCTTTAGTTCGGGGCATCTGTGCGGCTAAAATGTCCTCAAATGGTGGTCCGTGGCTCAAATGCTGAGTAAATGGTGGGCCCCTGGTATCAAAAAGTTTGAAAACCACTGGTTTAAAAATGTTTCAGAAATATAAAAAACAATTAAATTCAAGGATGATTCCTGGCATAACATTCTCAGATGGGGTTGAGGGAGAGGGAGGCGAGTTTTAACCCTTAGTGTACTGAACGCGTTTTGGTGTTCTAAGCATTATGTTTTAACTCTTGAAAAATAGCAAGATACAAGCTCATAGCGCGCCACTCGGTGGCGCGCTATGAGCTCATCGCGCGCCACCGAGTGGCGCGCGATGAGCTTGTATCTCTGCTATTTTTGAAAGATCGTGAAAACGTGGTGCAAATCTTTGAATTCAGAAACTAGAAATCTAGACAGGACACAATGGGTTTTAAATACAACAAGTGTGCGACTAACCGATAGGATCTGGTCCCCTCGCCGCAGCTCCCCGCTCAGGTCGGCGGGACCCCCGGCCAGGATGAAGGACACGAAGATGCCCTCGCCGTCCTCGCCGCCCACGATGTTGAAGCCCAGCCCCGTGGAGCCTTTGTGGAGCATCATCTTCCTGGGCTCCCTGTACACAGAGTTCAGATAGTAGGAGGAGGAGGACGTCAGCTCGGGGGGCTCCGTGGGTCTCAGCATCTTAGCACCGGCCGACAAGACAGCGGCCGATGAGAGAGAGAGTGTGTGTGTGTGTGTACAGAATGCGCCGCCGCCGCGGACACAAGCCTTCTCTGTGGCTCTACAGTGCAAGGCGGAGCACAAAGGCGGTCGGAGCCCACAGGGGGGACGGTGCTCTACTTTAGGACCACTTGTCCCAATTCTGATGGAAAAAGGAACCTCGTCACACTCTCTCTCTCTCTCATACACACACATTCTCTGGCACGTGTTCTACTGCTGCTGCTGCTGCGTGCACACAAACTCACACAGAGACCAAGGTACTACAGGATGAATACACACACACACACACACACACACACACACACACACACACACACACACACACACACACACACACACACACACACACACACACACACGTGCACGCACACACACACACACACGCACACACACACACACACACACGCACACACACACGCACGTGCATGCACGTGCGCGCGCGCACACACACACACACACACACACACACACACACGTGTTTCAGCTACATTATGCACAAACAGTAGCAGCCAGATCATTGTTTGTCAGAGTAAAGTGTTCACAATCCCATTCAGGTTACAAACTTACTTAACTCAGTGGACTTGATTGTAACAGTAGGCTACTGTATATAGCCTGCACCTAAAAGTCCATTTACATGACAAAACATCACCAACAGCAACAACGATAGGCTACATGTTGATCACCATGATCTTCGTCATGATGAAGACCTTCTAAGGTCGAGGCTTGGTTGCTTGGATCTCTCTTTCAGTGGAAAGTGTGCTCAGACAGAACAGTGCTATGCTACCCTCTGCTGGTGAATGCATGAACTACTACTGTGTGAGTGACAAGCTCAACTATTTCCATCCCTATCATGTGTTGCAAAGTGACCCCCACTGACCCGATTCACCTGGAATTATACACTTTTTACATCTCATCTGGTTTTCTTTTTTAAGCACTTTCATTTGAGTGAATAAGCGAGCATACGGATCAGTTCTTCACCCATTAGCCCATATGTAGTCATCTGCTTTATGCCTTGTTACATAAATGTCCATAGAGGTTTTAACAGGCATCTTGAAACTATTAAAAATAAGCTGTAAAAAGAGTCAATTGTCATTTCCAGGGACATCTACAATAATCGTGCTCCACAAACCACACAGAGACATCATCTCTCAACATGCACAGAACATAAAATAATGTGAAAAAAATTTCAAAATGTGAAAAGTCTTGATCCACAAAACGTCCCTTCAACATGCTACTAATATAGAGAGGTAAACACCAGAGACATACTGTCACTGCTGCAGCTGACTGACAAAAACCATCCTACCTTTGCAAACACATATTATTGTTACATTTACATATAAAAATTCCGCCACTGAGCGGGGTAAATCAAGACGGTAAGTCGCCATGCCTAGCAGTCTTTATGCAAAGGTAATAGAGTCAACTTTAGTGTGTACAAACACAACAGATTTGTTTTAAAACAGAATCTAACTCCACCTCACCTTCACTCTATTGGCTCATTATGAAACTGCCTGTCTTTCCTGAGCCCGACGAATGTTTTTGTTTTCATGATTTGTTGACAACAACAAAGTTCTGGACCCTCTGCAGGACAAAGCAAGTGTCTGTCTGCAGGGAAACAGCTCCAGCATCAAACTAGAGGCAACTAAAATGTTGCCTCTATTACCTTTAAGATGCCAATTATTAACCTGTTTAATGCTGTTGTACAACATCAGATCTATGTTGGATGACAAAAGCAGTATAGGTAGGATAACTGCCTGCTTTCCCCTATCTCTTTGAGGAACGACAACATAAATATAATGAATAAATAAGCAGCAGACAGTAGGCTTCATTAAATTGACTAGAACAACTCATCCCGACACATAGCCTGGCTAAAAAAAAAAAACTCATCAGAAAATTCAATTTGCATGTTAAAAGGATGCTTATAGCAATTTTGACACTTCAAATCAATTCTCTAACTCCGACAGATAGGCTGCATCGTCACTGAGTCAGAAAGGCTCAGCCGTAAGCAGTCCTGCAGCTGTCGATATGCCAGCAGGGCTCCTTTGATGATATCTCTGTCCGCCTACAGTCCCACAGCTCTCATTCATGTTATATGGGCTTCATCCTCCAGTAACTCATCATGTTTTTTATGTTTTCTTCTCACTTGAGACTTGTGAAAGTCAAGTGTTGTACAGCGCAGGGCGATGACGCAGGGAGAACGATACCAGTCAAACCAAGTGGTTTGACAAGTGGTGCATACGTTTGTTTACCTGGGGGGGGTTTCTCGCTCCCAATAATTGTATATTTTTTTTCCTAAAATGTTGCATACGGCCCACCCTTCTGCATTCAATACTTCACACATACTATAGACAATGTGCAACTTTTCCGTTAATTCAGTAATATTACTGAAAGCAATACATTACTTTAGTTACTTGACAACACTGGATAAAACTATCCCATGCTGTGGGTGAAAACTCAACCTACGACATAATCCTAAACTGTGGCAGGATAAAAGTAAATTTCTGTGAGGGTAGGTTTAGCGTTCGTTTTTTCGGTATAGTGTGTTGGCTATAGTGTGTATTGTGTGTTGGCCGTCTAACTGTTTTAACAGTTCCTATCGGTATAACCGATAGGAATTAAATAAGTAGTAAATAAAGTACTCCACTTGCATACATCTGTGGATGTGAAAATAATCAAAATATGGACTTAGGTTAGGGATTATATGTAAGGATTTAAAACAAAAAGATTATCTGAATGTGATGGCAAATATACAGATGGAGCTTGTAATGTAATGGTCAGGTTATGTGCAGTTGTTATTGGGCATGCAGCATGCACGGCCTTTTTTTTTTTTTTTTTTTTTTTTTACAAAATTATGTTGATAACATGTATATTGACCAAAAATATATTTAAAAATATAATACACATATAGAGCGATGTTTGAGAGTGAATGAGGGGGCCAACCAACCTTGTGTTGATATAACTGCCTAGTTTAGGATATTTTTGCCAAAGTAAATTCAGTATGCGGCTGCCATCGAACTGTTTCTTGAGAACCAGAACCACTGTCCACCTGCCTTGACAGTGTGAGTCACATAATGTGAGCTGCAGTGTGTGGGCAACAGATAAGTAACTGCTAGAGGTGCGGTGGCTTTACAGCAGTGGTCCTCAAACCATTTCATGGCGTCTTTCGGACGTCTTTCTCGGACACCATAGAAGGGATTTATAATAAAGATGTCTGGAGACGTCCTGGGCATGGAATGTGTTAATATGCATTTCTGTGCGTTGGGATACAAGATTTGTGTTGTGAAACTGTAAATCAGCTGATGTATATCGGGGTTTTGACGCTGTGTCGCCACAGTAGGCTGTATGTATGCGGTCCCCGGGTTTTTTGCATTGAGAACCAACGGCTCAGTGATGGTCAGGGAATGAACAGAAGGATGGGAGTGGAGGAGGTGACCACATTCACGCAGCAAAAATGGCTGCCGAGTGAATGAACAGGGTAAGGAAGGAGGGTAAGAAATAAGGACATGCAATGTCATGCACACACTGTAGTCAGGTAGGTATGTGGAGGAGGAGGTGGGTGGTTGGTGGTGGGAGGTATACCTGGTGACGTCCGTGTCAGGGAACAGGCCTAAGTGATAGTTTGGGATGGGGACGGAGTGAAGGAGGGGGCTTTTGTCACACTCCACTGGGGAATAGTGTCTGGGGGAAGGTGCTCGGTCACATAGCTTGTTCACAGTGCTGTAAACTGGCTCAGGAGGCCTACAAGGGACGCGAGAGAGAGAGAGAGCACATAGATTAGCACACACCACACACACACACAGAGGAGGAGGAGGAGGAGGAGGAGGGAGAGATGAAATAACCTCTGGCAGCAAGACAGAAAGCAAGAATAAAAGGTATGGTGGGAGAAGGGAAGGAAAGATGGATACTACTAGCCTGCAAGGAATGTGATAGCGAGGCGAACGGGTTTAGGTCGTTGGTCCGCTGAAGATGAGTTAAAGGCTTGGTGGGTTTGGATGGGGATATCCGTGGGGGCGTAGAAAGTGTTTGGAGGGGAGAGAATGAGCTGCGTGCTTTATAATGCGATGGTGAGTCAGCAGAGCAGTGACAAGATACGGAATAAGAAACAGCAAAGGACGGAGGGACAGAGGGAGAGAAGGTTAGGCTACGGCTGTAAACCAGTGTTGTTTTTGGCAGGCATTTGCTTTTAGATTTAGTCAGTCTTAGTCTTTTTGAACAAACTTGTTTTAGTCCCATGTTTGTCATTTGGACAAAATGATTAGTCTTAGTCACAAGTTGTCTTTTCTGTCCAAGTTAGTCTAGTTTTAGTTCAACGAAAAGAGGTGAGGCTGTTTTAGTTAGTGGAAACTCGAAACCTTTACTAAAAGAAATAAAATAAAATAAAAGGTATCAGAGTAGAATAACTTGGCACAGTATTTAAAGTACAGTTATTGTTCTAAGGCTATATCCAGTTTTTTCCTCAAAAAACAACACCAGTTTTGTTTTGGCAGGCATTTTTTTTCTAGATTTAGTCAGTCAGTCTTAGTCTTTTGGAAAAAATGCTTTTTCATTTTAGTCACTTCTATTCATGGTAGTTTTAGTCTAATTTTAGTCAAAATCCTGAATAGGTTATTTTTTAGCTTGTCAGTGTTAATCTTAGTCCTGAAAAAAGAGGGGCTCATTGTAGTGTTATAGTCAGGCTTGATGAAAAAAACAGTGCTGCAAACATTTCTCCAGTTCTACCACATACTGTAATACAGGCACTAGATATGTTGTCATGAGCATAAGGGACTTTCTATACTCCTCTTATCATGCTCCGTTAACTCTACTGCGATACATGGTCATTCCTTAGTCTATAAAATCACAATCTTTAGCTTTTTTGAGGGCTAAATCTTAATGTTCATCTACAACCAGTGTTGGGTAATGCGCACTACGTAGGTTAATATATTTCGTAATATTTCACCAAAATGCCATAACTTGTAATATTAATATATTACTTAAATAATCTGTATTATATTATAGCATTATTGCATTACTTTCAATATCTTTCTGTCAATCTGTCTCATTGCACATGTTCTTGTGACATTATCTGACAACTGCAGAATTTCAATAATTATTCTATAATTTGTCACCAAGTTATTTATTGGATTCCATGAATTCAAGGAATCCCTTTTAACTTCTGGTTTACTCTCCATAGCTGAGTAGGATGAGGTACCGGTAGGTCTAGTGTTTTCAGGAGCGACATATTTTGTCAGGCCAGATGTATCATCCAGCCTGCCAGATGAGTAGAATACCAAGCCTGAAAGATTGAGCATAAATTTGCTGCCCACCAATTCTCAGGTCTTGTGTTTACCCTGTCGTGATTTCATTACACTTGATTAGACAGTAATAGGTAATATAAATATATTGCTTTAAAGTGGAGGTAATAATTAATACGTAATATATTAGGAAAACAAAAGTAATGTCCAACACTGTCTACGACATGCCAGGTTTGAAGTCATTAGGGATAAAATGATGTGATTTGTGGTAGCAAGGTCAAAGGTCAAAAATAAATAGTAGCGATGTCTGTTTGGTTCAGGCGTACTATCCAACCCAGACAAGACCAAAGTCTCACTCAGCATGCACACGCTTGAAATAAACTTCCAGGGCAATGTGTATAACAATCATCATCATCATCATCATCATCATCATCTTGTGTTAAATACTGTGAACCTGAAAGTATACAAACAGAACAAAAATGTAAAAAAAAAAAAAAAAAAAAAAAAAAAACTACAAGTTCATTTAACACAGTGTAGTAGATTGGGGTCCCCAAATAGTTCAATTTGTACACTCTCAAAGTTACAGAATGGGCCATAGAGGTCATTCTGGAACCCTGGTGGGACTCGGACGGACCAAACATCTAGAAGCACTGTGTTATTCGAGGATGAGCATGCAAAGAGCGGCATGACCGGTCAAGGATGGCTCACCTCAACTGGAAGTGCTGGGAATCAAACCTGTGACCCTCTCCGTCGTCTAGTGAGGGATTTCTAATTGGAGGTAGAGGGGAAAAGTTAACAGGTGTTCGATACAGTTCGTCATCAGCAATAATAACCAGGGCTGTAATGATAGATTTTTAACAGCAATAACATATATTGTGTATCGAACAATCAATATTGATGCAGTCGATTTGTTGCCTTGCAAAACGATTTGATACAGATTATTTTCATTGTACGATACAAAATCAAACGATATGACATGTTGCTGATTACATTTCGATATACACTTTGATTCTTAAAAACTATATCATTTTTTTCCATGCAGTTACTATATTGTTACACCTGTATCAATAACCCTAAGATGAACTTCACTAAGTTATTTTCGTTCATCCAAGTATGATCAAGCATCACAATAAGATAATAATGAAATAATACACTTAAACAGACAGAGAGGCATGCATTTTCTGAGACAACTCACACTTGGAAGCGTGCTTACAGAGAACGCAACATCACACAGTGGGGGACGATAACTGACAACAAATAATATTACGTCATGCCCTCAAATACACTGAACACTGAATATCGACCGTTTATAGATTCAAATCATACCGTATTAGAGATTGATGTATCAACATAATCGACCACGAATCCACAACAGCCAATATTTTCCCTTATCAGTTTGTATGTTTTTTTTTTGCTGGTTAAAGTTAAGAGTTTATAGTGTTTATAATGAATGAAATGAATGAAATGTAAGTTAAACTTTATCCTGCTATATTCAAGTCACATACAGCAGCTCAGAGGTCTGCATATTCTTAACCATTATTTCTCATAATGACGAATGATTAGTTTCCCTGTCACAAATGGGGAAATAATAATACCAAAAGCTAAGGTACAGTAAATAACAAAATATCAGTATCAGCATCGGCTAAATTTTGTTATTTTATCCGATAAGAAGATGACGTTAATCTGTCGGAAAATAGCGTAGATTCAACACGCTATCTGTGGTGGTGACGTGCTAGCTTTTCAGAGCGTGAACTGCAGTGAATCCAGCTGTGTTAATTGGAGCATGCAAGCTGTAGATAGGACTTATTCTGTGAAATTCCTACTCAATCACTTTTGTCCAATACAATCCTATCTTACGTTCCATCTTCCTATCAATCACTTTGAGCTCCACGCCGTTTTGAACACATGTAATTAGGCATTCATCCGTATTTTGAGAACCAGTGCTCTATGTGCCTCACTGGAACTCATTATTACTCATTATGCCTTAAAAAGTCTATTGCACATGTCCGCCTGTCTTTTTCCCCAATGTGTGATAAGATTTAGATGTTCCATTTTAGAATGATATTTTTAGATATACAGTAATAATATATAAATGGGGTGATGCTTATACGGTGCTTAGTGCTTACACACACAAGAAAAAGGATGGGATCCTCACTTGCTGTGCCTTGACCACTAAAAACACAGTGCGCAATCTCTCTCTGACTCTCTCTGTCTGAGTGCCATGTGTTTGAACCCAGTGCAGACACAGGGCACACTTCTTATCGCACCACGTCCTCCCACTGGCAGTATCATGTTGACATAAAGCTCTCTGTGAGCAGGAACAATTCCCAGCTGCAGCCGGACATGAATTACGCTGCCTAGTGTGTTCCCACTATTCATTTTTTTAAATATTTTCGCCAGGCTTGAACGGCCGGCACCGCCACGGGAGATGATGTTCTCGCTCCTGTCCATCCATGTGGTCAGTGTGTCAGTTAAGCTCAGGCACAGCCGGACACAGTCTCAGTACCACTGTGGCACAACAACAGGCTGCTTCATGAGTAGACCTACAGGTCATACAACAACGCTGGATCATGATACATGATGCATATGAGCCACCCACATTGTTTTCCTCCAAATGCACTTTTGCTTCCCCTTATACCCCTCCAAAAACCTCACACAAACTGGAGTCATGTATCAACGCTGTGATGCATGTGACGCGGAGATGCAGTCCATTAACCCAACCCATAAATCAATACATTTCTATAGTCAATTCAGCTGATTATCTGCACCTCTAATCTAGACCTGCGACAGCTTGATGTGCACATTGCAAAGCAACAGACGACGGTAGTAGACCAGGTCCAAGACTAAAAGGCCAAAACATCAGTGGTGTGGTGTACATTGGGTGGGCCAGCAGTGACCCGCAGCACTAGGAGTGGGCCACACTTCAGGTCAGCGTGATAATCTGAAAGGCTATTAGGGAGCTACCGTACCTCCAGTAAGAGAAGTGGTTAAACCTCTTAACCTCAAAAGAATGGAGCACTAATCTCCTCTGAATGAAGCTTTCACGTAGAGGTCCATCTTCTGTTTCATCACACGCCTGTTATTTCACTATCACCACCACCCTCGGGTGCACGACATCCTGGTCTAGCGTAACGCCATTTTCTGTCACGCACTGCAAACCGCTACGGCACAAAACAGGAGCTCACATACAGCTCCTCCTAGGCAGCCAATGTTTCTCTCTCTCTCTCTCTCTCGTTCTCTCATATCAACTGCCTCAAAGGTCACCGTTGTTGTCCAACAGGCTTCAAAAGCCGCACTCTTACAATCGGCTCGCAAACTGAGATGGGCTGTGTGTACTTTACGAATGTAACCTACCTTACACCTCCCGAGACCTGTCTGGATACGTAACCAACCACCCGCTGCGAACACTTGATGACTGGCTCCATGCCCCTGGTATTACATGGACGCTCCCTCCGCTTTGGAGCAGATTGTTATGGGATTAGGTGAGATAGAGGCTGAGCCAGGAGGGGGGGGGGACTCTTGTGCAGCGTTCTCAGCAAAACTGCATGGATACGCCTTTGAACTGGACTCAAGTATGAGAAATAACTTTTATAGGGATTGTGACATAAAAGGAGGTATGATTAACTCAATTGCACAAACAAAAAAGGAACTTTTTATATTCTGTGCTCTGGGGTTTCCTTGGCTTAAACAAGTGCTCTGATGTTCCTGTTGTATGTGATGTCACAGCCTGCAGATCCCGTGTATGTCAATGGGATTTTACCAGCAGATGTCACTGCATCCATTGCAGCTCAAAAGCCTTCCAAACTCCACAAAAAACTCCATACCACAGAAAATCCACTGATTGTTCAAAGTTCAGGTTTTTTTGGGTGTATTTGAGATCATAAAACTATTCATATATCTATCTATAAAAGTCCACTGTTGTTGTTCACCATTTTCTGCAGTGGAGAAGTGGAAGCGTGGGACCATCTAGCAGATTATTCGACGATATCTTGACATTATCACCGACTCACGCAATCTCACTTAGTTCTTCTTTGTGTGAAGACAACAATTAAAGCCCCACAGTTACTGCTGACTGTGCATCCTGTGCACCCTTGAGTCAGAGCCAATGAATAGTAACTGTTGTCCAAAGCACAGAGACCGTTAAAAATGAATAACATTCTTACAGGACAAGAAGTATCTTTAAGATATTCTAAGCAAGTGTAAGCTACTACTAATTTAATAAATGCCTCTATCTTTATCCCTTTCTCTCGTGCAACAAAAACAGTCTTTCAGAAGAACTGTTGTTCTTTCAGAAGAACTGTTGATATTTCAGATGAACTGTTGTTCTTTCAGAAGAACTGTTGATATAGATCAGTGGTTTTCAACCAGTGGTCCGGGGACCACCAGTGGTCCTTGAGGTTCAAGGTGGTCCCCAGCTAAGTTGGTTAAACAGATGTAACTCTTGAGAGTTAAAATATTTATCATCTGAATTAGCCCAAGTCTACACAACTAGAAGATGAATGGGCATTTTTGATCTTTATGTCTGCTTGTTTTGTTTCCCAAATCCAGCCTGGAATTGTGGACAAAAGCAAAAGAAATGTTTAGTCTTGGGATTTGTGGACCGTGGCTCAAATACTGAATAAATAGTGGGCCCTGGTATCAAAAAGGTTGAAAACCCCTGATTTAGATAATTGGTTGGGGGTCAGGTGTGCTCCTGGTAAAAATAGCCTAATATGTGCTCATGTTCAAGAGTTCATCAAGAGTTCATCTGTGTGAACACATAATACATTTAATAATGATATGCCCTCTGTCAGCAGCTTTTAAAACCTTAAAAGTTATTAAAGTGAAGAGGGAGAATGTCAGAGACAGAAATGACTAACAAGCAGGAGCAGGGTGCACACAGTGCACACCATACTGATGAGGTGCTGCTGACCTTGCGAAACAAGTGTAAAAGTAAAGAAAAGGCTCCGCTCTCATCGCCGCGGTGCAGGATTTATTGAATTCCAATGTTTCGACCTCTCTTCAGGGACTGAAGAGGGGTCGATTGAAGTTGATGAGTGTCAACTGCTAAAGAGAGACAGTATAATATCTATCAGAAGTCCTGAAGGAGATGCGGTAGAAGAAAGCATGCTGTCTTTAACCACAAAAGCACCAGGGAAAAAAAAAGTACTCGGTGCAGACCGGGGGCGCCGGGAACATTCTTGGTTCAGTGTAACCTTTTGTACAAACCGGTGTAAATATTATGTGCGATCAAAGTCGGACTATCTCTGTAAACCGAACGACGCAACACAACTTTCAATGCTTAGCATTGAAAGGGCTAAAGCAAAAGGGCAAGATATGCAGACTACGTGGAGACAAGGACAAAAAACAAAAAACAAAGATGGAGACACAACTGGACAATACAATAGAAATACAGGACTTCATGTGGACTTCCCAGCAGTTTTCAAAGTGAATTTTACTGGGCACCCACATTGTCACAAATGTTTGTTGTGAAAATGTGTTGCACTTGCAAAGTCAAGCCAAACTGCTATAGGATCCATTCTTTGAAAATCACTACACGAAAACACATATATTGGTGAACAGGGAGAAACAGGTGACCCAGACACAAAGAGAAAATGTGAACATAGTCCAGAATTAGATTTGGATGTCAATGTTTTTGTTTTGATTTGTTTTTTTTGCCACAAAGACCAATACATCCACAGGACAGAGGGGGAGTACATATGGGGAAGGGGGAGTTTAGACAAAACTGCTACCTGTAGTTCTAGTGTGTCTCTGGTAGGAAGGGAGGTAATTACCGTAAGAATGAAAAACCATCCAACCTGTTTACATCCTCTTCCCCCAGTAAGTGCTTAGGGAGGGGGGAGTAACTCCCGGGGGAGATCGGGGGAAGGCCAGACTTGTACTCCAGGGTGCCGCTGTTGCCGGCAGAAGAGATATGATTTTCCATTGCTGGATTGAACGCTGGAGGGACGATGAAGACAAGAGAAAACACAAACGTGTGAGCAGCAACATATCGGTTTCATATTTGTAAAACCCATAGACTGACTCGTCATTAAAGATGTCAAAATTGAAAATATAGATGTACAAGATATTGCTATTTTTTTAAATCGTGAAAATCTGTCAAAGATATTATTTCAGAACCAACCATTTTAACTCAAGTGTTTTCAGATGAGGGCCCGCAGGCAAATATAGATAATTGTGGTGGTCCCTGGCATGAAATATAGCTTCACTGACACAGGAACATAGATTTTTCAGAAAAACTAGAATAGAGTGTCAGAAACTAAAATCATAGCATTGTAAACTATGATCTAGTGTCGGAAACTAGAATCTAGTGTCAGAAACTAAAATCTAGTATCAGACTAGAATCTAGTGTCGGAAACTAGAATCTAGTGTCAGAAACTAGAACCTAGTGTCGGAAACTAGAATCTATCGTCGGAAACTAGAATCTAGCATCAGAAACTAGAATGTAGCGTCCAAAACCAGGATGTACTGCCAAAAACTAGAATCTAGTGTCAGGAATTAGAATCTCATGTCAGAAACTAGAATGCAGTGTCAGGACAAAATGGGTTGAAATAGCAAACAAAATAATTACATACAGAATGTGCCTGTTGCTGTGAGTGACAACCGCAGATAAAGTCAGCATGCATTGCTACCCCGAAGCTAAAACCATTCTAAACAGGAGCAAGCTGTGAATAAGAGGTGTAGGAGGAGGAGGAGGACTCACAGTGTGTGATATCAGGCGGCCCATAGGGATCTGATAAGTACACATTGGTGGGCTTCCCCACCTTCAGCGACACCACGTCCGACGTGTTCTTCAGCACGGCCACCGCCTCCTCGTGGCTCACCTCCTCCAGCGTGTAGTTGTTGACCTGCGTGCCACAGAGACGAGAGAGAGGAGTTATCAGAGATCACTTTGTATTTCTAATGTTCTCCCCTGTCAAGCCAGCATGATGCCCCCCTCCTCCTCCCTCTCTCCCTCTCTCTCCTCCCCTGTCTTCCACAGACTGGAATATGACAGATGGGTCTCCCGGAGAGAGGAGGAGGAGGGAGGGTAATGGAATTAAGCGGTGGTTAAGCACGTAGAGGCCCCTCTTCAAGAGGGACGCCGCCATTACACTACACGGCTTTGCGTCGTTTCATGTCAGGGAGGTTGACGTACACAGGCAAGGTACCTGCACCTCATAGTCCAATGTAGTCCCTCTTTCAAGTCATGATACAACCCAATGAAGGGAATACAAAAGTAAAACCCTTTTTCCTCTAACATATCAAATAATTATTGTCTATATAATCGCCCTTCTGTTCACACACTATATATCACAATGTGTGATATTTTCCTTCTCATTTTTCTGCCAGTACCAGGTGTGGATATACAGTATAAGGGGCTAGGTCCTAAAGGCATGGTTTCCAGAGCGAGGCGTATGTTTTGAATAGTTGTCAGTGGGAGTGAGACATATTTACGGCCCATAGTATAGAAAACAGCAGCGTGACGATGCATAGAGCATCTATTCTGCACCGTCTTTCACACCTATAGCATTTTTATCTGGCCACAGAGAGCCGTTGTAACGCTTTCAATTTTGGCCGGATTGGAGGAGCGCCTTGCGTTTTCAGCTAGGGAAAGAAAATGCATTGGTGGCTGAAAAATAAAGAAATAAATAAATAAACGCCACTACACTGAATGACATTTCACTAGGGTGTGCTGGACGTGTGTGATAAATATCACGCAGCATTCGTCAATGCCATCGTATTTGGTTTTTATATCAGCAAATGCGATATATATGATATATGATGTAGTGTATGCTTTCTGGCTTGCGCTGCGTAAGCATTATGTCCCGGACTCCCTCCCGGTAAATATATCATAGATTCTCATTGGAGGAATGTGCGTTGTGGACATGTGGACATGAAGCCCAGGACGCCGCCGCCTCACCATGATCAGCCTGTCTCCGACCTGCAGCCTGGCGTCCTTCTGCGCCGCCCCACCGTCGATGATCTTGGTGACGTAGATGCTGTTGTCTCCGGGTATGTGCTGGTTTCCCACGCCGCCCGCAATACTGAAGCCAAGCCCTGCAGTGTGCATAAAAGAGGATCAGCGAGATACGTTGAGGACGCGCGTGTGTACGGGTGTGTCTGACTACCGGCATGGGTCTTTTACAGGGGGTCCCCGGGACCCCTAGTAGGGGGGACCTCGGGGCTACCTTACAGATCAACCACTTGACATCAACCACTTGAACCCAAGCAAGACAGAAGCATACACAGAAAACAGCACTGTGTACTACAAAGATCCAGAAATATTTTATATTTACTCCATTTATAGGAAGCCTTTAGCTAATAGTTAATTTGTTGATTTGGATTATTATTACAAAATATACATTAATCACAGTCCTATATGATTTGTCAATTGCGTGATGAACAAAAAGATTTATACGTCCTTTAAAATCGTGCATTCAGCTGCTGCACATGGAGGACTTTCACTTTCACTCACAGTGAATATTTCATTCACTTAGCATTTCTATGTTATGCAGTATTGATTGGTTTTTACTTAAGAGGGAATTTCACCCATTTGGTTCCATTTGTACACTCTCTAGGTCCTAAAAGAAAAACCATTAACATGGCGAAACACAACTTGATAACGTCATCAAGATGTGCTTCGCCATGTTAATGATTTTCTAATGTCACTAGGCACAGGGAGGAACTCCTTATATCAGGGGTTTTCAACAGGTGGTCCGGGGACCACCAGTGGTCCCTGAGAGGGTTCCAGGTGGTCCCCAGCTAAGTATGTTAACCAGATGAAAAGTTGGTTAACCAGATGTAACTCTCGAGCGCGTAAACATGAAACCAAATGGACCCTTGCGGGTCCATTTGGTTTCATGTTTACACTCTCAAGAGTTAAAATATTCATCATGTGAATTAGCCCAGGTCTACATGACTAATGTAGAGAATGTAGAAGATTAGTCGTCATTTTGAGCTGAATGCTTGACTGTTTTGTTTTCTCCGAAATCCAGCCTGGACTTATCAACAAAAGCAAAAAGAATCTTTAGTTTTGAGGTCTGTGGGGCTGAAATGACATCAAATGGTGGTCCGTGGCTGAAATTCTGAATAAATGGTGGGCCCTGGTATGAAAAAGGTTGAAAACCCCTGCCTTATATGGACACCACAATCTACAGTAGGGAGGATTATCCAAAAAACCTTTTGGTCCTTTGATGAGTTTGATCTCGATGACGGTCTCCATCATGGGCATGCGGCGCCGTACGTAGAGCCTGACGATGGAGCCTGCCACCTTGAGGGCCTCCACCGCCCGGCTGTGAGACACCTCCGATACGTCGGCATCGTTCACTCTCAGGATGCAGTCGTTCACTCTGGAGGGAAAGAAGGAATCAGGGGTTGACACTAAGGTCTCAGAGAGAGGTTCTACTTGCCCTCAGCTCATGGTCACTTGCCCCCCAAAAATATATTGTAAATTTTGCAGATGTAACTCTTGAGAATGTAAAAATGAAACCAAATGGACCCTTGCGGGTCCATTTGGTTTCATTTTTACACTCTCAAGAGTTAAAATTCATTATCTTAATTAGCCCAGGTTTACACAACTAGAGAATATAGAAGATTAGGTCATTTTGATGTGTATATGGAATTGTGGATAGCTATAAAGCAGGGAAAGACACAGAGGCAGAGTGCAATGACTGCCTGTTGTGTTATAGTGCACTAAGTTGCACACTTGCCCGATCGGGCAACCAGGTAGCACTAGTCTTCACTTGCCCGACCATTTTTTTTACTTGCCCTGGGCAAGCGGGCAAGTGTTAGTGTCAAGCCCTGAGGAATAGGTGGGCAGGGGGGTTCAGAGGAGAGGTGTGATGGTCAAACAACAAATTGTGCATTTACATAGCGCTTGTATCCACAGCATTTTACATAGATTGTGAATGGAGCATCAAAGTCTAACGTCAATATCACTATTACATTCCCACACCGATGGCAGTGAAAACCATACTAAACTATTTGGATTGGCTTTGGACAGTGACTAAACCCCGCCCCAAAGGGTGGAGTTTTGAGAAGGGCTCAGCATCTTGCTCAAGGACACTTCGACAACAACCGTTTGTGCCAGACACTGTTGACTTCATCAGCTAAAACAGTGATAAAAATGTATGTAACATTTTTACCGTGAAACATGTAAAAATGTTGCATACCTTTCTTCTCAAATGAAAACCTAATCAAAACTAAGCTATAAATGACTAAAAACTACGACTAAATATTCTGACAATAGAGATCAAGTAGAACAACAAGTTATTTTAAGCTTGGTTGTGCTCAGGTGGCCCAACCTTTCAGACAACTACGATGTGACTAAAACTAAGTAAAAATGTGTTCAAAAGCCAATGACACAGAACCTGTAAAAAAAATATAAAATATAAATTGCTGTCCTGTAGTGTGTCTGGACTCTAACTGACCGCAGGCGTCCGTCTTCAGCTGCAGCTCCTCCGGGGATAATCTTGGTAATGAAGATGCCGGGGTCATCTCCGATGTGCGGGTTGTCCGTTCCTCCGGCGATGCTAAAGCCCAGCCCTGAGTTACCCTGCAGCAGTCGCACAGGACAGGAGAGAGACCAGAGGACATTGACTCAATCCTAACCATGAGACAACCTGTTGCAGACACCCAGGCTTTCATTTTCGTCCACGCTGTGCAAAAAGGGAAACCCTGGACTAAATAGTTAGCCACGGTGGGCCTAGAAGGGGGAGTCTAACGTTTCGGGTGGGCGTTGCTAGAAATGATTTGTATACCACCGGATGGGGGAGGAGGCAGATCGGTGAGGTCCAATCAGATCTACCTTCTGAGTCGGTCCCCGCCTCTCTCGGCCAAAATGCTTTCAGGTTAGCTCAGATTAAGAGAACAGTGACTCAGCCCTAACTCTAACCATGAGTTACCATGAGTTGTTGTGCACAATGCCTCTTTTCAAAGTTGCATCGCAATGCATTGTAGATTGGCTATTTTCAAACGGGCAAAATGTATAGGGGCCAAGTGGTTAATGTACAGTATGTTTTGTAATACTAATCTAAATCTACAAAGTTGGCAAACTGTAGTGGATTAAAAGTACAACATTTGCCTCTGAAATTTAGAGGAGTAGAAGTAACAGCACTGAATATTTGACAGTAAAGTACAAATGCCTCAAGATTGTGCTTAAGTACAGTACTTGAGTCACTGCACTTAGTTACTTCCCCCCCGGTGACTCAACAGTTCTATCAAATCCCATATCAAATATCAGTTAGGGTCACACCGGCGGCACTTGAATCAGAAACACGACAGGATTCAGGTGACACGTCGATGCTGTAATTAAAGAAGCATAATTATTATGGTCAGATGGGAGGACATGATGATGTAGACTAGAGATATAAAGTCATTCACTGGTAATTGGATAGCTGACACACTAGTGTCTTTTCGTCGTGACATTTCGAGGGGCAGGTGCTCAAGTAACAAAAAGAGCATCTTGTGCGGTGCATGGAAGAGCTGGCTGTATGATTTTTTGTGGGATATTCTGTATATTAGAGGACTTTACTCAAAGCCATAATTTCACATACCACACACTGTACAAATCAAAAATAAAATGAACAAACAAACTGTGCAAAAAAAAACTTTTCAAAAGGACACATTGCTGTACACAGGGCAAAAGGGCAGGCACTCTAGCACCACCTAGTGTCTATGTGTGCATGTCCCTGTGCTTTACTCATCTCTAAGCAGAATTACAACTGTTATCTGTAGCCTTGAGGTTTAAAGTGTTTCAAATCACACTGGAACCATTAGAATAAATTGCTAACAGCGAACTATAGTATCGATCTGTTTTTATACTGTAGCATACATAATATAAATTAATTTCAGTCATTTTAAGCTGGGTACGGAAATTACGGCATTTTGTTCTCAACGTAACTAAGCCATAATGTCATCCTGTTAATAAATGCTCCACTGACAATGTTTCAACAGGATGGCATTAGTTAATCTCAGACTATAGTCATTTGTCGCAAAGCCTACAGAATATTTATGTTCAAAGTGGTAAATAAAAAAGCCATCATTGCATGTTACTGGCGACACTGAATATTTGTAATTCAATGAGTCCGTTTTATGTACACTATTGAATCAGCAGGGAGTCCCTGTTAAAAGTCTGAACATCAGTTAAAACAAGAGATAGTACTGTGGTGCTAGAATGAATGAAAAGTGAACCTGAAACACAGATTTATAATGTGCCATACAGTACTTACCCGCTCTAGTGTGATTTCTTCAAATTCATATTCAATTTCTGTCCCATTGACCTGAAAAACACAACCAAAGAGACCACAATTAGCAAAATTAATTTTATTGATTCATTAAATTGGATCATACAGCATGTATGTAAATGTGCTGTCTATGAACACAGAAGTAATGTAGGTATTGATCATTAGAGCCCAGGAATATTACCGTATTTTCCGGACTATAAGGCGCACTTAAAAGCCTTTAATTTTCTCAAAAATCCACAGTGTGCCTTATAATCCAGTGCGCCTTATATATGGATTGTTTGACTGCAGTAGCTTCTATTCTATGTTACTGTAGTAGCTTCTATTCTCTGCGCCTTATAATCCGGTGCGCCTTATATATGAAAACAGTTTTACAAGGTGCGCCTTATAATCCGGTGCGCCTTATAGTCCGGTGCGCCTTATAGTGCGGAAAATACGGTAAATGGTTGGGCAGGTTCCTTTTCACTGTAATAGTTAATAGTTTTCATCCAGTTAAGAAAGATCTACAACAACTTTTTAGAGTTTGAGATACAAACACGCAAGATGATAGTCCCAACGGCTAACTTAACATTTTGGTGCAAAATATAGCCCCGGCGTCAAGGGAGGCAAAGTAGAAAGTCTACCTGCTACGACAGCATCCCAGAACCCAACAAACACGTTGAAGGGGGGGAGGCTGTATCTTCCTGTCTCTTGCTGAGATGATTAATTAGCAACAAGCACTTCCTCTTCACAATGTGTGTGAACAGGAGTAGCAGCACACTGGCATAATTAGGTGAAGGTTTTATTATGCTTCCATGATCCTTTTTCTATGAAAGGATCCTTCCTACGTGAACCATATGTATGTACTCCTACACACTAAACTTCACCTGCATTGCATAGACGAGCCTAATCTTTGTATTGATGCTGCGGATAATCACTAAGAACTATTAATATCTTGACATACAGTATACTGTAGGATTAGTCTCACTTTTCAATGAGAACAATCTATTCCCTCTCATTATTTGTTCTAGAAAAGAGAATTGAGGTTTCTCCTCATTGCATTCATTACAGGTCCTTGAAATGAAACGTTTTGAACTATGAACCACTATAGTCAACTTTAGACTTCCACTGGCAAGTACAGCACTGACAGACATACAGTAATCTGGAGTTCTGATAGCCTGCCAATCCCTGCCATGGAAGCCAGCCGTCGTATATTAGCGCCCATTTATTATGGTCCCGGAACCTGCCAACTTTATTGAGCGTGGAGAAATACCAACCACCTAGTATGTGCACAGTAAAATCCAGAGATTTACACTAATTAACTCTCGTGTGACAATCGATGCATAAAGACGGAGATTAATTGCCTGACGCCAGTAGATGGTCCTGTTGGCTCAGCTATTAGTACACCACCGTTTTCAGACGCATTATTGAAGCGAATACCCAGTTTGTGCATACTCTGTTGCCCCTCCCAAATATACTAATATTAAGAAAAGAGAAAACTCACATAAGGTACTGACTCCAAAGTATCCGTGTTGACTATTATTGGAGCGGGGCTGGCCTGTAGTTAGAGAGAGGGAGAGAGAGAAAGAGAATGAGGGAGAGAAAAAGAGAGAGAAAGACAGAAAACAGTGTCAGTACGAATGTGTAAGGCAGATGCCCAGGTCCATTACCATAACAACGTCACACAGCACAGCATCTGAATCACACCGTGTGGCATCACTCGGCGTCGTCATCAACAATTCAACAGCCCTCCATTTGCTGGGTGCTTCCACCACTGACATCCCACTCATACGGTAAATAAGCACTCTCATAGGGCCATCACAGCGAAACACTTTTAGCTTGAGGGATATACGAGACGAGGGATATTAAATGTGGGCATGGAGAAGGGTTACGTGATATGTAAATACGCAACGTACTGTATAAGTATCGTGTTATGGTATTATTGTGTCATGGTATTATGGTTCATAGTCATACTATGCTTTATTAGAAACCATGTCTACTGTTGAATCACTGACATTGTTGCCACGGAACGGTAAGCAGCATGACGTTAGGGCCATGGCGCTACGTCATCCTATAACATATGGCACATAGAAGCATCAAACAGTGCCTTAAGTATTTCATAGGTCTCTTGTATTGTATAGTATTTAGAACAGGGGTTTTCAACCAGTGGTCCAGGGACCATGAGTGGTCTTTGCGAGGGTTCCAGGTGGTCCCCAGCTAAATGATGTAAAGTTGGTTAACCAGATGTAACTCTTTGAGAGCATAAAAATGAAACCAAATGGACCCAAGCGGGTCCATTTGGTTTCATGTTTATACTCTCAAGAGTTAAAATATTCTGAATTAGCACCACGAAGTCTACATAAATAGAGAATGTAGAAGAATGATCATTTTTGCCTGTTTTGTTTGCGAAATCCAGCCTGGAATTGTGGCCAAAACAAAAAGAATCTTTAGTTTTGGGGTCTGTGGGGTGAAAATGTCATCAAATGGTATGCTGGTATCAAAATGGTTGAAAACCACTGATTTAGAATAACATCAAAAGGAGATACGTAGCTACTGACTAGTTTCACAGCACCCAAGGTGCGTTGTGTGTGAATGTGTTCATGTGCTTCTTCTGGGAGGATCAGCCTGTAGTCCACCCAGCGTCACTGTCATTAATGTTACAACACCATACTGCCTGTAATTAATCTGTGAGCCTCAAATGAATGTCATGTCCCGCAACCTGCTAGCTCTTCATGTACCACATAGGCGTATAATTGCATGTACGTTTGTAGTACTGGCCTGTGTGTGTGTCTGTCTGCCTCTATGTGTGTGCCGGCTGGGTGAAATAAAGTGGCACTGTTGAATTCAACCACAATAATTTCAATTCTGAAGGTAGCAATTTGCAATATTCTTTAAAACATTTTCTTTTCCTTGGTTTGTGTGTTAAATACTAAACAGCAGCACGCCCATTTCCCATCCTGTGAATTCAGCGTTTGTCAGCTCTGGTCCATATACACAACACACAAAACACAACATCACATTACAGCATGCTCAACACACAAGACTTGCATCAAAAAGATGCTACCGAAGGATGCATTTTGAGATTCCTTTTGAAATGTGGCCTTTGAATGTATCCTTACAGGATGAAGAGAACTCGCTAATCAAGGGCAATACTAATAATAGAATGGGTTCATCGTCTCTCTCTCTCTCTCTCTCTCTCTCTCTGAATAATTATCATGAAAAAGAATGCGGTGCATATCAATCGGCATACCATTTATTGTGCGTCAGAGATGAAAGTGCTTGAGCCGTTGTGAGGGTTTCATGTTTACAAGGGATTCCCAACAGCGCAGGCATCTTACAATGGGTAGATTATCCATGTCCATACATGTCATAATATAGTAAAGAAATATTTCTTATTATATGTGGTACAATTACAAGTGTGCGGCGCTCCACCTCAGCAAGACCACCTCCCACCTTTATGACCGACTGTTATATGACCACAACTGTAGGTCACCAGGTCAAACTTGCGTCGCTAAATCACTCTCATTCGCTACATGAGAAAGTCCCGGAACTGCTTTAAAAACACACACAGATTTTTTAGATTGGGACACATCCGATGCAATAGTTTCTCATCATCTGTTGCTAAGCAGAACATCATTAACAGTATGTTTTAACAGTTTGTTTTTAACAGCGAGCTACACTCAAATTTCATTGGCTATCGCCTAAATTGACCACTATTGCCAGACAACGTCGCCTACTTTTTGGCCATCGCCTGTTGGCCTGCCTTTTGCCAGCAGACACTAGGTCCGATAAACACAAATAATTAAATTCTGGAAAATTCATGCCCGCTGTTAAAATGTACTATAAAGGTAGTGAAAGACCCACCCATCTCAGCAACATGTGTGTGTGTGTGTGTGTGTGTGTGTGTGTGTGTGTGTGTGTGTGTGGTTACTTTAGTACAGTGGTTTTCAACCAGTGGGGACCATCAGTGTTCCCTGAGAGGATTCCAGGTGGTCCAGGTCCCCAGCTAAATGATTTACACTCTCAAGAGTTAAATTATATTAAACAACTGAATTGCTTAAAGGTAGGGGAAGTGATTTCACTTTTGTCAGATATCACCCCCCCCCCCCCCCAAAAAAAAAAAAAAAACAATTCTGTTAAAATGCTCTATTATAAGGTGTGCAGACCATTTATGGAGTCCCCCCCCCCCCCCCCCCCCCCCCCACATTAGCAGAGGAGCTAATAAAAGTTCCCCAGGTGGAGGGTGAATTCTCCTCCAATCAGGATCGAGCAGAAGATTCACATAGTGTAGCTACTCTTGGGCGCCACTAGTGCACCAGACTGGTACTACACGATGAATTTCAAATCACTTACCCTACTAAGTGCACCAGGCTTTAATTTTCAGATTGTGCAGATTTAGAAAACGTAGAAGAATTGTTATTTTGACCAAGGTTTTGCCAGTTAGATCTCCCAAATTGTGGACACAAACTTGAAAATCCTTAGTTTTGGGGTCCGAGAGACTAAATTCAACATCAAATGGTGGTCCGTGTCTAAAATGCAGAATAAACACTGGACCCAGGTATGAAAAAGGTTGAAAATGAAAGCCCACACACACATTCCACTGTGAATATTGCGATAAGAGTTTCAGTTATATAGAAGGACCTGAGGAGACAGTGCCACGGCCACACAGTAGAAAAGCCTTTCATCTGCCAACATTGTGACAACTAAGGGTTTTATTCAGTTCTGCGACCTCAAGGCACAGCAGCATATACCCACACGGAGGAGAGGCCTTTCATCTGCAAACACTGTGACAAGTGCTTTACTGCTTTATGTGACCTCAAGAGACAGTCCTTTCAGCTGTAGATACTGGGATAAGAGTCGTACGTATCACCTGAATGAGCACCTGCAGCGCATGCACACCGGAGAACCACTGTTGTTTTAACATTGGCCAAGTAAGATAAAATACTGTACACCAATACTTTAAACCCAGGCCCTCCCCAGTTGCAGCACTGGTTAGAGATCCATAACAGGTTGTAATAGTAATTATGATATCATTCTGCGGGCTGAAGACACAACTTAATTCATTCACAGGCCTCATTTGCCCCCCAAGACTTGAGTTTCACATGCAAAACAAGGGGGATATAGAGTAGGGCCTACTGTATATCACCCTTGTTCTCATGTTGCCACCATTGCCTTCAATGTGTTTCTACTCATCTTTTGATTGCACATGTGTTTGTTGTGCATTCATTTAATTTAAAAAGGAACAATATCCATGTGTCCCAATAAAGTTGTCATGGAAATTGGAAATAGTTTCAGAGTTCAAGCCTGTTGCCACCAAGAGTCTCTAGACCATTTGGAACATTATATCCAGTTTTTTTTTTAGGGAGGAAGAGTCTAGGACCTATGGAGCGATGTCCAGGATGTTTTAGGGACCCTGCACACCATGTGTTTTAGAGAAGGGTGGAGACAGAGTCTATATAGGTATATATATCAAACTTAATATCTGGGGGCCAAATCAGGCCGTGAATGAATTATCTTCGGCCCTACAGATGTGTTGCAACACCATTGTCAGAAATGAATGCAGCCAATTGTTTTACTTCTTCAACTCAATTGATACCGCATTCAATACTATGAATGCAGTGCTTGGAGAGGATCATAGAACAGGATACATGTGAGCAGGGAAACCAAACCATTGTGTCACCTGACGTTACTAGTCTTCTTCCACATCAATCTATTTTTAAATACGTTTTCAGACTCAATCTGTTATTGCTATCCAGTTAAGATCATGGCATTAGACAGCATTTTCATGCATACTGTGAAAGCTCCAAAGGACCTCGGACCTCTCTGGAACAAAAGAATGACAGGAGCGTTTTCAAATAGTGCCTCTCTATTATAAATCAGACTCTGGCATTGGCCCAGAAATATAATCACAGTCAGAATTTCAAATGTTAACTGAATTAGTTAATAATGTTCCCAATGTCCTCCATCTCCGCTTCACAGCAGTTACATTTCTGTACAGTACAGTACATTATGCTACCTCCTTTCTGGATCGGGGCCCACTTGAAAATCTCAAAAGCATTTCACAGCCCTGTTTAAGTGGTCAGGTGGGTGGTCCATCAGATGGGCATTACCCACTGGGCCACCCTGCCCCCAGAGCATGCTTATTTTAAAGATGGATGGACGATTGTGCATTTTCTATATGTATCCATGGAGTTATCATTACTCAAATAGCACCCCAGGTGGTTGTGTAAACCATTGCCATACAGTAGGTTTTACTTAATTTTCTTGCTTATCTTGTCTTTTTTGTTTTACATTTTGTTTCTGTTTGTTGTTGTTGTTGTACAACGTAGTTGTTTGTTATATGAAACATCCAGATAAAGTGCTGATCATAAAAAAGCCAAAACAAGGCCCAGGTCAGAAGGGCCAATTAAAATAACAGTGATTTGGTGACATCACAATGTTTCCCCCTCCCCTAACTCCTCCCCCTTTATCATACTGTGGGTGTGGCTTATGTTCAGTTGGATTGTATATAATGGTATCACCATGAATTCTCGACTAATTATTGAAATCTGTAAATTAGAAAACACGGTAACCCTGTTGTAGTCATCAATTCGTAATATTACAGAGTGTGTGTGTACTGTACAGTATGTGTGCACGCATGCATGCCCACATTTTGCATCAGAAACAGAGAGAGTGAAAGCGTGGATGTCATGGTGACTGATGCTTATTTAAACCAGAGTAATATATTACCATTCACCAGCTCAGCTGGAAAGCGAAGCCAGTCAATAACTGCAGGCAAATGGGCTTTGTGAGGGGAATGGTGATTGGGGACTGAGACAAATAATACAAATAATGTCCTTTCCCAAGCAAAGTCATTTGGTGTAGATGGCTTATCGAGGGCCACACACTGGGTGGTATTTGTGCAGTGTGCACTGCACAGTGCTCGATATAGGCTACTGTACAGTACTTGTCTCTCACTGTCAAACACATGAACGCACAGAACTTCCCGCCCATCCCTTTACATGCCCCATAAAAGCAGCACAAGAAGAACTCGCATTAAAGAGAGCATGTGCGTAGTGCACATGCGCACACACACACACACACACACACACACACACACACACACACACACACGCACGCGCACACGCGCACGCACACGCACACACACACACACACACACACACGCCTGCAGAAGTAATGGGCAGTCAAGTGAGCACATACATGACATGCTAGGATGCACTGAGACTCATTTCTGTTTTGTGTTGATGCCTCCGCTGCCTCAAAGCAGCACATTAAGCCCCGAGATTCTGCGTGATCCGATAATAGCAATCAACTAAATATAAACCACAGCAATGATTCGTGACAAATTGCATTCACGTTGAGTGTAATTCAAGAAATAGAATGGAATTATGTCCACACATGCACAAACACGCATGCACACGCGCACGCTCGCGCACACACACACGCACACACACGCACACACACACACACACGCACACACACACACACACACACACACACACACACACACACACACACACACACACACACACACACACACACACACACACACACACACACACACACACACACACACACACACACACACACACACACACACACACACACACACACACACACACACACACACACACACACACACACACACTAGATGCTTCTTCAGCAATTGTATTATTAGCATTCCTTTCAAGACAACATAAGAGCATATTGGAGCAAAACAACCAAAGGTTTCAGTTCCAGTATAAAGTAAACAAATATAGAGGTAAAACATCATCAAAGCTACTGTATGTGTCTTGCTGGGAGAGCAGGAGCATGCCTGGCAGGCTGCTGTGCGTGGTGTACGTAGTGCACCAGTAGGCCACTTGTATGTCTTGACTTGTGGTTTGTGCTTTACTTGGGTTTTTCCTCAATAATTCAGGGACAACACTTATGTGTAGTGGCTCATGAAGAAAACGGGGAGTCCATGAATATTTCACCAGCATCCCATGTAAAAATAGTCAACAACACAAGCGCAGATGTCGATGCTATAAAAGCCTGCATACGGCAAGAAGAACGGGAAATGGACAAACAAACTCAACCTGGGAGCGGCGGCCGGTAAATAAAGAGAGGACCACTATCCAAACTTCGAGTTCTTCCATATATGCAATGATATTCCCGATAGCTTAACACGGATCAATCGAAATTTTACTTTTGAGCGGCGCGAGCCCCATCTCACGCCTGGCTTTCAGTCATGAAAAAATATATACATTAGATTTTGTTTGAAGAAAACACAAAACCTATGAAAGATCTCAAGACGACACTGTTGTACACAAACTCAAAACTAACCTCTTGTAAAATAATGTCTGGCCATAAACCAATAGGGGACGAGAGCATACTCCTTTAACAATGAGTAATATGCATTGCATACAACTGTTTTAACTGTAGTGTTTGAAGTGGATGTTGAATCATTTACTGACACCGATCCAGGCCAGTGTCATGTGCGGACAAAAATATTAATATCCGTCAATGGAGAATGTCTCCAACCATGATAAAGATGTCTGCATTATGTAACTTGACTCTACAGTATGGCTATCTGTACTGATAACTCACCGTTGCTCATAGAGATAACATTACAGAATACCCATAAATACGAAAAAGAAAGAACAAAAGGCTTGCACCACAGCGATTATTTGGACTTGGACAAAAAGCTCCCCGTAACATTTCAAGGTCGTGCAGATTCACTTTTGGGAGGATACAGTATGTGACTGACTGAACACTGTCACGACCCGCAGGACAAAAGTTTGCATTGTTTGTTGAATTTAAGCAGCCTATTTAAAAAAAATCAGGGATGGGGAAGGTTTAGGTCGAGTATCTGTAATGGGAGAGAGTAGCAACACTCCAGGTGACTCCAATGCTACGGCTGAAAAGACACAGCTATTGGTTGAAAAGTGCATGTGATGACGGTTATTGGCTGAAAAGTGCATGTTTGGAACTTACATATAGTTCCAAACAAACCACTCTTGCATATCGACTTGCATTGAAAGCAGGACTCCAGTGCAGGCGCACTGAAGCGCGAGATGCGAGATCACAGCGTGTTGCCACTCTCTTTTTACAGTTACTCTAGGTTTAGGCAACCACGTCAACACTATCCTCCGACACAGGTGGTTTCGCACCGCAAAGGGGCGAAACTAGCCAATCTAGAAGCTACTGAAACACCAGGAAAATAGCTGGTGCAAGCCCACGACGACACAACGCACTTTTGGCATGTTGTGATCTTGTTTGACGTGCGCCAGCGCCACACACAGCTATAATATGAGGCTTATTGCTGACCGTATGGGCTCCCCTGCAATCCCCTTATTCCTTCACTGAGCCAGACGGTGATGGATGGGTTTGCATTAACTGCTGCCAGGCTCGCCCCAAGGCAATCTAACTCACCGATGTTATGGCTGCACGACCACTATGGGCATGAGGACGAGCAGGTGCTCCCGTACATGTCTTTGTAACATAACAGGTTCCCTCATTATTCAGAGAAATAGAGATTCACACGGACGAGCACACACTGTTACTTCTTGTCGACTTTAACCACTTCAAAATCTGGGATCCCAATTCTCGGTTGCTGCTGTGAACAAAAATAGAAGAGGATAACATAACTATTCGACTATTTTGCAGCAGGACGTGTGGTCAACTTTAGATCGGCAATTTTCGAAATCGCTTGCGGTTACAAAGTGGCTCAGTGGATAACTGGCTGAAAGGCACTTGAAACGGATTCGTGCCTGTGTGTCCTTTGGCTCGGCTCAGGATGAAAAGTGAAAAAGGCAATCCGCCCCAGTCAAAGACAGGTGCACATGGGGTGAAGTTGGCAGACTTTCCCTCAGAGATGCTCACAGTGATAATGTTCAGACGTCCAGACATCCAAGTATTAGGAAATTGCGCCTATACTGTAGTGCTGAGTCACCACCATGATGGCCACAGTCAGAGCCGCCGACTCCCGTCCGCCTGAAAGGACCTACAATACATCACCGATTCGCAAACTTTTACAGCTCAAGGACCCGCCAGATTGAGGTGCGTTAGGCCATGGACCTCCATTTAACGCATCTTTCTTCTTTTCTTTTTGGCCCCTCTCTACACTATAGCGGTAGAGTAAAAAAATCATCTATATTTAACTCAGTGGGGCGTACAAATGGAACCGAAATTGGACCCGTAAGGGCCCATTTGGTACACCGGCGGACACTCTCTGACCCGATGCTAAGGGGAGTGAGTATAGAATGAGTGTAGAAGAGTGAAATGGTAGAGAGGCTGGTGCAGGATTTTGATTCACGTCCGGCTACCGTTGAAGAGAATTGTTTTACTAGTGCTGCTGGATCAATCACAACAGGTACTGTATAGGAAGGAACTGTAAACAGATTCAGCAGTGGTGAAAGTAGCACTGTGAGCTTGTAGTACTGCCATTTTCAGCTGAAGTGGTCAATGAACTATTTGTGTTGTAATGATAATGCAAATAACTAAAGTATTAACAAAGTAAAAGTAGAATATTTGGATCCAAAATGTGATGGAGCACAAGTATTGGAAATTGGAAAGACGGCACTCAATTACAGTACAAATACCTCAAAATTGTGCTCACTGTCAGTACAATACTTAAAGGGGATTTCCACCCATTTTCACATATTTTACTATGTCATATACAGTATACCTTAGAGATGTGGACATGAATAAAAAGTTCCCACATTCTCCGTTTCCTAGAAATGGAGGTTCCTAGAGATCATTAACATGGTGAAACACAACTTGATGACATCATAAAGTTGTGTTCCACCATGTATGTTTTTTTTCTTTTAGGACCTTTTCAATTGGGTTCGCTTTCAGAAAACAAAATGTCCAGTTTAAATGAACGTACCTTCTACCACTGCAAGGCGATAACTATTGTCTTTGTCCCGCACGCACGCACAAACATACACCCAAACACACATCGACTTTAATAAAGGGTTCAGTGAAGCTCGGGACAGTTCTTCACAGTGTTG
Organism: Benthosema pterotum; assembly: GCA_039105355.1. NCBI lineage: Eukaryota > Metazoa > Chordata > Actinopteri > Myctophiformes > Myctophidae > Benthosema > Benthosema pterotum. The sequence continues at coordinate 15,903,212 of CM076975.1, read as the reverse complement.
CCAACCTGGTGCATTTGTCACTATATTTAGCTTTTTTCCAGATCCCCCTAGCGCCAAAATTAGTGAAAAACTCCTGGCGGAAAATCTAGTGCTTTTTTGCTGGTGAGTTGGGGCGAAATTGATTGACAGGCGCCAGAGATATAACCCTCATTCTCAGTGGTTTTCAGCCAGTGGTCCCCAGGCTAAACGAGGGAAAGTTGGTTAGCCAGATGTAACTCTTTGAGAGTGTAAAAATGAAACCAAATGGACCCGTAAGGGTCCATTTGGTTTCATTTTTACGCTCTCAAGACTTAAAATATTCATCATCTGAATTAGCCCAAGTCCACACAACTAGAGAATGCAGAAGATTAATGGTCATTTAATGGTCATATTCCATTCCAGGCGAGCATCTAGCGCATTCTAGTGCATTTTGGAAGTGCCACTACTAATGCATTTTGAATTTGGGCAGTTGGCACCACTGGTTCTTCACAGTCCGGTGGAGACCCATATCTTTTGAGGAGCTGCTCATATAAAGCTACTGTAACAGCTTCATTAGGCCGAGCAGCGGCGTCTGAACCTCAGCCACGCCCTTCTGGGATCTTCACTCAGCACTTTATGTTCAGACCAGATACAGTGACATTCTAGCCGGACAGTCAGTCAGTCAGCTAGCCGGTCATGGGGCCAGTGTGTGTGTGTGTGTGTGTGTGTGTGTGTGTGTGTGTGTGTGTGTGTGTGTGTGTGTGTGTGTGTGTGTGTGTGTTTGTGTGAGGAAAACAAAGTTGGGCCAATGCTCTTGGAATGGAAAAGTGAAACCTCAAAACATCAGCCCACACAGCCTCTCTGTCTTTCTCTATACCAGTGGTTTTCAACGTTTTTTGACCCCAGGGCCCACTATTTATTCAGAATTTGAGCCACGGACCACCATTTGAGGACATTTAAGCCACACAGACCCCAAAACTAAAGATTTCTTTTGCTTATACTTGGCTGGAATTCCAGGCTGGATTTGGGAAACCAAACAGTCAAACATACAGATCAAAATGACTATTAATCTTCTACATTCTCTAGTTGTGTAGACTTGGGCTAATTGAGATGGTGAATACTTTTAACTCTTGAGAGTGTAAACATTTCATGTTTACGCACTCAAAGAGTTACATCTGGTTAACCAACTGTCCATCATTTAGGCTGGGGACCACCTGGAATCCTCTCAAGGACCACTGGTTGAAAACCACTGCTCTATACTGTAACATGTATGCATGTTATGTACGCACGCACGCACGCACGCGCGCACACACACACACACACACACACACACACACACACACACACACACACACACACACACACACACACACACACACACACACACACACACACACACACACACACACACACACACACACACACACACACACACACACACCTACATTAATCATTGCAGACTAACGCTCTCATTTATGGTCCCTTTGCGTATGAGCAGAAATTCCCATCAGTGTAACTGTCACTGCTGCACTAGTAATACTGTACTTCCATGCATGCACCCTTTACTGTACACTGGCATGGATGTTAAGCATTGCATCCACTATAGCTGAGATCAGTGCAAGAGAAAAATGTTTCCTGACAACAGACATGGCATCAGTCGAGCACATCGTAATGATCACTTATCAGGGGTAGATCCTGTACCTAGCCCAGTACTAGAAAACACGAACACTATAAACCAGTGGTTTTCAACCAGTGGTCCCTGAGAGGGTTCCAAGTGGTCCCCAGCTAAGTTGTTTAACCAGATGTAACTCTTGAGAACGTAAAAATGAAAACCAGGTGGGCCCTGGCCCTGCTATAAACTATAAACTAACACTCTCATGAAACAATGACTAAGGCAATAACACAAATGCCATCTTTAGAAAGTAAAAGAACATCCACTTGAAATGGGGAGAGCACTGAGAGCTTCCACCGGATGGAGCATTATTTTCACAGATTCAGCGATTCAACTACAGTAGAGGTGTTTCAAGTGATATAGCGGGTGCCGTACACTGCGCCCACGCGTTCCGGTGGCACTGCATTTGTAAACCTTTTCGTTGTCACAAAAAATGCACCGAAAAGGAAAACATTAATGGACAGAAGTGTCAGTGTGCGTAGGCAATGGAGCACAGATGAGTCACTGAATGGCCCTGACTCAGACGCACTGCTTTGTTTGAGACAGTCATTGTTTCGTCAGGTCAAAGTACGGCAAGACACGGCTGAGCACCCTTGAGCGCACACACACGTCTGAAACGGTGATGCCAGACGGACCATTGTCGAAACACAATACTGTTTCTTCACTGTGTCTTTTACACAAAACATACTGATCATCAACCATAGCCTCACATTCCCAGAGAGGGAGGCAAGAAGCACAGACTAAGCGCCTAAGCATCAGCACTGGCTGACAGGGAGGTGATACTGCTCTCCTTTCCTCTCAGATTATATGTGTACCGAGACACAGCCTCACATTCCTCTCCTCTCAGATTATGTGTGTACCGAGACACAGCCTCACACTCCTCTCCTCTCAGATTACTGTATATGTGAACTGAGACACAGCCTCACACTCCTCTCAGATTATATGTGTACTGAGACACAGCCTCACACTCCTCTCTTCTCAGATTACTGTATACCTGTATGTGTACTGAGACACAGCCTCACACTCCTCTCAGATTATGTGTGTACTGGGATACAGTCTCACACTCTTCTCCTCTCAGATTATATGTGTACCGAGACACATCCTCACACTCCTCTTATCCTCTCCAACCAGACGTATGTGTTTTTTTACCTGGTAGGGCTGCTGCTGGCAGCTCTGCAGGCAGCCGCACTCTAAGGGCCACAGGTCGCAGCTGCCCCCCTTGCGGCGGACCCCGGCGTGCATGAGGGCCCGCCGGAGCCGGAGGGGCTCCTGCAGGGGGAGGAGGAGGAGTAGGCCTCCTCCGAGTGCCAGGCGATCATCCGGCCCGCCTTGCGGGGCAGCGTGGCTCCTCCGGGCACCGAGGCGCCGTAGTGGTAACTACGCTGATGATGATGATGCTGCTGATGGGACTGGCGGTGGTGGTGTTGGGGGTTGGAGCGATGCTGCTGCTGCTGCTGCTGCTGCTGCAGCTGCTGGTTCCAGCCGCAGGAGCACGGAGACTCCCCGCAGCAGCATCCTCCTGCCCGGCCGCCGTCCCCCGCGTCCAGATCGGCGTAGCAGCTGCGCTGCTTCCTCAGGTAGGCGGTCATCCCGACAACAACGGTCTGTACGTATACTACGGCCGAACGCGCTCACCATGCACACACACCGCGATAAGCCTTTCTTCTTTGATTACTTTCCACTTTCTCAAAGCCTACTCCATGCTGTCATGTCCCTCCTGACGGCGCTCAATGCAGTCATCAAATGTGAGGAAGGAGGAGAGAGAGAGAGAGTGTGTGTGTGTGTGTGTGTGTGTGAGAGAGAGAGACAGAGACAGAGAGAGAGAGAGAGCAGAACGGACCAGGTGATGTGTTAGTCGCTCGCTCCGGCAATGAATGATGAATGAACCAACTGGCTGCTGTAGCTCTGCTGGCTAGAAGAAATGTGTGTGTTGTGTAGTGTGCGTGCGTGTGTGTGCGTGTGTGTGGCAATGACAGTATGAGCCAGTGGAGTGAGAGAAAGAGAAATGAGAGGGAAGGGGGAGGGAGAGAGAGTGAGAGAGAGAGAGAGAGAGAGAGAGAGAGAAAGAGAGAGAGGGGGGGGGGTGGAGGCAGAGAGAGAGAGAGAGAGAGAGAGAGAGAGAGAGAGAGAGAGAGAGAGAGAGAGAGAGAGGGGGGGGGGGGGGGTGGAGGCCAGAGAGAGAGAGAGAGCGAGAAAGGGAGAGCAAGAGAAGGAATAGAGCAACATAATCAGTGAAAGTGCATGAGAGGGATGGGGAGAAATGTAGGAAAGAGCGATAGGAGAATACAGTGAAATAATAAGAGGTGAGGGATGGAGTGCTGTGGATGACAAATAACGGATGAGAGAGAGGGGGAAAGAAAGAGAGGGAAAGAGAGAGAGAGATAGAGGAGGGGGTTGTGTATTGGCTGCCAGCCCCCCCTGTGTCAATAATGCCTCAGCTGGCTGTGCTGGTTGACAACAGCCACATCAGGAGGAATCAATGGCCTGCACAGCTGGGAATAGTAGGACCTGGACCGGTCCTGGATGGTTATAGAGAGAGAGGAACCTTCCCTTCACCTTTGATACCCAAGAGCCTAATCACGCTAAGCCCTCTATACACGCTCCAACGTGTGACGAATGGCAAAAACCCAAACAAATCTCAATTAGCTTACCAAGCGCTATTTTTTGCCATTTCAACATTTGTTAGGAGGAGTGTCACCTACGGTTGTAACGCTGTACTCCCAGCGGCCGACAAATGCCCAAAATAGGTATAAAAGCATCATCTGTTCTGTTCTGTCGAACCCCACAGAGAGCTGAGCCTTCTGTGCACTACAGTGCATAGGCTACAGTACATTGTGACATAGTGTAAATAATTGCCCCGAAGTCATGGCCCCATACTATCATCTATCAGATGACTGGAAACTAGAACACAGCAAACAGCAATACATCAGGAGAGCAAACAGTAAATAGAGTAAATAAAGTAGATCCGCAGGTCAATATGGACAGTTGGTAAATGGATCCTTATTCCTTACGGGTCCATTTGGTTTCATTTTACCCTCTCAAGAGTTAATTATATTTAAACATCTGAATTACTTAGTTTTCAAGGATCTACACAAATAGAAAATGTAGCGATAGATAGATAGATAGATAGATAGATAGATAGATAGATAGATAGATAGATAGATAGATAGATAGATAGATAGATAGATAGATAGATAGATAGATAGATAGATAGATAGATAGATAGATAGATAGATAGATACTGTAAACATATATATATAGAGAGAGAGATAGAGAGATAGATTAGCAAGCGGCAAGCAGCAGAGCTGCATCGTGGGGCAGAAGAGTTACTGGAGTATTGCTAATTCAATCAGATCGTTGGGCTGTGTGTGTTGATCAGATGTAATAAAGAGGCTGCAGGGCTTGGGTTGGGGGCGATATGCATGCTAAGCCGTCCTGCCGCTTATGCTACCACGTCCTCTGTGACGTGACTGCAAAGCAAGCAACACACACACACGCCCTCCGCACACACACACATACACACACCCCCACCACGAGCCAATGTCAAGTGCACAGCCGCCTGCGATGCATTCGCATTTGCCAAATTAATCGTATTCTAACACAAGAGCATCGACGTGACACTACCCCTGCACCGTGGAAGCTGAGCGGCACCCACAGCATTGATGGTGAAAATGTGAAATGAAATGTGTGATCATGCGGCGTGCGTGCGTGTGCACGGCACGCGTGTGCGTGCGTGTGCACTCGTCACCGAATGCAGTTGATGTTGGGACGCAGAGAAATTGTATCTCCATACATTCAACATGATCCACTCAGTCGGTGTCACACAAACGTAGAAACAAAACCCTTCTACACACAATCACAACGGCTATTTTTTATAAAAAAAATCTTTTTGAAAGGAGAAGCAAGTAAAAATTGTGTCCGAGCGTAAAAATGTCCGAGCGTAAAAAATGTCCGAGCGTAAAAATGCAATCAAATGAACCCTAACGGGTTCATTTGGTTCCATTTGTACGCTCTCAGAAAAAAAAGCGTCTAAAGAAATCCATTAACATGGTGAAAATACATCTTGATGATGTCATCAAGATCTTTCACCATGTTAGTGGTTTTCTCCAGACCTCCATTTCTTGGGAACACAGAATGGGGGAACTTTTTTATCATGTCCACCTAACACCACGAAGGTAGATCAATGACATAGTAAAATGTTGAAAATGGGTGGAGTTCCCCTTTAAAGATACTGCATCCACTAAAACAGTTTGTCTTTCTTTTGAATTTTCTAAAAAGGTACTATAGTTTGGACTTACGAGTTTTCCATCAGACAGCGACGATGCACTTTTTACCACAGGCATGACAGAAGACATGCAGTGATGGAGAATAATGCCTCACCAGGGCCAGCTGTGGCAGCAAACGGAACAGTACGGTACAGGACTGGACTGGACTGGACTGTACTGTACATGCCCGCACTCAGCCTTTTGGAGAGTGAATAATAAGTGTCACCGTGGGCACCGTGTGTGCGCGCGCACTGCAATCGCGAAACAGAGTGGAGGTGCGATCACAAAGACCAATGAAGTGGAGAGTGGGTGGCATGTGGTGCCGGGATGGCCTGGCACGATGCTGGCCTGAACGGTAGGGGGGGAATCCACGAATAGCACGCATGCACGTACGTACGTACGTACGTACGTACGTAAAAACCCTTTGAGTCACTTCGGATTCCCTCCAACACAGCACTGTCTATCTACACGCAAATGGTTTCCCGCAGACTCCCACCAAGGGTCCTTGGGAGGGTTTCCAGGGGAGCTGATTGGCCTAGGGCCATCCAAGTCCACCCCCCTCACGACATAAAAACCAGAGGGCAGATACAACGTACTGTACAAGACAACAAATCATTCTTCTATGAATCTCTTGCCTGATGAGGGACAAACAGTCCGAAACGTTGCAGTAGTATGTATCAGAGGAAAAAACAGAACCCAGAGAGGCTCAGACAACAGACGAGGGACAAGGCCACAGGATCCACAGGACCACAACCTAAAACATAACTTCAGTAAACCTAACCTTAACCTCAACCATTATAACCGTATTGACCCTTATGAAAAACGGTACAGTCCACCTGTCGCAACGGTCTACCTGTCGCAATGCATTTATAAAACCACCACGACATAAGTCACAGCCGCAAATTCAAAATCAACCTGTATATTGAAGAACCAAAACACCGTGACTGGTTGTTATTGTCAGTACTGGCCGGCAACGTTACTGCGACCACTAGGTTCTGTACGAAAAGCCTTGTTTCGACCAGAATTCCCAACTGGAATCAGGATTTGGAGTCTATAGTGACTGAACGTGTCTGTGCGTGTGCATCTGCAGACACGTATGTGCACGTGCCAACATTGCACAGGCCAGTGTCTAAGTTAACAATAGCCATCCGAAGCACATGTGAGTAGCATTTCCACTAGATCGGATCAAACAAATGTATCTATTCTACGTACTGCATTTTAGCAGCGTTGGTGCCCAACAAATAGTGCAGGCTACATCTTTTGGCAGAAAAAGGATATGAACTTGTCGAGCGTGCTTGTATTTTCCGGGAAAACCTCTGAGAATCCCCGGCCCACAATCTGTGTAGAACAGGACTGCAGTTTCAGAGTGTGTGTGTGAATGTAGAGCTCTCACATCTGTCCACTCAACGGGACTTGCTTGTTCCCTTCCTTGGATGTTGTTCTGGGATTCTGTCACCACTTTGCACTTTGTTTGGCGTGAATTAAACCCAAGGTGAAGCGAGGAAATAGCCTGCACCGTCGTCACATAAGTTACACTTAGGTGCCCCGGTGTCTAATATCAAGTTCTATTTCCTTCTGTGCTGCACAGGATGTTATGAAGCCACAGATTAGATATTGGATGCTCAACCGACAGTGTCGGATTCATTTGCCAGGCAGCCGTATTTTGTTCACTGGCCAATGGCCAAGGGACTTATTACACAAGTTTTGTTTTGGAAGGAAGCACTATACAGCAAATGGACATAAATATAGGAATGCATAGGAGTGGCTGGTGGAGTCATGAGTTTGATTACTGGTGGTATATACCCTGTCGGTCATGGGGGCGTGTTCTCTGCTTTGTGGCATCGGTGCCCATACCCTATGGATAGGTACCAGTGGGGTTGGCAAAAGTCTAATGTATTGGTATTTTATTATAGAGTTGAATTGGTTCATGCATACAGATTGTGACCAGTGTTGGGCAGTAACTAATTAAATAATACATATTACTGTAATATTACTACTTTTTCACCAAAAGTAAATTACTCAAAATGTGTAATAAGTAATATGGTACTCTGCCAAATCATGCCTATAGTTACTTACTTTTGAGCTTGTTGTTGTTGCATGTGAAACAGATTTACAAGCTACAGTATATCAACAGATAGATGCACTATAGTGCACTCAACAGAAATGCACTATAGTTTGTACAACTTAATAATCACCGCACCGTTCTGCATACAGGACATACACTACAAGTTATCACAGGTGTCGCAGGTTGTCACTAAACAGATTGTGTTGTACATCTATATTCATTTGTGGTGTGAAGGGGGAATTGGGAAGTAATATTGTAATATTATTACTTTTTCTAAGGGGTCATAAGTAAAGTAAAGATATTACTCTCCTAAGTAATATTGCCCAACACTGATTGTGACACACATCAACATGCACCTAAAGTAAAGGCGATAAGGTAATAAAGGTGGGAGCAGCAAGCATACAGTAGTTCTTACTCAGTAACTGCAGCTTCTTCAACGATAACAGAAACCATAGGCCTCAGACATCCAGACTTTTATTGGAGCTGCCGGCAGCAAGCGGAAGGCTGATATAATAATGTGATCTAATAAAAATGTTGAGCTTTTACACCCAAATAAACTTTATTTCCATGCGGGGCTCTGAAGCACACAAACCACCCAAAGCTCTGGAAAATGATGCTGTGCAGTGTCATGTCCGCATCATCAATCTCCTACTTGCCGTCAGCGGAGCAGCTCGAGAAACGTCGCAGATTGCCTTTTCTTACTGCTGCTTGGAGGAACAAATCAAGTTTTCAGTCTGCGACAATCTAAAGTGTGAAGGATCATAGTAACTGACAAACTAGGAACACCTCAACACTGTGATAATAACATCAATACTGTGGGAATGTCATAACTATAAGCCTCTTCAGTTCAGACAGATAACTCACAAGTAGATTTAGCCAATACTTATTATAGAATCAGAACGCAAGTGTCATATAATATATTATCTTGCCGTTCGGTTCTGCTGCAATTGTCTCCCTGCTCAGCACAATTAAGCATCATTATTAAAAATAAAGTGCAGGGAGATGGATATACATACTATAGAATAACAAACCCCCATGTGGTGCTGGGGTGGTGGTGGGAGCAGACGATGCATAACAACAAGTAACAACCAGGAAACATTATGCAGAAGGATGGCAGGGAGAATGCATGGGGATGAGTTCAATTGGTCAGCTAGCCTCCACACACAGGCTTTCATTTTTGTCCGCGTTGCGAGGAAACAGAAAGCCTGGACTAATTTGTTAGCCATGGAGGCCTAGAAGTGGGAGTCAACCTTTTGAGGTGGTCATCACTCCAAATGATGTGACGTAGCACTGCAGTGGAGGGGCGGGGGAGGTGCAGGGGATGACAACACGTTGGTGAGCTCAATTCAGATCAGCTCCATCTGCCATCCAGGCTTGGACAGTCCCCGCCCCTCATAGGCCAAAATCATTTCAGATTAAGCCAGGCTTAATTGGTCAGATGACACCACATCAGCGTATGACATGTGGGTCTCGCATGTCAGGGCCCACCCCCACTTGAATCTGATTGGAGGAAGACCCCTCTCATCCTCAAACTGAACCTTTTTTTTTTACGCCAGTCTCACAGTAGGGACATATTGAAGGAACTCGTTATATGGTCAGCACACTAGGGTAGATTATTTGATTATTTTGACTATTGTGTGAAAAGTGAAATTTCAGACATACACAACAAACACTGTACCTGTATACAGTAACCATGTATGTCCCTTGAGCCATGTATGTCCCTTGAGTATAGCATGAAGCCGCTCAGGTATATCCGACTGATCTAACTCTGAAAGCTACATATGGTTTACTGTACACACTGTAGTTCACAAACTTTTAATAAAAGTCATGTACTCCTGGGAACACTACATCCTGCTGAGTACCTCAGCAGCAGGTGGGAAGAATATAAAAAGTATTAAGAAAAAACAAAACAAAAGAAAAGGTTAAATATAGCATATGCTGTACCATTGTATACTGAGAGCATCAGCTGTGTCAGTGCATGCGTGCGTGCGTGCATGCATGCGCGTAGTGTGATCATGTTTTGGTACAATATTCATCACGCTTTATTTTAAATTGTTCTTCGTATTAAACAATGGATTGTGTGTGTCCCTGCAAAATATTATGACACTAGAGTACCACTCACTGTTTGTGCACTGCTAATTGTCTATGAAAATATCCTTTAGCATTCCAGATAGTGCCACGCAACTCATTATGTAATAGATGTGCATAATGAAATATCTATATGCATAATGAATCCTAAACAAAGAGTATAATAGCATAGCATTATGAATACTTGAAGGGTAATAATCTGCATGTTATGCAATAACACGTTGACACACAGGAAGTAGCAGAAAACAGCAGTGATCTCTGTTTTATATGAAACCACGTAATGCGCAGGGTTTCAAGACAATGCTAATTAATACACTGTCTACACAGTTTATACACAGTCCGGGGGAGGCTAGTGAGAAAGACGCAGATACCATCACGGATGCACAATATGTTGAGCTTTCAGGACCAACTAAGAGACAGGTAATTGCCAAGGCGAGATCGAGGCTCCATTAAGCCTCCGATCATTATGACGCACACCATATCAAAAGACTAAAAGAAATGGACTTGGAAAGGACCGACAGGCATGCAAATACAATTAAACAACCTTACTGTCATGCAAAACAAACTTCAAGCATCATACAAAAGAAACAGAAAATGTGCGTCATCATCATCACCACCACCACCACCACTCTTCTCATCACCATCTTCATCAGCATCAAAGAACAAACAGAACAATATCATTCACTGTCATCTACTTTCCTGGGCTGAGAGTTCATTATGGAAGTGGAGGTGGGAACAATACTTTTGGCCCTGCTTACACACACACACACACACACACACACACTGTTATACAGGTCAGTGAGGTTACCTTGCTGGACATCTGCACTATACTGCTGACTTTCACTTACTTTGAAAAGAGCAGTTTTGGCCCCGATGCCGAGATTGCCATACCACCAGATTGAAGAAAAATGCTAATGCAGTCTCTATAGAATTTATTTAAAACAAAAAACGGGTCAAGGCGAGAGGCTCTAATCAATATGGAAACTGTGACATTATTCAGAGTCACGACAGTCATTGGGTGCAATTCAGAAAGGAATCTTGCGTAAGGGACACCGTGTAGCACATGCGTAGTGGTGAAGAACAAAGACCTCCCGAGCAAGGATCTGCCGTGACGCAAAGACTACCTCTAGGCCCGGGCCTGCTAAATTTGGATTAGAGGCCTATACAGGCCGAAAAGCCTGCATGAGGCCTACAGGCTTTGGGGCCTTCGCCCTGCATGACTTTATACATTTTTTTAAGGTATAAACTACACAGTAAAATATATAGCATTGCAATTATGCTTATAATTATAGATAGGACTTGAAGGTATAATGTGGATGTTCTGACAGCCATTTGACTGTTATTTGCAAGTGAATTAATTAGGTTGATTTGTTATTTCATTTGTTTATAGGCCACTGTAGCCTGATCTGATTGTTATCCAACATCAAATAAAATTACTTTGCTGTTGTTCATATGCATATGCAATGTTATATAGTTTATGGATCCATAGGCAGCAGTTGCCATGTGCAAAATACATTTGGGTTTGCAATTTAAACATAGCAGGCGGCGTTGCTTTTAGTAATAAGGAAAAAACGTATCGTCCAATCCCTTCATCCAATCCCTTCAAATGAATCCGGATCAGCCTATATGCAACACTATGCAATGTTTTGTCTTGGCATCAATATCAAACTCTTCCTCTTCATGGCGTTCAGTGAGAAACCAACGAATAATTTGAGAGGTGGAATTGCATGTTCAGAACAGCCGCCTGTTTATCCCAACACACAACAGCACTAGTAGTCACATTATCAAAATAAAGATTTCATTCTACCATAGCCTACTCAGCCTACAACAATTGTTTTAATTCAAAGTGGTGATTCTGTCATCGCTTGAGATTGCAAACCTCCGTGTACAGTCAGGATTGTTACATACTAGGCCTGTCCCGACTAAGGATTTCTATAGTTGAAATTAATATGAATAAATGTGCCGTTAGTTGCCCCCGCGGGCAAAAAAAATAGGCCTATAGCCTTTAAGCCTTTAAGTTTTTTTTTTTACTGAACAACAAAGCACAAAATACTTCGAATCTACACAATTAAAAAAATGTAAACGAATTGTTATTTTTAAACAATAAAAGACAAAAAAACACTTATTAAAAACTGAACAACAAAACACGACTTTGTTTCTTTCGTTGAATAAAACAAACATGTGCCTTAACACAAGAAAAACGGCACGGTTATCTTGATCGAAATATTAATTTAGAAGTAAATATACCTAGAACGATGGGGCATTCGCGGTCAGTTGACTGTCCTCACCCTCCTCCTCCGCTAATCCTCACAGAAGGATTTTCACAATGGGATATTTGCATTTCATTTGCGATGAAAACTTCTAGGCGAAGGAATTCACGCTGCATCGCTTGTCGATGCCCGTGTTACCGCACGGCCATGCCGCTGGCTCTGCAGTGGCGGAGTTTCTGGTCAAATCCAGGGCCGGATATACATGGACAGGGGAGGGCAGTGCACATCCAAACGTGCGTCTTTCTCCTCAAATCAAAGGTTACCGGGATCAAATCTCTTCTCTTATGACGTTTCTGACATATCTCATCAAATGAGGATAATTCCGGTTCCTTGGTGTGAAAAACCTTGGAGTTGCCCCACCCGGCAATCTTCCAGCCCCCCCTTGCCAGGCTCGATGAGTCCGGGTCTGTTTTTTTTCCCTTCTCGCTTCTTCCCCCAAAAAATGCGTCTCTTTTTTTCTCTCTTTTACACTGGGGCGCAGACGAATGTTATAGGCCTGTGCAAAAAAGAAGAGCGGCTTTTTCTGTCTTTTTAATGGATTAACACGGGCAGAAAACTGACTATAGAAGAACATATAGAGGAGGGCCTGTTGAATACGCCGGTCGGTGAGAAAAGAAAGATTTATAACGGGCGACAAATGGATGTAAATACTCCTCGGGATGAGTGGATCTTTTAGATCCCATCTCTGTCAATCTAATCTCCCGGACCAGTGTTTTCTTGAGGGTTGTAATGACAGTATTATCGTCCGCGCCGGACATCGATGCATTCAAGCTGCGATAAGCGCTCCGTATGGGTTATCATTGGCGTGTTCTCCACTGGACTTTTGTGAGATCAAGTGGTCCTTGAGAGTGTTCCAGGTGGTCTCCAGGCTAAATGATGGAGATGTGAATGATCAAGCATACCCCTGTTTTGCCGACTTTTTTGCAATTTACTTCATAACATTTCACAGACTTGGGATAAATGTTCGCTACATAAAGCAAAAAAACATGGAACATTTCTTTTCAACAAAACATATTTGGTTTCATGTTTCTGCTGTCAAGAGTTAAAATATTTATATCATCTGAATTAGCGCCACCCAATTGAGAATGTAGGAGTTTAATGTTCATTTGCGAGAATCCATGCAGCCTGGAATTGTGGACAGAACCAAAAAAAGGTTTGGGGTCTGTGGGGTGAAAATGTCCTCAAATGGTGGTCCTTGGCTCAAATGCTGGTAAAATGGTAGGCCTGACAAGGTTGAAACCACTGTCGTAGCTTAATAAATTATTTTAGTTTAATCTTGACACGACTACTCACTTGTGTGTCCCGCTGCAGCCCAGTCCAAATGAATGAATGAATGTAAATAGCCTAGCCTACTCTTACGAGCTTACAATGCGACGCAATTCCACTGTGAGCTGGTGAATCTGCTATAAATCTGTCTGTGCCCATAATTTATAATTATACATAAAAAAAAACATTAAACGAATTTCCCTAAAAGACTGTCAGGGATATCCAAATGAAGAATAATAGTGAAAATTGCGGACGATACGATATTGAGTAAAGTTAATTTAATTAAACATTGTCCACATTTGAATGAAATGATTAAATCCACCGCTTATATTTAACACAGCCACATGTGAACAGGTGTGTGTGTGTGTGTGTGTGTGTGTGTGTGTGTGTGTGTGTGTGTGTGTGTGTGTGTGTGTGTGTGTGTGTGTGTGTGTGTAGGAATGGATTGCTTCTACATTTATTCATATGAAGGCCTTATACAATGTTGGTGGTCTATCTATTTTGGCCGCAAATGTTCGGGAAACGGCGCCTCCGCTGTTATTCCTCAGGTATTCCCAGAATGCATTGAGACACTTGGCAAGAGCAAACTATCTTGAGAGACTATATGCTGCGTGAGCCACGGCGTTTCCCAAAAAAGGACATGGTTTGGGATTCGCTGCACAAGGAGCCAATGAACAATTAGACAGGCTTCATTTGCGGCCTATGGACATATGTGCGCATGTGCTACACGGTGTCCCTTACGCAAGATTCCTTTCTGAATTGCACCCATTGCCTGTCCCCTTGTGCAAGCGTCAGTGTTGGAATTTAAATGTAACTTATAGATATTTGCACGCTCTCCCAATATTGTACCAAATCATAAATGCGATATTATGTTAATAGTTGACAGCTATGTTATCTAATATTTTTTGTGTGAATACACATTTATGCACATTATTATAATGTATTAATCTTTTATTTAACATGACAGCATACAAATCTGTTGTTGTCACACAGACCCGTGTTTCATTGGCAAACAATGTTAGGACAGAAACTGTCAGAATGCTGGTGGGATATGATTAATTGTCAGTCCCTGTGCGGCCGCAGGCCTGCACGGTATTCATTGCGTATTCCGAGTCATATCCATCTATATTATTTTCCACGTGGCATCTGTCTACCTGCCTTGTGGTAAGCCTCACCTAATGGCTGCATTTGTGTACTGTGTACTGTGTATGCATGCGCGGGCATGTGTGCATGGTTGCACTGTCCGGCATGAAACACTGTGTGTTTCATCATCGCCGATGCCACTCCACTCCGCGATACCATTTGACCCCCTTTGCACCGGCACGGGACGGGCCAATCAAAATGTGACAGGTCATTTACTGTGTCTGCGCCGCTTGGCTGAACAGCTCTCAGCTCTCTGGCACCGCCACTCTCACTATAAGCAACGCAATCTCCTCAGCACAGGCCAAGGGACATCCTGGCAAGACCGTTGGATTGCATTAACGGGCCATTCTTCGTTTTAAAGTTTCTCTTTTTCCTTGTGTGCACGTCTGTGTGTGTGTGTGTGTGTGTGTGTGTGTGTGTGTTGCAATTTATGCATTTATGGTCCAGTGGAAAGCAGTATAAACAAGCGGAGAGGAGGGATGCAACACGGAACCCTGACCTGGTCACGTTCTAGTTTGCAGTGTCTCTGGACCCATTTTCATCAACACAATGTTAAAACTTTGAAGACAGTGTGAAAATTCATTCAATTCATATACAATGTATTTCTCTGAGTGCAGGTCACAGGGGGACACCCGATGTGGTGTAGCTTTTGTCCCATGGAAGACACCAGACGTGGTGTCATGGGTTGAAATGATACAGAATGACGGGGGTCATCCTCCACCACTGGCAGGCCTTTCCTTCCTGCAGCACAGTGGTTTTCATTTAGCCCGTCAGAGCCAACACATGCAATATTCTGTTGAATAGGATTTTGTTCACAATTTAACAATGTATTGATCTTGAGACCATTAGGAGGGATAACAAACAAATGTTGATCAAAATAACAATTCAAATCCAACTGTAAAAAGAGAATTAGTATCTCATCATGTAATATCGGTATTCTCATTGTCCAAATGTTCTACTTGACTATTACAAGACACCCTTAACCCCTCTAACATGAAATATTACCTCTCCTGACAAAGTCTCATAATATAATGAATAGATTTCATTATGGTTGGTTAGCCAATGAGAGTAGCCAGAGAGATGTAATTTGCCCAGAGTGCCACAGGGGGGCACTTGCACTTCAGTTTCAATATCAACTTTATCTACTCAGTCACACTGCCAAGCAGCAGCACATGTAACCCTCCTGGGCAAACCAAATCGATGTTAATATGACAGCAGTGGTCACATTAAAACCTGTGATTATTTGATTACGGAATGTAAAAGCACTCAGCAATATCTCCTTGATGAATCTGGAATCTTTAGATGCTGCTGGTTTTGCTAATCTTTAGTACTTTCACATTTCCTCATCGGGTCGTAACAGCCTGGTGGGGGCACTAGGATCCAGAGAGCCTGGAGCTGTTATTGATTACACAATAGCGCTTCAAAGGCAAACTAATTCCCGCTGGGGACGCTGTGGGTGCCGGCTGCACGTCTCCTGCTCCGTGTCATCAGCGCCCATACTCGAGGCAGGGGGTTGGCGAAGGGGACTATGTCCGGCTGGGGAAATTCCCCCCTGTCAGGTAAATAGAAGCAGCTTGGACTCCTCATGCATAGAAGGAGCCATGAGGTCAGTCCGCTACCCCTCCCCCAGGTTGGCGGAGGGTGTGTACAGCCAACGATGACATTACATAATTGGCACTGGCTGAAAAAAAGAGATGGTGGAATAAAAAAGACAAACTACAAAAAACCCTTTGGCACAGGGCTCCCCACGGGTCTGCCTTTGGCCAAGTCCTTTTCTCCTCCCCTACTCCAAATCTATAAAGCGAAAATAACAGATCTACAGTGCTTGTGCTTGCAAACATTGCAAAATTGTGACAATAAAGACGTGCGTCTGCATGTGTCCGTCACTATCAGGATTTCTGGTCGAGGTCTGCACTATACAAGCGCAGCCAAACACTTGCAACATTGTGCAAAGGTATGCTATGAAACCTATTTGCCATTCTCTCGTTATATATCATGCACACTGCAGAGGTGGGCAATTATTTTTCCCAAGGGGCCAAATGAGATGCATAAAATATTGTGGAGGGCCAAGACTAAAGGCTGAACTAAAGTCTGCGTAATATTAATTTAATTTCAAGATAAAAGTAAGCGTAAGACCAACCATTTTGACCCTCTATTTATTCAGAATTTGAGCCACAGAGGACCACCATTAGATTACATTTTAGCCCGCACAGACCCCCAAAACTAAAGATTTGTTTTGCTTTTTGTTCACAACACCAGGCTGGATTTCACAAACAAAACAGTCAAACATACATATCAAAATGACCATTGATCTACATTCTCTAGTTGTGTAGACTTGGGCTATTTTCAATGATGAATATTTTAACTCTTGAGAGTGTGAAAATGAAACCAAATGGTCCCTTGCGGGTCCATTTGGTTTAATTTTTACGCTCTCAAAGAGTTACATCTGGGTTAGCCAACTTTCCATTTTTAACTGGAACTCACTTAAGGACAATGGAACTCGCTTAAGGACCATGGTACCCTTTCACGGGCCGGTCAGAATCAGCCAAAGGGTCTCATTTCCCCCCCGGGCCGCATAATGCCTAGGTATGTCACACTGTATTATGTAACCTATAGCATAAGCCTGTGAACTGGACATATTGCAATAAGGGCTTCTATGAACTCTTCATTAGCCCACATGTGTCCTCTGGCCTGGGCTCCTTTACATGACGCTGCATAGTACGTAATGATGCCTTCTCCTTCATTCTCATGTGCCAAAAACAACGTCTTTTATTACACAATGGTATAGTCACTATGTTTAATGTGATTGCATTCACACCTGCAGTGATCCGCATTCGGCTGTGTTTTGAAGTGAAGCGAAACCACTTTTTTGGGGATGAGGATAGAATATACTCGAATCCTAATGATGCACATTAGGATTCGAATGAGACTTCACACTTGCCAAACAAAGTGCACTTTCTGACGACATGCAGCATTTTGATCGTAGTAAATCAGCAGGACTTGGACTGCTTTTTTCTGTGTGTGTGTGTGTCACCCTTCCAGAATAGGGTCGCTAGGATTGAAGTGGTTAGTAAGTGAGAGCGATGTTGCATTTGAGGTCACTCAGACATGTGCCACTGACTATAAACTGTGGTCATGATATCGATCGGTGGCATCATATTGCTGCTGGCCCTACACACACATTTGTGGCACATTGACGGGACGTACAGTATTACAGTAACAACACATTACTTCATGTGGGACAAGCATCCGCCATGGGAAAGTGGGAGCATAATTTTTGTATTTTTCCTTGAATCAGAGAATTCAACGAGCAACATAAATGATCCAACTACTCAGAGAGTTACATTCCCTATCATTTAACTTTGATTACCTAACAATTTGACACATATCGACTTGTCCCTTTCCTATTCTAGCCAAACCCAAGCATCTCCTCCGGACTTCGCGCTTCGTTCTAACCTGTGATCCATCCACACTAGCAGCAGTACCATGTCTCTTCAGCAGCCTCTCGCTCAGACTGGGCTTCTTCCACTTGCGGGGCATGCTGGGGACCTGCAGGGGCCAGCGGAGCGTGCCCAGGCTCAGGCCGAGGCCCCCCTTCAGGTTCAAGTTGCTCAGGCTGCCGCCCAGGTCGGCGGCCCAGCCGCGCAGCGCGTCCATGGAGAGCTTCTTCTTCAGGAGGCGGATGGCGGGGGGGCCCTCGCCGGCGCGCGGGGTCGACAGCAGGGTGGGGGCGCTGCCATAGCCGTAAGAGCCGTGCTCCCAGCGCCGCGACGTGCCCATGTTGCTCATCGCCAAAGAAAACAAATTATGTATATACCGGTATGTATATCCCCTTGCGAATTCAACAGGAGTCACTGAGGCACATAATCAAACGCTTGCTCCGACTTGTGCAGGAATTTCCGCAATGTAAACAAAAAAACAGGTCGTCGACATGCTATTTCTCAAGTAGCAATCTCTCTCCAGCATCCTTCCTATGTGAATGAATCCAAAGGGTTGCCTATACATTTGTGAAGAAATGTTTCAACTCCACTACAACAGAGCCACTACAACACTCAACGTTAGCATTCCACTTCCATGATGAGTCACAATCCGTGGCAGACCCTAGCCGTTCCCTCTCTCTATGCGTCGCGGTACCCGGGCAAGCAGGTTGAGTGGCCGGTGTCGGAGGGGGTCTGGCGTGCCACTATGTTGGGCGTTTGGAGGGCCAACAGGCGACAGAGCGCGGGATGGGGTGTGGGGAGGGGAAGGGGCTCTGGTTGGGGTGGGCTGAGCCCAGAGGGGGAACGCACGCGGCGCGACACATATTCAATATATCTGATCCGGTGAGAGCCGCAGTATAGCCGGGCCACAGTGTAAGGGGCCAATGGGATTAGAACGCCGGCGCGGCCCCGGCCATGTAAATCAACATGGAGGCATAATTAATGCCGGAGGGGAAAGCCAGCTCTGTCAGGAGGCCAGAACTAGATTACAGGGCGGATCAATGGAGCACGCAAGCAAGGAGACGCGCAGTAGCAGCAGCCAGCCGCCATCGCCGGCACCATATACCACTAAAATAATGACATATGAAACCAAATGAAGTACAAAAAAAAAAACCCTCGCCGACTGCCAGGAGGACGTAAATCAAATCCAAAAAACAGTACAATGTCTCAAGGCTAATTGAAAATTCTTAGAATAAAGCGGCTTCAACCTTTTGTCCTCCCCTTTGTGATTGGAGCAATCAGAGCAAGGCCGTTCAGCGACGGCTCGGGTAGAATAAGATGAGTGGAGAGAGAGAGAGAGTGGAGAGAGAGAGAGAAACGAGGATTATGCTTTGTCAGGCTGTCCGCTATCCTCCTCTCTCTAACTTCACGCTCCCTGTCTGTTTTTCATTTGGCCATTTGTCAGCAGCACTTTTTCACTCAGAGCCATGGTGACTATCTCCCTGCCACACTCTGTCAGTCTGTCCTGTCCTTCTCTCCTCTGTTCTGCCTGTCTCAAGGTGGATCACTCTGTGGTGGTGGTGGTGGGATGGATGGATGTGTGTGTACTGTGTTGACGCGGTTTGTTGGGACTCTGCTGGATTAGCCTCGCCTGGCCACACACCGATAACAATGTGCAGGTATACCACCAACCACCCACCCACCTACCCACCCGCACACACCCACACATCACTACCGCCACCAACACCACCAAACCTTCACACAACCATGGGGAAAGATAGCGCCAGTTCTAAGTCCTCACTAAGTCTAGTTGTCACCTTAATATTTACAAAGTTGAAATATATGCTGCGTTGAACCTATTACTGCACTAGTTACAAGATGTTTACCTCAACTTAACACCACATCTAAACAACATCAACAAGTGGAACATGAAACGGTAATGTTACTCTTGGAATCTACAACGTACTTTGTGGGGATATACAAAAAAACATACAGATTCCCATTCCCAGGTGCCACTCCAATACTCCTGCATTTGTTCTGGAAATACTTATTCTGAAGGTTTTCATGTTTAGAGTTGCTGATTCTTCTCTTTTGTTTTTGAATCAATTGTCATTTTTCAGCACTTGTTTCCATTGTAAGTAAAATAAGTTAATATATACATGTACCTCTGAATAGCATGTGGGCCTACTGTACATAACATCATTGCAAATGTCCTCCATTGACAATTTACTGTGATAGATGCAGTATTGTTCTCTGTCACATTACTTTTGACAATGTCCATTAACTAATAACCACGTTCTGGGTAAATGCATTGAATTAGTTCTCCATACAACTGTGAAAGGATATCTACCCAAATTGCTATTTAGAAATTTGTTCTGGAGAAGGGGACGTACAGTACATGCAGCAAAGGTCGTCTTGATCTGGACTTAAACAAGTGACATGCTGTCAACCCCTAAGTCCACTAATTTAACATTTTTACTATGCAATTAATATACCTATGTCAAAATAAAAATACTCACTTTCTGTGCCTAGAAATGAAGGTCTGAAGAAAATTATTAACGTGGTGAAACACGTCTTTATGACATCATCAAGATGTACTTCATCATGCTAATGGATTTCTTTAGATGCTTGCCTTTGTACGCTTCTGGAAAATGGGTGAAATTCCCCTTTAAGGCAGGTGTGGTTGCTGCAAAAAAGGTATACTGGCAAAGTGGAGAGCCTCCAATCTCTCCATGTTTCAAAAGGTTGCTCACCGAGAGGCTCTCCATTTCTAAACTGGAACAACAAATTCGTCATGATTGACAGAGGACACGCTAAGTTCTCCCCAAAATGTGGACGCCAGTCCTTGCAGTACTCAACAGTAGCTGAGTATTTTGTTTATATGGCTCCTATGGATTGCTATGCATTTTTTTCACAGTTTAAATATAAACTGAAAAAAAAAAAAAAATCAATTCAATAAAGTCACTGCCGACATTGACCTCTGGCCATCAAACTGTGCCACATGAGACAGAGCTCTGATATGACGCATGAAGTTTCATGGCCTTGTGTTGTGATTTGGCGATGATGAAAGCACAAACATTGCAGACAGAGAGACACACACACGCGCGCACACGCACACACACACTCTTTTTATACGGTGGTAAGGCTAAAAGACTTGACTACTTGTTCAACCATGACAGGCAGGGAGGGGGAAGACAGAACGGGGAAGGGTGGGGTCATTGTCATGCTGTGTTTGAGCCCTGCAGCAGAGGTATGGTAGTCACACAGACTAATCAATGTCTGTATAAAAGGCCCAGCCGGCGTGGGCGAGACATGGGGGGGTGGGGGGCGCAAAATCTGTCCACGGTGTGCACCTTTCTGTCTCCTGCCTCTCCAATTTCTCCTCCAATATATTTCTGATGGCGCAATACGCTCCGCTCGCGGGGAATTCGACCATTGGACCGTTCCACATCATCAGCGCGCCGTCCCATCTATCTGTCCAAACTGTCACACGGGTTGGAGCGAGGCGGTGAGTCGCTCCGCAGTTCTCTGTGTTCCTGTTTTTAACGCTTGTTTCCTCATATGGGAGGTACTGTTTGCTTGTTTTGGGTTGTGTTTTCATGTGGGGACTGCGGATGAGATGTTTTTCTCGATGTCATGCCCATTAAGATGCACTGTCCCGTCAACTGGCATTACGGCAGTGAATAAATATAAGCATAGACCTGAATACAAATGTCTAAATAAAGACATGAATCTTTTGAGTTTGTATTTCGCGAAATAATCTCTACTGAGAGATGTCATCTCAAAGTCGTGTGTGCATGTAAGAGAGAGGGACAGTGAGAGGTTGAGAGAGAGAGAGAGAGAGAGAGAGAGAGAGAGAGAGAGAGAGAGCTGGTGAGAGAAAGGGAGAGGTGGCTTGTAAATTTAGAACACTGTTGTCGACAACAACAGAGTACGTTATAAAACTTTACCATGCTCTACTTGTTTGGAAAGCTGGTGCTTATGTCGCTTGCTGCAGGAAAATGCCTCTGCATATCAGAGCTTCGGTGACTACGGTTACGTCATGAATCCATCATGACGTATGTCGGTATTTGAAACAAAATCAGTACATAAGCTTATAGGTGTGAATTCGAGATTGACGATATGATTGGTCAAAATTGTACAAAATTGTCCATAAAAATGCCACATTGGTATCAAAGACAATCTCAACGTAATCATATCTTCACTGATGTTGATGACGCAATAATACTGTTACTTCAAGGCTTTGATGAGCGTCAGCTGTTGGCAGGGTATTTTGCAGTACTTTCAACAGCAACATGTATTTATTTATTTTTTAAATCAGTGATTAGTTCAATATAAATATGTTATAATAGTGTAATATGTTAGCATCAGAATCAGCCAATATAACCCTGCAAATATTCTGAGATTGGATCATGATTTCAATACTGTGCGGCACATCTTTGTAAATGCATACAATCTAGTATTATGTATTTAGGGTCAACTCAACACCCTAACTCAACTAACAGCGAGCATGCTGTACATGTACTATAGCTGTACTATATACTTTATATGTACATGTATATATAAGGTATCCGAACACAGCATGTTACTTTAGTGTAAAGTTTACATTAAGCTTATATATTTTTAACAATCACGTTACCGTGCCAACAAGAACCACGTGAGAGTGTGCGACCACTCTGATGCAGATAGATGTACCGAAGGTGAGAATGTCTGTCATAAATATTCATAACTAGTCCACTCCACTCAAACTCATTAACCACTTTGAACCTGGCAGCCCTATTTTGGGCCTGTCATTATCGGTCTACATGTTTAAACCAAACAAGGAAAGACATTCTAACAAACGTTCAAAAAGAGCGAGCCAACATTGTCCAAGTTGGCAAAGTGGAACATTTTCGCTATTCATTGTATGACAAAGTATACACTGATGACACTAGATGTATTTAAGGAAAATACTGTTAAAGTTTTAACACTATTTTCTTTTTTGGGGGTTAGTCTTGTCATCTAACTGTCAAAGGCAATCTGCAGTACACTGCAGTCGGTGACATCCAGACGTTTCCAGTCAAACATGGACTTTTATTTATTTTTTATTTTTATTACAGCTGTGAAGACAGCTTCATTTCAAATCTTCAGAGAGAGGCGGTTGCGCGGTCGCCCACATGCACGTCTCCCACTCGTTATTGGATTGGATAAGTAAGCGTCAGATTGCAGTAAGTAAACGGCTGCTCTGGACTTAACGCTTCCTTTAACTTTGTGTGGAGACAGATTGCCTTTGATGGCCGCAGTGTGGTACTGCAGAATTGCTGTGACCAAGGAAAAAAGGGGAACAGACCGGCATTTCAAAACAACCAGGACATCAGGCGCAAGATGAAGGAGTGGTGCCACATATAAGACAGGCTGTTCATTATTCAATCGGTGTGTTTCAGCCAAGCTATTAATTAGGGCCAGTCAGAGACGCATTCTAATCAAGCGTTCAATTCCAATTAAACACAATTAGCGGGGGAATGAGGCTCTTATTAGAAACATGAAATGTGCTTAAACACGAATCCTCCAAACACCACTTACAAATTAATATCAACTGTGCAATGTTATGAAGCTCTTGAGACAAACCTAGAACTGAAGAACATATAACTAAAGCAACTCGGACTCTTAGCCAAGGTCAAACCTAAGCTCCTTCAACATTTTATTGATTGGGCAGTCCTCACTCAGGTGCTTTTATTTGTTCAATAAATCTCTACAATCTCTACTACATCTCTACTAGATGCACGCCGCGAACTACAGTAGGACTAGTAAGTTATGCATCCAGCAAGAATAGTTATGATGAGTGAAATGTAGAAGATCTTTCCAGGTATGTAAATGTTCTTAATTAAATACACCAATAACTAAAAAGAGGACACATGTATTATTATTATTATTGTTATTGGGAAACAAAAGGATGGAAATGCTATTGAATGTCCTACAGAGGTGAGATCATTGGACTGCATACAGCCACAAATATTACCTCTGAATGAATTCATTACAGCTCGTGCCAAACATTTAATAGCCCAATTGTAATGCCAGACAACGCAGATGCAAGAGCTCAAATATTATGCATGCAACTTATTGTGATCAAAGCATTTAGCTATTGACATTAATCCTTCGCCCAGCGGTACCACCCATTGTGACCCCCCCCCTTTTTTTCTTTTTCTGGCACATACTGTTGAATGAAATCTCATTCTGATGATATGAGGTATGGTAATAGGGTTTTATGCAGGATATACCAAAATAGCCAACCTGATTTAACCTCATTAAAAACCTCATCGCTCCCTCACCACAGCTGAACTACTGACTCATCTCCTGACACTGGTTTGTTGGCCTCACACCATTATATAGCCTCGTAAAGGTCCTGCTTCATCTCGGACGGTGCTTTCCACATAACGTCTCATGCTTTGTCCTTGCTTTGCCCTGGCGAGGCTCGCGTTTATTCCTCTGCTGCGCTAATCTTGCACAGCACGTTGCATTCTGAACAGTTTGCTTGATCAGTCCACTCGATAGGTACATAACAGGACTGCATATTCACAGTCAACATACTGCAGGCAAGAAGCAGCCAGTTGTTTTTGAGTGGTGCAAAACCGAGCAGAAAAAATATATACGTATAGCTATATATCTATTTTGATTTTTGGATGAAAAGTTGCCTCCATTACTTTTAGGTTTAGTGACTAACATTAAGCAAGAACAAAAAAGTCATCATGAATCTTAACGTAATGCTAATAACATAACAGTGGAATACCTATCAAAGGAAACTACATAAGTGTTCCTGATGGCCTCGATTGTAGAGCACAGTACAATAGCTCAACTGTTAATAATAAATGTATAGCTGCACTGACCGCTCTGTTCACATAGGTGTGATTTCTTTCTTCTTTTTTTTTTACAATCATGGAGATCCGGAAATAATTCAGAGAACTCTGCAGATTATTGCAAAGTATTTTTTTTAAATATAATACTTAATGCAAATTGATTGATATCTAATCAAGACAGATATGTCAGATACTTCATATTCCATCCTGATTGGCTAAGATTGGATTTCAACGTCTGCAGGAGTGCAATTTGCATGGGGAAAATGCTAGTCTGTTGAAAGTAGTCTAGACAGCTTTAAGTAGTCTTGGACTTCATGCCCCTACCTCTCTATAATGATTAGAAACCTATAAATTACTTTTTCCCTCAAAATTTAAATCATTATTAACTAACAAATAACACCTCTCCCCCCAAAAAAGTTATCCTTTGTAAAAAAGAGAATCCTTCAAATGTGTAATTGCTGCTGCATTGTACAGAACAATGTTAACATTAGGTATGAAAATCAGGTTGAAAATGTATGACCTACAGATAAATGTATTCCCAATAACTACCGTGGCCTTGAATCAATGAAATAAATAAACAATGAACTCTGAGGAAGGAATACATTTTCAACAGTACTGTGCTTCCGGGGCCGACAGTGGATCTTTAAATCATTTACGTGATGAAAATCTAATGGGTAGTTTCTGTGGGGGACTTAACACCTGGCAGGGCACATTTTAGATGCAGTAAAGTTTCCTTGCATCAAATACTTGATAACAACCCATTATAAAAAGATTGATTTTAGTCAAAGCACCTTGGACTTGCTTTGACTAATACAGCGACCGATGAGGCATACAGTACGTTTTAATCTAAACTGAGTAATGGCGTGTGGATACAATCCTGGTGACCTTTCCAACATCCTTGAACAACAATTAAAGTAATTTCATACTAATAATACATAAGTTAATATTTCAAAGCCTTGTGTTGCTGATATACAATTCATTTTGATTGTCTATGGAAACATAAATATCTATGACACAAAATTCTCCGTCCTGTCTCCGTCCTGCCTGTTCATTTGGCCATTCCTAAAATGTCCATGATGCATTTAATGGATAAGCACCAGCCTGGCACACATGTTATAATGTATGTTATAATGGTTGCAATAACTTTACAGCAAGCTGATTTCTGGTGTCAAAATCGCTAGTTTGTCCAAAATGTAGTGAACGACGACAATGTCACACCAAAAGTGGTGCCTAGCTTGAAATGCAGTTGCTTGTTCAGTGCTCTCATATGTTTTCAAAATATTTTTCATGGCCGTTTCAACGATTTTTTTTTCCAACAAAATTTGATTATAAATTATGTCAAGTCACAGGATTTACAAAAACAAAATAAGTAAAATCACTAACAAAAGAGTACATCCTTCACTGGTCAAGTATAAAGTTACATGAGGGACGGTCAGACCACTCTCGGGTGTCACGGTGTAAGAATCTCAATACCGGTTTTATAGTTTGCTTTGATACCGGTATTATCGGTTTTATAGTTTGGCCTCGGAGTCCTGGCACATGCAGGCCAAATACTCAATCAACATAATAACATAGGCCTATATGATGACATTTTAGCCCCACAGACCAAAAACTAAAGATTTATTTTGCTTTTGTCCACAATTCCAGGCTGGATTTGGGAAACAAAATAGTCAAACATACAGATCAAAATGACCATTAATCTTCGACATTCTCTAGTTGTGTAGACTTCATGATGAATACTTTAACTCTTGAGAGTGTAAACATGAAACCAAATGGACCCGCAAGGGTCCATTTGGTTTCATGTTTACGCTCTCAAAGAGTTACATCTAGTTAGAACGTGCAATGTTGTTTTTTTTTTTTTTTTTTTTCGGTACATTCGGTGGGCAAGCAAAGTACCGGTTTTGTGGTCCCATACCGGTATTACCGGTAATACCGGATACCGTGACATCCCTGGGTGGTACTGTATGTAACAGTGACTCAGAGGTAAATACATTCCCTCAATCCCCTGTCCCACAATCTCACGGACAATTGAAAAACATGAAGAGAAATGGAAAAAAGTAAACACAGGAGAAACAGCAGAGTTTTGAGTGTGTCTTGAGTGTTGTTAGCCTGGCTAAAGCCAGACTGAATCAGCTGTTGGCAATAAAAAAATTGGCTGTCTGACAAGCAATTTTTTTTGCCAACAGCTGATTGGGTCTGGTTTTATTCAAGCTAATTTGTTGTGGTTCGGTGCTGGCCAAGACATGTTCAGTGTTCAAAAATAATAATAATAAAAAAACCCTCTTCACTTCACCATCTGGCGATATCATCTTGTTTGAGTTGGATTTTCAAATACTGAAGGCCAATTATGCAGGCAGGGATTTTGATTCAAATTTTACATTGGGAGGTTCTGTCCCAGCCCTGCACAACAGATAGCAATTATAATTAAACGATGTCTACGGTATGGCAGGTGGTCTCTCCACTGTTGAAAGATCAGAACTGTCTGAGGCCGTTTTGTCGTTACACTATAGGACACTTTGTTAAAATTAGTTCATGCGCTTTCACCACGCCTTACATCATTTACATGACAGTAATGATGACCAGCGCCGGATCTAGGCATGGGCATATGGGGGGCAATGCCCCCCCTAAACACTCTGACTGCCCCACCAAACATGATGGCATGCAAAACAACCCACATTTCAAAGATATTTCAAATTAAAGTGCTTATGTTTAAAATCATTTGAAACACTACTACTGCTACCATCCAACTGCAATTGTGGCACCGCTAAACCAACACCATTTCGTCATTCAACCAGCGACACACAGGCGATGAAGCCGTACCCATACCATTTTCAGCTGCCCCCTCCCCCAATTGGGAAATGATACATCCGGGCCTGATGATGACTATTAAACAGACAATACTTCCACCCAGGGGTGTTTCTTGCATTGGGGGTTATAATGGTTTATAACACCGGCAGTGTCGACGGTGCGGCCCCAGTGGCCGGCGAGGCGCAGCTACGAATTAATGTCTGTAATTCAAGATCTTCACAGGTGACACGGGGCACCAATTAGTGATGTTCCCACTGCGTGTGAGACGCTCACACTCACTGCTGCACCATGTGCACCATCATGCTCTCTCTCTGCTCTCGCCTCCCACTCCAGTTCAGGGGTGGAACAAGTACTTTGTTTAACTCGAGTAAAAGTAGCAGCACAATGCTATATAGTAAACCATACTCTGTTACGTAAAAGGCAATTCCACCTGTTTTCAACATTTTACTATGTCAATAATATACCTTAGAGATGTTGTTGTGGACATAATAAAAAAAGGTCCTCCGATTCAGTGTTTCTAGTGTTGGTCTGGGGGGAAAAAACATGGTGAAACACAACACCTTAACTTAGTTTGAATTATGAATATGAACTGGCCATATATGAAGTGTGTCTTGACGGTATATTATAAGCTACAGGGTTTCATGAGGTCAGATCAACATATGGGATGACAGAACAGGAAGTGGGGAAAGAGCAACATATGGTGTGTCAAAATACGCTGCCTATATATCGCAATTCTTAATGCCATGATATCAATATCGAATCACCAGGTTCAAAATCTATTTTTTTTAATATATTTATGTAGGGTCTATTCATTAATGTGTTCATGTCAGGAAGACAGACTGATGTTATTAGGCTGCACTGTTGTGTGTGATTGATTTTTTGTTATTTATATTGTTTAAAACGGCTTTAAAATGTTGTAGTTGATTGAACTTGTCATGGTCCATATTGTTCAGAATTGTTTTAAAAGGGAATTCTGCCCATTTTTGACTTTTTACTGTACTGTATTTTACTTGAACAATATGTGTTTGTTAATGATTTTTCTTTTAGGACCTTTTTTCTGAAAATGAGTGAAATCCCCCCTGGAATCCCCCTTGTTCTAGTTATCCAGTATAATAAAAGCACAGTCATTTGTGGGAAAAAAATGTGATATATCGATATATCAAATCGAATTGCAGCATAACTAAGAATCACAATATAAATCGATTCAGAACCCTAAGTATCAATATTGTATCGTATCGTGAGGTAAGTGAATCGTCCCACCCCTAGCAACAATATGGGTATATTGTTGTTTTTTAACATGCACCCTATTCTGAAAATGATTCTTAAAGTAGCACTATACCACTGATGGAATATTTAACCAGGCACAACCTGCAGCACGAGGGTAACATCCTGTATAATGTAGTGTTATGTATAAATTGAAGTGAACTTTGTTATGAATTGCGATGTTTCACTGCAAATTATCCCGGTATAGAATGATGTTTGGCTTTGCAAACGCAGCGAAACATCACCTGAGTGAAATAATAGCCCCTTTTTAGTCCATTTGAATAAAAGACAAGCACTCTCCTCTCCACATACAGCGTGTGTACGCGCGCACATGCACGCATATGCACGCTGTATATTGCGACCGCACGCAGATTGTTGCTAAGCAGCACGCTGCTTGGTGTTTAAGTGTGCTACCTACCGTTGGATCATATAATTTACTGAGTACTGTGAATGATGTATAGCAGCAGCACATACAGGTATAGGAAATGAACAAAGGTCCTTTCAGCTGGAGTGTAAACAGGTGGGGGGCTTATATATGCGATCTAAAGGCTAAAAAAAGAACAGACAGCAGAACTGCTTTTACACTGCATTTACTACTGGCTGAATTCTGTATTCTGTAACTGTATTGCTTTTGGCGCACGGTAGGGCTGTGCAATTAACTAACAATGCAACAAAACCAAAGTGGTAAATGCTGCATTTATATAGCGCCTTTATACAAGGCACTTTACATTTTAGATCCCATTCATCCATTCACACACCAATGGCAGAAGAGACCATGCAAGGTACAGACCAGCACATCGGGAGCAATTAGGGGTCAAGTGTCTTACTCAGGGACACATCAACACTAACTCTTGGGGGGCCTGGGTTCAAACAGGCAACCTTACGGTTACCATCCGGTGACTCTACCCTGAGCCACTGCCGACAACGTCTCTAAATGACATAGGTTTAGTCTGATGTCGATCTCAATGGAGATCATAGCGCTGCTGCCTGAAATTCTTCACAGCTTTTTCAACGCGACCCGCTGGAACCACGGAGGTGTGGATCTCTGCATGTGACTGTCTGGGGGCGGGGGTTGCCATTCAATCCAATAGCCCAGTGAATAAAAAGCAATTGCATACGCTACATTAGTCCCGATACGGTATCGGTACCAGAAAAGTATCAGTATTGGCCCTCATTTATCATTATCAGACCATTCAGTGTTGGTAAATATACCAGTATAACCAGTGATCCAACACAGGGGTAAGGGGTTGACACTATGGCAGGTAAATAAAAATTGTTGTGGACCTTGGAATTTGGAGTTGCCCAAGTGCACATTTGAGTGAGGAGTGCTATTCTAGTCTGCTATATCATTCTGCTATTTGGTGGACTTCATATGATTTCATAAGATCTTTTTCTTGGAGCAATTTAATTGAGTTTTAGTCCTTTTTTTCTTAATGCATTTGTAAAATGTATCTGATCGGGAAAAAATATCGGGAATGATCAGGATTGTATCAGGAGCAAAAAAAGTGATCGGATCGAGAAATATCGCGATCGGCAGATACTCAAACTCAAATGATCGGGATCGGATCAGGAGCAAAAAATGTGATCGAGACAACCCTATTATTAATATATGGCAGCTTTATACAGGACATCTCATGTCTCTCAGTTATGACAAATGATGTACCACCGATTCTCACTGATGAATCGGTAGCCTGCATTTTTACACCTGTTGGATCCGATACCCCTACAAAAATGTACAAGATCCATAACTTTTGCCACATGTGGCAGAGTAGTAAAGTGCCTGCGCTCTACCACAGAGGTTGTGAGTGTGAATCCCCCACGGCTTTGTCGATCGTCTGTACAAACAATTGTATGATTGGCCCACATTTGGGGGCGGGAAGAGTGAAATTCGTCACCACACATAATGCTACTGGCTGAGGAGGAGGCACCTGTTGGGACAATGGCCTCTATGTGTCCTCCCACCCTGGGCTCCTCACTCCTCACACTGAGATGTGTGTGGGGAGCAATCTATTGGCATAACCACTAAATTGGGGAGAACGATCACAAACAATAAAGGTGTGTAGTTCAAATGACAGCATACAAGAGGCACTGCCCAGGTGGTCATGCCTGCATCTATGCCCATTTCCTGGGCTAAAAGTGGTTGTAAATAATTAACACTCCCAGTGCCAGCCCTTTTTCATATTTTTTGAGGTAGCCAGTGCCAGCGATTTTCATCTAAAAGTCATATTTCATATTTCGGTCCATGTTTCCCCACGGACAAGTTAGTTGGCGGACACACACTTCCGGTTCCGGTTTGGTCCGTCCCTTATTATGGTCTATCAATGGAATATGCGGTCGCTGCACGCTGCTGTTAGCATGGGGATCGTATCAAACCGGCGCCGGTTTGATACGACGTAGAAAGGCATAGCTCAACGGCAGTGGCATCAGTCGTAACCATATTTCATAATGATAACGGGAGACGTAGATCTATTTCAACGGCACGAAATCAGAACAAAAATAATGGCCCATGGGTGTAGGTTTGTTAGTGCTGGTTGTGTGGCTGATCCAGCAATGCAAAGCAAAGCCCATTAATTGAATCTATATTTCCCCAGACTTACCAGTGGGTTGAGATCTCCAATCACCTGGCTGGCTACTCTATGCATGAATGACTAGGGAATAACTGCTAGATATTCAAAGAGAGATGTAACACAGCTGTAACAATGAACCTCCCTCCAGTTCAGTCAACACAGACAACACACTGCATCCACGTCTCAATATCAATAACATCCATTCCTCTGCTCCCACATAACAATCGAGGGGCCAGCGGAAACGCCAACGACGTGACATAATGAACACCCACACACTGCTCACACACTGTACTGTCTCTGCACACCATAAAAATAAAAATAAACGGCGTATCTGTCCTGCCAAAGGACAAAGTCCTCATCTGATGGATCAGGCCAACTCCAAAAGGAAGGATGTTGCTTTCACAAGCAGTGGCGGCTGCACCGTCAAAACTTGGCCGCGCTTCAGAAAGGCGGATGACTTAGGAGACTGTGTGGAGGAGAATTGGTACTCGGGGACAGGATGATGAGATAAGAGGATCTGCTGTCACTCTAATGAGACAGATAGGGGGTGCTTGCGAGAACCCCCCTCCACCCACACACACACACACACACAAGTGTACACACACACACACACACACACACACACATGCACACGCACAAACACACAGACACCAGGGTAAAAATACATCACTTGCGTGTCCCTCAATCTTCTCCCCATCTTTGCCCCTCTCAGATGAGTCCGGAAAGGATGCCATTTAGCAAGGTCATCTCATTTCCATGTTAAAAAATGCAAATCTCACAGGTCCCAAGGTCAGATCTGTCCGGGGCTTCCGTATCTGTTATACCGACACGGGCAGCTAACTATAAATCAACAGGTGACTGCACAAGCACTGTAACTTCGACTGGGCTTTTAATATGCAAAAAATAGAAGTTATGTGTGTAGGGGGGGGGGATTAATAAAGTCAACTGTCCGTCAATCAATCCATCAAATCTAACTCCCCGCTGCACCTACCTATATCTCAGACAACTCTCACAGAACAGATACGGGGGAAAAAGATGTATACTATTAGCCAAATTCAATTAGCAACCCATGCATGCCCCCCGGTGACTCACGTACCTTCTCCTTCAGCATTTTGGCTCTCCTGCTGTTCTGCACAAGTCGTCTCCCTAGCTTCTTGGCGTACCAAATCGAAGCAAACATAGTGACGGCCAGGTGAAACGCACAAGCAATGCAATGCGGACAGAGAGAGAGAGAGACAGAGAGAGAGGATTCACCGGAGCAGCGACTTTAGCTGGTGCAGCCCATCTGGACAACCAGGCTGCTCCCTATCGGTGCGCACCACACACAGACCAGACCAGACGAGAGTGAGAGAGAGAGTGAGAGAGAGAGAGAGAAAGAGAGAGAGAGAAAGAGAGAGAGAGAGAGAGAGAGAGAGAGAGAGAGAGAGAGAGAGAGAGAGAGAGAGAGAGAGAGAGAGAGAGAGAGGAAGAAGGGAGAGGGGGAGAGGGATGAGGCTAGGGGGGGAGACACAGCGGAGGAGTGAGGAGGAGACCTGCGGGAGGAGAGTGTCTGTGTAAAGTGGAGGCAGAGCTTGCTCTGCCACACAGTGAGGGGGAGGTGAGAGGAAGAGAGAGAGCCTGTGTGTGTGTATGTGCCATGCTGTGCGCACGTATAGCACAAACCTCTGCCATCCACATGGAAAACACCTCACAACAACACAACACAACACGGCATACAGTACTTCAGCCTCCCCTAATCTCAGCTCTGTGCATACATACAGTACAGGCAGCCCCTGGAAGATCACGCAGTTGTTCTTCTGCCCCGGCTGTGACGGTGCCTGTATTAAGCTATTATACACTTCACCTGAATCACCTTGAGGGCTGACCCGATGCGACCATCGCAGAGCGACGAAGATGGAGATAAACATGTGCGTAACGTAAAAGGAAGAAGGGTTGCCCCGCCGCGGGGTGGCGTAAAGCACCACCAAGCGAGGTGAAAAACACCAACTGCTCTAGAGCCACGGGCTTCCGTTGCTCCTCTACGGCGTCTCCAGCTTTGGGCGCTATAACTAAAGCGGTCCCTTGTGGTTTCCAGAAGGTACCGTCATTCTGCTTCAGTTTCCCCGGCATATGCTTTGTTTGATTGGATTTGAACCAATGAACACCGTTCACTGGAGGGAGGGGAGGGGGGGCTGTTCTGCAGGGAGCAGAATGGGAAGAGAGATCACGAATCGCTGTGCGCTTATACTGTAGCTTACGCCGTGCCTTTGAAATTCCCCTAACTTGTTTAGGGAACCTAGGGAACCTAGGGAACCCCCCCCCCACACACACACACATTAGCAACGCCTTGTCCTGAGCCCGACGAACATGATTTGTTGACAACAAAGTTCTGGACCGTCTGCAGAACGAAGCAAGTGTATTTCTTCAGAAAAATAGCTGCAGCAATAAAGTAGAAGCAACGTAGGGCTGAAAAATGGCAAAAAAATATTGCTGTATACTATACAGTATATATTTAGATTTTTGTCTAAAATTTTTGTCTAAAAAGTTGCCTATAATACCTTTTAATTTACAAGAAGTCTACACAATTAAAAAACGTAGCTCTGAGAGGCTAGACCTCATCAAAACGGTGGTATGTAGCTCAAATTAATAACTAATAAATAATGGACTACGGTATGAAAAGGGTTGACAACTACTGGTCTATGCCCTTCCCAAGACTAAAAGTTGGTAAATGGAAACGCCCTGCGACTTCGCTACAACATGTAGCTCCTTTTCATGCATGGCATGAGAAACTAAGGACTTAAAGGAGTCTTAGTATTATGGTGGTCCTATATCCGCCTCAGGGAGCCCACCATCATCATCGCCACCCTGTCAGATAGTGTTTCAGCAGTTAGGGGTGTTTCTTTCATTAGTGTGGCAGGGGCTCACATCGCGCCTCTTAATGGGGCTTGTTAGCACTGTGCCGCAGTGTACGCCGCCGTGTTAATAATCCAAGAAAAAGTGGACACCTTGCAATTTTACCTCCTGGCTTCAATTCCAACATCCCTGATCGATCGATTCGGTCTCACATCAAAAGCACGCAGGCTGGACCTCTGAAAGGACCGGGGGTTGGAGGAAAAGCCGGGCAGGGAGGGCAACCTTTGTCAGTGCGCGTGTACATGTGAGTGTGTGTGTGCGTGTGTGTGTGTATGTGTGAACTGGATGCGTAGGACAGATGCGCTCTGGGGGTGTTGGACGCTTAGTCTTGCGAACACTGCCCCCAGAAATGTGTGGGCAGGATTAATTAGTATAATGACTAAATTGGGGGAGAGAAAAAAAAACTGGGCAAATATAATTGGAGAATGTGAGTGTGTGTTGACGCTGTGAAACTAAACAACCCCGCCAAGCCTCATTTAAGAGAGGGAACATTACGGGTCGGTTGCACTCAGAGCCAGGGACAATGACACCAGCACAGGACAACAACTGGAGGCACATGACGTGGCTGGATGACGTCTTTTGCTCCCCCACAAAATACTACCACAGGATACTATTACTATTACTACTAATACTATTACAGGAGAAGACCGTCCACACCTGAAGAGTTGCAAGTCATAACATGCCTGGATATTAATAATGAGTCCCGTATTCTTCTTAAAGTCACTAGAGGCAGCTTTAGTGTGTACAAACACTGTGCTTGTAAACCGATTTCTTTAAAAACAGACTCCACCTCACCTCCACTTTATTGGCTCATTATGAAACTGCTGGAGACTGCTGTGCTGTGATTGGCTAAAACACTGCCTCACCCCACAACCCCAATCCCCCTCACAAAATAGCACCGCCTTTCCATGAGCCCCGACAACGGATTTCTTTGTCTGCAGGAGTGCAAGAGTCTGTCTGCAGGGAAACAGCTGCAGCATCAAAGTGGAAGCAACGTATTGGGGGAAAAAGGCAACAAATATATAGTTATATATCTATTTTGATTTTTGGCTAAAACCTAGTTCTGACAACAGAAAACTTAAATATTTCTGTCCTTGGTGAAGTAGTTAAGTTGTTGACAGGATGATGCAATTCCTAAAGGGCCTTGTCCTTAAAATAGAATTCCAATATAGAAAAATGCCAGCTAATGACAGGTATTGTCTGCCGTTGTGTTGCCTTATTTCTTTTCCTTCAGTTCTAGCCACAAGCAGCCATGACTCAAACAGCCTCTGGGAAATGCGTTCGGCAGCAGCGCAGCCTTGATGACAGAGAGGGGCTGTATGTAAATAAATCTGCGCCCATCTTTTACGGCGTCTCTTGCAAGGTAATGTCAGGTTTCTGTTTTTTATGTGTGGAGATAAATCAGCCAAGGTTAGCCTCCCCGGGGTGCCCATGCAGGCCCTCCGTGACTAGTCGGTGGTATGGGATCGGCTGTCAGGTAGACGTCCGGAGGAGAGCTCTGGCCATCTGGAGCCAAGGCCCCTCCGTGTCCCCAGGGTCACAGTACAGAGCTGTGCAGACCAGGGGCGGATCTAGGCATGGGCAGGGGGGGGATGCCCCCCTAAATGCCCAGTCTGCCCCACCAAACATGATGGCATGCAAAACAACCCAAGATATTTCACATTAAAGTGCCTATATTTAAAATGATTTGAAACACTATACTACTGCTACTAAGTAACTACAGCTGTGGCACCACTAAACCAGCATTGAAAACAGAAAACTCTCTGAGTCAGACCTTTAGCTTTATGCATGCTGCGGGTCTGTTGCAACTTCAACAACAACTGATGTTATTATTGATACTTATACTTGCCTAATAAAAGTCCTGTAACCAAAAATGGTATGGGTGCGGCTTCATCGCCCGTGGCGTGAAGCGACACGGGCGATGAAGCCGCCCCCATACCATTTTATCCCACCCCCCCCAATTGAGAAATGTTACATCTGCCACTGCTGTGCAGACCAGGAGCGCACAGTTCTGACTGTGTGTGTGTGTGTGTGTGTGTGTGTGTGTGTGCGCGCGCGTGTGCATGCGTGTGTACTTATACTACTACACTTGTGAGGGCCAAGTGTCCCCACAAGAATAGTCGAAATTACAGAAACAGACGTTGTAAGGCCAACTTTCCAACTAGTCCTAAAAAAGGTATGGCTAAAAAGAAAAGATTTGGGGAGTTACGCTAGGCTTACATTAATTAGGCTACTATATAGAGATGCGCAGTGACGTCACCAGCCCTGTTCCACTAGTGGATTCCGTATTCATTTTCCTCATAGACCTTTCGAAAATGGTTAATAAAAACACGATTGAGCCGCGGCCAAAGCCAACTCGGGTCGTGACAAATCATGACAACAAACACAATATCGTCATATAATATATAATTAGGAAGATGTAGAAAACGGCATGATACAAGACTTTTTGTTTCGTTTTTCATCTTAGAAATTATTTTATTGTCCCAAAAGTTTGTGTGTGTCATCATGATTCGTCACGACTCGAGTTGGCTTTGTCTGCGGCGTAATCGTCTTGATATAAATTATTTTCGAAAAGTCTATGAGAAAAATGAATGGGGAATCCACTAGTGGAACAGGGGCGGTGACGTCACTGCGCATCTCTATTGCTATTCAAACACCCTGACTCAATACTGCCCCCACAGTATGGGTAGGTATTCTCAAGCCCAAACTGTTCAGCAAAGAAGAAGAAACCTACTCAAAGACCTACTCAAAGATTTGAGTATACAAATGCAACCAAATGAACCTTAACGGGTTCATTTGGTTCCATTTGTACACTCTCAGAAAAAAAGAAGCGTCTAAAGAAATCCATTAACATGGTGAAATACATCTTGATGATGTCATCAAGATGTGTTTCACCATGTTAATGATTTTCTTCAGACTTTTTCTCTGGAAAACACAGAATGGGGAGACGTTTTTAACATGTTCACCCAGCACCTTTAAGGTATATTAATGATATATTAGGATATTGAAAATGGGTGGAATTCCCCTTTAAGATGTTGACGTCCTCACCCTAGTAAACACACAAACAATGTGTGTGTGACGTGCGTGTGTGTGTGTGTGATGGAGAGGAACACTCATTGGGGGGATAAGGTTGAGCTCATCGCAGCACCCTTGGCCTTAGAGTTCTCAAACTCTGCCCGAACCCGACCAGGACCGAACCCGAACAGGCCCGACCCGACATTTAGGGCCGGGTAGGGCCGAAAATCTATCCTAATCAATAGGGCCGGGTAGGGCCTCGGGCCCCATGAAAAAATAATATATATTGAATTATTTTAATATAGTAAGAATAATAGTTATTTTCTGTATTTACCTATTATGAAGATGGTGCTGATTGCCATTTCAATTTTAATCTGTGGCGAATTCTCAAATTTTGCCCAAACCCGACAGTTTAGGGCCGGGTAGGGCCTAAAATCTATTCCATTTAGTAGGGCCGGGTAGGGCCTAGGGCCTGAACTGTTAGGGCCGGGTAGGGCCGGGCCTTAATTTTCAGGCCTGTTGAGATCTTTACTTGGCCTTGCAAAGGAGGTCAGCTATTCAGATTTGCATTCTCTTGGTGAATTGCCTGGGACCTCACAATATGCTGGTATTACCATGCTGCAACAATATGCAAATGCCCTCCGATTCTTTTATGCTTTGTGATGCAGGGGTGATGCTCAGCATGGAGATGTACAGCATCGTGGTTAACATTATCTCGACCCGTGGAAAGGCTTGGTATGGATATATGCATTAATGGAAAACGGGAAGGGAAAAAAAATCTGAATAATTCCAAACCGAAAGGTTACAGAGGCTACATAATGTAGTGGAACGAATAGATGGCTTGCTTTTGCTTATCCCGATCTATCACCAGTCACGCAATTACAGTGTAGGTTGGATATTAATCATATTTATATGCAGGTAAATATTGCAAATGCATTTGTGTCAGAATAGATGGGCTTATTTTCAGCTAAGGGGTTTGGTGTAGAGGGAGGAAGAGTGGAACTATTAACAGACTGTATAGCCAACTATATTGAACTAAAGTATAGCATAGAGTTGGTTAAGTGGTTTAAGCAACTTTAAGGGTTCAATTAATGGAAAGTAAAGGTGCTTGTCCAATCAGCCTTGTCCCTGAAGCTAGTGCTTCTGATCCTTTTCCGCTATCAGGGGCCAGTTGAAAATCCTGTAAGCGTTCATGGCCCACCCATTGGATCACTTAATTGGCTGTAATGATGATAAGTAGTCAGATGGGTGGGCCTGGACCCAGAGGAGGAGAACCAATG
The DNA here is from genome assembly GCA_039105355.1 of Benthosema pterotum. Classification (NCBI taxonomy): domain Eukaryota; kingdom Metazoa; phylum Chordata; class Actinopteri; order Myctophiformes; family Myctophidae; genus Benthosema; species Benthosema pterotum. The sequence continues at coordinate 15,864,408 of CM076975.1, read as the reverse complement.
CTCTAAACCAGTGGTTTTTAACCAGTGGTCTGGGGACCACCAGGGGTCCTTGAAAGGGTTCCATGTGGTCCCCAGCCAAGTTGGTTAATCAGATGAACAGGTGGTTAACCAGATGTAACTCTTGAGAGTGTAAAAATTTGGTTTCATTTTACGCTCTCAATATTCATCCTCTGAATTAGCCCAAGTCTACACAACTAGAAGATTAATGGTCATTTTGATCCGTTTTGTTATTGTGGACAAAAGCAAAAGAAATCTTTACGTTTGGGATCTGTGGGGCTAAAATGTCCTCAAATGGTGGTCCGTGGCTCAAATGCTGAATAAATAGTGGGCCCTGGTATCAAAGAGTTTGAAAACCACTGTCCTAAACCATGAAGTAAATCCTTAATAGGTGTCTCTGTTGTCTAGGATTGTGACTGACAAACTAAGTTGTATAATATACAGGGGTGTTGACTAGCTGCAAAGGAGTTTGACCCGTAGTGCATCTGCAGCAAGAGAATGTATTTTCCCCATGCATACGGTACATGTCCTGTGATACTTAAAACCACAATATAGAAAGCAACCAGAACATAGCAGTACAACAGTCCTACTGTACTGTAAGTTATTTCTTCGGGGAGGAGAGATAAGCTAACTGTACGCCACTGTATACCGCGTCCTCCGAGTACAACATTCAAAAAGCCATTACCCGGCTTTATGGGCATAAATGCACACTGGAAGAATCAATCAATCGCTAGCTTCCATCAGACCGTTTACCTTTCACAGTACTGCACTATACCCTTTCCAGTCAGAGCGTAATATAAATCAACTGGCAGCCATACAAACAAATAAAGACCATGTACTGTCTAGTCTGCAGCCTGCAGTGTACCATTATGCCAGGCCACAATCAGACATCCACTTGGTAGGTTATTGACTTGGTGGAAATTAAGCTTGTGAATGGGGAAAAATATAACTAAAACTACAAATAAATGAGTGTTAAACGTTTTCTTTTTTTTTTTTTTTTTTTTTACGTTTGCCCCAACTAGGGAAACAGGGCTAATATGATGAAAGGGACTGATGCATGACTTAACGGTACGAAAGATTCAAACTGTTATGTAATGAATGGGGACAGGGGGCTGGTGAAGAATCATGTGCTTGCCCAGGGCCCTTGTCGGCATATTCCTGCTCGTGGATGGAGCGCCGTCAAAAAATAATGCATCCATTTAATTCCTTTACAGCTGCCCCCCTTTACTGCAGATATATGACTAATATGAATCAGAGCAGCAACTGGAAATCACACCCAAATTAGGGATAATGTGATTATATTCAACTAATTGGGGCTGCTGGACACAACATTGCCATTGTTTTAGTATTACATGTTTTTAAATTCATTTTTTTCGGTTGCCAGTGGTGAGCTGTGTTACCATTGTGTAACCATAGCGTGCTTACGCAAGGCTCAACACAATTGGAATTTGATGAGATTCAGTCAGCACAGATTCCCCATTCAGAAGCACAAAAGTACATCATGACTCATGTCTGATCTTTAGTGAAAAGTAACGTCCTTTGGGACACAATATTACAGTTCAATATTCTGAAGTGTCTTTTTTTCTCTCTTTCAGAGTGAAATCTTCCATCAGGATGGAGAGGAGAGCGGGGGAAGAAATAGCAAGAATGGCAAAAAAAAACAATCTACATTGTATTCTCACTGAGAGCCACTAATAGAAAATCAATTTCCAAATCTTTCACACGGACGGCTAGATGGTCGGTGGGCTCATTTTCAGCAGCTCATCGTGTTCAATCTGGTGATGGATGTGATGACAAGCTATCGCAAACAAACCATCCGCTTTCTCCTTTCCTTGCATGCCCTTGAACAGGCCTTTAAGAATAAAGACCTTTATATAGAGATCAGGCCTTCATATAAGTGAAATTCAAGGATAGACATTATAAATGGCCCGCCGGCCGGGAATGCACCTTCCACTTACACTCTGCACTTACTTAGGCCAGCAAAATGAATTAGATGAAAAACAAAAAGCCTTTAAACCATTCTGTACTGTACTTTTAACTGTCAGTGAATAATAGCAGGCGTTCACGGCTCCGTGAACGCCTGCAATTTTTGGGAGAAAGTGAGAATGCAGCATGCAATATGTTCTTTCAGTGTGAATGTTTTGTAGAATCTACAATGTCAGGACGAAACGCCTTTAACCTAACACCTAAGTTCATAATATTTTTGCTCTGATACTGGTGTTTTTACGGGTGTGTAATGGTTTAGTAAAATTAAAAATGACATGGTTAATCCACCAGATTATGAGGGACAATTCTTGACTATATATTTTTGATTAAAAGCTGATAGCTTTGCACCAGTGAAAAGTCATTTGCCCAGAGGAGATGTGACAAATTTCCCTCAGTGTCTACCCCTGACATTACTAAAAATGCTGCCCTACATATCATAACAACTGCATATCTGACATTTGCAACAAACCAAGCCGAACGTGTGGGTTGATAATTCAGCGAGATGCATATGGGCCCCAGCCCATATGGCGGTTGAGTTGGCACAGCGCTCCAGTGAACCGCAGCAGTCAGTACAGTACGCAGCATACGTGCTACGGCGAGGTGATATTGTCATGTGACAAAGTACAAATTAGCCCACGGCCAAACGGACAGATGTCGAGAACCAAAAAACCCCCAGAGCAATTATGTTTGCCACTTCTGTCACATCCTTACGATCCTTGAGATTCATCATGGATGGATAGCCTACTAGCCTGCCAAACACACAGCTTAACAGTGTTAGATCATGTCTACCGTAATAGAAAACCCTTATACAGTACACCTCTTTGATTCATTTCCCAGCCAAAAGGTGTTCACAGACTGCTTTGTTTTGGGGATCCAAATATCAGAGTGAATTTTGGGATTGGTGTTTTTTTTAAGGCATCACTCTGCAAGGACTGCCACGAAAAAGTGCTACAATTTGCAAACACCATATAAAATGAGCCTGATTAATGTAATGATTGATAAAAGTGCAACCGTAAATGGCCATAACCACAAGTGCCCATGCAGACCAGATGCTTTGGATATGTATTATGATGTCCGTAGCACCTCTGCATGCAGCATTTATTGACACACTGTTTGTTCGAATCCGGTCAACCTTTGCTGTTCTCGACAGACTGGTCATTAGCACAATAGCATAGCCGAATCAATGCTAAACAAGGGCTTCCCATGTCAATCACAGCCAGGAGCATCAAAAGAGCAGCACTCCTTGAGGCTCATTGCTCAGGCGCTGGGAGGAGAGGGATGCACTGCCGTGTCTGTACCATAGAAATGCACAGCGCACTGGCACCGGCAGCCAAGAAGGAGCACTCTCTGTGGACATGGATCCTAATGCAACAACAAAAGCCGCATTGTAGTGCTTTGTACTGCATCCATATCCGAAACTGTATACAAAATTGTGTTCAATCATATGAAGTATGGCATAATGGCACGGAAAGGAGGGAAAAAAACAGACTGCATTTTATTTCCCAAATGAATCTAATCTAGTATATAGTGCAGTGTACACAACTTTTGGGGCCTCATTTAGATGAGAAAATGCATTGGATGTGTCAGCGACAAGATTTACAAAGGTCTCCTTAGACGTCAAGTGTGGTAATAGCAGTCAGGGGAGGGGGAGAAAGTGAATTGTCTGTTCTCATCTTTTTCCTGACAAGTCCTGAGGATAATGCATTGTCAAGAAATGTCTTAGACTTAGACAGACAGACGGGCCCATTGATAGCAGTTCTATCAATCCCATTAGGAGTTATTTTGCAAGTGAAGGATCTAGAGTGCTGTGGTTGTTTTGCGTCTGAGTAGTTTCGACACCATTTTCATTTGAAAGCCTGGAGTAATTCCTTCCCTGGAGGGGGGTGGGAGGGTGTGGGGGTCGTCTGACAGACAGGTCGGTTAGATCCAATCAGTGCCTGCGATTATCTGAGTTACAACTGGCTTCTCTAGGCCAGTATTCATGCAGGTTAGCTCTGATTAGTGTCTGGGCAGATCAGTCGGTAGAGGTTTGCCTGTACTACAAGTGGTCAAGCAGTCGATATGAGTAGCACAGCTTGAGTGCAGTATTGTACAGCACAAATTGTACTGTACTGTACTGTACTGTACTGAGAATATTTTGATTTAGTCTTAGTGTTTACTCTTTTAGTCCCATTTAGTGTTCTTAAATCTCAAATCTGTTCTTGTTAGTCTAGTCTTGGTCGATGAAAAATCAAAAACCTTTGTCGAAAACCCCCACACTCTAAATGAGGTCCAACCCCACAACTAATGACTAACTGGGCACACCTGTGGCAAAGCAGTGCATTGCCTCCAACAGAGTGATACTCGTTGATCCATTCTATAATTTTCTGATTTTGTGTTTACGCCATTGTTTGTTTTGCTATTGAACTTATTTGTACCTTGTTTGTATAAGTTGCCTTATTGATTGCTGTAACATCATAACTTTCCGTCATCATCTTAAATAAATGCATTCCGTTTATATGTGAGCCTAGTCCCTCATAATTACTCTACCGGTAACCCAATGTCGATGCGCTGAAAGTCAAACAATCTGCAAAGTATCAATACTTTTCACCTTATTCGACTTAGTCTTTAGTCTGATGGACATTACTGGCTAGATGTGACGTTCCACCTCACCAATCCACCTCCCATAGGGTCTAGTTAGTACATTTTGTAAAGGGCACAGACTCCTGCGCTGACGGTTGACACTGACAGTAGATCTCTTATGACCTACTTACTTGGGAGGAATGCACATTGTGATGAACTATCTATACTTCGTTAAGCCAGCCAAAACGTGTTTTAAAATGAACATGTTTCAAGAATTCTGGTGTGAACAGCCCGACTTCTGTTCGGGTGAGAATTTCACTTTCACAGCAATTCACGGTGCTTCCGTATTCAGCGTGAATACACTCTTACACCTGCCCCCACCACCCCCTGCACGCACGCGCACGCACACGCACACGCACACGCACACACACACACACACACACACACACACACACACACACACACACACACACACACGCACACACACACACACACGATTCCACCTGTTCAGCATGACAGGGGGGAAAGGAACTGTTTGTATCAACATGTTTCTTCCATGCGCTACGTCCTACTGGGGGAACCCCTCCCCCCTCCCCTTTTCAGGTGAAAATAAGCAGCCTAGCCATCTAACTCCTCATCTATTGAAGGAAGCATGAGCTCGGTTCGGTAGCGCCAAGAATGTTAAGGTGGAAAAAAGGGAAAACAACACTGCAGAAGAGATGCAGTATAGTCTCTATACTGTTACCCAGAACAACAATAATATTTCGTTGAAAACCAACTGCCCATACCTTCAGTATGGATAGTATCCTATTGGGTACTACACATTATTAACAACCAGTGTTGGGCAATATTACTTAAGGGAGTAATATCTGTACAATCACTTAACCCCATTGAAAAGTAATATTACTTTACTTATTACTAGAATCAAAGAATAATATATTGCATATACTTTCCCAAGTCCCCACTCCCACCCACAAAGGAATAGAGATGTACAACACCATCTGTTTAGTGACAACAAGCGACAAGTACAATAACCTGTAGTGTAATGCTGGTGGATTAGGATCTACAAACTACTGTTCTTATCTGTTGATAGCTTGTAGCTTGTAGCTATAGCTATAGCTTCTGTTCTATTTTCATGTGCAACAACAAGCTCAAAAGTAATAGGCATGTTTTGGGGCAGTAATATATTACTTATTACATATGTTGGTAATGTCTTTATATCTTTACTTGCTGAAAAAGGTAATAATATTACAGTAATATGTAATATTTAATTAGTCGCTGCCCAACACTGTTAACAACACATTTTCCCAAACACGGAACATATCAAACAGTGTTGATCGTGAATAAAATCTCCAACCCTGTGTAATTAGAAATGAAAGCCCAGGAGTTGTATTATCTAAATTAAATTTTCTCGTATTTACTTTCAGTTGAAAGTGAGATAACGGATCACTTAAAGGGGAATTTCACCCATTTTCATTTTTTTTCTGAGAGTGTACAAATGCAACCAAATGAACCCTAACGGGTTAAGCATCTAAAGAAATCCATTAAAGGGGTACTTCACCCAAAAAAAAACTTTTGGTCATTTTATGGTCTACTCAGCCTCATGTGAACACACCAGACAGTTTATAAGTTACTCCTTTCAGTATTTAGATATTTGATGTTCATTAGTCTGCCATTAGTCTGCCAGACCCAAACCCATTATAACTTAAAACTCCATTTTAACCATGACAGATTATTCGAAAACAACCCATCTTTTTTCTGGTGACTTATATTGTCCTCCTAATATGTGAGAGGGCAGTGGAATTGCATCTACAGTTTTCATTTATTTTTAAAATATTGTTTTGTAAAATGTAGCCCCCTCCATATTTGGGAATGCCCACCCAAATGAATAAAACAATATTTTAAAAATAAATAAAAACTGTAAATGAAATTCCACAGCCCTCTCACGTATTAGGAGGACAATATCAGTCACCAGAAAAAAGATGGGTTGTTTTCGAATAATCTGTCATGGTTAAAATGGAGTTTTAAGTTATAATGGGTTTGGGTCTGGCAGACTAATGGCAGACTAATGAACATCAAATATCTAAATACTGAAAGGAGTAACTTATAAACTGTCTGGTGTGTTCACATGAGGCTGAGTAGACCATAAAATGACCAAAAGTTTTTTTTTGGGTGAAGTACCCCTTTAACATGGTGAAAATATATCTTGATGATGTCATCAAGATGTTTCACCATGTTAGTGGCTTTCATCAGACCTCCATTTCTTAGGAACACAGAATGGGGGAACTTTTTTTGTCATGTCCATACAGCACCTTGGAGGTACATCAATGACATAGTAAAACAGGGGTTTTCAACCAGTGGTCCGGGGACCACCAGTGGTCCTTGAGAGGGTTGTTTAACCAGATTGAACTCTTGAGAACGTAAGAATGAAACCAAATGGACCCTGGCTGGCGGGTCCATTTGGTTTCATTTTTACACTTAAAATATTCATCATGTGAATTAGTCCAAATCTACACAATTAGAAGATTAATGGTCATGGAGAGAAGCAAAAGAAATCTTTAGTTATGGGGTCGCTGGGGCTAAAGTGTCCTCAAAAACGGTAGTCTGTGGCTCAAAATTCTGAATAAATGTGGGCCCTGGGATGAAAAAGGTTGAAAACCACTGTAGTAAAATATTGAAAATGGGTGGAGTTCCCCTTTAAAAAAAAAACTTTCCTGGAGTGGCTAGTATCACCGACGGTGTACTTTGACTACTTTCATACAGTGCAATAATCAGCGGCGCTGACGCAGGCCGCCGTATGACTCTCATCAGAAAATGACTCTCATCCCTTCCCTGCGGCTCTGATGAGACACGACTGCCGCCGGAGCCTTTATATCCCGCTTCCTGCGGGAGGAGAGAGAAAGCCAATCACACACACAAGGCTTTCCACGGGTACAATCAGGGCGTCCCATTGTGTGGCTGCCGAGTCAGAGGAGGAATCATCACCACAATGAGTGGATCAGGAGAATGATCTTCTCCCCCCGGGATAACAGGCAGGCATCACCCCGCCTCCCTCCCTCCCCTCCCAAAAAATAAAAGCCAACAGTTCACGCTGATCCGACCGGCGCTCCTCAACCAACGGCACGTGGTGCCATGGTGGCATCGACTAACCCATTTTGACCTTGAAAAGTGAATCAAAAAATGAGCGCTACATTTTCACCGTTTCATGAAAAATATCAGATCTACAAGCTCATAGCGCGCCACTGAATGCTCTGATATTTTTCAATAGCTGAAGTAATGCCAATGCTAAATAAAATAAAGCTTAGTAATTAATTCTAATGCTAAGTAATGCCATTGCTAAGTATTGTTAATAATGCTAACTAATGCTAATAATGCTAACTAATGCTAATAATGCTAATTAATACTAATGCTAAGAATTGTTAATGCTATTAACAATGCTAATTAATGCTAATGTGAGTATTGTTAATAATACTAATAATGCGAACTAATACTAATGCTAATGCAAGTATTGCTAATAATGCTAAGTCATGCTGATGCGCTAAATAATGCTAGGTAATGCTAACAACGCTAAGTAATACTAATATTGCTAATAATAACACTTGGAACATCAAAAGACGTTCCTGCCCAAAAATGTGTTAAACCGCCGTTCATTACACAAAAAAAGATTGGCAGAGAAATAACTGCAGAGCCGAAAGGGGAAAAAAATGCAAATAATAATAATAATCGTGCATTTTTACTATCCTATATTACCAAGGAAACAGGCTGGGGGGGATCAATGAGAAGCGCGGTTGGAAATCGATAAGGTTTTTTTTTTCTCACACGGTCAGGCTCTCCAAGCAGGCGTTGCTAGTTTGGAGCTGAGCTCGCTCTCTCAGGTCACCCAGGAACCATCATTCTTACCTCCCACCATGCCTTTACAATTACAGTTGCTGTATTAAAGCAATTTCTCATTTAAGCCCCTATAGGCTGAGCCAACTAAATTGGCCAAGCGCAATTTTTTAAAGTCTCTGGCCAGTTTACGTCTTTTATGTAATAGAAGAGAACCGCCTTGACTTCCCTGCCAACACCTCTCTGTCCCTCCTTGTCTGCACTGCTATGTCCCCCCCAGTGTGAGGCAGAAATAAGGGTCCCAATTAGAGAGCAAAAATAAGTTGACTGAGTCATGCCATATTATACTGTGTGGTGGGGAGACATCGCCCCGCTAGGAAATCACATTAGGTAGCGACTACTGCAACACCACACTGAGCTACCCCAGCAGGATATTACATCCAGACAAAAGTCAATAGTTATTCAATCACACGTAAAGGTGTGAGAATGGAGCAACATTGTAGCTCAACGCTGTTTGGATGAGTGCTGAAAGAGTGTGTCGCACGCACACACGCACACGCACCCCCCCCCCCCCCCCCCACACACACACACACACAATAAAACCCTGCTAATAAAACTCAGTCAAAACACAAAACCCAGCCCACACCAAAAATCTCTTACTTCGAAGTTTTTGATTGTTACTCAATTGTTTTAACAAATTACTATTCATCGTCATACACAAGTATGCAATTAGAACTGTATAGCAATCCTCCTGGGGCGATCAATCTGTGAAAATATCTACAAGCTCACAATATGTCACAAAGTGGATGCATTGCATGCGTGAGGTTTGATTCTTAGGGAGAAAAGGAAAGTACCTGATGATATGCTACAGTATAGACACCTGTCTAAATATAGATTATGTGTAAGCAATGTATGACAGCAATTTTCAGCCATGGTCAACTGTAAATCTCCTTGTGGAAATGAAGATGACAAGGATAGTTGAATTCTTACTGTCATTGAAGGAGCAGATTTAAATATTTCACTCATACCATTATCCTTTTACTGTACCCATTACGTATAATGTGCAGAAGGCTGCCCTGGAGTCTGTACCCAAGGGGGGCCTACACTTTTTGACTTGTGGGCGTCTTTCAAAATGACCAGCTCAACAAGATCTACTACTGTAGTCCTGGAAATACTTGTGCCTGGCAAATTAACTCTCCAGGGGTCATTGAGAACTGCAATTATATACACTGTATGTATGAGAAATGAACCTTGACCGGCTGCAATGTTACAAACATTCTATAATTATAATACTTAAACGTATTCAACGTCAAGTTCAGAATTCTGGTCTTTTTCATGCCAATCAATCAAGCCGCCTTAATTCACATGGCAGAAAAATACGGGCGGTCTACCTGCACAGACTTTGTGAACTACTGGTAGATCGCGATGGGATGGGATATGTGGCCGGCACAGTCACAAAGTAGTTAGTTAGTTAGTGCACCATCTACCAAAGGTCACTGGACTCATACACTGTTCCGTCCATCAGGAAAGACAATTATAATCCCTGTTCCAAAAAGCAAAAATAATGACTACTGCCCAGTTGCTGTGATCTGAGTAAACCATTATCATTCTATTTGAAGGCAGCAGTTTGGTTGTTCATTACAAACCTTTCGGTTTGTTTGCAGGTGCCACAGAGGTATAGAGAATGCCGTTTTGACCTTGGATTATTTTTGTTTTTGAAAACACAGCCTTATCAGACAAGTGACAAAAGAGCCTGCCCCAGTGGCCAGAAGAAACAAACAGTAGTAATCATCGCATTTGTGGACGAACAGACAGACAGACGGGCGTGCGGAGGGACACAGGGAAAGTCAGGGTATTTACTACAAAGCAGTAACACCAGCAAACAAACAAGATCCCTTGCTAGGACGAATGCAAAACTACAGTACGCTTGGAAAGGCCAGCGATCCGTCTGCATGACCTGAGGCCAGTGATATTTTCAACACATGATTGATAAGAAAGGAACCAAATCACAGTAGCAGTTAACACCACAGCAAGCATACATTTGTATTTCTTGGCAAGCAGATGAGTCACAGAGAGACGTTGGGGGGGTGTTATACAAATAGTCGTGAACCTCAAACAATGTCATTCAAGAAGGTTTGTTTCATCATCAGGCAATAAACTGCACAAGTACACAGTAGTATGCAACATCAAAACCAAGTCCATGCATCACCATGGAAACATTCATGTCTTGGGTGCACGGGTCACCAAAAACAAAAAGGAAGGTTTGAAACGAAAAAAAAACTAAAGGAAAAATAAATTAAAATAAATGTAGAGGTAATATGCCTCTCAATAAAAAGAAAAAACAAAACAAAACTTGCCATGTAGTTTGCTGTGGTCACACCCGGATATGCAAGATCAAAACGGGTTACCAGTGCAGGCTGCAAGTAAGAAATGAAAGACAACATCACCTCACCAGCTACTATATTTAGTAAAGAGAGAGAGAGAGAGAGAGAGAGAGAGAGAGAGAGAGATGGACCACCTAATAGGGAAAAACAGTTGGTTATCCAGTCATACGTCGAAGTGGGATGAAAAGGTGCAACAGCATGACCTGATGAAGATCTTGACGATCGAAACGTTGTCTCTCTAGCAATAAAGATAGTCTTTTGTACCAGTGGTGTGCGGGCCCCATCTCTTATCCGCTGAAGGTGCAACAGCAGCCCATTGTGGCTGCCTAAATAATAATGGGATTGTCTGAGAGACATTCGTTCTAATAACACATGCAAAACATAGCATTGTGTGAAATGGCCAGGGTCACACTAGCCTGACCTGCAACGCTTTTGACCTCGCGGGGCGGACCGGCACCGCCAGGCCGGCAGATCTGATTTGATCTCACCTACGTGTCATCAGCCCCGGTCCCTCCCCTTCCCCCGCCCATCATTTGGAGGTTGACTCCCACTTCTAGGCCACGGTGACTAATGATTCATTCCAGGCTTTCCCTTTTTGCGCAGAGTAGACTAAAATGAAAGCCTGGGTGTTGTCGCGGCTAGCGTCACACTGTCACTGACCCAGACCTGCCTTCCATTGCCATGGACCATACCTGGGCATTATGCAGCAATGTAAAAGTGAATGTAAAAGAAGGGTCATTTTGGTCTGTATGTTTGCCTGTATTGTGGAGAAAAACAAAAACAATCCTTAGTTTTGGGGTCTGTGGGGCTAAAATGTCATCAAATGGTGGTCCGTGGCTCAAATACTGAATAAATAGAGGGCCCTGGTGTCAAAATGGTTGCTCTTATACTCTTACTTTTATCTTGAAATTGAATTAATATTACGCAGACTTTAGTTCAGCCTTTAGACTTGGCCCTCCACAATATTTTATCACATTTGGCCCCTTGGGAAAAAAATAATTGCCCACCGCTGCCTTGGACGTAAGTTCAACATTCTGTCCATACGCAAACAGCAACACCGTTCCATTGCGAAGTGGCGAGTGTGACGAGGTCCACACATAGCTCATCTATCTCTACTTCCTAATTTCACATTATCCCCACTGGGACCTGTGCATTCAGAAATACTTTGTTCCAAAGTGAAACAGTTGCAGTGCCGACTATAACAACATATCCTTAACAAATCTGTTGACCAAAATGATATATTTATTTGGAATATGAACTTGCAGGGTTGTACTGTCTGACTTTACTGGCTGGGGTAAAACGGGCGTCATCAACATGCTGGCTCGTGGTGGTCAATTTCCTCAAAATAGCTTTTTTTTCCATGGACACGGAAATGAGCAGTTGATCATGTTATCATAAATACAAATATAATAGCCCCGTGCACTCATCGAGCAGTCTACCAGCTACACAATATGTTGTTTTTTTGAAGATGGAGAGTGGCTAGTCGACATCCTTTTGTACTTTGCCACTATTTTATTTTTCAGTGGAAAGCCGAGAGGGAAGGCTAGCAATTTGTAACCCCGTCATTATCATAATTTCCATGGCCTTCTCTGTACTTTCATTTGATTCGCCGATTTCTTTGAACTTGTCAGAGCAATAAAGACACCCAGAGCCAGTGAAAAGAATCGGCATATTGACATCATCCACCGGTCATTACAAAATCTAAGCTTTTTTTTAAATAAGCAGGACTCAGGCAGATTTTCAAGCCCCAAGTCATCAGGCGTGTATGGACATGAGCAAGTCTTGACAAGGACATTTGTCTGTGGCCGGGAAGACATTAACAACTATAAAGAAATGTCTCAAGTGTTTGGGGTGAGTGTACCACACGTGAGTGTACCGCACATGGTCTGTTGCCCGAATTTGAGTCGTGGGTAGGGGTGTAAAAAAAATCGATTTTGAATCGATGTATCGATCCAACAGCCGACAATACGATGCATCGATACGTCCGCAAGAGAATCGATTCATGTTTGTAATAGCCAGAAAACGTTGCGGCGTAAACTTATCAATCATCAAGTAAATGATTTCTCGGTTACGCACCGTCGTACGGCGCAGTGCAGCTGCTGCACTACACACACACACACACACACACACACACACACACACACACACACACACACACACACACACACCACGCATGTACACACGCACAGAGGAGAGGAGAGAGGAAGAAAAGACTCCGCTGTTGTGACTTTACGATGATCTAAAGTGGTCCGGGCACGGGGACCACTATTATTTGGACTTTAGAGAAATTGGTCCTATGGTTCTATGGCATATGGAACCAAATGGACCCGCGAGCACCAATTCAGAATCAAGACGACTAGTAGCCTTGGCAACAGTCGGCAACTTTTTCTGTGTTGGATGTGGATGCCACGGTCCCACTGTCGGAAGAAAAAAAAAACCTGCGAAATGACTTTCTTTTGCTTCGTTTGCCGTTCGCTCTCTCTCTTTCTCTCTCTCTCTCCAGTTCCCCCCCTCTCTCTTTCTTTGTCTCTCTCTCTCTCTCTCTCTCTCTCTCTCTGTCTCTGTCTCTGTCTCTGTCTCTGTCTCTGTCTCTCTCTCTCTCTCTGTCTCCTCGTATACTTGCGTTGGTGTTGCGTTGGCAGTTATAACAGGCAGCATCCAGCGGCATCCAAATGGAGTAAACCAAAGGTCTGATAGAACAGACACAACCCCATCCCTGACATGTCAGTATAACCATTCAACCTCTGCACCAGTGCGCCGATGAAACATGACGATAAATAAAGTCATTCTGTCTGAACTGGCACTTAGCGTTGAGTTGCGCTAGCCGCTAGCCTAGCTTGTTAGCCAATTGTGTGTGTGTGCGTGTGCGTGTGCGTGTGCGTGTGCGTGTGCGTGCGCGCGAATAACAAGGGTGACCAGATGTCCCCCTTTCTGTGGGGGATTTGGGACATTAGTGTTCAAATGCCATAAAGTTGCTGACCACCTCCTGTGCCAGTTATCAATACTTCTGTGCCTCAAAAAACAGTTTGGATCTGGTCACCTTGGAGAGTTTGAGGAGCTGCTCTACAAGCTCAGCATGACTTGTAGATCAGTTATTTAATTAAGATTATTTTTCCATTTGCATTTTTTTTTATGTTCAAAGGCTGTACGCCAAACAATATTCACATATTATGGGACAGGCTAACTTAAAATATATACTTAAATAAATATGGCACTGTTATTTCTGGTGGTGCTGGTAAATGAAAATGTAGGTAAATGTATAATGGTATTACAGCTTTCATTGATTTATTTCGAATTTGAAACATTGTCTAGCCTGTAAGGTAAAAAAGGGTAAAAAAAATCGAAATCGAATCGAATCGTGGTGTATTCTTGAGTATCGGAAAAAATCGAATCGTTGGGTCAGGAAATCGATACTGAATCGAATCGCCATGATGGGTGTGATTTACACCCCTAGTCGTGGGTTCGATTCCAGAGCCCGCCAGCTGTTGGCTGCATGTCAATCCACTACTCTCTCTCCCTGTGTCCTCTCAGTAAAGACAGAAAAGGCCCTAGAACAGTGGTTTTCAACCAGTGACCAGTGAGTTGGAGTTAATAACCAAATGGACTTAGAATCTTTAACTCTTGAGAGTGTACAATGGAACCAAATGGTCCCTTAGATAACTCTTACGGATCAATTTGGTTTCATTTAGGTTTCATTTTTCATTTTGGTTTACTCCGAAAAGTTAAATAAATGTTAAACTTAAAACTTGAAACTTAAATTTCAAGAATCTACACAAACATAACATGTAGAGGAATTGCTATAATGATGACAGTTAGCCTGTTATCTCTACAAAATACAGCATGGAATTGCGGAAAAACTAATGAAAAGTCTTTAGTTCTGGTTTGATGGTCTAGATCTCCTCAAATGGTGGTTTCTTGCTCAATTGCTGAATGAATAGTGGGCGCTGGTATCAAAATGGTTAAAAACCACTGCCTTAGAATATGTATTTTTAAATAAATAAATAAAAATGCCTTAGAAGATTAAGATGCCTTGGAGGGAATAGTACCGGGGGGGAGGGCAGCCTTGTAGCTCTGTCAGTCAATACATCGACCAGATGACTGGAACATCCAGGCTTTCATCACTTTACAGAATGTCCTTTCTGACATCTCTTTCCTGTCACTCTTCACTTCACTATTGTGACAGGAAATGGGTAACAGTAAAAAACAAGAAAAATAAAATATGAATAAAACATAATATAAAAACAAGGATGAATCATGGTGACACCAAATTAAATCTCCAAAATTTCTTCACCTGACACCTGCTTTTGAGAGGCGTGATGGACACCAACAAAACAGAGTCCAATACCAATATCAGTGTCAATTCTGAGTCCTCTCCGTATTGCTGCCTATCTCTCCCTTACATCCTATTCCAGCGTTTTCCATTCGGATAATGTGAGTATTAAATAAAACATAATTCTTTCACTTTTTGCAAAAAAAACGGAGACAATACTGAATACTATGCTGAACTTACACTCAAATCTTCCTTTATACCAGTTAAAGGATTACAACAAAAGAGAAAACCGCTCTCTGAATTAAACTATCAAAGGCCGGAGTGTATTTACTGCAAGATTGAAAACCTATTTACATCACTGCTGTGGTGTTTGACGTTAATATTTCACACCTCAAACTAGCTCACAACAACGCAAGGTCACTTTTAACATCAAATCAACGTTGAAATCAACTAAGCAAATGTTTAAGCTGTAAAAAAAACTGTGTGCTACTGGGTGTACAGTACATAGGATAGTCATAGGGTAATGATGGCACATAAACATTGCCCCTTTCCAACACTGCCATCTAGGGGGTCTAACTGGTTATTTCACCAGAGCAGTCATTATTATGATCTCAGACGACCATCCACACTTGAAGCACAATAATGCAGTGGTTCTTAAAACGTTTTTTCATGTTAAGGACCCCCACATTGGATCCTTTTGAAAATAATTGTACCAGGGACCTCAAGAAGAGAAGATTTTGAGCAAAAATAGCCAAAGTATAAAATATGGACCCCACTTTGAGAACCAGTGCAGTAATGCAGTGGTTTTCAACCAGTGGTCCCAGGCTAAATGATGGAAAGTCGGTTTACCAGATGTAACTCTTTGAGAGCAAAACATTGAAACCAAATGGAGCCTTGCGGGTCCATTTGGTTTCATGTTTACACTCTCAAGAGTAAAAATATTCATCATCTGAATTAGCCCAAGTCTACACAACTAGATTAATGGTCATTTGGATCTGTATGTTTGCCTGTTTTGTTTCCCAAATCCAGCCTGGAATTGTGGACAAAAGCAAAAGAAATCTTTAGTTTTGAGGTCTATGGGGTGAAAATATCACCCAATGGTGATCCTTGGCTCAAATGCTGAATAAATAGTGGGGCCCTGGTATCAAAAAGGTTGAGAACCGGTGCAGTAAGGCATCACGTCGACCTGACTGCTCAGTGCACGACAATGGGTGAATGGAATGACATCTAGCTGATGTTGTGATGTATTTTTGTATGTATGATGGAGGCTGACATATAAGTGCGCATGGATTATAAGTGTGCATGGATTCAAGGTGTAAGGGGGAAGTGGACAGGCTTTCTGGAATCCAACCCACTGGCACATAATGGATGAAGACAATGAAAGAGGGGATTGTGAACAACCTTTCCAGATCAGTGCAACACGGGTTTTAAAAAATAAAGCAAAAAAAAAAAAAAAAGATTGTGAGAGAGAATCTTTTACCATGAGAACAATACGAGTCACGTACTGTTCTCCATCGCTGCTCCAGAAATAGCTTGGATGTGCAAGTACTGTACTAAGAGTTTAACACCACCTTTACAGGCTGACTGTGGTCAAGGGGTGATTACATACTAAATTATGTAGATTATATTCATTGCTTTGCTTAAAGAGTAATTCCACAGCATAAGGCTTTATTACCTTTATGTGCAGATGATTTATTGATTTAATGACAGTTAAATCAGTTATTTTGTGATATTTATTTTATTTATTTTGTGAAAAAAACGTCCTTATTAGCTTAGGGTGGGGTAGTGGATGTGGTTGTTCAAATTCACCTATTTCCATTGCTACAAAATGCATTTTTGCTATATATTCTCTCAGAGAGTATATGGCAAGAAATTACATTTTGGAGCAATGGAAATAGGTGAATTTGAACAACACCCCAAGCCTAACTGTCCAACTTTGTTGGAAATAAATCCACTAGAAATAAAGGTAAGGAAGCCTTCTGATTTGGAATTCTCCTTTAATTGCTAGCCTCAAAATAATGAAAGCATCAGGGGTTGCTTTGTACAGTGCCATTTCTTATAAAAATAATAATAATAAATAAATAAATAAAAAATCACACTCGTATGAAGTGAAGGGCACCCACTGGCTACCACAAGATGTCATTGGAGCGAGATAGTGGGGGATAGCCACTACAATGTCAGTATTTCCAAAAAGGTCATGGTTATCTATTAGTACTAGCGTGTTTCCTATAATGTTAACATACCAGTGTGAGCTAAAGAGACGGCAGAGAGAGGAGAGGTGGGTCAGAGGTCAGAGAGGTGGGGGTGAGGTGGAGACTGACAGAGTGTGTTGCTGGTAGGTGGACTTCAAGACTCTCACCTTGAGAGGGGAGATATGGGAGTGAGAGACGTAGCCGTGCACGTTCTCGATCTCCGACAGGTTCTTCTCGGACACGTGCACCAGCTCGGGGGCGCGCACCTCGTTGGTGAGCCGTGGGAACCCCTGGTCCAGCTGGGGGGATTCATCCTCCTGGTAGTGGTACTGCTGGAGAGGAGAGGAGAGGAGAGGAGAGGAGAGGAGAGGAGAGGAGAGGAGAGGAGAGGAGAGGAGAGGAGAGGAGAGGAGAGGAGAGGAGAGGAGAGGAGAGGAGAGGAGAGGAGAGGAGAGGAGAGGAGAAGAGAGGAACGAGGAAAGGAACGAGGAGAGGAACAAGGAGAGGAACGAGGAGAGGAACGGAGAGGAGAGGAGAGGAGAGGGGAGAGGAACGAGTAGAGGAGAGGAACGAGGAGAGGAGAGGAGAGGAGGGAAGAGGAGAGGAGAGGAGGGAAGAGGAGAGGAACGAGGGAGACGAAGGGAAGGTGGAGAAAACACAGAAGACTTCAGAATAAACAGACAGAATAAAACTGACATAGACAAATGGACACCCGATTTATACTTGCTCACACGCCAGTTGTCTCAGGGCACGAAGCAGTCGATCTTCAAGCTCTTTCGGTTTTGTCTTTTGGTTTTGTCCACAATTCTGGATGTAATTAAGTGATGCTAATTCAGATGATGAATAATTTGAAATGAAACCAAATGGACCCTTGCGGGTCCAATTGGTGTCATTTTTACACTCTCAAGAGTTACATCTGGTTAACCAACTTTCCATCATTTAGCCTGGGGACCACCTGGAAGCAGCCGATCTTCAAGCTCGGGTGACGTGCGAGGCGTGAGCAAGTATAAAATGAGCCTTTACCGTTTTCTTTTTGGAAAAAAGAAAAAAAAAAAAATATATATATATATATATATATATATATATATATATATATATATATATATATATATATATATATATATATATATACACACACACATACAGAAGAATATACAGAATATATAGAATGTTACATAAAGTAGACATCAGCCAATCAGAAAAGACAACAATTACGGTCAGGGTTTATGGCACTATTGAATATTTATTACATTTTAGTGTTTAATGCGTCAATTTTTGGTTAAATGTTTGATTTTCAGCTATTTTTTTTTTTAGAAATGACATTGACAATGAAGAGATTTTTTTTAAGCAAACACAAACACTGTGAAGATGATAAACGCGCCCATCGCTTCACACAGGTGTATTTTATAATATCAAATTGTTATTATCATCACAAAGATGAAATCATTATACTTTTTTTGAATTTCTCTTTTAAAAATATTAATATTTCAATATAAGGCCCGTTTTACAACACAAGGTTGTAAGTGACTATACTGGTCCGAAATGGTGATGGATACATCACCATTTAGCTTATATTGTGATCAGTAGTTACCCATCGCTATAGTAACACAAACACAAAACTGTGTTAAAAGGATCCCTGCATAATAAGACAAATATGCCTTAAAACACTATACTTGCCTTGTATAACTAAAACATGCAGATAAAAACACCTTCAATACTTTATTTCTTTCATAAATAGAGAATCTTTCACTCAATAGGAGGTGTTCCGGTCGCAGGATGATGATGTCACATGAGCATGTTCATCCATGTGTTCCATAGAGCTAGACCACACGTGACATCATCATCCTGTGCCAGGAGCAGTTCCTGTTGAGTGAAATATTCTCTATTCATGAAAGAAATAAGATGCCACTGGTGTTTTTATTTATTTATTTTAGTTATATAGGGAAAGTATAATGTTTTAAGCGATATTTGTCTTATTAGACAGGGATCCTTTTAACATAAATAATGTCATCAACACAACACAACACTGTGTTCAGACAGTGATGACATCAGTTTTAACACAAAATAGTGGACGTGAGCTAATATCCTGAAGTGCTGGGGTGATGTCATGGGGATGACATCACCTCTCTCTAGTTTGTGTGTGTGTGTGTGTGTGTGTGCACGCGTGCATGTGTGTTCCAGGCTCCTCGGCCACAATGAAAACCAGCAGAGAGGAAAGTGGACAGGAGATATTTCAAATTCACAGATTATTAAATTAAATTGCATCAGCATCGTTAAAAGGGATACGCTAATAAAAAAGGGAAAAAATAAATCATGAATTCTGAAGCAAGGGCACTCTTATCATCTTACAACATCATATTCTGTTTGTTTTTTCATTGTCAATGGCTTTTTTAAAACACACATGGTAGGAAAAACAAACAGTAAACGCTTTATAGAGGAGGAGCTAATGCCCCTCAAAGATGATTAACCAACATTGGAAAAGGAGAATACATACATATATAATGCCAGACACACAGGGATGGTAGTAGTATATGGCCTGAGACGGCATGAGAGAAGACAAAATCACAAACAACTTCTATATGACAACTATTGACAAAAGTGATGATAGCCATGTGGACGCCAGGAGGACCTGGCTCTCTCTTCCAACCCTCTATCTCTCTCTCTCTCTCTCACCCAGGGAGCGTTCATCAAGGCTGGGTTGTTCATGCAGGGCTGGGGCTGGCCATTGTGAGGGGAGGACCCCCCCTGCACTGCCGGTGGTCTGTTCTGGAGAGAGGAGGGAGGAGTAGCACCATATGTGACCACCGGAGGGACACCAAGAGCAAAAACACAAGACAAGTAATAATAAGAAGAACACTAATAATAATAGTTAGGATACACTTGGTGCTGTACAGACTTGTGTTATTGCTGGATGTCTGCCCTTATTCCCTGAACGATAGATACTGTGCCGTAAGATCTACTGAATCCATACAGGCCTGTGTGTCATTTTGGAAGACATGGGCTAGAAGATCACAGGCATCCAAACAGGGGTAACCAGATCTAAACTGTTCATTTGAGGGACAGAAGTATTGCATGTGTGGGACAAGTGGGAGAACGTATTGCCCATGTGGGTTCTCAAATTATCAATATTTAATAAATATGACACCCAGATTTCTATTCAAATAATACAAAAAATAGCTGATCTACTGTACAAGCTCAAAACGCATCGCAGTGTGACACATTTTGGGCTTGCAGATCAGTTATTTTTGATATGACAGTACGCAATGTGGCCCCTCTGTAGTGAGAGTGGAAATATAGTGGCGACAGGGGAATACTGGGGCGATTTTAACAGACTTGAAAATACATCTACTATAGGAGGAAAAGAGAAAACAGAAAGCCAAATATTAG
Organism: Benthosema pterotum; assembly: GCA_039105355.1. Classification (NCBI taxonomy): domain Eukaryota; kingdom Metazoa; phylum Chordata; class Actinopteri; order Myctophiformes; family Myctophidae; genus Benthosema; species Benthosema pterotum. Next base: position 15,843,802 of record CM076975.1, on the reverse strand, counting down.
GGAATTTAGGGCTCCATTTTCGTTACCGCTAAACCCCTTATCCCTTAACTTCTTTGCCTTTTTAAACTATTAAAAAAAACATTTTTCAGTAGTTCAAATGGCCAGTCTACAAGCTCACAATGTGTTAATAGATTGACATGTTGAAATATTTAAAAATGTTTTTCAAAATAGTAAAAACGAAATAAGGGATTTGGGAAAAGGGGTTTAGCATGTAACAAAAATGTCCTTGAACTGAACTGTATCAGTCACAATGTGGGAGCTCAATGTGTGAGACACACATTGAGCTCCACGCAAAGAGGGACAACCTGGTCACCCTACATTCAAACACCTGGCGAAAAGCATTCAAGCAGAGAGAGGAAAGAACTGTGTGTGTGTGTGTGTGTGTGTGTGTGTGTGTGTGTGTGTGTGTGTGTGTGTGTGTGTGTGTGTGTGTGTGTGTGTGTGTGTGTGTGTGTGTGTGTGAGACATACAGTAAAGGCAGAAGTAAGTGCAACTAAGATAAGGTGATTATAAACTTGAAGACACTACATTCTCACATGCATGCGACTCACACACACACACACACACACACACACACACACACACACACACACACACACACACACACACACACACACACACACACACACACACACACACACACACACACACACACACACACACACACCAGAGCTTGACACTAACACTTGCCCGCTTGCCCGGGGCAAGTAAAAAAAAATGGTGGGGCAAGTGAAGACTGCTACCTGGTTGCCCGATCGGGCAAGTGTGCAACTTAGTGCACTATAACACAACACAAGATAAATTTGTCTTGAAGGCAGTCATTGCACTCTGCCTCTGTGTCTTTCCCTGCTTTCTAGCTATCCACAATTCCAGGCTGGATTTGGGAAACAAAACAGGCAATTTAACTTTCACATCAAAATGACCTAATCTTCTACATTCTCTAGTTGTGTAGACCTGGGGTAATTAAGATGATGAATTGTAACTCTTGGGAGCCTAAAAATGAAACCAAATGGACCATTTGGCAAGGGTCCATTTGGTTTCATTTTTACGTTCTCAAGAGTTACATCTGCAAAATTTACAATATATATTAGGGGGCAAGTGACCATGAGCTGAGGGCAAGTAGAACCTGACTGCAGAGACTCTGTCCGTGGTGCTGAAATGAGCTTTCTGTTACTCTGTCCGTGGTGCTGAAATGAGCTTTCTGTTATGGTAGCTGTAGTGACTCTGTCCGTGGTACTGAAATGAGCTTTCTGTTACTCTGTCCGTGGTGCTGAAATGAGCTTTCTGTTATGGTAGCTGTAGTGACTCTGTCCGTGGTGCTGAAATGAGCTTTCTGTTATGGTAGCTGTAGTGACTCTGTCCGTGGTGCTGAAATGTATATTTACTGAAATGTATATTTACTTGCCCCCTATATATTTTAGGGGGCAAGTGACCATGAGCTGAGGGCAAGTAGAACCTGACTTGCACTTGCCCGATGGGCAAGTGCCTCCGAGACAGTGTCAACCCCTGCACACACACACACACACACACACACACACACACACACACACACACACACACACACACACACACACACACACACACACACACACACACACACACACACACGTATTTTACAACATGTATCAAACCGAAGAGTCCACAAGAGTCGTCATAAGAAGAATGCACGTCTCTTCGTTTAATTTCTCCACGACGAAAGTAAGTGGCTGGCCGAGAGTTACACACAGAGCTGATGAAAAACCCACAGCAAAGAGTGTGTATCTCTGCATGAGTGAGATGCAGCTCAATTGCGACGCCCCAGTGATTACAGTTCTTCTTGATAAGGCCTTGAGGCGGCATGGTAAACAGCGGCAGCCCCAGCACAGCTCCGGGCTAATGATAATATATAAGCTACTGGAGCTGCTAAAAATAGGAATACATTCCAACAATTTTGCCTGCGATGTGGTCTCATCATGCGTGAACTCCTATAATGCCAGTAGATGCAGGGAAGTGGCAAGGCTGTGTGTGCAACATAAACCATCTCTAAAGAAACACTACAGGTCCACAATGTGCACTAAATGTACATTTGTGCTGAGCTGAATGAGAAACTCTCTATTTTCTTTAAAAGTAAACTGTACACTAATTTGGACAAAGACTGTCTAATTTAATGTGAATGTACAGTATATCCATACATACTAGAAAAAGTATGTGCACTGGAGCAATACAACAACACAGGCAGTGCCGGTTGTAGGTATTTAGTTGCCCTATGCAAGATTAGTGGGCCCCTTGCACTGTCACACTGTTAAAAAAAAATAACATTTGTGATGAAAATGGCATTTCGAGATCAAAGTTAAGAGGTTAGGAGCTCCATTTTTTGTCCCCACTAACCCCCACCACCTGTGGCCCCCGGACAACAGGTCAGTGAAAGTAGGGGCTCCATAGATGGGATACATTAAAAAAGAATCTCCCTGCGGTGTGGCCCCCTTAGTGGTTGTCGCCCTAACCATCCGCTTATATTGCTTATGCCTAGAACCGGCCCTGGAAACAGGACTTCTGTACAGTATGTATTTATGTATGATTTTTTTTTTTTTTTTTTTTTTTTTTTTTTTTTTTCAGTGAAAACTTGCCTGGCAACTGCAGAGGTTCTGGCGTTAACCTGCCTGTTCATTTACATTTTATTCTCGCATTTGTTTTGGTATTAAAATAATCAAATCCAGATTAACTGAAGCTAAAAAAAAGTAATTACTTTCTGACATTCTCGTCAGAAAGTAATTTGCATAATTATCTTTTTTTTGCGCCTTCTTACCAGGGTACCAGTCGACAAGCAGCTTAATGTACTGGTGCTGTATGGGAACATTTAGAGGTTAATCAGCCTGTGTATTCCACAAAGGACTGAATAGAACATGTGGATATGAGCACAGGTGACGCGCTACTGCTAATTATTGAGTTGCACTGCTGTCCTACAGCATAATATGAACCTGCTCCATTAGAAATTCTTTTTTGTCCCCTCAATGGCGTGTAACAGCGTGTTAGAATTCAATGCTCGGTTAATTTATTTAATCTTTTTTTTTTCTTTTTTACATTAACCAATCCGAAAACTAAGAATAAATGCTTGCATGTACCTGAACACAATACAGCATAATACAACATAATAATTGTAGACCACCTTTAAGGATCTGTGAGATGGAGGTGTCCTATTCGTGAGTGAACAGAGTGGGCGGCAAATACTCATGACATTAGCGATAAAGGTCCTTCACTTACGTCACCATTACATCATCACCGTCCTACACTGACCAATCGGAGTACCCTGGGGGGGCGAACACTACACACCGATCAACTTACTTGTGCCCGTGCCGCAAGTGATAAGGTAAGTAAGTAGTAAGTTACAGAAGCATCAGTGTCAACTTGAAACCAACAAGGGCGAGCGCTGGCGCCCAGGGGCGGATCTAGGCATGGGCATGGGGGGGGGGGGGTGGCAATGCCCCCCTAAATACCCAGTCTGCCCCCCAAACACGATGCCATGCAAAACAACCCAAGATATTTCAAATTAAAGTGCTTATATTTAAAATGATTTGAAACACTACTACTGCTACTAACTACAATTTTGGCACCACTAAACCAACAGCATTTCATCATTGAAAACAGAAAACTCTCTGAGTCAGACCTTTAGCTTTATGCATGCTGCGTGTCTGTTGCAACTTCAACAACAACTGATGTTATTATTGATGCTTTACTTGACTAATAAAAGTCCTGTAACCGGAAATGGTATGGGGGCGGCTTCATCGTCCGTGGCGCGAAGCGACATGGGCGATGAAGCCGCCCCCATACCATTTTCTCTTGCCCCTCCAACATGTTCTCTTGCCCCCCCAAATGGGACATGTTACATCCGCCCCTGCTGGCGCCTTGGAATGCAGGGTCGGATCGACATATGGAATGAATGGCCATACATGGAGCATGTCTCGAGTGTTTGATGAGGTCAGATCAACATGTAATGTCAGCACCGTCATAACATGTCAGCACCGTTTATGGATATGTGGCAGTGTCTTCAGTGTACAGGGTTTAATGACGGCACAGATTGGGCCACAGTGGCTGGGCCTTTACTTTTGGGCCTGTTGAGAACTCTAGTTCTTGCTTTCTGCAGGGCGTGACCCGTCTACAGTTCAAATGGACAGGTGTCAGTTAAAAGGGAGACATCGAAGAGGAAGAATGGAATGGGGAAATAAAACTATACCGGTCCAAAGTAATGGCACACTTAGAGGCGATGCTTCATTCACCTTTCCTCCATTCATTCTCAGCCTTACATGCAGTACATGAATGGAGGAAAGCGAAAAGCGAGCAGACCCAGTTTTGGGGATATAGAGGTGGAGGAGCGGCAGGGGAGTCTCGGAGCAGGTGTGTGTCTGTGCGTGTGTGTGTGCGTGTGTGTGTGTGTGTGCGTGTGTGTGTGTGCGTGTGTGCTGTACACGTGCTCAAGTTTATGTACGGCGTATGCTCCATTTTCTTTATGGGTGCTGCTATTTTTGGAGGGATATTACAGCTTAGGTAGGCAGAGTTTTCATAGCGAGGCTCACAGTGTCTCGGCGATACGCTGTAATTAGCCCGGCAGTCAGCCGAGAGGATTATTCAGCAAACTAACTTCACCTTCTGTGGGTATACGGGGGAGAGGAGGAGCGCATTGTTCCCGTTACGCTTGACGACGTGAGAGCACTCTTTCTTCCAAAGTGCTTCGCCGCAATTAACCGCTTCCGAGCCACTATTTTTGGGGCACGTCGTCGATACGGGGCAAAATCTTAACCCGAATGCATTCGATTTTCAAAAGTGGCGCCTCGTGCCTAATCTACATGCACAAATATGCATCACTGTATGGTTATTTTGACAGCGGCGGTTTCGTAACAGCGTTGAATAAATAACGAGGGAAGCGCTGAACAGGAAAACGCATGCATGCACACACTCTCTCTGATGTGCACGCACACACGCATGCACACACACACAAACACAGCCTTCATCTCGAGTACAACATGAAGGAAGCTGGAAGCAATGCTGCCTGCTTAAGGAAACTTTGGCCATTACACAAACACAGATGTGGTCTTGTGGAGACGAGGCATCTAATCCTGTCTTGGACTGTATGGTCCATAGATTGTGTAATAATATAATGGGCTATATTACCCGACCTACAGACTAACATTATACAGTGGTTTTCAATCTTTTTGATACCAGACATTTTAGCTCCACAGACCAAAAGCAGAACCATAGATAAAAAATAATGACAGTTTTCCTACACGCTCTAGTTGTGTAGACTTGGGGTAAATCAGATGAATATTTTTTACTCTTGAGAGTGTAAAAATGAAACCAAATGAGATTTGGTTTCATTTTTACGCTCTCAAAGAGTTAACCAACTTTCCATCATTTAGCCAACTGGAACCCTCTCAAGGACCACTGGTGGTCCCGGACCACTGGTTGAAAACCACTGCATTAGTACATACAGTATAAAAGGGGAAATCTCAGAGATGAAAGGCCGTATCTCGGACCGATCAAAGTTCAGTTGACATTGCGCCTGAAAGAAGCCCAGTGACCTACAATACGAAACAAGTACAATAGCCCAAGGTACAATCGGCCACGCTTACATAACTGCTTCACAGCGGCGAAGACAATGTGACCATGCACATGATAAACTGTAATCTGATGCATGTACGAAGCAGCGGCGTACGCTGTGGTAGTAGAAACTCATAGCTATTTAGCACCTTTAAGGCATCTGGCATGTAAAGGCTTCTCGCAAACTGCTTTTTTACACTTTGCGAGGGAGAAAACAGAGAAAACATTTTGCACGCCTTCTGTTGCCATACAGATTATGTTCCCCCACATCTTTCCACAGTTTTCTTTTTTCAAAAAAGCCCTTCGGTAACATGTGGCATCATCGCAAATCCTTCTGTTACTTTTACTTGCCGTGAAGTCGCAAGAGGCTCAGGATAACCCACGGCGGGAAATGTAAAAGTTGCTTCTGTGATGTTTTGTAGAGGTCACACTACATTCAGAGTGAGTAAGGCTGGGCATAAAAACAGGCAAAATATGCAGCGCAACCAGGGGTGGATCTAGGCATAGGCATGGGGGGGCAATGGCCCCCTAAATGCCCAGTCTGCCCCACCCAACATGATGGCATGCAAATTATCAGTGCTTATATTTAAAAGTATTTGAAACACCACTGAAAATGGTATGAGGTACCATTGGTACCCCATACCAACAAAGGTCTGTCCTTTGTTTTGTGAAAGAGGTATCGGCCGTGGCGCGAAGCGTCACGGGCGATGAAGCTGCCCCCTTAACATTTTCTTCTGCCCCCCCAATTGGGAAATGTTACATCTGCCCCTGAGCGCAATAAAGAGTAGTACAACCACCATCAAAAATGTCCCATATTTTAAGGGTCTTTGTTACCACAGAAATCATCATTTAACTAGTGTGTCAGTGTAAAGCCATGATTTATAGTTTTGTACTTAGTTGTGTACCAGTGTCGTGCTCTGTAAATAGCAACGCTACGATCTGTGTGTTCAAGGTTCGAGGTTGGTTATTTGTCACACCAATGTAGGTATGTCAAGATATATAGTGGGATGAAATATCGTTTCCCACTCATCCACAGTGCAACAGTAGTGCAACAGATGAAGTCAGCAAAGTGCTGGATATGACTATAACAAACCAAAAAATATCAAGTGAACAGTATTGTAGACGATACCAAAACCTAATTATAAAAAGTGACAGGTGTTATACATAATAACGAAACTAAATACATGCCTAAATTTAAAGTGAAAGGTATTTTACATGTGCAAGAGAGAGATATCCACAGTTACCTCAGGGTACGTGCATGCTACAGGGTCTGTCCTTTGTTTTGTGAAAGAGGTATTGGTGTTGTACATGTGCAAGAGAGAGATAGCAGCATTCGGCTACATACACAACGACAGTCTTTCCTTAGTAGGTTAATGTGTGTGCATGTGTTCATATCAATGCATATTAAATGCCTATCATTTTGGAGGTCCTTTTTTTCTAGAAATGAGAACCACTGCTCTGGGCCAACAATAAATAAGTGACCGCCCATCACACCCCACCCCACCTAAAGTAGAATGCTACAGCTAAAGTAGCATTCTACTTTTAGCTGTGTGAAGTAGTGGAACTGCAGTCAGCATGGAAATGAGCTCCACGTGAGCTTAATGGAGCATGATTTAGACAACTGATGTATACTTTAAGCATGAGTGAATGACTAGTGCTGTGAGGGAGGGAGGGAGGGACAGACAGACAGACAGACCAACAGCGCAGGATAAGAGGAGGAGGAGAGGAATGCCTGGTAATACTTTCTAGGAAGCCCCTATATCTAATAAATGATAAACCTACTTATTGTTGATTTCACATACCGGTAGTCAGAGAAGGCAAAACAGTCCTGATAATTATATTCATGACGAACAAAGGGATGAGCTGCTCTGTTTCAAAACAATCCAACTCCCACGTGGTCATGGCACTTTTCCGTGACCCCCAAACCCCCTCACCCCTACATCCTTCTCTAGTAGAAACCTTCACTCAGGCCCACAGGTTTACCACAGCCAGAGAGAGGGACAAAGTTGGTGTATGTACATGAAACGCTGGACATAGGAATTGTGCGACATTCAAAAATGTCGCACAATTCTGCTTTGAGAAAAAAAAGCAGAATTCTCAAGGGAAAACTCAAGGGAGCGACAGTATTAAAAAAAGCATTCCTTCAAACCCACTGTAAATTGGGGATTTGTCTCAATTACTGAGGCACAAGCAAAACGTCTGAAATGTCTTTAACCACACTGACCACTTAAATGCTGGCGCTTATATGTTTACCGTACCTACCAAGTATACAGGGATTATTCCTTTCGGCACTGGACTTAATGAACAGTACATGCAACATTGAGGATTCATAAGATGCTGTGGCTATAGGCCTGGCCTGATGAGCTGTGTTCCAAGCCTAAACAGCTCACGTGCCACACCGAGATAGAGGATTCCTCTATTCTGGTGGTTTTCAAGCTTTTTTTTCATATCAATCTAGCCCTGCAGACCCCAAACTAAAGGAATATGTTGTTATTATTGATACGTTTTTGTCCACAATACTGTGTCAATGTTATCCATAGGAGTCAACAGAGAAGCACTGCTCTACTCGTGTGGTCCGTGCAGTCCCCTGGATTTCCGAGCCGGCAGAAACACGATGAGATGAAAACGTGCACTGGCATGGCCAAGGGCAGATTCAAAGCCTCTGCTGAATTATGGCGGAATCTCCTGCCAGTTGCGTGCACTGACCCCTTTTTTCTGTGTGGCTCCATCATGTACCTAAAGTACTTCTCACAGCCCTCCTTCTCCGCCACAGCCCTGATTCCTACAGACAGCTAAGCCTCATTTATTCATCCAGGAATGACCAACGTCGTGCGACAGAAACCCTCAAGTGTTTAACATTTCACGTACACAGACAGCCGAGATGTAAAGAAAATATAGGGAGCACCCCGCCGCCTTTTTGTAGTGCATTTTTGCAGCATAGCATACATTACAACTGTCTTCTGCCATGTGGACATTTTGGCTTTAGAATAATGGCATGTAATGGCAAGAACGATTTTTGAAATACTAGGTTACGGTAACTTTGAACTTGACAATATTGCTTGCGATCTTCATAGGTCGCAGTAGCTCAGTATCTCACCGCTCTGCACGAGTACCAATCGACAGTCTGATTAGACATGATAAGTGCTCATTCAATGCACGATAGCAGGGCAGCAGGCTATCACTTTATTTGATCTAGATTTGATCTGGACATTTTGAAGAGCATCCGACTCTTCAAATGATTCCTACGCCGAGGAAAAGGTATACATACTCCACTGTGCTTAAAATGTAAAACTAGGTGGTAGGAGGATGAAGCTCTTTCTCTAATGATTTTTGGGAAATCCTCTTAGCATTGGGTTTCTGGCAAAACACCATAATACCCTGTTGACAGAACAGATTAGGAATGGGATCAAAATCCAGTTCTGAATGACCTCAGCTGACAACTGGATGGAACGGCCTCACTGTGTTTGATCTGATTGAGGAATCAGGAATACGGGTGAACAACCATATTTTGTCATAATAATGACTACCCATGATTATAAAGGATATTAGTAATCATTTAGGTATAGATGTAAGAACTGCCTCCAGTCCATCCAGGAGGATGGTAAAAATATAAGAGTTCTATAGTCTTTCTATCTCTATTTTTATCCCCAGACTTGTTGTTAACAAACTGTACACAACTATGTTATGTACAGAACAGGGAGGATAATCTTCATTGACATTTTACATCATTGATCGCCTGGCCCCAGTCCTGCTGCCTTTGGAGAATCAGTAGAACATGCAATTATCTTTATTTGTGGTGCATCTGTTCTGCAGTCAGTGCAAAACATGGCAGCATTTCACTTTTGCTAGTAACACAATAAAATGCTGTGTGAAATTTAGAGCTGGCGGTGAGATTGATACTGTGTGTATGCACACAGTACACACACACGCAGACACACACATGCACACACACACACACACACACACGCACACACGACAATATACTGCCATTTGTGTATTGCATTTGTCTTGGTTTGTCTGAACAAAGTTATAATTCTGATGATAAACATGAGAACGAATACAGTTTCACAGTTGACTTGGCATGCCTGGAGAATGAGGTCATTTATAGTCCAGTCAGTTTGGATATGAGCGCAGTGGAACACAGTAATATAACGTGCCATCTTAATGTACGGTAAGTGGGAGTCACTGTTCTGGTTGATAGTGAAGTTATTGCAGAAGGCATGAGGTATTAAATATGGCAATAAGGAAAGCTATATTACTGAATGGTTGAAGGCGAAGGATTGTTTTCTATCCCTTGAGCGCATCAGTCCGTCTGTCCGTCCATCTGTGAGCATGTCTTTTGTGTTTACAAGCAGCTTTCCATTCATGCATGATATTGATGAGACTGATTATTTCATATAATGGCGCACTCGTGGTCTTGACTCCTGTAATACCATGGTGGTGGAAAGTAACCTCAGACTTTTACTTGTAATAGAGTAATTCTGACAGTATTCCTGTAATGCAGCTGAAATTGAACAAGTGACGGTCAAAGCAGCCTGTTTTTCTGCCACTCTGTCGTCACACTCAGACTCATAACAGATCACTGCGGACAATCACTGTACCTTGCTATTGATGCCTACAAACTGTAGCATGAAGAGACCGTATCAAAATCAAGAAAATTGGCTTTGCAAAGCTTTGCCTGGAGCCCACAGAATTCATTCCACCGCTAAAATAACCTAGATTCCAAACAGCAAACACAGCAAATTAATCCCGAACAAATAATTATTTGGATCGTGTAAAAGAGCCATGCAAGGTACCGACCAGCACATTGGAAGCAATTAGGCCGGTGGTTTTCAACAGGTGGTGCGGGGACCACCAGTGGTCCTTGAGAGAGTTCCAGGTGGTCCCCAGCTAAATGATGGACGGTTGGTAACCTAATGGACCCTTATAGATCTGTTAAATTATATTTAAACGTCTGAATTACTTAATTTTCAAGACTGTACACATTTAGAAAATGTAGAAGAATTGTTATTTTGACAGCCAGTTTATCTCTCCTAAATTTTGGACAAACACTTGAAAATCATTGTCTTTGGGTCAGAGAGAGACTAAACTCAACATCAAATGGTGGTCCGTCGATAAAATGCAGAATAAATTGTGGGCCCTGGTATGAAAAACCAACAAATTAGGGCAGGGGTTTTCAACAGGTGGTCCAGGGACCACCAGTGGTCCTTGAGAGGGTTCCAGGTGGTCCTCGAGAGGGTTCCAGGTGTTCCTCAGCTAAGTTGGTTAACCAGATGTAACTCTTGAGAACGTAAAATGATTTAGACAGTGTTTCATTACACTCTCAATAGTTAAAATATTCATCATCTGCATTAGCCCAAGTCTATACAACTCGAAGATTAATGGTCATTTTGGTCTGTAGGTTTGCCTGTTTTGTTTCCCCAAATCCAGCCTGGAATTGTGGAAAAAGCAAGAGAAATCTCTACTTTTGGGGTCTGTGGGGCTAAAAGTCCTGACATGGTGGTCCGTGGCTCAAATGCTGAATAAATGATGGGCCCTGGAGTCAAAAAGGTTGAAAACCCCTGAATTAGGGGATAAGTGTCTTGCTCAGGGACAAGACAACAATAACTCTGGGGGAGTCCGAGTTCAAACTGGCAACCTTGTGGCTACCACCTCTGAGCCAAATAACAGCAAATAACAGACTAATCAGCAAAAGATAATGTAAAAAAAAGGGGAATACGGTTTTGCTGTTGGGCAGGAAAGATTCCATTTCTATAAGACTACATGTTTTTGTGTGTGTACTTTGACAGTCCTGTGCCCAGCTGACACACAGTAAACACATGGGTTCTATCCTGAAGCCAAAGAGGAGGAGGAGGAGGTTGAAGGGAGCCACAACCACAACAAGTCAAGCGGAGAGTTGTGTGACAGAGGAGAACAAGGATAGCACATGTGACTCGCCGCTCAGAGAGAAAAGAGCAGTACAGGAGGGGAGGGGGTGGGTGGGCACTGGGCAGGGGGGCGTAGGACTAAATGTTGACCTTTTCGCGCAATTAATGAAGAGCGACAGTAACAAGGATGCAGAAACATTACACGAGCCAATGAGCCATGCATATGCCTGACATCTAGCCTCATTAAGCACCCGTTACCACTGATACAGCTTTATGGATCGCATGCTGAAGAAATACAGCAGGGGGGGAATTGACAGTTTTATATCACTGTGAGTAAAGTGAATAACGTGAAGAAATTCAGTGGACCCAATTACAGAAGTGCACACATTTACAGTATAATCTTTCTCAGGCAGACAACCAATGTTTCAAACAAAAACAATGCATTATATGCACAACTACACGATCAAATCAATTTCTCACTCAAGAGCAATCAAACGGATGCCTACAGGTCCATTTGGTTACACCTGGACACTATCTGAGTTATCTTAACACTTGGGATTATACAGTACAGTGTACATATCCAAACCAAAGCAGGAAAAACAACTATCTTATCCTCATACTCAACATAAACAACACACAGACATACAGAGAGATGTCAGCAGGAATGAGGCAGCCTACCTTGCATCCAAACATCAACGACAAAGTGTTGTTAGTGCAGGCAACTTTGCAGTGGCACAGCACTGGAGTGCACTCCGGGCTTTTCACTATGGGAGACATTCCTGTCCAAATGGACCTGACCGCACGGCACACTGTATGGCACAGAGCTCACAGAGGACGGACGGAAGCAGAGAGGCAGCAGAGACGGAAGGGATATTGCTATGAAGAGGAACGAAATAACCACAGGAAGGGTGCACGCATGAGAGAGAGAGAGAGAGAGAGAGGGGGGAGAGAGAGAGAGAGAGAGAGAGAGAGAGAGAGAGAGAGAGAGGTTTCAAACAGACCCAGGCACGCTGACTCTTTGCCATGCTCTCTCATTCTCAGTCTGATTCTGTTGGCAGTGCCTAGTGATTCCCCCTCCCTCTCTCTTGCGTTCCATGTCTCCCTCACCTCCCCTCCATGTCCACCCACCCTTATTCCCTTCTCTGTGACCTCCTTGCATTCTAATTTCCCTACAAACAGCCCTGTCACGGCAGAAGCATGAGCTCATGAGCCAGGTTGAAAAAAATAATAATAAAATGTTGCATCACATAAAGAGGTAAATAAATGAACACACACTCCTGCCAGTGTGTCAGCGTGGCTGCCTCAGTCAGAATGCTCCCAAACTGGCCCTAGTTCTTCCTGCTGTATTTGGCCACTTTAGCCATAACGGCACCTATGTATTTTACTCAACATGAGAGGGAATGCCTAAACTTTTCCCTACTATGCCAACCATGGTGAATGGCATGAAATCAAAATGAATCAACTTTTGAATAGGGCTTCATAAGGTATGGTCAGTTTCCTGGGGGCGACACAATCACTACCGACAGACGTTACCGGTGGTGTATTAACGTCGTGACTTTCAATCCACACCTGTCCAGTCCGCTATACCAGCCAAAGAATATAACATATATTTTGTACGGTTTGTCTTAATTCTCTGTTCTCATGCCTCGAAAGAAGTGCCTTGATGACAATTAAAGCCCATTTGGTTCCTCTCCCATGCCTGGCTTTGGTTAAATGAAATGCTAACAATACCTCGTGGGATTGCTTCATGGGGAGGTAATGCTAAATTTGGCACCTTAAAGGTGCGTTAGCTGCATGCGCTAGAATTAATGTAGGGTTGTCTATTCCTATTCTCTGTGCCGTAGCACTCCTGTTCATATTTAAGCGGTAATGGTTTCCGTCGCACAGCTTTCCTTTGTGGTTCCCTGTGTTGACAGGATACCACTGAGCTCACCCTGTCTTGCTAATTACACTACCTTGTACCTTTTGAGTCACTTGTCTTATATCGTTGCTGTCGAGCACCTACAATCTTGTACATTGGCTGTTTTTGCCATTTTGTGTGACACTATAATCTGACAAATTTGGGCACTGAAGTGGCTTGTAGTTTCTTACTGTAAAGCTGCACTATATTATACGCCTTTCCTTTTTCTACCCCGGATTTGAATGGACTGGGGGATAAACTGAATCTTGAACATTCATTCGTGCCAGATAGATCCTGTGTCTAACTGAGAACCTTTGGCCATGACCTTTGGCATAATCTCAATAGAAGAGCAGGGAGACAAAATACAACCAATCCAAACTATTGTAGAAACACACCCAAAAGGAACCCTTTTGAGCTTGTAGATCTGCCATTTTTTAATTTCAATTCTGAAAAGCAAGTTTTGTTTGGACGTGAGAATTTAGCATCCTCTCTTATAGCAAAAAAAAAAAAAATGTCTAAATTTTCTCCAGGTAATCGGTGGAACCTCCAAAATGTCTTTGCAATTTGTCACCTTTACATTTTGCTTCGACAACCCCACCCACCCGCCCACTCTCTGACAGGACACTGGGTGGGTAGAGGTTGGGTGGGGGGTGGCTGAATACAGCTTACACCACACATTTAACCTGGTAGGGTACACCACCAGCAGGTATACCTGTTGAGAGCAGGAGAAAGCATTGTGGGAGAAAAGGACAAAACCACAGTAGGCTGATGTATTCAGTCAACTCCCAGCTCCACATGTACAGTATGTACAGTATGTGCATGTGGGTGTTAAAATGTATGTGTATATATACTGTATGTATAGGGCTGTTGAAAGATCCGTTCATTCTTTTCAATATTCATCAAAATATGTGATCTACAAGCCCCCAATGCTTGCTCCCTAACCCTTAACGGCTTTGCCTTTTTAAACTATATAAAAAAAAACATTTTTCAATACTTAAAATGGCCAGTCTACAAGCTCACAACGTGTCTCTCAGTAGATTGGCATGTTGAACTATTCAACACTCAAAATAGTAAAAAGGTTCGGGATAAGGGGCTCAGTGTGTGATGAAAATGGAGCCCTAAGGCTCTATGGCTATTTAGGAACACTTCAACACATATTTCCTAAGAGCCAGGGTCCCCTGGCACAAAATATCTTTGGATGGGGGGGGGGGGACTAAGGACCGACAATAAACCAAACGCCTGAGGTAACTGAGACTAGGGACAACATGTACCTACCATTTGTCAGCCCTTGACATGAACAAGTTTGAGAAGGACTGATCCGTGGGACCCTGGAGTGTTACCAGAACACCACCACTAGATGGAAGTGTAACGCAGCATCATGTGCTGGTGGACCATCATTTCATGTGTGACATACAGGAGAATAGAGCCAACTGTAACTAAGATTTCAATTACTGTCCCAATTTAACAGGCAGGGAGTGACGGCGGGGGGTCAAGATTAATTAATTAGAAAGATGGTAAACGATTACGCAGATTTATGCCTTGCCATGCACACACACTATACAACTTATCTGTTCAGAGAAACTGGTGCTTGCACTATCGCAGTGGTTTTCAACCTTTTTCATACCAGGGCCCACTATTTATTCAGAATGTTAGCCACGGATCACATTTGATGACATTTAGCCCACAGACCCCAAAACTAAAGATTTCTTTTACTTTTGTACACAATACCAGGCTGGATTTTGGAGACAAAACAGGCAAAACAAAATGACATAATGACCATTAGTCTTCTACATTCTCTAATTGTGTAGACTTGGGCTACTTCAGATGATGAATATCTTTATCTTAACTCTTCTTTACGCTCTCAAAGAGTTACGCCTGGTTAACCAACTTTACATCATTCAGCCCACGGATCACCTGGAACCCTCTCACGGACCACTGGTGGTCCCCGAACCACTGGTTGAAAATCCCTGCACTATATCATTGTGTAATTGTGAGTGTTTGCCCACACTTAGACGTTGATGTGTATGTGTGTAACTGTGGAATTCAGCATCAAAGGAGGAGAAGTGGGATTTCATCCCACAGCCGGGCGAAATGCAGCGACATTCAAAACCCCTGGGGAGACCGACTTCAGCTGATGGCTTTTCATCTGAAAGCACGTTTTCATGGAAAATAAGCCCAAAGCAAATGTAATCCTTTGTCCTTATAGAGCCATCAAACGAAGCTACTCTGTCTGCGTTTTATTCCCAACACAATAACTGGTGTCTTTTGCATCATATCATAGTGATGGAACCATTTTTGAGCGGTACCTCTGCTTCCTTATGCAGCTGTGTGCGCCTGTTTGTACGGACGCACGTACAGTATGTGTCCCAGCATGGACATCCCCAAAACACCCTTACCATGGGTGTGTACAGAACAGCCTAAAGTGGATAAAGTATAAAGACCAAGAAGACATCCCCCTGGTCTGGGGGCAGATACTAGACTTTGGAGGCCATCACGACAGAGTTTGTAGCCACCTTTTGACCTCCTTCCACGGGGAAACCCAATCCAGGTCATGGCACCACTGTAACGCCCGGGATTCGAACCCGGGTCTCCCACGTCAAAGTCCAACATCTTAACCACTAGACAGAAGGGATATCCCCTTGGTCTGGGGGCAGATTCTAGACTTTGGAGGCCATCACGACAGAGGCTGTAGCCACCTGCTACACATGCAATCATTTTTTTTGTTATTAAACTACCAAATGAACAATACATAACGCAATTACTGTATGTAATTCAAACATGTCACACAGCTCAGAACTGGTGCTGGTACTGCATAACAGGAGAGCCTGCAAGATCTTAAGCACAAATAAATAAATATATTAAAAATCACACGTGTGTGAAGTGAGCTGTGCAACTTTACCATGCAGGGTCCCCCCGGGTTGGACTTTCACGTGGGAGACTTGGGTTCGAATCCCAGGCGTTACACAGAACTGCATCGGACATGGCCTTGGGTTTCACTGCCTACACAGACAACTCTACCTCACATCCATAACCATTACTGCTACCACCTGATCCGTCTGAATCAACCAAATGCATCACTCACACAGGCAGATTATGATTCAGTGACAGAGAGATACTGTATAGCATATAGCTGCAATTCAAAACCCACGCTTTACAGTGGCTGACTGATGACTGTTTACATACAGCACATGTTAATGATCCAGTTACAAATATGTCATGGCAAGGGAAATATAAACATTGCCACACAAGAGAGACATGAGAGACACGCACTGACAACCGGGTTATTCTCAAAGAGTTGGGTACGGGGGGACCCCCATGGCGTCCTTGAAGGGCTTAATCTCATTCAGTTTTAACCGCTTTCCTGCGATTTATAATCATCACACAATGAAACCAGCCAATAGATCGGCTATTGTCAATACACACGCTCTCATGCATACATACTGCCTTGTTCTCTTATCAGTTGATCAATCTACGGTACATGCAAGAAGAACTTTCATTCCACTGACAATGTCGTATTTTTGGTGCGTGTGATGTGCTGTATAATGCGAAGTCAATTCGGCCCAAATAAAATAACGTGCAAAGTCATCATCAACGGAGGATTGAGCCACTGGGACATGAATATATATGAATATACAACTGTAGCTGCCAGCACACATTTTGGCAGGTCATCTTGATCTGCAGTCTACACAAAATAAATATTTAAATATACAGGTATATAGCAAAGACTATCGGCTTCAATAAACCTTATATTATTGCAGTGTCAAATGTACCGGCGGCCACCTGAAAGGGAGAACCGGGCATCGTGTGGTAACCCGAAATTCCACAGAGAAAACACAAAATGCCCAATCAGATCGATAGCCGCTTGGTGATACTGACCATACTAAATTGCCCCACATCCGTACACAACACGAGTGGTGGGCAGTAACTCAATACATGCACTTCAGTACTTTCTTCCCCTGATCCGCCAAAATCACAAGTTTCACTATGCTACATTTCAACTTGGAATATTGTACTGACAAATATCTACGAAGGGGCGCTTGGGCTATCCCTACAGCCAGCCATTCTAGTAACTGGACCCATGGGGCCCGATTTTGGTTACATTAGCCCTTATGCGCAATTAACGCACTTAGCATTGGGGAAGAGGCGTTCCCACACTAAAGTTGATAATTTCGTGACCATCCTATGTCCCTTAAAAACCTCCTATACCCGTTAAATTATGCATAGGTGTGGTTTGGGCGTTTTTAGCTTTCATCCAATCCGTGTTGGTCTTGCCATTCCCTTTAATTCATCCCTTATCTATTTCCCTTATCCCTACTGCTATGTCTGACCCTCCGAAGCACGCAGCCTGGCTGCGGGCTTAGGACACACACATGCATGAGTAGCCTATTCTCAAAGATTATGCTCTCATTTTGAAACAATTATAGCTCGGTCAATTCTCAATCATTTCTTACCATTCAACATGTTATGTTGAAAAAACATGTTCCATGTTTTTTTTTGCTGTATGTGGCGTGCATTTATCCCAAGTCTGCGAAATGTTATAAAGTAAATTGCAAAAAACTCTGGAATTCGCGGCAAAAAAAACTTTTTTTTGATCATTGATTTCTCGGTCAATTCTGGACCATTTTTTACATTTCAAAGTGCAGCGTGACGGGAAAGACCTCCTCTCTCAGATGCTGTATAGTATATGTGGGTAGGTCTTCTCTACGATGCGGGATCTAGCAAAATGTAAGTGTCGGGATTTTGGTGGAAACGGCCCACCAAATCCTCGACACTTACATTTTGCTCGATGCGGGATCGTAGAGAAGACCTACCCACATATACTATACAGCATCTGAGAGAGGAGGTCTTTCCCGTCATGCTGCACTTTGAAATGTAAAAAATGGTCCAGAATTGACCGAGAAATCAATGATCAAAAAAATGTTTTTTTGCCGCGAGTCTTTTGCAATTTACAGCATTGCGTCACAAGTTAATTAATGTATTTAATTATATTATATACTGTACATTACCTAAACACAAGGAAGTGACCGACAGCAGGCAATCTACAGCTGTTTATAGGACAATCCAGCATAAATAAGGAGATGAATTGAACTGGCGCCTTTCCACGTGGAGTTGTGGACATCTCCAAAGGCGCACAGACGCGCATCGTGCGCACGTGGCTCTGCCTTCGCGGATCGGTTAAGGGGTGGTCTGATGTGGCGTTATCTAGTTCCCAAATCTATTTGACGAAATTAGCAACTTAAGGGACTGCGCAACAAACACGCCCATGACCACACCTCCAGCCACAAATAACGGTGTCGGCATAAAGAATAGTGGCTAAGGGAAGAGAAAAGGTGACCAAAATAGCAATAAGGGAATTCGCTGCGGGTATCGGGTAACGTTAGGGACAAGGGGGGAATGAAAATCGCGCCCATGGGGCGCGATTTTCATTCCCGACACCGTTATTTGTGGCTGGAGGTGTGGTCATGGGCGTGTTTGTTGCGCAGTCCCTTAAGTTGCTAATTTCGTCAGATAGATTAGGGAACTAGATAACGCCATCAGAGACCACCCCTTAACCATAAGAGAAGGCAGAGCCACGTGCGCACAGTGCGTGCGTCTGTGCGCCTTTGGAGATGTCCACGACTCCACGTGGAAACTCTGGAATTCGCGGCAAAAAGTCGTTTTTTTGATCATTGATTTCTCGGTCAATTCTGGACCATTTTTTACATTTCAAAATACAGCGTGAAATACCGCGTGACGGCAAAGACCTCCTCTCTCAGATGCTGTATAGTATATGTGGGTAGGTCTTCTCATTTCTAGCAAAATGTAAGTGTCGGGGATTTGGTGGACCGTTTCCACCAAAATCCCGACACTTACATTTTGCTAGATCCCGCATCGTAGAGAAGACCTACCCACATATACTATACAGCATCTGAGAGAGGAGGTCTTTGCCGTCACGCTGCACTTTGAAATGTAAAAAATGGTCCAGAATTGACCGAGAAATCAATGATCAAAAAAAACGTTTTCTGCCGCGAATTGCCGACTTTTTTTGCAATTTACTTTATAACATTTCGCAGACTTGGGATAAATGCACGCCACATACAGCAAAAAAAACATGGAACATGTTTTTTCAACATAACATGTTGAATGGTAAGAAATGATTGAGAATTGACCGAGCAATTGTTTGAAAATGAGAGCATGATCTTTGAGAATAGGCGTCTGTCCTAAGCCCGCAGCCAGGCTGCGTGCTTCGGAGGGTCAGACATAGCAGTAGGGATAAGGGAAATAGATAAGGGATGAATTAAAGGGAATGGCAAGACCAACACGGATTGGATGAAAGCTAAAAACGCCCAAACCACACCTATGCATAATTTAACGGGTAAAGGAGGTATTTAAGGGAGATGGCATGGTACGAAATTAGCGACTTTAGTGGGGGAACGCCTCTTCCCCAATGCTATGTGCGTTAATTGCGCATAAGGGCTAATGTAACCAAAATCTAGTAACTGGGCCCATGGTCTCTTCTCTACAAACAGCCATTCTATTAGCCTCCACATGTGTGGTCAGATGTACTACTAACACACTGACAGGTATTATTAGTCTGGCACCCTACCCTAGCTCTAAACCTAACCTCACAGAAAGTTGGAGCCAGGGGTTACTTTTAACCTTCCAAAGGTGAGTATGAGGGTTAGCTGTAACCGGCCACTGATGTCGGAAGTGATGGTTGTTGTCGGATTAAAGCCTGCTGTGTGTCTAACGAATGTAATTCAACATATTCCACTACTGTAGACCCAATGTGCTCTTCTCTGCCTGCACCCAGCCATTCCACTAGACCCAATGCACTCTTCCCTGCACCCAGCCATTCCACTAGACCCAATGCACTCTTCCCTGCACCCAGCCATTCCACTAGACCCAATGCACTCTTTCCCTTCACCCAGCCATTCCACTAGACCCAATGTACTCTTTTCCTTCACCCAGCCATTCCACTAGACCCAATGTACTCTTTCCCTGCACCCAGCCATTCCACTAGACCCAATGTACTCTTTCCCTGCACCCAGCCATTCCACTAGACCCAATGTACTCTTCCCTGCACCCAGCCATTCCACTAGACCCAATGCACTCTTCCCTGCACCCAGCCATTCCACTAGACCCAATGCACTCTTCCCTGCACCCAGCCATTCCACTAGACCCAATGCACTCTTTCCCTTCACCCAGCCATTCCACTAGACCCAATGTACTCTTTCCCTTCACCCAGCCATTCCACTAGACCCAATGTACTCTTTCCCTTCACCCAGCCATTCCACTAGACCCAATGTACTCTTCCCTGCACCCAGCCATTCCACTAGACCCAATGCACTCTTCCCTGCACCCAGCCATTCCACTAGACCCAATGCACTCTTTCCCTTCACCCAGCCATTCCACTAGACCCAGTCGCTCAACCAGAATCAAACAGAAGGGGGGCTTTCCTCGCTAAACAATACCTGCATTCTGACAAGAGAAAGGGAGCCCTGGAAAGAGGGAGGAGAGGAGGACAGAGAGGGACAGGATGAATGGGCTATATAGGGGCCACGTTGTTGGCCCTGACAAAGACGGCTGTGGGACAAAAACACAGAGTCAACCTCCTTTCTCCCTCCAACGCTTCCATCTTAGCAGTTACGGTTTGGTTCACGTGACTATCTTTAACCTTTTATCGTTTTAGTCATGATATGTGTTATGAGTGTTGTTCCAGTAAGCGTGGCATCTTACAGTGCTTTATATACAGTATGTTTCTACAACGTATTTTCCACATGCTGTGTTAATAACTTTGTAAACTTCACAGTAAAGTAGTAAAGGTAAAAAGTATTACCCTTAAGTGTTGTTATTATCAGTATGAATGAATTCTTCCCCAACACAAATGAGATTGTCCCAGTCTGTGTAATCATTTAGCATTAGTCCACAACGGTAATCTCTTATAATTGTGAATCACAAATAGCAAAATTGTAAAGGTATTGACAAAAGGACTAAAAGGCGTCCTGTGGAAAATAGCCGATCCACAATGCTATACTTTCAATGTGAGGCACTGGCGGCGCAACCAAGTATAATTCAAGCCTCATAATCCCTGTGGCATCATGACAGCGTGAGTTTTATGAAGGCCTGTCAGCCCCGGCAGCTTCCACACATGAAGCTGCCACTGTGATATAACAGCACATAACCAGAGTCGTCGCATCCACATTTCTTCCTCCAACCCCCAGAGTTAATGTTTGTGGAGAGGGTACGACACCTTTTTCTTTTCCGCCAAGGCACGCAGTACAGTGCATCTGGCTGTAAAACCTCAATGCAGCCGGCCAGCTGCAGGTATAAAACCCTCCCAGCCAGAGCAATTGAGTAGCAACCGCAGCACGGGAGGCATGGCCTGAATCAGCCTCACCCCAGCATGTACAGTAGCCCCCCCCCCCCCCCCACCCAAGACGCACGCACAGACACACAAGCAGTAAATCAAATCACATCCACTCTTTTTTAGAGAGCGCGTTTGCCAGATTGTTTTTCGAATAATGACGACAACCTCTTCAGTGAACTGCATCGCGCCAAGGGGCTCTCTCTCCCTCTCTCTCCAGCACGCGCACATAAGTTGTGACGCAAAAAAACCCGATATTTAGAACGGTCGCTTTCGGCTTCTATGGAAGGAGGCTCATTCATAATAAAAGTGCTATGGGCGACAGAGACGGAGGCGCCGCTGTACTGTAAGGGAGATTTTCTGTGTGAACAAGTATAAGAATGAGTAGATGAGAGGGAGGGAGGGAGAGAGAGGGAGGCAGGCAGGGAGGTGGACTACTGCAGTTGTTGTTTTTTTTTTTGGTTTTGTTTTTTAGTTCAGGCTGCATTCCTCTCTGCCCTGCAGGGCGATGTGGTTGTTAACTTGCACACACATGCACATTAACTCTCTCTCTCTCGCACACACACACATGCAAACAGGTAAATGTTTTTTCTTTTTCATTTTTTGGAACCACTTCTGCACACTACTATTCGAAAACTAAACTCTATTTCTCTGGCAGTACAAGCCTCATCATCTTACCTCCTCGCTCGCATCCTTCTCCTGCATCTCTGGGAATGTTCAGTGTCTGGAAGTGGATGTGGGTGTGTGTGCGCGTGCGCACGTGTGTGTGCGCGTGGATGTGGGTGTATGTATTCAACCTGATACCGCTTGGCTTGAGGAGGAGAGCCCTCTTCACAAACTACTGCCTGCACTCTGGCAGTCCCCAGGCTGGGCTGCTCATTGTTGCCGGTGCGCAGTCTGTGTGCGTATGTGTCTGTGTGTGCTGCACGCACGCGCATGTGTGCGTGCGCTTCTCTGTGTGCGTGTGTGTGTGTGTGTCAGTGTTGTGGGACAGCAATGAATTGCTTCCCCGTCGCTGCACCGGCAACTCTGCGGCAAACGAGTTCCCTCCCACTCCCCGCCCCGCTGTAGGGAGCCCAGCCAAGAGGGAACCACAGAGCAGGTCTGTCTGCGCTGCTACACGGACATATTACTCTGTTACCCCTGTGAGGGAGAAACACAATAAAGAGACGAGCGCACACACACACACACACACACGCAGCATAAAGGCATGAGAGAAGGGATCTGGATCGTTTCGCCGTAAGGGGGGTGGAGGAGGAGGAGGAGGTATCGACATAAACAACAGCCTAATAGAGAGAGAATTATTCATTATGTGGCCATAAATAAATGCATGTTGGCAGTGCTAAGCTTGAAATTGTTTGTCCTACTTTGAAACCCTAACACACTTTGTGCCACTGGGCTTATTCAGAGGATGAAGTTCTAGGAAGAAACAAGCATTCTTCTTCGCTGCGCTGCGCCTTTTGTTGGGAGCGCTGGTGGCTGCCTGGGGAGACATTGAAGCTATTGTCATGCCACGGCCAGAGATCAGACAGCAGACCACGCTGTTTGCACTGCAGCCCCCATGATACCAATAGTGACATGTGTTTATGTATCAACTAGCAGCAGTGACATGCTGTGTGTGTGCGCACACGTCCACGCGCACACGTGTGTGTGCGTGCATGTAATAGTGTGAGGAATAAACCTATAAGGGGCAAAGGCACTCATAGATAAAAACAAGACAACAAAAACAACAACCAACCACTAGGCTCTGTACTTAAGCAACAAATAATGGTACTTAGCCCTTCTCAAAACCCCATCCTTTGGGGCAGGGTTTAGTCACTGTCCAATGCCAGTCCAAATAGTTTAGTAACTGTTGCTATGCAGGTCAAGCTTTCCTCTTCTAACATGCCTATTGGACAAGGAGGGATTGGGGAGGGACTTGCTCTACAGGGTGCCCTAATCAACACTTTGATTAGGGCAGCAAAAGTGCTTTGGCTGCTGCCACCAATTCACAAAATGCTGGAAAGATTTTGAAATGAGACCTGAACCTCACTGACCTGATCAACACCACAGACAGTAGTCCCAGAGAAAATAAATAGTGCCTTAAGATAAAGCTAGAACAGATAATGCCTAAAACACAAGCAAATTGTTGCATTCAGACCCAGACAGGGTGGGGGCAACCGGTCCTAGTGAAAACATAAGTAAAATAAAAGAAACAACGAGGCCTTTTCAATATACAGCGACTTAGAACGAGTATAGTCACCCTGAGCACCAATTGCTTTTATTTGACAGAACAAGATTACTCGTCTTTAGCATCGAATGTGTTCATGTGTTAGCCAACTTCATTCAACCATCCAACCACCACTACTGCTAGTGCTTAAGTAGTGTCTGAACAGAGTACAGATGTTTTGACCAGCCAACTCACATTTCATGTAAAATCCAGGTGGTAATGAAACCTGTAACCTGTGATATTGTCAACAAAACTTTATAAATGGTCACTCTTTTACACATGAGTAGAAATTATATGAAATACTGTACATCAATGGATTGTATTGTGATTCACTTGTACATGAGCACGAGCACGCACACAGACACAGACACACACAGACAGACACACACATACACGCACACGCACCCCCCCCCCCCCCCCCCCCCCCCCCCCACACACACACACACAAATTCCCTAGTCCCTCCCCTAGTGTCCAATTATAGGCTTTTGTTACAGAGAACACACTTCTAAAACATAGCAAATATCAATCTTTTGGGAGCAGATAGAATTGCAGCTCATTGCTCACAACAGTAATAGGTATCTAGTGTAACCATGAGACGACTATGAATCTTAATATGTCTTGAGTACTACAGGAATTCTCGACAGGCATGAAAATTAAGGACCAGCCCTAACTGGGCCCTAAGTGACTAATGTTAAACAAAATCCCATGGAACCCGAGGTATGGCCCAACCCGACTAAGTAACATACATTTCCGTCCCTAAAAAGGTCGGGTTGGGTTTGGACAGAATTTTAGAACTCTGGCCAGGCCAGAAAGTTCAACATCAGGCCAAGACACCATGAGAGTCCTGGGTTGAACCCAGAAACACGTGAATAAACCAACCTCATTATAGATGTATGCAGGTTTGCACGGAAGAAACAAAAAAAAAGTGCCTTGGAGGTTCAATCAATTATTGATCAAAAGGAGGACATTGGGCTGGTTCTGAAGGTACAGTAGGACTGACTGTTAAGGTACAGTAGAAAGAATAAACAGGAAAGTAGTACGCAAAAATAAAACACACTACCTACTTGTGTAAACACGAAAATAAGTGAGGATGCAGGTTGTGATTGGCCAGAATGAGATATACTGTAGGATAATAAGAGTGTCCCTCAGTGTGATTTTCTTCATGGTAGTAAAAAGGTGACTTATTGTTTTTTTCTTTGTTTGACAAGTTTTTTGTTTGTCCCTGAACAGGACCATGCAGGGTTGACCTGATTTAGTGGTAAAGGTTCCCAAGAATATCGATTTTTCAATTCACATCTGAATGTGCATACATTCAGAATATTTGAAGCAGTTTCAATTAGTGATAGACTAATTGACAGCAACGGCAGATTATCAGCTTATGCATAATTTTGATCGGTGTCTGTGCAAAAGATGACCAATAAAAAAGAGCAGATTATGTGTATTTCTTATAAATGCGCAAAAATGGTACATCCATTTTTGGTTGTTATGATTATGACTGTGTACGATTATGTCGTAAGATACAGTATATACAGTAGCTGTGTGACTCTGACACTGACTTTTTCATCTGGAAAAAAAAAGAAAGAAATGTATTGCCTGCACTTCATACAGCAAAATGTTCCAAATGCTGAGAGGGGAAAAGTGTTACTGAAACAATTTGCTGATTCTTGCACTTCCATTTATAAGCACTAAATGTTCTCCAATGCATTTACAGTATAAAACCAAAGGTTACAAAAAACACTGCTATCGGTCCTTTTGATTTTCCACTAATCGGTGGCCGGAAACATCGGCCAAAAGCCTGATGGGTCGATCTCTAGTTTCAATACCAACTTCTGACACTACCGATACCAGCTGCACTATTGACACATCTACCACTTCAGGGCGGATGTGTAAAATAGTAATGCAATGACTTAGTCCCAGTCTGAAAGGGTCACATATTTATAAATTTGATAACATTGAAGCGGAAGGGCTGGGGAAGTTGGGGATGACAACATTTCCAGTTCAAAGTTAAAGCATCATTCATATGTTATGCCCTAGAGTGCCCTCTAGTGTAATCACTGAAAACACCAGATGACACTCATGTCACTCAAGTGATTAAGTGACAGTCAATGTGTTAAAATACATTGTGGGGGGGGGGGGGGGGGGGGGGGGGGGGGGGGGGGGGGGCAGGAGAAAATGGTCTGCCCCCATACCATTTTTTGGACGGTTACTGGACTTTTATCAGGCAAGCAACATCAGATGTTGTTGAAGTTGCAACAGACACGCAGCATGCATAAAGCTAAAGAGTTTTCAATGATGAAATTCTGTTGGTTTAGTGGTGACACAACTATTACTGTTAGTTAGTAGCAGTAGTAGTAACTAGTAGTAGTGTTTCAAATCATTTTAAATAGCACTTTCATTTGAAATATCTTGGGTTGTTTTGCATGCATCATGCGGTGGAGCAGTCTGGGTATTTAGGGGGGCATTGCCCCCCTATGCCCATGCCTAGATCCGCCCCTGTCGCACACTCAACACACAATCTCTCTGCCTCTCTCTCGCCATCTTTCTGCAAAAGTTTGTGTCTCTCACTGTCAAGAGACAGCCAATAGGAGCTGGCATGAGGTGAAGTCGTGGGTGGAAAGGTGCAGAGAGACCCGGCAAATACACACAACACAGTCCTCCAGCATGAAGCCACTAGGACTACCTTATTCCTGTGGATTCCTTTGTGAACATACAGTATATAGCAAGCTAGCAATATAGCAAGAGTCTCAGCAGAGAATAAAGGCAAAGCGCATCTGACCACCAGTGACAAATGTCCTCGAGATCCAGCTGAAAGTAATGCTGTGGGTTTGCTCAGTAACGTGACACCCTTGTCTCTCCATGGCATGCTTTTTCATTGTTTCTCAGTGACACACAAAATTATCATCATTATTATTATTGGTGTCATCATAAACAGGGACATAGGGAAAACCCCAGTGTACAAAGCATTACTGTACACCAGGGTTTCCCAGAGGGCATCCCTCCCACAGGCCATTTGTGGACTGAAGTACACACCCTTGTGGCCCCTGGAGAGAGAAAAATAAATCAAGGAAAAATTGAGGGGGGGCTAATAAAAGTTACAGGTATGGTATGTGTGATGTGAAGTGTGAGATTAGTATAATGACAGTAATGCTTAATCACATTCAAGGGCTTTTGGCACTTCTGGAACCACATGGACCAGAACAGCTCCATTTGGTTCCATTTGTACTCTCTCAGTTTCTCGCCCCTCCAGTGGCAAGAAATAACACTTCTAGGAAGTCAGATTACTCTCTTAGAGTTAAGTTGTAATTGAAAGGGGTCTTACCCGGTTTTTGGCCTTTTGCCTTTATAGATTCAAGTGAAGAATGACATGAAGAGAGACATGCAGCAAATGTCATCATGAACAGGCCAAAGCCTATAGCCTGGACCACTTGGCCAGAGGGAGCACAGAGTTAAAGCTCTCTAAGGGCCCATTTGGTTACCAACTCTCCGTCATTTAGCTGGGGATCACATGGAAACGCCTCAAGGACCACTGGTGGTCCCCAGACCACTGTTCTAAATCTAACGGTAATTCAAGCTATGTCACTTTCAAAAATGTTTTGGGTCATTTTTTTTTAAGATGATCAAGTTGCTCACTATGTATTTATTTGATATGAATTAGTTGAAACCCTGCTGTACACTATCAAACCAAATTAACAAGTGAACAGGCTTTTGTATTACTAGAACTGTAACAGTCAGGAAATATAGAACATTAACAAATATTTTGCACAATAACAACTTACATGCTTACTATGCTGAAACTACAACACATGAAACACAGTGGACAGAGTCAGTGTCCTTAAGTTCATCAACATCACATCAAAGATGACCTCAAATGCACCACACACACACACACACGCACGCACACGCACGCACCCACGCACACACGCACACGACACAACACTTGTACCACAGATGGCTTAAGAACTTCAAGGTGAGCCAATGGATCAACGGCACCCCAGAGAGCATCCTGACAGGCTACTTCACTGCCTGGTATAGGAAGGGAACTGTGTCACCCTGCATGACCACCATGGCTTTAGAGTGCTGCAATCACGCAGCCAGTCTGGCAAGTGATACCTGGGCATTATCCGGCCTGGGGGCCAAATACAGCCCTTTGGCTGACTCTGACCGAGCCATGAAAGGTTATATAATGAGAAAATAAAATAAGTAATTATATATCCAGTATAGAATTTCCTCCTTTGAATTGCGTGTGATTGACAATGTTTTGGGAGGGAAACTTTGATGGATAAATTACATTTTTTGGAAGGCAAATTCTTTTTTTTCATTGCCTAATAATAACATATACTCTTACCAGTTTGTCAAAGCAATGCCATTAACTGCTTTTCATATAAAGTGTATATTACTTACATACATTCTATGTTTTATATAAAATGTATACAAAATACAAATAAACTAAATGTTAAATGGAAGCTCATGTTTTCAAAAAATACTGACTGCCATCAGGTTACACAGCAAGCCTTGGATGAAATATGTTTACTCTAATGGATAGCCAAAATTTGAAAAAAAAAAAAAAAACGTATACACAGTGGAAAACACACATTTCTAGATTTTCTTTAATATAGAAATTCAGAATTTAATTCAGACTTTTGGGCCTGGCGCTGCACAATAGTTTCTGTTACTCATTTGGCCCCTTCAGAAAAATAATTTCACATCCCTAACCAAAGCCATATTCCATTATGACTAATGGAACACTTCCCAATCAAATCAGCCACCCATCTGGCTGTTGAACAAGGCGCTGTCGCCCGACGACCAAACTCTGATTAGCCTTTTACCTTAGCCTTTCACCTACTGCATTGTAGCTTTGTGTGGCAAATGGAATGGAAATCACTGTATAGAGTGGTGAAAACCATCTGAGCTGAGTCCAGCGAGGCTCTCGCCATCAATATGGAAGCCTCCCTCTAGGGTCAACAGACTGAATTTCTCCTCAGCTATATTATTCGGGTGAAGTCCAAATCTTCGCTCTCCCTCCCCCAATTGCTACAGTATATTACTGCATTATTATTATCCTCCAGGCTTGCTTCTTTGTACTCGACTGATGCCACCAAAATAATTTGTTTGTCACAAAAAAAAACATCCATCCATTAATAATACATTATTAGACATTATTACATATCTGACTTATTATTATTGCTTCAGTGAAAATTGCCATTTAGTATTTGTATTGACAGTTGGGCAGTGTTATCGTTTTTTTTTTTTTTTTTTCACGGAATTCAGAAATATGGTAGTGTCGTCAGAATCCCTGAGGAACTAAAGCTCATTCGTCAACAGACCTCTGACCTTTAGATCTCCCAATGAGTAATACTGTAGTGATCTGCACAATCCACTTTTCCATGGAAATCGCATTTCCATACTTGCAAATGGAGTGTGACTCTGGTTACAGGACCAAAAAGGTTATACACAATAGAAACAATGAGCTATAGCTCATTCTTCTATTGTGTATAACTTTTATATTTTTGGGATTGACTACATCTTTCTATGTTCTTTGTATACAAAAGCGAAAAACAAACACTCGACAAACACAACCCTACACGAACAGTTGCACTAAATCCTCACCCTCGTACTCCACAGTACAGTATCATACTACACACGCGTCATGCGTCCCCACCTGAGCCATTATGAATTAAATACAATGCACGCACACACGTACAGAAACACATGCAGGTATGTAAATGCCATACCTGCGTGTTTGATCTCGGTATCACGGTAGCATGCAAAATGGCATGTGCATGCACGATGGGGGAGACTATACGGCAGCTTTCTTCTGACAAGGGGATTGATAAAAGAATCACATCAGGGGCGGATCTAGGCATGGGTATGGGGGGGCAATGCCATCCTAAATGCCCAGTCTGCCCCACCAAACACGATGGCATGCAAAACAACCCAAGATATTTCAAATTAAAGTTCTTATATTTAAATTGATTTAAAACACTACTACTGCTACTAACTAACTACAGCTGTGGCACCACTAAACCAACAGCATTTCATCATTGAAGACGGAAAATTCAGACCTTTAGCTTTGTGCATGCTGCGTGTCTGTTACAACTTCAACAACAACTGATGTTTCTATTCATGCTTACTTGATTAATAAAAGTCCTGTAACTGAAAATGGTATGGGTGCAGCTTTATCGCCACCAAGCGATGAAGCCGCACCCATACCATTTCTCCTGCCACCCCCCCCAATTGTGAAATGTTACATCCGCCCTGAATCACATGAGACAGAAGTGGTATGTGATCCCTTTTTTCCCCCTTACGCACGCACGCACGCGCCACACACACACACACACACACACACACACACACACACAAACAACACACACACACACACACACACACACACACCACACACACACACACACACACACACACACACACACACACAACACACACACACACACACACACACCACACACACACACACACACACACACAAACACACACACACAAAAGAATTTGCCTGAGTTGATGGATGCAAAGCTCTCTCAGTTTCAAGTCGTGCAGGGGGGTCTCAGCTCTCAGGGGAGTGAGAATGTCTCACCCTGTTGTGATAATGAGGAGAGAAAAGAAATAAGAACACAGAGGACATTCTTGCTTGCCGAGTATGATCAACTAGAAAACAAAACCGTGTGTGTGCGTGTGTGCACGCCTGCCCCCATGCGTGTGTGGGTGTTTAGTTAAAATACAAATAAACTAAATAATGTCAAAGGGAGGCTGGTGACTCAAAAAATACCGACTTCCATCACGTTACACACAGCACCTTGGATGAAATATTCGTTCTCAGCATTTGGGAAACTGCGTACACATTGTGGAGATGGAGAACACACGTTTTTAAAGTTAAATCAATGCTCAGGATGCTCAGGATTCACACGTGCGTGCACGCGCAGCGCATACACACACAGACGCACACACCTCCCCCCCACACACACACGGAATGTTACATAAACTCTATTCCACGGTGTCACTCTACAGTGCTCTGCGGAAAAGCAGCGACTAAAGTAGTATTTCACTGCAGCAGGTTTCAGCTGTGTGTACTAGTCTGTGGACACCTAAACTCAGCATGCGGCTATATAAATTGTACAGTTAGAACATGATGGCGGGAGTATGTTTACACTCCGGGTTAAGACATTTTAAGTTTACACTGTTTAAACATATCATCTACCATAATCATCACAGCAAAACATCATAATAGATTAAAACACCCAGGGAGTCATTAATTCCACTCTTATGCAAGATGTGGACAAGGAATACAGTATGTCATAGCTAATCTTTCAATAAAATCATGCAATGAATGTGTGTGTGTTTGTGTGTCTGTCTGCGTGTAGGACATAGTCCAGGCCGCTCCCGATTGGCCGGTTTAGGTGATGTCATCATATTAGCTCCGCTCACGTACGAGTAGGCCATGGCCTACTTGTTCGCTCCTCTCACGCATGCTCGCTCCGATGGCATCATATTAGTTCGCTCCACTCACGTATGAGTACGCCATGGCCTACACAACCTGATCTGGCCTGATGGAGAACTGTGACACGAGGGGCCCTCATCTAGTTTATTTTATTATGATTTAGTTTTGAGGTGTGCTAGCCTGTGATGTCATATGGCAGCCAAGTCTATGGATTTTGTGTGTGATTTTGTAGACAGCTCAATTTCATTAGGTTCAATCCCGACTTGCTTTGACTATCAACAATCAAACTATGGTGCCATAACTTTCAGCATACAAGGCTGGTGGGTTGCAAATTTCAGTGGAGTACAGTCTCATATCATTATCAGGATCAATAGTTTAGAATAATAGAATTTGTGAGTCCCTTCCTGCCTCGAACACTTAGTCCACATTGACATTAGTCAGTCTGTACACCTTACTGATAAGGACCTCCACCTTATCGCCACCCAGATGACACAGGTCAAGGACGCACACAAGACGTATGTCTTTCAGCTCCTCTGCCGTCTTTAAGATGTCCTCAGGGTGTGGAGACCTCGTCTCACTTCGGTTCGCGGCTTCCCTGAGAGGCCAAATGAAACCCGACTCGAGGCAGGACATCACTGTGTTGTCATGGGGTTCCTGCACGAGCCCTACGGCTCTGGGGTCCGCAGAGCACATGATGGGAAAGAATGCAGCGTCTATGGCGATCTCCCTGTTTACGCCTAATATTGTTACTTGGTAGTATCCCGGGCATTCCACTTTTGTGCTGAAATGGGTGGGCTGCTCAGGTGTCCACCGGGCAGGGTGAAGGTTACTCCAGTACAAGAGGAGGTCCTTGTTGTTATATTGGAAACTCTGCATAAGGCTTTCTTGGAACAAACCACCTGGGCATAGATGGTCCGATACTTCTTGCTTGGACCAAGCATCACTTTCCCAGGCCAAACGGCCACAGTCTGGGCGAACATGAAGGTCAGCTGATCCCGCCTCACTAAACTCATCCAGCTCTTGCTTCACTGCTATAGAACCAGGCCTATCTATCTTTCTTTTTTGAGTCTTAGAGGGGATCATGTAGGGATGCTGTTTAGGTCTTCTTTTCTCGTCTTGTCTTTTCCTCTTGTTTCCAAAGAGCTTCTCAGCCGAGGTGAAAGTTTCCATCAGCACCTCAGTCCTCTGACCACTGTGTGCGGTGGACACACTTTCAGATGGTTCTGAATCTGCCCCCTTTGGGCACATCAGGTATCTGACAGCTACAACCTGACCTTGAATTGCAAGCCGTTTGTGCTGTCTGTATTGAAGTGATCCTAGCTCCATCTTCAGCTCGGCTACAGAAACCAGAGGAATGTCAGATGAGCCACTTGCTCCCGAATGAACGAAGATCTGTGGGGGGTGGGGGAAGCAATAATGGCCACCAATGATAGACTTCTTAAGCATGGTGCTTTCTTTCAGGGATTTGGTCCACTGGAGGAAACCTTTCACCTTTGGGTGAGACACGTATGGCCGGCCTCTGTGATGTCCTGTAATGAATATCTCTGTCTCGCAACTGCTTGTGAGATAAGGAAATGAGCCTTTCGCTTGGCATACCCTCATCTGAGTGCAAACCAAGTATGTCATTGGGGAGATAGAGTTGAAGATGTCTGGTTGAGAGGAGGAAAACATCTCTAAGACAAAGGGATGCTCTGATGTCCCATCCACTGCATGGACCCAGCGATATGTCCAATATTTGTCTAGCTTCTTAGACTTCAATCTCTCAACGCGACTTACAAATGTTACCAAACCAATGACATCACATGTCGAGCCGCTGGCCAAGTTGTCCAGGTCTGACCTGGTGACAAATTGGTAGGCAACCTCGGGCAATGCCCATTGACGTGACACCCATTTTGGGTTGATTACAGTAATGACTGCAGCCGGGCTCAGAGGATTCAGGCAGATCTCTACCGAATTAAACGTCTTCATTTTGTGGTGGTCCATTTGAGGCCGGGACCGTTTAGAATAGCTCTTCTTCAGGGTATAGCTTTGGAGGTACAACACCGTTCCCACATTCATCCTGTGGTACCACTGTGGGCAGAGCTCGTTCCACAAAACGAGTGACATTATGCCACTCTTGTCAGCAACTTCAAAGTACGCCTGGTATGGGTAATGAAATGGGTAATGTCCAGATGTTCCATAGTAACGTAATCTGGATTTTTGTATTATCCTCACTAGAAGAGGCTGGCACTTCCTTTGGTATCTGAACGAGGACTCAAGGTCACGCACAAGGGTGATCTTGGACACATCTGGCACCACGTCAGATGATGGGCCGTGTGAATCCCATATAGAGCCTTCCGGATCCTCATTATTCCAGAGCGAGAGGTAATGCTTTTGGTTCAGCTGAAGGGGCATGTCACATTGCAGGGCAGTCGTATTTCCGATGCCATCCCTGATCATGACAGGGAGGGAATTCACGTCCCTCACGGTTGGTAGTATGGCGGAACCATGTGAAGCACAACGCCTGACCTTTGTGATGCAAATGTAACCGTGGCCTGGTCTCCTTTCACTGTAAACAAACGTGCAGTTCTCAATCTCGATATCAATCCCACTCCGAAGGACATTCGTGTGCACCAGGTGATTTAAACTGTGATGAAGAACACATTTAGTTTGCCATACTCCATCGGTGAGCGTCACGTCATAACTATATGCGTCACCCAACTGGTGTGGGAGCTGTTGTGACAAGTATCGGTGAAGTCCGACGACAGCGACAGGGACTTCTTCATCTATATGGAGTGTGAGAGACGGACTGGAACACACCCGTCGCAGGGTCGTATGCAAAAAGGAATCCGCTGGACCACTTGAAGCCTGTGACTTAGCATCCATGGTAATGATGCACACTTGAACGTGTTGCTTCAAAGGTAGTGCACATTAGCCTACCACTAGCATAAGTTAGCGATGTCATAGGCATAATATACCCATATCTGGGCATACTTATGAACTGGTAGAAAGCTACCAAGAAAGCATAGATCTCCATATTTGTCACAGAACTCCATATATGGGCATAAAACGATCGGTTTGCGGTTGTCGGCCATCGACTGCCCCTCGAAGTAATCCGCTTGGCTGGTGATGTAATTAAGCGATTGCTGGCACTTCTGAGTGCAGATCTAGTTATTATAACAAGAAACGGCTACAGTTTTCAAATAAATTTCAATATTGATTTTTATTTAACAGTCTACAGATGCTATACGGTACAAATTACTGCAAGCATCTGTTTCCTCAGCACTAAATATCCTGTATGACTAAATTAAATCACAAATCTGACTTTTACTTCACTGTGAGAATTTACTGAGACGTGAAATATTACAGTTTCATTGTCTGACCAATTCCACATGCTATCAACTCATCTATAACTATACTGTTTTGGCAGTTAATATGTCAATATGTCACATGCTACTGCTTCGTATTAACAGGAAATTAGAGGCTGGTGGGCTGAAAGATGTCATCAAGTTACTGTATATAAAGAGAATAATAGAAATGTTTGCTTTCCCAATGATGTGCGCTTCTGGATTGCTTTATTATTCGGCTCCTTTGAGACGACGGAGACAACAAAACAATCCCAAAGGCGAGCTGATGGATGATTCATTTACTATTTCCAGAAGCCATCTCTCCACCCTGCTATGTGTTTCACTGCAAAGCAACAGTGTCCTTTTACTTCAAACTTACAGCAAGGCACAAATGATTTGCATACTCGTAGTATGAAACTGGAACAGCTTAGTAGCTAGCAAGACCTGTGTTAAACCTTTTCCCCCAGTTTAGTAATACTGTACCAATTCCCTGATGCCCTACATAGGGTATAGTACAAGTACTGTTTTGTTGTCCCTTGTCATTGCTTACTAGAGAGAGTACAGATAATCACATATCTATCTCCTCCGATACAAGCGTCTTCGAGGCCACTTCTTTTCACTTGACAGTGAGTTTCGCCAGGAGGATCTTACGCATGTAGAGGTACATTGTTCTCATTCTCACCCCACGTGTGTCTTGATTAACCAACCTGTTGGATTCACTAGTGCAGCAATTCACTATACCATGAACGTGATCAATCGCACGATGGTGGGTAGGACCTGTGCCCCCTAGGTGCCCTTGTAGGGTTACGCTTAGACAGCTTGGGAATTGTCTGTGGATGGGTTTTTTGGCTTGACCGAAGCGTAACAATCAGTTGTTTAAACTTTGCTTCTGAGGAGTTTTACCTATCATTCAACGTTTTGTGTCACATGCACATACCGTCTTGGGAGCACAGAGTGGTGTTATATGTGGGAAGATGTGCCAGCCAGGCAAGCTGAATATAGTGGGAGGTATCAAAGATGCTCTATAGAATATATTTTTGGCGCCAGCCTCCCTGTTACCGTGGTAACTGTCCATCGATTCAGTGCTTAGCAGTATTACAGAATGGAGAAGGATCACCAGCATCCCTTTTTTTTCTATTCCTTCTTTATTTTATCCCCTCAGAGCTTGAGGTGGAGATGAAGTGAGGGAAGAACAGAGACAGAGAGACAGAGGTGGGCGTTGAGCTACGGAGGACGAGGGGGCAGAACAAGCGCCGCTGCGGGAAAGAAGGAGGCTGACATTTGTGGGTTGAAACAGAGTAGATTACCAGTAGGCTAGATTATAGTCTTACAAAAAAAGAACAGGGTGCAATGGCACCTTCATAGCACTGCCCCGTAGCTAACATGGACCCTCTCCATCAGATAAGTGTGAACCAGCGTTTTGTCAAATCATACACCCCTTGCAGAAGTTCCTCCACACAGTTTGCCTCCACTTAGATCGCTTCACTGATAATAATAGTGTGTAATTGCATGTGCTGTCACCTTACCATTGGCCGTCACATCGCCTTGGTTGGCAGACGATCACTCATCATCACAAAAGTGCAGATTTGCAAGATTGCACAAAAAAACAGCTCGGTGTATATAATTAGCACTCTACTACAGTAATTCACAATATTTCTGGGGCTAAGAAGACGGCCCATCTTCCAAGTGATGGATTGTAGTAGTAGTAGGCTACAGTCCAACAAAAGTATAGCCTGTTAATAGGCTGCTAATTAATGACACAATGATCAACGGACACAGGTACCAATAAATATAAAGCTACATTATTTCATATGGATCCTCCAGCTGAACAGATAGGTGTCATTCCCTTTCTATCCAAGACTACTGTCAGCAGGTGGAGACGTCAATACAATAAAGCAAACAAATACATGTAATATATACAGAGAGAGAGAGAGAGAGAGAGAGAGAGAGAGAGAGAGAGAGAGAGAGAGAGAGAGAGAGAGAGAGAGATACAATGAGTTGAGGGGAGCAGCCACACACATACAGGTATGGTTTTATGACGGACTGTTCCCTGTCCCTGTGTGGACCCCGGGATGTAATATCTCCAGGATATCATCAGATGCAGCTGCGAGGCATACTTGATCAAATAAGTGATACATTGATGGGCAACAGAGAGATGTGAGAAAACAGAGGCAGAGAGAGAGAGAGCGAGAGAGAGTGTGTGTGTGTGTGTGTGTGTGTGTGTGTGTGTGTGTGTGTGTGTGTGTGTGTGTGTGTGTGTGTGTGTGTGTGTGTGTGTGTGTGTGTGTGTGTGTGTGTGTATGTATGTGTGGTAATTGCGCTGAGAACTTCGAGCCGTCTGACCTGTACATCACTAGTACCCAGCCTTGGCTGGGTTATTGCTTGGGGTGAAATAGGGGTTGAGTATCAAAAGACACTTCAACTCTTATTATTATAGATATTTTTGGGGGCTTTTGTGCCTCGATTGACAGTTACAATGAAGATACACAGGAAAGACGGAGAGAGAGAAGGGGAGAGATCTAGACATGCAGCAAAGGTCGCCATGAGTGGGACTTGAACACGCGGCACTGGCCCACCATGCAAGAGCCCACATGCGGCATACACCCAGACCACTAGGCCAGCGGGCGGCCCCAAAAAGACACTCCAACTGCCGGAGAGCCGGGCATCAAACCTCGGGGGGCCTGTGACGTCACTTCATTTGTTTTTTGTTATTTTTGAATAGTGAATGATAGGCCTAGAATGACTAGGCCACACCTAGTCATGATAAGTTCCGGCTTGTTCCAGCTTGGCTTTTCGGCGACGGCAGGCTTTTCCTGCAAGCTTGCCGTGACCAAAAATGCAAGCCTTCCAGTGCCCATTGATGACCATTCAAAAAAAAACAAAAAAACAAAAACAGGATGTGACGTCACAGCTTTGCCGAAAACACAAGCCGTACACAAGCCAAGTCTTGATTGGTCTGGAGAGAGATGGGGGATGCAGGGATTAAAGCGGAAAAAAATCCAAAGACGGAAAATATTTCAGCAGGGGGGGGGGGGGGGGGGGGGGGTTTTTGGGGGGTGCAGACTGCATGTTTTTTTACGTTCACAACGTAGCCTACCTTGTCACACTATGCGATAAATATTGCATAAATAAATCCTTACCAAGTATTTTTCGTGAGTCCCATTAGGCCTACACATTTTCTATAACGTAGGCTACTACGCCCGACATATTTTTGACATGGGAGAAATAGTAGGCTATGGCCATACTGTAGCCTATTCTGCAAATCAATCATTCAATGCCCGACACAGCTGTTCCGTTCAGCCCAATTGCGCGCCGCGCACACAGACCCACGTTAGTTTGCTCACATGATCTGTATAGCGAAGCGAGGCAATAGCCTACATAAATCATTCAATTAAATATCATTCAATATGAAATTCATTAACCGGCCTGTTGATAACATGTAGGCCTAATACATTTATTTTTGCTATATTGTCAGCAACATCTTCTGTTTTTCTTGCAGCAGCAGCTCTACCAGGGCGAGATTTAGCCAGCCCTACTAGGGTGGGCTGGAAAAAAGACAGGGTGGGCAACTCCAAAGTTTCTCCCATATGAAGCAGTGGTTTTCAATCTTTTCGACACCAGGGCGACTATTTATTCGACATTTGAGCCCAGACCACCACAGACCACCATTTGAGCCACAGACCCCAAAACTATAAAGATTTCTTGCTTGCTTTTGATTGCTTTTGTCCACAATTCCAGGCTGGATTTGGGGGGAAACAGTCAAACATACTAAAATGACCATTAATCTTCTACATTCTCTAGTTGTGTAGACTTGGGCTACATTTAGTTGGGGCCCATCTCTCAACCACTGGTGGTCCCTGGACCGCTGATGAAAACCACTGATATAACCTTTCATTGGTGGGCAAGATGCCCACCCCTGTCCCGTCTAGATCCAGCCCTGGCTCTACCCGTTCGCTATCAGTGTTCCCACTGTGGTTAGCTTCTCATGCGGCTCACAGTGGACATGGATACTAATCATACTTTGTCGCATAACTTTTGCGACCAGTTCATTCATCGTGTTGCTCAAAGAGCGAACATTAAAAACGTTATTACCGGCAAGGATGTCGGCTGCCACGTCTCCAATCTGGCTCGCACTCCTCCTCTTGATTCTCTTTTCTTAATTTTATTCCATTTTCGCGTCGCGCAGTTCTTAAGTTCTGAATACTTGGCCAGTGGATCCAAAACACAACAGACACGCATGGTTTGTCTGAGTGCCTGAGTGATAATACGGCCAGGCAATAAAGTGTCATCCCGGCGTTAAACTTCATATTGCCACAAAAAGAAAGCGGGTGTAATCATGTAAAACGACATTAAACATATAAAATAACAACAGACAAGGCAGACAGATAGGCTGAGTCAGCAGCGGAGCCAGACCATAGAGTAGAGCCAGACCCGGAAAGTTATGACATCTCCGTTCACTTCCTGGAAACGTTAATGGCGTCTGCTCTACATAGACTTCTATTGAGCAATGGGGACGGCCATCTATGTTTGTCACAGTTCAAATCGAGCAGCTCGACCGCTCAGTTTCTGACCCTTCAATGTCGCAACTCTTCAAGTTACACGGCCACTCACTCAACATGCACTTGATTAGCCTACCAGCCGCACGGTGCAGCTTGACTTGCACGGAGCGGAGCGCACAAATCTATTTTCCTAGGGATGATGCATTGTAGTTTGGAGATCACTTGACTTGCAAGTCAAGTATAATGGTCCGTTTTGGTTTTGCGTTTGGTCACGTCATTAACTAACATCGCGGCCGTGGGCAAACCCTCCCCTTTTAGATTTTTTGCCAAATGGCGTGGATCTTATGAAGCCCTGGGGAATCCTCCCCAGTACGGAAATCCGTACCCGTACGGAGAACTTTAATCCCTGGGATGACAATGACATGCAGTAAAAGTTGTCTGGAGTCAAACCCACAGACACTGCCAGTGCTGGATTACCAGCCAGGGTGCCTGGACTGGGGCTTAAATCTTGCCTTACACACCAAGTGACTTCTGCCGGTCATAATGGATGTGCCCTCCGCAATTTGAACTGTGTAGTGTGTGCTGTACACCTGATATAAATAAATATCAGTGCTACAGATGCAGATGGGAGACAGAGACGCTCAAGAAAGCAATCTGTGTACAGATTTTATTTTAATCTTTTTTTTCCATGGCTTACTGTAGACCAGGCCAGCTGTCATTGTCTTGCTGTAAAGCAAGACAATGTTGTCTGTGGTAAAGATACAAAAGGAGAATCAGCACTTGATCCATCACCTGAGTTAGTCTAGTTCAAGCATTTCGGAGTACAGTTGAGTCCTACTTGGAGAAGCAACTTGGGGAGACGGAATAACCACTATTTATCACATGCTGAACAAATCGGGTTGGGCATTTTTGGGCAAAGAGCCAAAGACCATATCGCAATCGCATGTACAGTAACTTGGAGGCAACTCACAAGTGCTTTCTAGAAGGGGCTGTATATAGAGTTCAGCAGTCCCTCCCCTTTCATGATGTTACCTGCGGCTCAGAAATTAATCCCACATTTTCCGAAATGATTTATATAAAGACGATTAGGTCAAGGACAAAGCCAACTTCGGGTCATGACAAATCATGACAACAAGCACAATGTTTCAGACCGAACAAATAATTAGTAAGAAGAACACAAGGGCAGGATACAACACACAGTTTTCATTTCTGGGCTGCGGGTGATGTCATGAAAGGGGAGGACTGCTGAGCTCTATAGGAGGGGCTCAAAAATTGCACATTTGTCACATTCCGTGCTCAGCCAATTAAATTACAACATTCTATAGTACACAGACACAAAGCTGGGCACAGGAGGGGCTTGCGCCCCTCAAAATAAAGGTTTTGAGCGTGTAGCAAGCATACCCTATAGGGAATTCTAAAAGACAAAAAAGTTCTTACATACTTTTCAAAATGTAATGGCCAACATGTCCATGTTTCATCCAATAAGCATTTGTGTGCATGATGGTTGCTAAGAATGCATAATTTCTTGCATACTGTATGCGTGGGCTAAAGTGCCATGCATAATGCCAACTGTGCTTTCTATACAAAAGCCCCCATTACTGTCAGGTTGAGACAGAGCACGGTGTGCTCCATTGTGTGAATATGACTCTCTACAAGTCCTCCAGGAGAGGCTGAATGGACAATAAGCTACTGAAATTCAGCTGGTAGCTAGACTGCAGAGAGAATGTGGAAATGGTATTTAATAATTGGGTTCACTGTCATTCATTGTCAGTCAACAATAAAGACACAGGGAAATGGAAAAATATGTTTTTCGACACCTTTTTAGAGCACCACCATCATACTATGGGCGTTTTTGTGTGGGTTTTATAATATGAAGTCCATTTAAAAGCCAACTTGAAATACATTTGAAAAAAAAAAAATGCTTGAATATAAATGAATCTTGAGTTCTTTCTGCTGGTTGATTCCACCTGGCTGATTCCCATTGCTGGATGCTGCTCCATACACCGCTGTTGCTGATTACAAAACTACTCAGTTTGTAATCTCATTAAAGATGAAAAATAAAATTTTAAAATAAATGCACTCGAGTTCCCAGCAGATGAGGCAGATTTTACTCCTAAAGGGCAGGCCTTCCAGCCTCATACCCTCTGCCGCCCGCTCCCCTACAAAACCGGAAGGTATAACTTTCCATCACTACCTCGCAAAGTCACACCTGATCTCTCTTGAGCATCATCCTCACTCTTTGGCCAATAACAAATTCATCATCCCTTTAGCGGAAAAACACAGCCTTTAACCAGGAGGCCACGCTCCTCTGTGAGCTTGTTAAGTGCTTGTTTTTCATTGCATGCACATCCTTCTGTTCCCCTCTATTTTAATCTCGCCAAGA
The DNA here is from genome assembly GCA_039105355.1 of Benthosema pterotum. NCBI lineage: Eukaryota > Metazoa > Chordata > Actinopteri > Myctophiformes > Myctophidae > Benthosema > Benthosema pterotum. The sequence continues at coordinate 15,802,249 of CM076975.1, read as the reverse complement.
CACCACCACTCTGACCTTTACTCTGTGAATCACATCAGCATTTTAATGTTCTCCTTCATTGTTTATTCCTTGACATCCATGGAGCACCATGCGGCGGCTGCCTCCAGTCCATCCTGTGCACAGCACAGCGTGCACAACGTCATAGAGTGGTGTAGAAACTTGAATGTTACTTGAATTGATCCCACATGGATTTCTACGGTGATATATTATACTGGGGCTGGGCAAAAAAATCAATATGCCAATATATCGCAATTCTTAATGCCATGATATCCATTTCGAATCGCCAGATTAAAAATCGATTTTTTTTTATAACTATGTAGACCTATTAATTAATTTGTTCATGCCAGAAAGACAGGCTGATGTTATCAGGCTGCACTGATGTGTATGATTGAACTTTTTGTTATTTAATTTGTTTAAATTGGCTTTAAAATGTTCTAGTTGATTGAACTTGTCATGGTCCATATTGTTCAGAATTCCGCCCATTCTCAACATTTTACTGTACTGTATTTTACTTGATGACGGCATCATCAAGTTGTGTTTGTGTTGTGTTTGTTAATTATTATTTTTTTGACCTTTTATCTGAGGGTGTCCAAATTTGGTTCCATTTGTACGCTCTCAGAAAAAAATCTTGGAAATGGGTGGAATCCTCCTGGTTCTAGTATAATAAAAGCACAGTCATTTGTGGAGAAAAAATGTGATATATCAAATCGTATCGCAGCGTAAGAATCGCAATATAAATCGATTCAGAACCCTAAATATCGATATTGTATCATATTGTGAGGTAAGTGAATTGTCCCACCCCTATATTATACAATAACTTTGTTGCATGTAAAGCATATTCATCCATTTTGACCTTGAGCACAACGGCATTCATTCCTGCCTCACGAATCAAACCATCCAACGTTTTGAAAGATTGATAAAGAAAGAAAACAAAAGTGCACCAGACAGCAGTGTGAAGACCTGTCATTCAGAAAGAGATGGCTCTTCAAAGTTTGCTCAGAGATGCTGGGTTTGTTTTCATGACGGAACCACAAACAACTCTCAGTCCAACATGACAATACAGTATGTGGATCATGGAAAACCTCAAGCCGTAAAAAGTTAAAAGGATGTATGGAGTCTACTTCTCCATACAGAGGAACTGGTGGATGGAGCATGAATCAGCCTTTGTGGTAGAGCCATTTTCGTAGAGCCGTGGGAGGAAATAAAGCAAACATTTGCTGTACCTATATGTTTAGATGATTTTGCCATATTACTTCACTTTTATGATTATCGTTGGTCCATTGCCGTAATTCCCATCAGAAATGCATGTTTAGAGATGTAGTAGTGTTCAGAAAAATATAGTTCAACTTGATCTATATCAAGAAGGGCTGTTACTGCAATTAGTGGCCACGCCTGGCAATTGGCAGTGGTTGGTTGGATGTAGCGCACTCTGACAACTGGCAGTACCAAACACAGAACAAAGTTGGTGCAATGGAATATCCACAAAATCCACAAAAACCCTGGACTGACAGTCATTCTATCATATACTATACTATACTATACTATACTATACTATACTATACTATACTATACTATACTATACTATACTATACTATACTATACTATACTATACTATACTATCACCTTTTTAGTTTTTTGTTGTGTTATAGGAAACTAAGTCGGCAGTCAGGTAGCAATCTGGTTGCCCGAGCAACCAGGTTGATCAGGTGTTAGTGTCGGAAGTTACTGTCAAGCCCTGTGGAAGGAGTTTACTTTGAATCCATCTACTATCATGTCTCGCATGGCTGTGGTTTCCTATCTCTCTACATTCCTATCTCAAAATACAAAAAAACAAATACAAATAAACAAAAAAAAAATGTTTGGTAACATTTTTGTACTAACAATCCAGGGACTGACCAACTTCTCTTGGCTTATAATGAATCACAAACATGTCAAAGTTGGACCATTATAGCCTTCTGCACAAGTAAAAAAAACTTGAAAATAAGTTTAAAAAGGAAAAAGTGGTGCAACTCCGTGTGGCTTAGAGAAAGACGTCAACTCGTGTTCTGGCATAGGTGTGTGTGTGTGTGTGTGTGTGTGTGTGTGTGGGGGGGGGGGGGGGGGGGGGCAATTAACAGGGTCCCACACTCCTGGCTCAGATTGTGTTAATATGTAAACGAGAGAACAAATAAGGAAACGGTAGGATAGTTGCTGCCCTAGAGGTCAATGCCTGTACCAGAGGTCAGTCGTAGGCCAACTGGGCTAAGAACATTACACGGTCACATCACACATTACTTGGCTTATGTCTGGAAACTCAGCACATTTGGAGAAATACCAAAAATGGGGTATTTTTGAACTGTAAATTGAGAAACAGCAGGTAAATACGAGGAGCTTACAGGGTGTGAATATAATGTGTTATTCACACTCCTGGGGCTTGCTGGCAGCGCATTTCTGAGGGGGAAATGTGGCTGGCAAACGGCAAGACAGGAAGCTAATGTGCCACAAACGGCTTATGTTTAGTACACCTACAGTACAGTGTGTAAGCCGGTTAAACAGCAAAGCAACCCAGGCACTCCGAGATCAATGAATGAAAAGGATTTATTGAAGGGCCTAAATCAGACCTGGGCATTGTGTGGCCCGGGGGCCAAATGCGTCCCTTTGGCTGACAGGCAGGGAAAGGTTACTTGGAAATAAGAAAATTAAACCTACGTTCTATTCCTGCCCAGAATTGTGTGTGATTGACAACATGTTTTCCATTGTTTTGGAAACTTTCATTGACAATATTACATTTTCGGAAAGGCAGCCCATTTTTTATTGCATAATAACAATATACAATGCCATTTGCTGCTTTCTAAAAATAGAAATAAAATGGACACTTGAGCCCGCCCTCCACAATATTTTCTGTTTCTCATTTGGCCCTTTGGGGAAAAATAATTGCCCACCCCTGGCCTAAATTGCTGAAAAGCCAATATGGGCTCGACCACTGTAAGTCTTCAAATGGGCTTTAATTAATTGTGAAAGCCAGTTCTAATTTTAGATCTTCGAGGAACTATAGACGTTTAATTAAACCAACAGTGAGTATGGACACAAGCCTCCGCCTGTGAGAACCTCCCTTCCTCTTAACCCAAGGATCAAAGCTAATGACTGAACAACATCCGTTTTTGGACTGAGGCAGAAACTAAACAAATAAAAAAATAAAAATCTTCTAAATTCACATTTTGATTTTTCAGGGAAAAAAAACAATGCGTCTATGTCATGTTGCTCAACTATTTCCCTAATTTCATTCAAGGAGCCCCAAAATGATGAATTTGACCACCCATCTGAAAATACAGTATGTAGTTCCAGGGAGCTTCTTGAAGGTCCCTGGAACAAAATCTTTGTCCCTAGAACTAAGACGTTGTCCCAGGAACTAACTAACTAACTAACCAACCAAATAAATAAATACATCCTGGAACTAAAATTGTGTCCCTGGAACTAAAACTTTATCCCTGGAGTCCCTGAAGTTTAAGTCCCTGTAAAATGTTTACGGTATTTAAAAAAAACAACAGATCTCCAAGCTTGTAGATCTCGTAGAGTTTGTAGATCTGATATTTTCCAACACCTAAAGTGGTTCCCGTTCAGACTACATTAACATTGGCACAAATGCATACTGTACGTCACAACAAAAATGTCACTCGACAGCCGAAAAAAGTGTCGATTTTTTTCGCCCCCAGATGAAACTATGGTACTCTTGTCAAGCGAAACATAAACACGTCTTAGCCTTGAAGGGGTGAGACGGATGAAAGTGAACAGATACAGTGGTGCTCAAGGAATCAGCCAGCTTAGTCATGGCTGCTTCACAAAGCTGAAGCCGAGCCCGCTGAAACTCTCTGGGCAAATTCAGGGGGACAACGCAATTCATATTCATGCCATGTGGCATTATTTATTAAACACGGAATATGTGCTCCTGCACTTTGCAACTTAAATAAATGAGAATCAAAGTGCTGAGGGCCAGCTAAGTAGTAGTCGTAGGCCTGCCCAACACCTGGTTTCTGGGAGTCCTTTCCGCTTTTTCCTAATCCCTGTGAGACACTAGCTGACAAATTTGTCATTTTATTTTGCTGTTGGTGCTCATCAATTATCTGTATTTCTCGTTCTATGCTGTGTTGCATTCATAGTAATACTTTGACAACTGACGTTTTGCCACCGGATCATTAAAGGCACAGTAAGTGATTTCACTTAATTCAAATGTTGTTTGTTTTTTTCTTATTTTTTGTCTAAATTCCCCTACCATGAAGTGTGGTGAACATATGGTATAAGGCCTTGGGGTAAAACAAAAAAACAACAACCCTAGTTTTGGCTTTGGGCAAAAAGCCTTTCCTCCAATCCAGATGACAGGTGCATTAGTCCAAACAGAATCAAGTAGGGATGGGCGTTGGTGTATGTGCTGTTGCCCCCCCCCCCCCCCCCCCCCCCGTAGAGAGTGTGCATGTGCCTATCTTGTTACCAGGGGACCAGAGACTTTTCCAAATCACCCAAGTCACAGAATGCTCCTTTAAAGCTCTGTCTGTCTGCCTGTCTGACTAGTTGCTCATACAAACACATGGTCCACATGTTTTCTGTGTTTCAGATCTCCTTGCCATGTGCGATTGTGCGTGCATACAGCATGGAATGTGTGTGTGGTTTAAGTGGCATGACAGAAAAGCCTCCTGTGCATTACCTCCCGCACTCACATGCACGTCTGAATATAGACTGGACAGATAATCTAAAAACAGCAACAGTGGCAGCGAATCAACCCATTCGTGTAGGAGTGCTTTTTTCCCCCCTCCCCCCCTACTGTCACTTCCCCTCACCCACTACTGCACATCCAGTACGTGCTCAATCCTAAGCATTGCATAACATAGCCGTGAATTGCAAATTGCATGTCATTATCATCATTACGCCACGATACACTCAATTGGGGGAACGGATTGCGGGTCAAGACAAATGCAACGTGCAAAATTGATGCCAGCCGGTTGAGTAACAGGCACCGGGGGGGGGGGGGGGGGGGGGGGGGGGGGTTAATAGTTCCATTCAACATCATTAAGGCTATAAAACTTTTGCGCAGTTTGGAGTTTACTACTGGGTAGCCCGACCGGGCTACCCTGTGCTTGTTTGAGAGGGAATGCAACCATCTAAAAATACAAGACATACCTGTCTAAACACCCGAACGTGGCCAGACCACTCGTCTTCTGGTCTGTGGAATGTAGAGCACTGTCTAGCTATAATGTGCTGGTTGTTGTGCTGTTGCTACACTTCAAAATTCACACTCATTTATGTGAGTGAGTTGAGAGGTGCCTTTTATCACAATGATGTACAGTATGATGATGAGAACAGTATCAAAAACAGCAGGCAAATCAAATCATCCCAATCCGTGCTACAAACACATTTTGTGCTTAAGCGGACATACACACAAAGTTGTGCATAGACAAAGTTGTGCATAGAAGTGTCTGCACTGCTCATTTCTCAAGAAGATAACATAGTCATAGTCATATTGATAGCTATGCAGGTTGGTATTTGTTATAAAACAAATCACACTCACACCATCATACATACATCACAATCTGTGCTCAGCCCAATCAGATCATCATCACAAATATCGATTTGGCCAATCACTTTTGGGATATTCACTTTTCTACCCTCCCTTTTATCTTCAAAATTGACTTTGTAGTTGTAGAATGACATTCCCTGAGTGTCGCTAGCCCCTCCTATGGCTTTGTGGTTCTGTGTGAACACAAGCATTGATTCATACCTTCTAGAACAATATAGATCTTCCTTCAACAGTCAATACTACCTTCAATCCCAAGTCAAGTTGGAATCATTTAGGCTTGATTTATAGCACCAACACACTAGCAGATCGACATGCTCACGTGTCATGTCATCACGTTAGATTCTATATCTGGCATTTTCAAAGTGCAACGCCGACACACAACCAAGTATAAATTAAGCATTAAAGACGGATATACTTAAGAGCAGAAGCGCGGTGGCATGTGTGTGGATGGCTGCGACTAAGCACATAATCTGTGCCAATAACCTCGCCTGGTCGTGCTGCATACTGTAAGTCACCACAAGTGAGCTAAGATATAAAAGCATCAGGTCTTCTAGTTGAATAGCAAGTCCATTCATTCTTGTACAATTGTTACTTTAAGGTAACCAGCATATAGTACATGGGGAGCAGGTGTGGGAATGGGCTTAAATAACTGAGCTGAAATAAATGTGTTTCGAAATAAATTTGTTTGGAACACTTGGACAAACCCATTTCCACTTTTTATGTGATGTGGCTGGGCCTTGAGTCACTGCATGAAACATTTATTTATAAAAGTATATTAGCAGAAATGCTACAAGGTCACGCAAATCCATGACTCGCCTTTTTAGACATTTTCAGAAGGAGCGTATGCAAGCAGCAGCCTCGGCGTTGCCAATGGCGATGCCATCGGCGGGGAACACCAAAGGTGCGGTAGCACCAGCGCCTGCAGGATTATGGTTATGGTTAGGGTAAGGGTTTGGTCAAGATTTGGGTTAGGGTAAGGGTTTGGGTTGATGGATAAAACTCTACCGGCTGCACTGGCTATTCACCAGCAGCCGCCACTGCCGGTTTTTACACTCGCTCTCTCTTGACATTTTAGCGTTTCAAGCGAACCGACGCAAAGTTTGTGCCACCACATCTGCATACGATACCCAGCACAAACGGCTTTGTTTATTCATTTGGCCTGTGGTTGTCTTCTCCCATGACACACACTCATGCTATTTTTAAAAACTGGATACATTTCAAAATGCAGAACGTAGCTGTCAGAGTCGGAAACCTCATATATGCCTCAAACATACAAAACATAATAGAAGATACTGGAGCAGACTGGACAATAATCCTCTATATTAAGAGACGTAAAGAAGTACAACATGATGTGTTCTTGCACGTTCATGCCGTCGTGTCACGCTCCTGACACACCACAGCCTTCACTTGTCTGAGGAGGCAGGACAGAGATATTTGGGGTAAATGAATACTCGTTCACACTACAGTCAGTGTCACACAAAACACAGCATAAATAGCCAATCTACAAGCTTATAATTATGCGGTGCGATGAGACGCCTTGTGAGCTTGCTAGATGTGCTATTTTTTGCTACTTTTGAATGTATTTCAAAAGAGGTAACAAGTAGAACACGTCTGATGACGTTTTACAGACTGAAAGAAATAAGAACTTTAATTGCAGACAATATAGGCACTATATTTAGGTTGAGAACTCATCATTTCTAAAAACTGTTCCTTTTCAGGATTTAAATTCAAAAAATAGCAACAGATCTAAAAGATCAAAAGCATGTTTGTGTGATGAAGTGCCTATAAGAAGTGCCTATATTCTGTTATATTATGTTTTCATTTTTCTGATAGTCAATGTACCATTACATCAGCATCCAACTGATGTTGATTGTCCACAGGCTATAATAACCTCTATTATTTTCTTTAAGAAATAAATTTAATGATCCGTAGACTTGCCCAGACTTCCCTATCATAATAATCAGTTTGAATGAATATACTGTACAATTATGTGAGGGGAGAGGGTGTGATTTGCAATGGATGTGAGTGGGCTAAGGTTGCAAATACATATTCAACAAATGTCGTACATTTTGGTTTCATTTCCTGCAAAGTAACAGTTTGGGAACCATTTTTAGCCAGAGCAGTGTAGAAGCCTACGTTGTACTATGCAGCTACAGTTGAAAGGATTCCTGGTTGTGTGTGGGCTACACTTGAACATTACATAACACATGTCAACCCCCTTAATGATGTCATACATAAAGCATGTCAGAGCCCTTAATGATGTCATACATAGTGGAGTCTACGACCCCTCTCAGCACGGCGTACGGTGTACATCATGTATTCAAAACATTATATTCAGTACAGTACCTTTACTCTAGTAAAAATTTAAGTACCGGTATACAGTTTTGAGGTACTTTGTTTTTTAATTTAACAGAGTATTTCCAATTTTCTGTACTTTGACTCTACTTTAATTCCACTTCACTTTTTCATAAACGTCAGCCGATAATATGGCTTGGAGACTGGACATGGCAAAACACATGATTTAGGCCATGTTATCGGCTGAAAACTTCAACACAGCCATCTTTTTAGAGTACCTTGTGCTTTGGTATGTTGACAAGCTTCATAGAGATGCTAATTTTCCTTTCCAGCTCGATTTGGCACCTGCCCACAGAGCTAAAACTACTAGTAGCTGCTGTACTGATCATGGTATTACTGCACTTAACTGACCTGCCAACTGTAGTGACTTTAACCTAACAGAGAATCTGGGTTGTATTGTCAAGAGAGGAAGGTGTGAGACATAAGACTGAACAATACAAATTCATTTATGGCTGTTATTGAAGCAAAATTGGGCTTCCATAACACCTCAACAGTGCCACAGGTTGATCACCTCCATGCCACGCCCCATTAATTAAATAATTTGTTCAAAACTAGCCCAGACCAAGTATTAACTGCATACATTAATATACTTTTCAAATAGTCAAAATTTCTTGTTTAAAACACATTTTTTTTTGTTGTCACATGAAATATTCAATTTTTTTGAAATCCTGATTTGGTGGGTTTTATGAGCTGGAAGCCAAAATTGTGTAAAAATAAACAAATAAATACTTGAAATCTATAATTAATGAAAGTTCGGGATTTTGAATGGAATTGTGTAAATAAACCAACTTTTCCTTGATATTCTAATTTTTTGAAATGGACCTGTATAATAGGCTACCTTTAACATTTAATTACAGACTGTTATTTCTTCATTGCAGTTTAAAAACGACTACTTCACAGAAGTTAATGATTATATACATCTATTGTATTACATAATTGCCTATTCAAGATGAATGGTATTTGAGTAATTGCAAATTACTTTGCATAGGTGGCATGATTATGTTGAAACGCTTTAATACATTTTCAAACATGGTTGAAAAGTATCAGGGCTCTGCTGGCTGAAGGGTTAGGCCACATGCCACAGCGAGTCGCAGGTTCAATTCCTGAGCCAAACTCCCCTGTGATAGATGGACAAATCAACAACCTGCTTTCCGCCCCGGGGTGATTTTGAGTAAAATTTTCTGCAAAGAAAGAAGTCATTCACAATCAAGAAAACCTTCCATGTGATGCCACCACAGGGGGCAATGAACAACAATGTGCTGAGATGGACTGCTGTGTGGGAACTACTTTAGAGGGGTCAAAACTGTGCTAACATCAAACGATGTTCCCGGACAATCCCTTTCTGCAGCGCTAGCCTATAGTATCTAGAGTTCAATGTTCATGTTGGATTCTTAATCGCGTGTCGGTCAACAAGGTGCAGGGCTTTGTGCACACATGCTTGGAACATGCGCACACATCATGCAAAGTCTCCACCCCCTGACCTTACCCAGCAAAGTTCTTCACAACACAGAGGCACATGATGCGAACCACTTTACGGGGAGGCAGCACATGCTGGCTTTCTCAGTAATGGCTCCACGCGCTGAACACAAAACAAGCGTGAATATTTCACCATGGCTTTCAGCGAATCAACATCGTAATTGTCCACGTGACTGACTCTCCGCCCCGGCCACACGTGAGTTTGCGTGTGGGCTCTAGCCTGCTCGGATAGATCAGAAAACACAAAAAGGAAAACACTGACATGGAGAGAGGGGGGTCCGCATTTGTTCTCAACAAGTCTGTGAAGTCATCGTTCACTTTGATGCGCATGGGAATACTGTAGTTACAGTATACAACAGCCTAGTTTTGTAATGTCTATTTATTTTCAAGCATGAGTATGTGTATAGTATGCTGTATATTGGGAAATGAAGGGGTGGAAATCTGATTCAACAAAAAAAGTAGACGAGTTTCAAACTATTTTAAGTGCTGTTGCCACACGTCACTAACACAATAGTTCCCATTCCTAAAACATGTCCATGCCAAGAACTTCAAAACCCCAAAATAGCCATTTCCTCTGATATTGTGTGTCTGTGTGAGTGTGTGTGTGTGTGCACGCACGCGCATGTGGTCTAACTGAACAAAGTATAGGTACAAGGTATAGTAAATTCCAAATCACTCACAAAATGCACTTGCGCACACACACACACACACACACACACACACACACACACACACACACACACACACACACACACACACACACACACACACACACACACACACACACACACACACACACACACACACACACACACACTTCATTTGGCAAGAGTCAGTTATTACCGGTAGATTATTCCCTTTGAAATGCATCGTGATAAGTCAAAGACACTGGTGCCAAAGTGAGTGATAAAGATGTTGCTTGTGCAGACAAGAAAATTCCTCTGTCAATTTAACCCTCTGAAGCCAGATGTACTGTATGCTTATGAGGTGTGCTGGTGCTGTGCACCAAAAATATCTCTCTCTGTCTCTTGTTGGTGAATTGTGAATGTTGTTGCCAGAACAATCTTGTGGATGTGTGCCGCACCAACATTTGGCTGCTTGTCCCAGTATGAGTCAGTGACACATTGTCTTTGTCAGGTGGAAATCTCCACTCGTCCAAAACTGTTACTTTCTACATAATATATACAGTATATATACGCACACGCGCACGCGCACGCGCACGCGCACGCACACACACACACACACACACACACACACACACACACACACACACACACACACACACACACACACCATGATAATGATTTTATCAGACCGTCAGTTCTAGGAAACACAGAATGGGGGAACTTACGTATCTCTACACATCTCTCTCTTATATTAAAGATATGGTAAAATGTTGAAAATGGCTGGATTTCCCCTTTAACTAGCTACAGCATGGCACTATCAACTTCCTGCTCACACATGAAAGGCTGCACTGCCTGTCGAGTCGTGTTGACCGCTACAAAAATGAAAATCTGTCTGATCTGAGTTGTACAGTATTGTGCTGTGCTGTAATGCACTTTGACTACTTACCAACACTGTTTTGTGGAGCCTACACACTCAGACACCCTCACCAGTCACCACCATACCATGCATATGAATTGCAGTTGTTGCGTCCAAAAAAGAAATTATACTGGAAGAAAAAAAAAAAATCCCATTGACCCAAGATTTTTCCTCCTTGTGGTAAATCAGAAGGCAAAGCTCTCCGTCTACCAAGCAGTCTGAAATATTTTCTGTTCATTCATTAGTGTCTTGGAGGGGCTCAGAGTGTGGCAGGTAAGTTTGACAGGAAGTTGAAAGTACCATAGTGTCAAGGACACTTCTAATACTGTGGAAAAGAGCTACAATACACAGCATATCCACAAGCTTGGTGAAACTGTTCTGGATACAATATGAGGCTGCCACTCAGACAGAGATCGCAGCCAAAAATATAGCAGATACCTAATGGTCACGATGTCAATATCATGTGGTTATACTGTATTGCACCGCCCTACGCACGCTGCCAAGGACCCAAAGTGACCCAAGTGTCGATACGGGCTCCGTTTGTGTCGATTTTTCACGCTCGCACAGTGAAATTACACTGAGGATTTTTGCCTCGCACAGACATCCAGAAATAACCACTGTACAGACCAAGCTTCTTTCCTTCTCCTGTCTTGCTGGCATGCTTCATTCTCCAACAATCTCTCTCTCTCCCTCTCTCTCTCATCCAATCTGAATCAATCAGTCATTCAAACTGAGCATCTTACCTTAGTAGTCACAATGCAAAGGCAATCCATACTGATGGGGGGGAAAAATAGCTCTCAACCTATGCTCAAACTCATGGCCAGTGCTGTCGAAAAGTCCCACACACTCACGCACTCACACAGAAAACTAAAAGAATAGAATATCAGTGTGGAAAAAAGAAAAACGATTAACGGAGAAAAAAAGATAGTTTGCTGGAGAGGAGGATCAGAAGAAGTAGAAGGGGACTGAAGAAGATGCTCCATGTGCGTAGACATACACACACACACACACACACGCGTGCGCTCGTCAGCGCACCGCGGACAGACGGACGCTACTACGTGCGAGTTCCCCGCGGGAAACGGGATGCCTCCTCCGCCGCCACCTCCTCCTCCTCCTCCTCCACAGTGCTGCTGTAGGCGATCGGGATTCCTAACGCCATCTCAGGGGCTGCCGAGCGTCATCGACCGGTGCGCGTGTTGCGGCGCGCACAGGGCAAGCGCGCGCGACGAGCGAGCGAGAGCCGCTGCTGGCTTGGCCCCCCTACTCCTACTCCTACTCCTCCTCCTCCGACCCAAGAGCATTCCTGAGACTCTCTCCCTCTCTGACGTTCATCTCTCTCTCTCTCTCTCTCTCTCTCCCTTCTGCTTTAGACAGGCTCCTCTTCTCCTCTCCACTCTCCTGCTGAGAGACTGAGCAGCGGTGTGCAGGGAGAGACACACAGAGGGAGAGAAGGGATGGAGAGAGAGAGAGAGAGAGAGAGAGAGAGAGAGAGAGAGGGGGGGGCAGATTGGAAGACGGTAGTACTGCTGCCAGTTAAGCGGAAGGAATTTGATTCCCATGCTCTCTCTGTCTCACTTGGCGACTACCCCTGGCTTAGTCGTGCGCAGTGCACTGCACCCCAGAAAATATATAGCCGATCTGCAAGCTCACAATGTGTCGCATACAGTGGTAGGTGCGGTGCGCTTGCAGATCTGCCACTTTCAGAGTGTGTGTGTGTGTGTGTGTGTGTGTGTGTGTGTGCGCGTGTGTGTGCGCGTGTGTGTCTTTGCGCATGTGAGTGCGTGCATGTTTGACAGGTAAAATTTGAGAAGTCAAAGTGTCTCCTGCTCATTCTAATACACTCATTATTATTCATGCAAGCAAGAAAACGCTGGATGGTGATTGGCCAGAAAAGAAAATCTGCGTTCTGTGTGTGTGTGTGTGTGTGTGTGTGTGTGTGTGTGTGTGTGTGTGTGAGAGAGAGAGAGAGGGGGGGGGGGGGGGGGGGGGTGAGAGAGACTGACAGCCATATCCAATTGTGGCACTTCTACTGTACAATATGTGTTTGTGGTGAACAAAACAGCTCCATGACATCACAAACTCACACGTGCACGCACACAAGCTCCCTCGCTCGTTCACACATTCATGCATCCATGCGCACACACCCCCACACACATGCACCTTTAAGCGCTTGCCTACGCAAGCAAACAGATAAGTACTACATGCGCACTATAAATCATACTATAAAAAGTAACATTTGATTGGAATGTTTCTTTTACACTGGAAAAACAGGTCTGACATCAAGACGTATGAAGCAACAGCTACGATAATGAAGAAAGATTCGTATATATTTTGGTAGCCTACTTTCCAACGCCGTATTATATTACTCGATCCCTTCATTCCTACACAATCCCGACACACAATACCTACTGGCGGCGCAAGCTTTTAGGTTTGAAGACAGCGCTATACATCTGAGGGGAGAGCAGCATAAACTGTAGGATAGGATTATAGAGTATTATGTATTACAGTAAGTATTAATAATTCATGTGGCTCGACTGAACTGGTAGCAGCTGTCTAGATTTCCGCACACCATTAAAAGTAAGTGGAATGAATAGAGAAAAGCCTGGGTGTGTGAGGTACTTGTTTTGTAAAGTTAGGATTGAGTTTATACAGTGTTACGGCTGGGTGATTTCAGTGTTTTGATTTCCATTCTTTTTGTGTATGCTGTGTCCCTTTTTATTTTCTACTCTAATTGGCTGTGCCTTATTAAATTATGTATTTATTTTGTTCGGGCCACAAACCATTTCAATGATTCTCAAACTCTGTGTTTTTGGCTTTCGACTTCTCATTCCAGCAGGAATCGTTGACAAATGTACAGGAGTAGTATACAGCAATTGGCTCAATAAGAAGTAAAATTATTTCTACCGTACTGTTGACTGAATAAACTATGGTAATTAATTATTATGTATACAATCCAGCCATGTGTGTGGTGAACTATCCTTTACACTTTTCAGATGCATTACATCAATATCATAGTCACAGAGGACATCGAGGAGCACAGTCACAGCAGCACAATGACTTATGCAATGATGTGTAAATATTTTATGTTTGGGGGTCATCTTTCATCTTGCAAGCTTAGCAGCAGGGAAACTATATGGAACGAAATCGCATTATACATAAATCAGTACCTTTTAGGTATATACCCTTCATGGGATTAGCTCTTGTACAAACACATGCATAATTTCTCAGTTGTAATAAAAACCTTCTGCAACTTGAGGGGGAAGACGATATATATTTTTTATGGGAGCATACAGGTTTCCAAAAAAAAACATTTAAATATATTTCTAAATAAATATGACAAAATGTAATAAATGTAACTACAGAAACAACATCATTTCGACTGAGACTACAAACTGTAAGCACATGAATATTGATAATCAGGTAAAACACCTCATGGGTGAGAAGCGACTGCAGCTCGGCTATTATTATTATTACATTGTATTATGGAAAAGGCAGTTGTTATTCAAAGGGATAAAGGGCAGGGGCTGGAGACCCCGTTGATGTGTATATGTGCACGCCCCTGCCACCGCTTCCCCCTTTGATGTGTATGGTCATTGTAGAAGAGTTACGATATTGAAGGGGCAGAAAACTGGCCCCATAAAGTGAACAAAGTTTGTGTAACTGTGTGTACACTGTAAGGCTACGGATCTGTGGACAGAGTTTGTGCTGTGGGTCTGAGTAATTTCAGTCAACCAAAGTTTACGGCACCGTTTTAAACTTTGCTATATTTTTCATGCAAGGCAGTAGTGGGATTACCTACGGATCATTACAGGCAGTCCTTGCGGTGGACAATGTTACATTTAATACCATGCAGGGATCATTACAGTGAAGTTTGCAACCTTGAAAAGTCAAGTGGTCCATGCGCAAATCGACTAACGGTGGATAATACGAGGCAACGGACGATGAATCAACACACTATCAGCGTAATATTATGCGTGTGTGCATGTGTGCGTGTTTGTTAATGTCAGATTCTGATGTTAAAAACACACTGTGAGGCAGTCATGAATCAACACTCAGTTTACAAATGTGTTCAGGTTAGTAATGTGTGCGTGTGAGAGTGTGTGTGTAAAACACAGCAGTTTATGTCATACAGCATACCCGTCACCGGGACAATATTCCTCAATGTTTCCATATTAATTTGCAACCTGCGGTGGCAATTACACAAAATCACAGATAACATGATGAGCAGTACTAGAGACAATCTAAGCCCATAATTTATTCTGACCCCTATCCGAAAAGGTGTACCTTCTGGCTAACTATCACTGGCTTGTAACCTGTCTTCATGATTTGTTTCAGACCTCCATTTCTAGTTCGCTCGCTCGCTCGCACGCACGCGCGCGCGCGCGCGCACACACACACACACACACACACACACAGGTTATACTCAGAGAAGGAGATGTTATTATGTAGCTAGCATACTGTAATGCGTGCAAAGGTTCCAACTGCTCAGTGCCGTCCTGTGAGCAATCAATAACGTATCAGGCTCAGCTGTCATCACTCAACTTGTCTGCATTACCTGCCTGGACTCTCTAAACTCACTATACGGCATCAGCTCCACACTTTCCCTTCCCAGAAAACCATAGTTCTTCATGGCGGAACAATAAACAGTTCATAAATGGGTCGATACGTCTGATCACATCCATTGCATCGATCTTTGTTAGACAAATCAGTCAGGGGAAAAAAGGGATCTGGCCATGCCAGACTATCAAGAGAGGTTGGCATATTTTCCAAAGGTTTGCACAACATAAAATACTGTATGGAATGCAGTGAAGTGTTACATTGTTTCATTGATTTACGTATATTCAGAAAGTAAAGAACAACATCAATTATGCAATTCATTGAAAAATGTCAACAATAGACCAATCGCCAAGGCAATCATCGACAGTTGCAGCCCTACTTCAGCCAACTTTCCTTTCCCATCCCATCCGTCCTTCACGGTCCCACCCACCATACACATCTACAGTACCCGATTTTCTTGGTACCTGTTTGCTGGAGGGGGATCGGCCTTCCCGCGGAAGAGATGCACGACGGAATTCGACTTTGATTACCGCCTTCATTAGTGGCGCATATAGGCTGTGGCCGTGACAGTCCTGGGTTTAGCGCTCCCTCTTGCCGGACATGCTGTCCCTCGCGCTCTGCCTCCCAGCGCACACACAGAGCTAATCTCGTCAGTACATGCAACTCAGGAAGCTTCTCCTTATTGCATTAGATAAGAGTGAACGACTGCTAACCTCTCCTTGTCTGGTCTGTCACTCAGAGAGGACGCACACAAGGCGTGGCCATCTCTGGTTTGCGATGGGGCACTCTCCCAGAATCAATCCTATACGGCCAACATGACCCTCTAACCTAACTTGACACTGACATGATGTTGTTGTAAGTAAAGCCATGACTCCACTAAACCACTGTGTTGAGTGTTCAAACTATCTGGCAAGTACTGTTTCTGTATGACTCTCCTGTACAGTAGTTTAGTAATACTTTGAGGAAGATACAAAGCATTTGGCCATGCTCACATGATTGATTAAGTTTTTGTATTGTAGCTTGTAGATTTACAGTACAATCCAAGCACAACTGATTCCACCTGATAACTGTGAGTGGACAAAGCAATAAAGCCTACACTTGTTCTCAATAGTCACTACCTTGTTCATTTCATAAAAAAAACATTTATAGACTTACAAAAAATCACTTCACACTGGGAGCCATGCAACTGAGTACAAATACTCGCATGGATTCTTACAAGAATGATAATTAACAGACATTTGGGAAAAGGGAATGGAAGCCTTTGCCTTCGGACCGACTCCTTGTCCTTGGCCCAGAGATAAGCTCATTAACTTCGGCGCATGGTTCATTGATGTGTGGATTATGGAGCTAAGTGACTTCTTGAGGAATCACTGCGGTATAGCTCCAAGGGTGGAAGGTGTTAAAGGTGCATTATGATATAACTGGCCTACCGTGGCACCATGGCTAATCATCACCAAGTGAAATCACACAATGAGTATATGTCAAAGAATAGACAAGTCATTAGACCGTGCACAATGAATGACACAAAAGCATGGCACTGGAACACATGTGCCCTAAAGGAGGGAATACATGAAGGCTCGGCCCAAAAACATACTCAAACCAGTCGAAAAGTTGCGACATTGAGGGATCAACTGAGCTCTCGTGAGGGCTGTTGCAGCCTGAGAGTGTACAAATTTGTACACTCGGAAAAAAATGGTAGAGCTGTTGGACTGAACGGAGTTCGCGACAGCGTCTATACTCAGGGTTGAGTATTATTTGGACCGAGCCTTCCTGTTACCAAAGGAGGTACGCACCTCAGAGGTCTTGACACTGCCCTCTGCTTCTTCTGTCCCACCAGGCTCTGAGCTACTCGGGTCTCTCTGCTGGGAAACACAAACACAAGTGAACACGTAAGTGCATGAGGACAAACGGCAAAGTCTTTTACTCACTTGAGCCCCAATGCCCCCTATTCTGTGAAGGGGAAGGGAGGATTATATGAAAGAAGTAGCCAATCTACAAGATCACAACACATTGCAATGTGACGGGTGCGAGGTTGTACTTCCGACTATTTCTGAGAAAACAAAAGCAAAGGTTCAGAAGGAAAAGAGAGCATATAAGTAGAGCCAACTCATGTAGAATGTAATTTGTTTGGCGAAATGGGATTTCATTAAAAAACATGTTAAAGGCGTGAGTTAATAAGTATACAGGGTTTAAGACTTAAAAGCCCACTTAGGGCTGTAAAGAACCAGCCCTAAGTGGTTAAGCACATGCCCTTTAAGACTGATCTAAAACCAGACTGAATAATCAAATTTAATATTTCATTATAACAGTAAGATATTTCAATATTTTAAAACTACCGAGACATTTCTTTCTTTATTCCATTATATATTATAATTTGGAATAGACCATGTTGTAATTGGTGCTGGCAAGAAAACCTCTCTTGTGCAATTGTAGATCTTATTAGTCTTTCTCTAATCAAATTAACCCGTCACTGTATTGTGACAATCATTGGTCATTATCACATACTGTAAATAGTTTAAATATTGAACTTTATCAATATAAATATATTTAAGGAAATAACTTCATTAAACTACCACCCATATACAGTATGTACTTATGCACTATGAAACCTATTGTGAAGGATTCATACAATATCAGTCTGACACTGCCTTTCTGTTACTTGAGACAATTGTAATTGGTTTACTTTCTCAAGTACTCCCTTTTTTCCAGCTGTTAGTCTATCGGTAGCCAAAACGGATAGCCTGGATTAACTTGTTACACACAGTGGCCTTGAGAGGGGAGTCAACCTTCCGGGATGGGCGTCGCTCTAAATTATGTGACATAGAACAGCAGTGGACGGGTAAGGGGGGGGCCGGGGATGACACGTTCGTGAGATCAAATCAGATCTGCCGTGTGGATCCCACGGCACCCCCCCCCCCCAGGCCAAAATCATTGCGGGTTAGGCCAGGCTAGTCTATCGGTGGTCCTGAAATTGCTCTTCAGTATCTCAAGCTATCGAAGGTTTACAGTCCTTTTACCCCTCTGGATGAATATCAAATTATTTATCCATCACACACTTCAGTGTTTTATTTAACAAATAGTCCAACACCCTACTCCAGATGTTGAGAAACTGTACTGAAGTTCTAGAAGACCAATGCCTGCAATAGAACGCAATACTGTGTAAGAGCAATAGTTTGGACCAAGACAACAGAATTAAATGTATCAACATAGATTATTATTATGTACTAAGTGGCCATGATACCGTACAGTTCAAACTATCCTTTGTCCCTGCTTCTATTCAGTGGCTAAACAACAAATAGCACTTTATGCCTCTTTGCACAATTGCCACTATTGCACTTGCGCTGTTGCTGATATTTTGAACAAAATGGACTGCTCTGACTCTGGGTGCTTTAGGTTTTTAGTTTTGTGTTTCTAGCATGTTTATTGGTATGTGAATGCCGTTTACTATTCCTGGCTGCAAACTAATTAGTTAACCTTGAACCTTAAACAGCATGTTATACAAGATAAGCATGATTTCTGACAATATCGAGACACTTTGTTGTTTATTGTAGAATACATTTTCTTTCTGTCATTGAGTAATTATGTTTTCTTACATTTAGCATAGCAAATGATAATAATTATGTGAAGCCAAGTTGCATTCAAATTTCAATCAATTTAAAACCTTGCAATTATGTGAATGTTAACATTTTAAATTGCACAAATTAAAATGCATGGGTGAAATAGACAATCAGTGCTACATCAATCATTTGCATAAACATCCAGATGGAGTTCAATAATGCTGGCAAAGGTCTTCAAGCTTGTTGGCTGATTTGTGCTCTAATGTGAAGAAGAAATATTGTTAGTAGGAAGAAATGGGTACAACAAATAATATTATCCCGTCACAGATGGTTATAGTGGCTGTGGAGTGTTTTCCCCGCTTGCCTCCGGGTGTGGTTTAGTTTTTTACTGTTCTGCAATTGTGTTATTCGCCATGGGTGTGCGCATGTGTCATTTGTGATCAATGCTGTCAATTGTTCACTGACCATTTGTTTCATGTGTGTGAAATTTGGGAGGGAAACCATGAGGGGTACGAGTGTTTGCAGGGAGCAGCCCTTTTCCTCCACTGCTCAAGTTTGAATCAATTTGTTGTTTGTGTGTATGACTGCCATAATAAAAAGAAAAGGAGTATTTCTAATCGAGATAGGTTGCCAGCATACTTCATTTTCAAGGAAATGCAGGGAAATTGTCTTGAGGCGACATGGCAGAGAGAGAGAGAGACTTACATGCTGCCGTGCTGAGCAGACACTCAATGCCGCGTGATAGTACCAGATTATAAAAGATGTCGGCCTCTCTTACAAGCCAGAAGGCGCAGGCCTAGCCCAACTTCCAAGACATGAGTGCTGGCAAGAGCAGCTGACGAGGCAGACGGCCACTTATGGCTACCCGGGAACAATTATTTGGCTGGACCGCCTTCAAGAATGCAGCCATGCAGGTAACAACTGTCCACCAGATGGAGAGCAGAAAAAGCAGAGATCGGATACAAAGCACCTATCCTGCCTTCTCACATTCCATCCAAAAGTATTTGATTCACGTTGGTTGGGATGTAGGCAGAGGTTTTGACTGCCTTTGCCGAAATGTTGAACACATTCTGTTTAATTGTCCAACTCTGTTGTCAATGAACTCTCTGCTGCATTTATACTACAGTTGTACTTGGTAAAGCACTTCTTTACAAAACTAAAAAAAAAAAAAAAAATCACAAACACCAGCTATATACCTTTTTAGGTTACTTATAAAAACTTTATTGTATTATTATTATTATATTAAATAAGTTCATTAAATACGCAGTGAGTAGGCCTATTGCTATTTTGCCATTTACGTTGGTTTTACTTTTTGACGTTATTTTAGGCTATAGACAAATTACAAAAGCTATACACACATTGTTTTCAAACACAGCGAAGCCGCTGACTTTTGTGAATGGACACGATGACTCAACTTACATTTTGGCCATAATGTTGAATTTCTAGTTTAAGTTCAAGGTTACCCTTAATTGTTACATTGTGTGTAACATACATACGTAAGAGTAAAACCTATTTTTATTTGGATTCCATCCTTCAGACAATGCGGCAGAAAAGATAACAGAACATAAACATCAAAATTCAAGAGTGCAAGAAAAAAGCAAAACTAGTAAAAACATACATTTTTTAGGTGGGCTATAGCCCTCCCTATGCCCAGCTTTCCAGGTTTGAACATAAACAATGGTTGTGATCATGGGCTGATCACCCCATAACGATGATTTGATTAGCTGAGCAAAGCACATATTGAAGTTTCGAGTTCACATATTGATTTCAATGCTTTCTAATAAGAAACCTGTTCCGAGAGTTTCTACGCCACATTTGCACATTTCCTTAAGTGTAGAGTTTTGAGGACTTCCCATTGACAATGAAAGGAGAATCTGCATCATATGTGGAGTTGGAAGACCAACAATTTCCCGCACAAAGATTAAATTCCCATTGATAATGAACGGATAATTTACATCATGATCTACAACGATAAGAGCGCCCCTCACCTCACACGGTTGTGATTTTCTCAAGCCCTATCAAATGCCAAAGTGTTTTGGTGTTTAAAAGAAGACTTGTTGGGGTGTCGTGTTGGGGTGTATTTCGCAAAAGCCTCAAGCAGGGCTTGAAGCGTGGAAACATGCTTAGTAACAGGGGAGAGACCTCACGGTGGTGAATAATGACACTACTGTGCCATGAGTTGTGGATGGCAGGGATCCAGGATGAGTAGGCTGTCTCTCTGTATCATTGGACTGAATGTGCTGGATCGATGGGGGAGCTGTGCTGACAGCAGTCAAGCAGGCTGTCTCCATGTCACAGTCTTGAGAAACTGTGAGTGTGTCAGTATTGTCAGTGACTGGAGGTACGGAATAAAAATTGAAGCGTTTTGATGGCTAAAACTAAGACTAAATATATTGACAATTCCGTTAAGGGCAACCTAGCAAAATCATTACGGCATTACGACAACGTCGTCAGGGCCTGCCAAAAGATGACAAAAACTAAATGAAATTTCATTGAAAAGACTAAGACTAAACTACATCAAAATGTGCTGTCAAAATCACAACTAGCATGGACTATGGACAGCACACACTAACAGCAGACGGTTACAGTGAGTTGCAACACCCAAATCCCTCAGCCCGCACAAGCTGCACTGAGAGGACGATGTGGTCATCAACCTGGGCTGGAGTTGGATGGAAGCCGGAAGACGCCCCGAGTGGTCTTGGCACTGCCTCACTGACATCAACATGAGGAAAAAACGGTTGGACATGCTGTCATAACATGCGCTGCTCCCAAGCTTGCATTTAGCATGTTTAAAACTAAATTCTGTACCATCATCAGTGGACTGCTGTATTACAAGGGGCAGACAGCTGAAGACGGGGGCAACACACGCTACAAGAGTTCCTCAATGGCTCCATGACCCTACAATGCACCAGATGGTCCATGGCTCGGTCAGGGTAGGCCACTTTGGTGGCTTGAAGACCCCCTATGATGCTTGTATTGGCCAAGCTTAAGACTATAATGCGGAGCTACACTACAGTACAAAGTACATGTCCACAAATTTGACGGTGCTCATGCCCTGCTGCAGGCGTCACCCATGGATGGAGCGTGTGGGGGTTGACAGAATTGCCTCTAAAATGTAGATTGTGCCCAAACAGAGAGAGCTATGTGGTAAACAGGCAAGAGATATGTGAAAAATAATGTTTAAGATGAATAGTTGCAATAGCGTTCAAATGTGGCTGTATAGCCTACAAAAAAGGTGTGCCTGTTGCCAATTATCTCTGCTCTTTATTGTCAATAAAAAAGGTTTTGTCCTTATGAATGTGCCAGTGTGATTAGTGGCCTTGCATTAGTAGTCTGTTTGACAAGGGAGAGGAAGCAGAAGTCATGATTAACTGTCACAATGTGTTATTTTCTTTCTATTTGTAATCAAATGTCATTGAAATTCCATTTGATAATGTGTGTCTAATTTTTACAAAATATTATATTCATTATTCATATTATTCTTGTTTTCAATCAAATGTGCTTTGATAAGGTCAATGATGATGGAGTATCAGAATATGATTTGTAGTGCTTACTTACCAATGGCATTGTGGGCTCACATCAAGTATCTCTAGTGTTGGTTTATTCAATCTCATGCCATCATGCCAGTAGAACTTTACAAAATCATATTAATTTTTAGACATGGTATAGGCGAAAGCTAGTAGCTTATTGATGCTTAAGTTATTTATATAACAAAACAAGAATTTGTTTTGTTTTGTTTTGTTTTTCAAGAAAAAAAAACACCAAAATTCGTAATTAGTTCATAATATAGCACAATGTAGATAGACCACTGATGAAGGCTACACACCGAAACACATTCGTTGTTGTCCTGCCTGCTTGGAGCATGCCATAAAGTGCCTTAAAGTACAGTTATGCGAGTGGTGGTATTCTCCTTTAAAAGTGATTCCTGACCGTGCAACAGGTAAAATGACTGATCACACGAGATTGAGACAAGTTGGAGTCGTGCATGCTTCCTTCATTTACAAAAGAGCCTGGCAGCGGTAGGCAGAGATGTTTTCGCCAATGTCTGTCTGTGAACGCACTGTTCACAGACAGACATTGGCGAAAACATCTCTGCCACTTGCCAATGACTTAGCGGCAGTTGTTATTTATACTTTTGAATAAGAAGCCGAGAAAGGGACACTTTGACGGTAGGTGAATAGGATTACTAGCAGCTTTAGAAAGCTGACTGGTACCAAGATAATGAATAGTCTCCTTAAATTGTGTCAGAGAAATGAACAGTCAAAACAGAGCCTTTAACTTTAACGTTACATTAAATAAATGTAAAAAAATGAAATGAATCACTTGCCAGTGATATCTGTATTCATTCTGATACAAAATACATGATACGCACTTAATGAACTGGTTGAGATTCATCCATGTCACAGACGAAAGAGAATAATGATTCCTGATTCGTACAGAAAATAAAACAGACTTTGAGGGGAGGGAGTGGGTTGCCAAATTTAATGAGTCTTGGCTTACAGAATCTGTTAATACTGTAGCGTTGCCCAATTTACTAAGGAACGCTCCCAAAGCTTTGTAGACAGAAAGGTTTAGAAGACAAAAGGCTAATGATGTTGTCAGCAGTCATACGTGCTGTGGGAGCCGTTTCCTTTACTCCATCCCTCTGATAGGATGTGCTGATAAGAACGTGGAAATGGGCTCCCTCACATCTGTGTAAACGTATTTAAATCCAAGTTTAAAAAATATACTAAAATAAGCCGTTATCAGTAAAGAAAGTAGGCCGAGTGAGTTTGATTTGTCTTTTTCTATTCCTTGTTTTATTTTGTCTTTTTTTCTTTACTTCATTTTGTATAATACATTGCCTTGTACTGGATTATTTATCATTCTTTGTCTTGTCTTTTGTGTGGACCTCAGGAAGAATAGTCTTTGCTAATGACTAATGATGATCCATAATTAACAAACAGTAATGCGATAGATAAGTACAAAAGTACATAAAGTACACTGTAATGCTGTTTGGTGGTAGCAAAGTGTGCCACTTGATTAAAAAGACAGACTTGTGTCTGTCACATGTAAAAATGGGTAGACTTTAAGGTTATGTTACTGATAACTGGAATTCAAACCTCTGCTGCTCATCTGACAACAAAAACTTAAATGAATGCATATACAAAACACACATCATACATACATAAGGAACTGGTGCATACTGTAGCACAGATGAAAGACATGATGATGATGATGCACAGAATAAAACGTGTCCGCGTTTTGGCTTGTCTGGGTTTTGGCAAATCTTAATGAGTCTTTCGGATTCCATTGTCTGTAAGAGCTGTGGCATTGCCCAATTTGTGCGAGAAATATATTTCTGAAACTTGTAGGCGTAGATTGGATGGTTTTAAGGAGACAACATGCTAATGAGGTTGTCAGAAGTCACTCATGCGACGGCCAATTTATTCTTCATTCTCTCCCTCTGATAAAGCGAGCTAAGAGTTGTGGCTGGCGACAGCATCTATTGTGTCTGTCTGTGCCTGCAGTTCTTTCTGAACAACAATGTTGATAGAAATGTGTTGTTAGTACCGGTATGCTCATATGTTGTTTACGTAGAACAGGTGGCGTGTATGCTATTTCAATAGATGCCAGGTATGCCGTCTACTTGTTATTCTACTTTCTCGACCACATTGTTGTTGCTTGACAAAGGCGCATGGTGCTTCCAACACCCTTGAGAGTGCCTGTGTATGAGCTTAATTGAAGTAAGCTCACTGAAAACGGTGCCCGTTTCTACCTCTCCTTCTCACTCCCTCTCTCTCTCAGAACAATGCACATGCATTTGAAGATGGAGCATCATGAGACAACAGCTGTCCATGTTGAGCATCAGGTCACATATCACGAAAGGTAGATTAGGGAAAAGGCCAGGATTTAACTGATATCCCGGTTTATTATATCCTGGATTAGCGTTCATTCGGTTTCATGAAAACTGGTTAATCTTGCCAGATTAACTTGACCAGTTAACCTGGATATGTTGAGGCTTGATTTGGTTTCATGAAAGCAATGCCACATTAGTTCCCATGGAAACTAATGCTATGGACCTAGCCTGCTCCGGACCAGGCTAACAGTCAGGTTTAACCTAATCCTGATGTCTTTACTGGGCATTAGACACTAGACAGTCAGTCTGATTACAAACCAATGAGTTTTAACACTTCTTCAATTATTATAGGTTTATGTAGCCTTATTTATCAGCCTGCAGTCATATTGCAGATCAATAAATAACACCATATTGGTCATTAAAGAAAAAAAAAACATAAGTCCCATATTTCAGTATACAGTATGGCACAGTGCAATATGGCACAGTACAGTATGATGCAGTACAATACAGTGAAGTACAGTGTGGTACAGTACAGTACAGAACCACCTTGTGCTTTCCTGTACTGCATCATACAGTACTGCACCACAATGCTCTGTACTGTACTCTATGCACTGTACTGTATCATACTGTATTGCACCACAATGCACTGTATCGTATTCTATGCTCTGTACTGTATCATACAGTACTGTACATACTGTACTGTACTGTATTATACTGTACTGTAGGCCTACTCACTGTACTTTGAGTACAGTACTGTGTCATACAATACTACATATAGCACTGTGTCATAAAGTTCATAAAGTTACTGGTATAGTAATTGCATTGAAAATAAATAAAAATGATTACTTTTAAGGATTCCATTTAAAAATATGAGGATTTTTATTCAGGATTTCAATTCAAATATAGCAAAAATAGACACTCTACAAGCTCTATTTTTTGGCAATGGCAGTAATATGCATTGTGGCCCCTCTTGAGTGAGTGTGGAAATACATGTATCTATTATGGCATCAGTATTTGTCTTAGAAGATTAAGTCATTGTATCAATGTAGCAGTAAGTCTGTGGGATAGATGGAAGTTCTTCTACTAAGTAAGATATACAGAAGGAGGCGGTAATGCAACTATTAAGGATGGCAGCTTCCATAATACCCCACGAAGAAGAAGTATCAGTGATTCTGCCTTCTACCAAAGGGGTCTAGAAAGAAAAAGCCAAGCTGTTTTTTTTAGCCAGGCTTGACTATCCTGGCTTGCTAAATCCTCCCATTTTAAGCCTTGCTTGGCTTTAGTGGAACAGAATAAACCAGGCTCTACAGACCAGGCTTTAATAAGCCTGGTTTTGGCTTAAATCCCCGATTTGCTAATCCACCTTTCGTGAAATACCCCCCTGGTCACATAGCACGCAAGTCGAGCCAAGAAGTAGGCACGCACGGTCCCGACCTATAAACAAATATTTTAATTCTTCATGAGGAGAGCCAGGAGACTGTTGTGAAAGCAGAAGCAGTGGATGCTCAAACATAATATACACAAATGAGGCAAGACAAGAATTCGGACTCAAGTAAGGACCCAAAAGCATACATGAACCATTTAATGCAAACTCATAAAACATAGTTCCAATGTTCAATGCTGTGCAAGATCACCATGAAGGCTAAATTCAACTTTCCCAAAGTTGCATTTAGCACACACACACACAGGCGCACTCCTACTTATGTCACCATACGACCATGCCTGTGAGGAAGCCTATTTTGATTATGTGTGTGGGTGTGGTTTTTAATTTGCCTGATGTACCAAAATATAGCTACAGTATATACCCTGTTAAAAAAAAAAAAAAAAAAAAAAAGCTTCAACCAACAGACTATGTACCTGTCCCTTCTAATGGGACAAAAGAAAAATGGGATGAATCTAGAGTTGCAATACCCTCCATTGACTTCCTACAAATGAAAAAATAATATCATCGCAATCTGCTTGCATTAACAACATTAAACTCACCAACATGGCAGCTGTAGGGAAAGCTTGAATTATCCTCTTATCTGCAAAACGTTTGATAAAAAATCCACCGTGTTATGAGCTACTTTCTGACAAGAAGTTCTCTGCAGCTGATCTTTCTTCTTATAGTTTGGAAGCATTGCAAGTGACTAAACAGCCCTGTGTATCATCTGTTTCAATTTTGAGCATTATGCAGGAGGCAGCAGTAGCACTCGTCAATGCAAACAAGTGCTTCTAAACTCAGCACTGCACTGAATTTCTTGACGAAGTATGGGCGGCGTTGGCTCAGGGGTAGAGTCACTGGATGGCAACCATAGGGTTGCTGGCTCAAACCCGGGCTTCCGCAGAGTTACCATCATAGTGTCCTTGAGCAATAACCCCTAATCGCTCTTCATGTGCTGGTTGGTGGCATGGTTTCCACCAGTGAATGTGATGCACAATCTATGTAAAGCGCCTTGGATAAAGGCGCTATATAAATGCACCATTTACCATCTCATGACATGTTTACAGTGGATTGTTATGCACAAGAGAGGATAATTCAAGCTTTCTCTACAGCTGCAATGTTGGTGAGTTTAATGTTGATTAATACATTATTAGGAAGTATTGCAACTCTAGATTCATCCCATTGTAAAAACATCTATAGTTGCAAATTGCAGGTTCAAGCTTCACCATAAAGTTACCGGTATATTGCACATTCATCCCTAATGGAGCACCATTGTTACAGTATACTCTTTCAGATCTTCCTACCAGAGCAAAAGCCCAAATTAAAAATTGTTTTGCCTTGTTTTCTTGGAATGGCAGCTTCTTTATAGAAGCAACTTTCTAGATATTTCAGAGTTTCCTTGGACCTCACCTCTTCAGTAGCAGCCGCTATTCATTCCCTTTAATTAGAATGTCCCCACATTGACGCGCACACATGCATCACCTCCTTTATCTGCTTGGTTGCCCCCTTCTCTTTCTGTATGCCAAGTGAACAACTTTAAAAAAGGAAAGTGGGTGTCTTTTTCTTTCTTACGGGACAAATAGCTTCCATTGTATACACATTGTCTATTTTACAACAGTATTTCAGTGCACCATGAACTGTGTAAAAAAGTTCCAAGTTAATAGGTGTGTTTAAGGAACCAATGCTGGTACTCTCTGGTAGATTGGTATATGATGGTATGGTACAGCATGTATCAGGCTAACGGTAATACATGAGCCCAGGCAGGCACCAACTGGTAACAGTACGAGGGGCCAAATTTCTAGTTTAGTATTGTGACATTTTCTAGATAGCATTTCAACGTGATAATCCTTACAAAGGTTAGTCTCAGCTATCTACCATTAATGTATTGTCAACTGGAAGTCTGGTGCACTACTCTGAACCTCTCTGGGCCGCGATGTAGATGTCGACCAGCTCTGCGGCTTCTGCTGCTGTCTCAGGGTGCCGTTCTTTGACCCAGACCCTCACTTCCGGGTAGAGGACCCTAAGGTACTGCTCGAGGACCATCTTCTCCATGATGTCGTCTTTGGTGGCCGAAGGGAAGTCGACCCATTTGCAAAAATGGTCTTTGAGGCGGAGATACAGCTCACGTGGCGGCTCGCCGGGCAGCACCTCGATGTTGCGGAAGCGTTGCCGATAAGACTCTCGGTTCACCACGTACTGCTTCAACACCACCGCTTTCAACATGTCGTAGTCTTGGGTGTGGGCTGGGTCCATAGCTACGAAAGCACTCTGCGCCTTGCCCGTCAGCAGAGGAATGAGCCGGACCGCCCACTGTCGACGTGGCCAATTGTAAACGGTCGCCAGTCTCTCGAACGTCGCAAGAAATTGCTCGATGTCGTCAGAGTCTTCCAACCTCATCAGCTTGGGGTCGTCGTCCCTCGGCAGGTACAACGCCTCCATGTCCAACTGGAGCTGGGTCAACTGGCGACTGATGGTGCCCAGCCTCTGCTCCTGACGCTGCGTCTCCTCTTCCTGCTTCCTCTCCTTCTCCAGCTGGTGCTGCATAAAGGTCTCCAGGATCTTGGCCAGGTTGGAGAAGGTTTCCTCCTGGGAAGAGGTGGTGGTGTTGGTGCAGCAGCTCACCGTGTGTGTGTGGACGTTTTCTTCCGTAACTCCTGCTCCCGTGGCACTCTGCTCCTGCTCGGGTTCAGAGAACGACACACGAAGCTGCTGGCTGCGCAAATGTTCCTTCCGAGCCGCCCTGAACCGCTCTTGCTTTGCTGCTGCCACCGCACGTAGAGTTAGTCGAGCGGCCTAGGCTCCGAAAAGGAACAAGTTCAAGATTACTGGAGTTTGGAGTTTTATCTGTGGGGGGGGGGGGGGGGGGGGGGGGGGGGGGCGTGGGGGGTTGAAGGTCTTTTAAATTCTACTTCTACTTCTTCTAAATTCTAATTCTACTTCTTACCAAACTAATGAACATATTATTAATAAAACATTATGTAATATTCGTAAATATGTTTTCATTAGTGTATTATCACCTGGAAATATGCTGTGTTGTTGCGTAGCTTCACCTCACAAATTGCAAGTTGCAACACAACTTATTTTAGCCAAAAGGTATCTTATTCCACCTTCAGTTTTAATAAATAATCTTAAACATATCTACAATCTTACAAATGGGCTACAGTCAGCGCTTGGGTGGTGCAGTGGTATAGTAGCTACTCAACACCCACAGCAGAGGTTGGGGGTTTGAATTCATCGTGTGCCAGCTTTGTCCAGCGCCTATAGAACGTTCATTTGGAAAGCATGGAGGTAGGGTGATATCTGTGCACATATTCACATACAGCCGTGCCTGTGGCGGCATCTGTCAGCAGGAAGTGTTGGGTGGGAGTTGAAGGGCAAAGGCTATACTAACTCCCGGCGGCGGCTCCTCACTCACAGGTGAGTCAGTAGTCCTATGACGCAACAGCAGTGACAATGCACGAATGTGTGAAAGTTAAAATGTGTGAGTCGATTTGGCATTGACGAATAGATTGGGTCGGACACAATGCGACATAATATGATGACAGACAGACAAGAAAATACATCACGGTCAATATGCCGAAGATTAGCTGCACACAAGCACTTACATTATGCTTTGATGTCCCGCTATCAATATAGTCTGTTTTTGTATCTGCAATGAATGCACATCACAGGCAACCACCAAAAAAAAACTTCCAATTATGAGGTGCTTTGCTTACATTTTGTCAGGGGAGCCAATTAAAGTACCACTGCGCACCTCTCAATCTCTCCCCTATGAAGCAAGAGCTTTGAAGCACTACACTTTTTTCCCTTCTTTTTAGAGCTCTTCTTCCACCTTTTACTCCGTCCAATTTTGTTGTTATGGCAATTCCTGAATTCCCCACAAACTTGTGGGTAGTCTTGTCACTGCTTTATCGCCTGCCAGTGAGGAGTTTTACAGTGAGGGGAACACCTTACTCCCTCAGTTTTCCCTCAGTTGCGCTAACCAAGCATCAGCATGGTGCATGATGTACTACACCAGGCTCACGAGTTACGACATACAGTACACAGACGTTTTCCTCCCCCTTATCCATTTGAAACATTGGTTATCTTTGTGAATAATTTCATCTCTTGCATTGTGGCTGCGGGTAGGTCAGCATCTCTGCACTAGTGGCGTGCGACCTTCCTGCTTGATGGTTTGTAGATAAGTATTTTGAAACTAATCGGTATGATATTGCAATGTCAAAACGTTCCCCAGGGCTTGACACTAACACTTGCCCGCTTGCCCGGGGCAAGTAAAAAAAATGGTGGGGCAAGTGAAGACTGCTACCTGCTTGCCCGATCAGGCAAGTGTGCAACTTAGTGCATTATAACACAACACAGGATAAATTTTCTTGAAGGCAAGTCATTGCACTCTGCCTCTGTGTCTTCCCCTGCTTTCTAGCCATCTCTACCTATCTCTCTCACAGGTCCATTTGGTTCCAAACTATCATTTTGCTGGGGTCAGGGACCCCTGGGTCTGTGACCACTATGGGCTAATTAAGATGATGATTTTTAACTCTTGAAAGTGTAAAAATGAAACCAAATGGACCCGCAAGGGTCCACTTGGTTTCATTTTTACGTTCTCAAGAGTTACATCTGGTTAACCAACTTAGCTGGGGATCACCTGGAACACTCTCAGGGAAAGCACCCAAGTAGGAAGTAAACTTAAAGGGGTGTTACACTTTCAAAAAAACTTTTGGTCATTTTATGGTCTACTCAGCCTCATGTGAACACACCAGACAGTTTATAAGTTACTCCTTTCAGTATTTAGATATTTGATGTTCATTTTAGCGCCTCCAGCTCCTTCCCATAGAAACCCATTATAACTTAAAACTCCATTTTAACCATGACAGATTATTCGAAAACAACCAATTTTTTTCTGGTGACTGATATTGTCCTCGGAATACGTGAGAGGGCTGTGGAATTTCATTTACAGTTTTTATTGATTTTTAAAATATTGTTTTATTCATTTGGGTAGGCCTTACCAAATATGGAGGCGGCTACATTTTCCAAAACAATATTTAAAAAATAAATAAAAAACTGTAAATGAAATTCCACGGTCCTCTCACGTATTCCGAGGACAATATCAGTCACCAGAAAAAAGATTGGTTGTTTTCGAATAATCTGTCATGGTTAAAATGGAGTTTTAAGTTATAATGGGTTTCTATGGGAAGGAGCTGGAGGCGCTAAAATGAACATCAAATATCTAAATACTGAAAGGAGTAACTTATAAACTGTCTGGTGTGTTCACATGAGACTGAGTAGACCATAAAATGACCAAAAGTTTTTTTGAAAGTGTAACACCCTTTAAAAGCAAAATTTACAATATATTTTTGGGGGGGCAAGTGACCATGACCTGAGGGCAAGTAGAACCCGGCTTGCACTTGCCCGATGGGCAAGTGCCTCGGAGACCTTAGTGTCAACCCCTGGTTCCACAACAACGAGGTATGGCATAACGCACAAACACAATAATGAAAGCAGGATGCCAGAGGAGATGTGTTCGGATGAAGGTAGTTTGAGTTTGTGACTGACGGGTTGTCATTGATGGTGTGGTTGATAGGGACATGTCAGTGATGATGTGGATGATAGGGACATGTCAGTGATGGTGTGGTTGACAGGGATATGCATGCCAGTAGACTCACCTCCTCAGGAGAACGGGCAGATTGTGCCAGCTCAGGATTGGGCAAGGAAACACTCTTCTCCCACTTGTGTGCCATGTGGTTGACCTCCTCCAGCTTCTGCTCACAGCTCTTCTTAGTGTTGAGCAGTGTCACCTCATAAAATTCCTGGATATCTGGGAAAAACACCAGGCGCCAGCAGCCGTTATTATTACACATGTTTAAAATGTCATGTTAAATTCTTATGCAAACAAAAACATTTGAGCTGCCATGGCGCTCCCCGTGGCCAGATAAAATAGTTGTCTTTTTTTTTTTTTTTTTTTTGGAATGGAGCGGCAGTCATTTGATGAAGTCCATAACACAGATGTCTGAGCACAGCAACAGTAAGGATGGGTTTTATTGCATCATCTATAAACGTTACATGTGAGTGCTCTGGACATGAAAGTACAAGTGCGATAGGGGTAAAATACTCGCCAACAACCGCAGAGACCTGGTTTCAATTTCCGGTGTTTTCTGAACACAATAGATATTTTTGACACAAACAGTGGGATTGAGTTCCATCCTGTACAGGTGTTAACAATAATTAAACTAATCAAGGCTCCGTTCCATTGAGGACAAACAGAGTCATGGTGTTGCTATTGTGCATGTTGTCGGCTCACTGTAACTCTGTTCGTAGTCCAGGTTTTGCTCAATAGGTGACCACCAACGACAATATGACATCACACCATGGTGGTCAAGATTACACACACACATCTGTTTTTCTTTTTACTTTGAGGTCAAACCACTCTCCTCATTGGACGGCCGCTCTACCTCCTGAGCAACAGTCAGAACTACAGTGGCAAGTCTGTATGGTTCAGATTTGGGAAAATTGCTAAAATAATACTTTTTAACGCCGCTATAAGAACACAATGTGCTTCATTGTGTATTTTCCTGAATAGTGCGAAGAAATTCACAAGGTCTGTTGTGACACAGACCCTCACTCAGAATGACTCCATCATTGAGATTATGGACTGACACTGGTGTTCCAATGATAACGAGATTAATAATTGATTGACACTCTTGTGCTTTCGTCTACTAGGATTTGTGGGATGATAAAACATAAAGATATGACACCATGCACAGAGATGGAAGTACAGCAGGATTGCGTACAGTAGGGTTGCAGCCTGACAGAGTTTAGCCTTGTGGAAACCAAATTCTTGCTACTAGGGGTTACACAGGAGACGTGATCTGTACCTACACTGCCCACCTACTCCAATTTAAGAGACAGAAGAGACGCAGTCAAAGCCTTAATTGTATCTCTGGGGATGCAGAAAGGAACAATGCCAGCTCACACAGGCAAAGTCCACAGAAACAAGTAGAAAGTCTATACTATTGAAGGTACTACTAGTGTTGAACAGGGAGGGACAAAAGTCCCAGGAAGAACAATTTGGCCGTTTAGGGCAAAACCCGGGCCTGGATACATTTTGCATCAGTTACAGGAAAGACGGACAATAAATCATACAGACCAAACCATTTTACATGTCTATTTACAGGTTTGTGTTTACACTGAGCCAATAAATGGGTGTAGACAGTACACTACACCCCATTTATTGGCTGGTGATAATGAATGAACCTAGCTCAAATGTGAGGTTCAAGGTTAACTTAATTGTCTCTTGCGGGAAACTGGTTTGCAGCCAGGAATAGTAAAAACACACAGTAAACAACACTCAACATACTAACAAACCGTCGACATACTAATTACACAAAACTAAAAAACTAGAGGCACTCAAAGACGGACCAATTAATGTTGTTTATAGCAGCAGCAGCAGCAGCAAAGTGCAATAGTGGCAAATTGTGCAAAGAGCCATAAAGTGCTATTTGTTGCTCAGCAGCTGAATAGCAGCTAGGACATATGATAAGTTGAACCGATTAGTCTTTCTGGTGGGCAATGCCTTTACTTATAAATGGTAGAAATGACAGTTACCCTCAACACAATTGTCGTGCTCAGACAGACAGACAGACACATCCAGAGACCCAGGGATCAGACCTAGCGATTCTTAATGAATTAAGAATTAAGAATCAACCTTCAGTGCCGGGATTTCTTTACATACATTTTACCCTCTCATGAATATTACAAGCGTCATACAATCCCACAAATAACATTATATAGAATGTTTTAAGGCACTAAGGAGCTAAAACAGAAAGGCCTATTTTTATCCTATTTTTGAATTGCTTATCTGTTGACTCATCATTGCAGGATGTGCTCTGATGTGTTCACTACTAATAGCACAGCATTGTGTGCCTCTGTATGAAATCTGTTTGGTTTTCAACAAAAGCAACAAGTTCCCCATGATAATTCCCAGGGGACAATAATGACGAGAGTCTTTAGTCTTTTCTTAAAAACAAACACAAACATCTGATGCTGAACATCTGTTTAGGAAAAGTCACCCCGAGGATGTGTCAAATTATGTAAAAAAAAAAATCTGTTTTGCTGCATGGATCTAATAGTGTAACCTGAATAAAAATGCATGCTTTTCACCCGATATAAATGAAGGAGTCACATTATATCTGTCACTATTTTGGCGAAACAGCATAAATTGTACCTGGTCCCATGATCTCTCAGAATCAAAGCATGAGTCACTGCCTGGCATAAAAGCCCCACATGCATTAGAAAAAAGAATCTGCTCGTGTGCTATAGAGCCAACATCTGCTTTATACGTCATCACAATGTTTACCATTAAGCCTCTTCACTGTGTAACTCAACTTTGACAGCCGACACCAGAGACACAGCAGTTATTAAAAAGCGCCCCCAGTCTATGGAAAGGATACCCAAGTTCTGCCAAAGAAACTAACCCCATTACAAGTGGTCTGCCATGGCAGCCCGTCTCCAAGGAGAAAGTACATTTACATTTAAATAGGTGTTAATAACAACAAGCTCATTTAGCATTCACTCTGTAGCCTGTAGCACCACAATCATTGACGTCTTTGTGCCCAAGTCTATATTTCGCATCTTTACAAGGACCAAAAAAAGAGAGAGAAACTTTTTAACTAGTTTTATTCATTTGTTACAAAGGCTGCAAACAATTGAGTCGAATGTGCCCCCTGAGAATAGAGTGACTGAATGGAGCCAAACGTATGCAAATTCCCTAAACACCCACAAACAGCTACGCACTGTACGATGGATTACTGTCATAATAATGTCCCAGTATTTTGGTAGATTGTCACTCAAGTGATAATCACAACAATTCAATGTTTAACATTTGACGTGGCAAACACCCAACAATGCCCACGTTATCAGCAATGCCAGTTATTACAACCCATGTTGCCGTTTTCAGTGACTACACAGCAGATCTTGAATCACCGTAAACATCAACCACTGTGCCACAACAAGTGCACAATCTAAGAATGAGTGAGTCAGTATAGGAACTTACAGTATGGTAAAGATGCCCTGGTTGTTTCACAATCACTGGTCATGTTGCAGAGCTGCTGGAGTCCTGTGAAACAGTGTGCCGCCTGTGCACCAGATGCCCCATGGCAGGCTCGCAGCAAGCCTATAATCCCCAGACATACACAGACCGCCAGTTCCCTCCAATGGAGACAATGACCGTACACTCCACAGCTGATTTCTAATTCAGCCCCTGCCTTGCCTAATGTGCTTAACGCTGCCAGCAATCTACCACGACTCACCACTCTCAATAGAAGCGAGATTCCACTTTCCCCCTCAACCAGTTAAGCTGCCATTCACTGACTAGATATCCACACCAGCCTGTGTTCATGCCGATGTGTATTAATCTTTATATGGGTCAGTGTAAAACTTCACACTAAGGGAATAAAGGCAATATAATGCACGAAGACGGGCTGTGGCTCAGTAGGCCATTATAGATTTGGTAGGTTCCCGGTTAATGTCCTAGTTTTGCGTCAGGAGTGTCCTTGAGCAAGACACTGAACCTCAGACTGGTCCTGATGACTAGATACAGTGGTCCCCAGCCACTCGACCAAGGACTGATTCCTAGTCCACCGTGGAGGTGTATGTGTATGTTTTTTGACTTGTCAAATACTTTTTGGGGTTGTAATCCCTGTTTCTAAATATGTCTATATGTTTTAATAGTGTGTCTTTGCATTGCACACCTGCACACAAATGCACATGTCTTATGGCAGGAGAGGGGAAATCTATTTGCGACCGTGACGGACGTTGCGGCGGTTTTATAACCGTCGTGACCGTTTGATGTGGCTCTTTGCAGTAACACAGTAAAAAACGTGGCTCTTAGTCTGTGACCGGTTGGCCACCCCTGATCTAGACCATGCCCATGTAAACAGAGCTGCTATATTTAAACAGAATTTATATATGATTCCGTTTGTCTGCATACTCTTGAGGGAAAAATGTTGTTTGTGCTGAAGAGATAAAAAATGTTTTAAAAAGGAGAGGGAAAAAAACACTCTATGCCCTGTTATAACATTTGTTGTTTGTGCTGAAGAGACAAAAATGTTTTAAAAATGAGAGGGAAAAAATGCTCTATGCCCTGTTATAACATTTATGCCCTGTTTTAACATTTATGCCCTATTATAACATTTAACATCATACAATGCAATCTAACAACTTAAATATTACTCGCTCCAATCTGTTTTTACTGTATTCGTGACACTTGCGCTGGCAATGTAAAGGTTTGTTTTCTCATGCCAATAAAGCTCCTTTGAATTGAATGGGTGAGTGTTTTGGACAAAATGCACTATAGAAATCCAGACCATTTACCAATTAAGTCCTTTCTACTGAATTATCCTGTCCTATACGCTTATGGCACTTGGCTCTCTACTGTATGTTGCATGGCACTGCTGGGCAGCTTTAGGGGAGGCAGCTGGCACTTGGCATGCACGTCAAAGACCCCCTGAACTCAACATGATGTTAAGTTATGTTCTTGCGCTTAGCATAATTTGTGTAGGAAATCTAAACCCCCTCACTGGATTCAAGAGGCAGGCCAGGACAGGAGGACTCTAAACGAGGTCAGTTAAAGGGACACTTCACCATTAATTGTTGCTAATGTCAATCACATTTAGGCGGATTTAGAACAGAAAAATGTTCTGGGGAATGTCTCTGAAATGTGGTTTTGGATGCTTTACATTTTAGCAGTGAGCAGAGTGTCTCTGATGTCTTCGACATTACTTCCTGGACTATTTATCATAATGCTTTGGTGCCCTGCACCTCAGTCCAGGAAGTAGTGTCGATGACAGATCAGAGACACTGGTCTTCCAGCTAAAATCTAAAACATCTAAAACCACATATTACAGCCGGAAAGTGTTCTAAATCAGGTTTCAGGTTTTCCGACTCCAATGCAGCTCCTTCAATCCTATTTTCTGCTCTAGTAGTTGACAGATTATTGGTTGAGTCTGAATTTACAGCCAAGCCAATCGTAGGCCAACATAGAATGATATTGTTGTGGGGAGGTGGGGATGTGTGGCTTGAAGACTGTTCAAAATAGACTAATTCAGACCTCAAAAAGGTCGAGAACAAATTGCTATGAACATA
The DNA here is from genome assembly GCA_039105355.1 of Benthosema pterotum. Classification (NCBI taxonomy): domain Eukaryota; kingdom Metazoa; phylum Chordata; class Actinopteri; order Myctophiformes; family Myctophidae; genus Benthosema; species Benthosema pterotum. The sequence continues at coordinate 15,764,816 of CM076975.1, read as the reverse complement.
TTATACTAATGAAACAAACATCACAGAGCCCTCTATGAATGTATTACTTCCTCTTCTGTGTTTGACACAAAAAAGGCTGTTCCATATATTCATTTCAATGCACAGGACACAACAGCACTGGTGGGTGTGTTGCTTCAACATCACTTTCACTTTGCTCCTTTGCAATAAAGAATGATGCTGCCTCCACCACACAGAGGAACAAGAAAGGAAACACAGAGACAAGGGAGCTGTTTAATCTGAACTGCAAACTTATGTTTAAACTCTTAGCTTCATGCGATTACATAGAGAAGTGAATTATTTAAGCAGACCTGATAAAGACAATCTGTGAGTGCGGGGGCAATTGTGCACATGCTAACAGAGCAATAATCTGGCTAGTTAGGCTAGGTTGACTTGGAACTTTAATAAGCAAGTTAATTTGAAAATGTAGGGTGTAATTGGTGTTTAAAATGGGCTGGCCAGGCTGTATTAGGTGCTATACTGAATTATAAAATGCTCACACTTGACATTAGCAAAAGAAGTCATGCTTGTGGCAAGACACAATGATCTTTCTATATACATAGCAAACTGTAAACTGGGAACCTGTCTAAAATAGTACGTAAAGGTTAAACATCATTTATTCACTATGTAAGAGTGAAATAGTCTGTTAATCCACAAGAATTATCCATTAATCTATAAGCCTTAATATGAAATACAATGACCAAAAAAGTAATAATTACAATCTGCTCTGTGTTTTTCTCTGTCCCAATCGTTTTCCTTCGCGCTTGGTCTCTACTGGAGCATGATTCATTTAATACATGCCATTTACTATGATCTCCTTGCACTCTGTAAGACAGGGTAACAAGAGCATCTGCTGAATGTCTAGAATTGTAAATCTAAATGGTAGCGATCGGTATCAGTTTCCAAGTCTGTTGTGTCTCACACAGACAGTTTTTTAAAAACAAAAATAACCTGAAACATCATGATGCAATGCCTCAGGTTTCTATGCTGAAAAAAAGGTTCTTGAACAATGTAGCCATACGGCACATATATAGTAGGCTTTTAAACAAAAGACCCTTTACAATAACTTCCGCTTATCAAATATTGTTTCAGATTCCATTAATTCTCCAGTATATATTTTTATCCAATAATACGACATCAGCTGATTGCATGCCTCCCTGCCCCGGGTTTCCACGGCAACCCTGCAGTGGATGTGAGGATATTTGCATCCTCTGAGACAAACGCTCCAACATTCACTGTGTTGGAGAGAAGTACACCCATTATTAAGATTACTTAAGGAAAAATATCAAAAAGGCTTGTAAGTCAAGCCTTTGTGATATCAAAATATCAAAGAGGCTTGTAAGTACCAGAGTAAATAGTATCACATCATCATGCAACATCAAAATGTACTTGCATATTGTATAATGTACTTGCATATCTGCATATTAAGTACATACACTATAAAATATATTATGATTTTATCCCCTTTTTAATGTTTTTTTTTTATAAGAGACCTATAATATCTGAATGCTTCAGTCCTACAGTGTGTAGCAGGAAGCTCTGATCAGAAGTGAGGTATCCTCCCCACTTCCGTTTCATGAATTTATATTTATAATAGCTTGTCACTTAGCAGAATTGGAAATAATAATAATAATAATAATAATAATAGAATGCTAATAATAATAATAATAATAATAATAATAATAATAATAATTGGAAATAATAATAATAATAATAATAATAATAGAATGCTTGTATTTCGGAAAGAGTGGTTCCAGACTTTATCATTTGGAGATTGATACAGGTAGATGCCTATTTTTTGAATGGCCAAAAGCATAAAAAGTCTTTTATGTTTCTTTGTAATAGTAATCTAAATCTACTAGCTAAAGCTTTCATAAGGCGGCAGTGGCTTTAAAAAAAAAAAAAGGGCAGAATATTGGCCTCTGGTATGTATATGAGTGGAGGAAACATATACACATGTACCTAAACAAAAACGACCTCACACAAAGTGAATGTACTTAGTTGCTTCCTACAACTGCTCAGTGCTCATACAGTTTCTCTAACAAGCAAAAAGACCCGCACGCACACACACACAGTCACTGTGCAGGCCCTGCTTTCTCCGTGCTTACGTAACGAGTGGGTGGAGTGGGCTGGGGCTTGCAGTGATCATCGTGCCTGTACGCTGCCTCTTCTCTGGGGAGTGATTATTCCGACTGCATCCCCCTCCATACATAGCCCTCCTCCACGGTGACTAAGGGCTAATTTATACTTCGGCGCATGGCCGCATGGCTTCATTGGCTTGAGGAAAATCCGTTATTTTTGTCACGGTCGCGCAACAAAGTGTAAATTAGCCCTGCGGTGCCCACTAATCCATCCTCTCTCTCTCTCTCTCCCTCTCTCTCTGTCCACGCTCGCAAGTTACCGGTTATTAGCAATAAATCACCAACCTCACACTTCCCTTAAGGAATTAAAGCATCCACACTTATCAGTGGTTAGGAAATACGGAAAACATGCACGATGGATGGGCAACACAACTATATGGGCTATTTTCAGCAAAGAGATTCGGTGTCGATGGAAAAAAGGGTAAGACTGCTGGGGGACAAGAAATGCACCAAAGCAACTTCTCTAAATCTCCTAGACCCGTTATTGACCTTATATCAAACTTGATATAAGGTCAATAACGGCCAATAAGGTACCACCATCTTACCCCAACATACCTGCCAAGGACCAAACATACCTTAGTTACGTCATCAGCCAATCCCTGATTGGCCGACAGACAACACTGGCATACGACCAAAATACGTAGCCGATTACAGTACTTCCGTGCTCTGCTTGCGTAAACTAATAAGGAACCACTGCAACCTCTTTGCATAAATGTAAAAAAAAATGAATAGGATACTTTTTTTCTTTCATCAGCTGCAACTATCCATATGGGGTTGGAGCAGGGTATTTGAAATGCCGAATTATGTAATGGCAGAATAGTTATGACCATTTTGCACACAATGGACTGGTGAGATTTTTATTTCACACACCATTGGGTCGGGAGTGTATACACACATCCACTGACTGTACCTCAATTACACAGAATGACTCACAGAGTAAGTTAAGAATGGCAACAGTGATGATATTGTACAGGAGCAGTAGCAGAGCCTTTAGAAGAATTTCACTTAACAGTTCATCGAACTGATCAATGTAATTGTTTAGAATAATGCATAATCAACAGCAATAGCACCTCCCCTGCCCTGCACGTGAATTCTAGCGATGATTTGATTAAGTATAATTTGAAGATAAAAAGTGAGGGAAGACAATTAAGGAAATCAATTGTGATTGGCCTGTGAGGACACAAATAGTGATGATGATACACACAAGTGTGACTTTTGAGGGGCTCTAGCCCATCCAATGTCCTGTTTTTGACAGACACACACACACACACACACACACACACACACACACACACACACACACACACACACACACACACACACACACACACACACACACACACACACACACACAAAAGTTCCTTCGATAAGCGTCATATAATATGCCACTAATACGCCAACTTGGCAACAATGACGTGTACACAGCTTCAACTAAAAGGAAGAAAAGAGAAGTAATATTACAAAAATACTACAAAGTTCAATTTGTAGCAGAATAATTAATTTAGCATGCCCTCAGCTTCATGCTCAACAATTTGCTGTGTGTCATTTCTATGGCAACAAGCACAAAGTTCACTTTCCCACGTGACATGAAATTCTGCAAATTAGAGAGATGCAGCAGTTCTTGAACGTGTAAACTGTTGACCATTTGTCAAATATACGGTACAGTAAAATCTCCCATGCAAATGGTTTAGTCTGCTCACAGCCTTATAGATATGAAGCATTAAATGTCTACCTTCATAGTGACAAAAAAAAGTTTTTTTTCACACTTTTGAGTGAAAATGAGTGTATTACTCATTTTAAACTAATCAGCACACTAAATTATGTATTTGAAAACATTGTAGGTTAGAAATAAACCACAGTGGCAAACATGCTTGGCAGGTCCGTCTCGCTCTCACTTGTACGGTAATTGTATTGAATGAGTTTCTAACATCCCACAGCCTGAAGGGATGGACCACTCTGACAATGGTTCAGAAACATACAGGCTTCCATTTCAGACAGACACATAATCAAAATAAAATGCCTTGAAAAGCCACCTCAGTCCCACTTTAATCTACTTGTTTCCTATCTTGGTTCCACTCAGATCTAACTATATACTATGTATACAGTGCTACTAGTATATACTACTGTATGTTACTACATGATGAACCATCTATCCATGCATCACTACTGTCTGTACATGTGTACGGCTTTAGTGCACCAACTTTACAGCCACCAACTCCAAATTCGACACGTGACGAGCTTCACACCCCCAAACGGAGTGCAGCAACCAGAGGCGAATGGGTCGGACCTACGGTTGTCAAGAAGCCCCACAATAGGTCTTTGCCTGAGCTCTAGACAGGCCCCCTGCCCAAAGTGCCCATACTCATGCTCCATGTTCATGGCATCTCAATACACAATGCAGCACATTGGGCATGCCTGACAAAGAACCCCATAAAAAGGGCCACGGGATGACAGATACGGAATATCCATATACAGTATGGGCATCAAGCGGATACAGATGACACTGACAGATGATGGAGATGGTGATAGACTCTCGCTCAAGGTCAATATCCTTATGGGGCAGCTGAATTTATTCAACCTAATAGGGACATGTTGCATAATTTAACTTGCTAGAATGCCACAGGCAGCACTTTGTAAACACAGCCATGGATATGAGCAAAGACAACCTCTGGCTTACTTAATGACGTCAAGTTTAAGCAAAGCACAATATAAGTAATGTCAAAATCCAGCTAGACCCTTAACGCCTGATTTCTACTTGTGTCGCACACCTGAAATAGAACAAGCTCGCAGCCCGTCACAGTTCCCTGCGTTGTGAGCTTGTACATCCGCTATTTTAGGCGCCTTAGTTGGCACACCTCCCTCGCTCTTTAAAAACTGCATCGTGGACAACTTTCTAACACCAGTCAGGGAACGTTCTGTAGTGGGGAATGATACAACTGGCAAACAGAACAATCTGCGTCAGTGTAGAAAAAGAATAATGTCTGACCTCTTCTCACATCCCATATGTTGATCAGACCTCATCAAACTATGTACACTAAAGGCACACTCCATATATTGTCATTGGGGATTCATTTTCTATTTTAATCTGACCCCCCTTGCCAATATTTTTTCTTCTGAAAGCATTTCAGGGGTTGACACTAAGGTCTCCGAGGCACTTGCCCATCGGGCAAGTGCAAATCAGGTTCTACTTGCCCTCAGGTCATGGTCACTTGCCCCCCAAAAATATATTGTAAATTTTGCAGATGTAACTCTTGAGAACGTAAAAATGAAACCAAATGGACCCTTGCGGGTCCACTTGGTTTTATTTTTACACCCAAGAGTTAAAAATTCATCATCTTAATTAGCCCAGGTCTACACAACTAGAGAATGTAGAAGATTAGGTAATTTTGATGTGTATGTTAATTTGCCTGTTTTGTTTCCCAAATCCAGCCAGGAATTGTGGATAGCTAGAAAACAGGAAAGACACAGAGGCAGAGTACAATGACTGCCTTCAAGACAAATTTATCTTGTGTTGTGTTATAGTGCACTAAGTTGCACACTTGCCCGATCGGACAACGAGGTAGCAGTCTTCACTTGCCCGACCATTTTTTTTTACTTGCCCCGGGCAAGCGGGCAAGTGTTAGTGTCAAGCCCTGCATTTACTTAAGTTGTTAAGTAAGTTGATATACTCAAATTACATGTTTTAGGCCTAGCTAGATTCTTCATCTATGTGAATTAACGTGGCACACAATAATATTGTGAATAATTATACCAGTAGATGTACTCTAAATCAACACAAACCTGACACAGAGTAGAGACAAAATGAGGTCTAAGTGATGATGGTTCAGCCTTAGGGCAGGATGCAGTAATTGATTATTCATATCCCACTGTTTTATGTTAATGTTAAGCCCACACACTGCCCCAAGCTTGAAGGACGATGCGAAACAGCACACAGGTTCTCATTACAAGACTTCTACCCTGGTAGTGAAGAAAGGTGTAGTTTCTTCTAGCAGGGTGAACCAAGTATGTGCTTGCCCTAGTGACCCGAGCAAGGCAGTAGGCACAGAGAGATATACGTCAAGGCTGGCAGTTGCACACTCCGAAAATAGAACTACAATATATGAGCTCACAACATGTTGCAGCGCAGTATGATTTAGGCTTAATGAACATCTAAACTGCTGGGGTTGCTCTCTGTGGAAGTAAAGCACCGACAAGTCTTACAGTACGTTTTACAGCAGCGATGGACAAACGACATCGGCCGACATCCATTATTTGCCTATGAGAACCACCGATTCGGGCGATAGCAGCAGAACGGGCGGCGTCAGCCGATCTGGGCGGTGACATCGGCCGAAATGATAAATGCTGAGCTTTCGTCAGCCGATGTCGCTGATGACGGCCCTGCGTCGTTTGTCCATCGCTGCTGTTAAAACATAGTGTTACTCTTAACGTTGTTAAAACTACAATCCCTGTCCATATATTACCAGTAAAGGCTGAGCCATACTCCAGGATGAAGTGTTTAGGTGAAAACTACACCACAGTGAAAACTCTTCACCCAAAACTCACTTCGCCCTGGAGTATGTTTGAGCTTTTTGCATGATGTAGGAAGTGAGTGTTTTATATTGAGAGGTGATTGCACCTGCAACCCCTGAGATTCAAACCTGGGTCAGCTAAAGCAGGAAGTCCACTTCCAACACTGTAGGTGCATTAAAACATACCTGGTAAAGTCTGCCATACAGATTGGTTAAAATTGGTGGGTTTACCCTTATTTGCTCAAATAAGTGGAGGATTGCAGCTCTAAAGGCATTATAATTGTGAGTAATCTCTGTCTCTGTGTGCCTGTAGTTCACAGCTATTGAGAAACGACAGATCAACTTTTTAAACTAAAATTGGGCCTGTGATTTTTAGACAGACAGACAGAATGGTATTCCCCAAATGCTAGCAGTGAAACCAATACAATTGTTGTCTGCACCACCAGGATTTGATATGACTAAAGCAGCTAAGCCAGAAGGCAAACAGATTAGTGGTTCAATGTAAACTATGTCTCATAGCTCCCTCTACTGGACCCCAGAGCATAGCCACTATGGATGCACACACACTAGTATCCATGGTGTGTCCAGGACTGGTCCCATTCTTCATAAAACATCAGTCTCATATGAGGCACATTAGTGGCCTAGAAGACACAAAAGCACCGTTTCCCAAACACCTGTTTGTGGGGCTCAGACCAATTTGCATGGGCGGGGGTAAATTCCCCTTACATTTTGTTCCAAAGATTTCACATTAACATTTCATGTTTACAAATGTTTTTTTACAGGAGAATTCAGTAAAAATATAATATAAACTAATGAGAAGTGAAAATAGCAGATCTACAAGTTCACAATATGTGTGTACAAGATGTGAGCTTGTAAATCTGCTATTTTCACTAGTTTGGGTCCCTGCTAATATTACTAGTTTGACACCCAGCCTGGAGCTAACATGTTTGGAAACCACTAGTCTAAAATATATATACAATTATATAAATGGAGAGATATTTGTATTGTACTCAGTGCCTGGAGCACTAGACACGGTTGAATAGTTGTCTTGTTTCTACAGCAACAGATTTCTCTCTACAAAGGCACAGCCTGTGCATACTGTACCTGTCCTGTTCCTTTTAACAGATGGACAAACAAAATCATTTTGAACGCCCGAGGCAATTGTGAGTAGGAGTGAGGAAGTATTTACAGGTATTGTGCAATGATGTTTGCTGCACACTCATCACATCTGGTCACGTTATGTTTACACAAAATATAGTCATTTAGTTGAAGTGTCGTGTGCGTGGGGGTGACCGTGACTGGTGACCGTTCACAACCAGGGTTGAGCCTTTGGGGATTTTTTTTTTTTTTTTTTCCATTTCATTTCAACATTACACACCTAGCTACATGCATTTAGTTCATGTGTACATGTTGAATTCAGTTCTGATATTTATTTTCTGACATGCTCTAGTATGTGAATAGTTTGACTGTGCCATTAACTCATTTTGTATAAAAAATAAAATCAGTTTTTCTCCTGCACCGTTAGCCTTTCCCCAATGACTCAACCTCAGAAACGGTCACAATTATGAATCTCATTCCAAAACTGAATTTGAACTATAAACACAAAAAAAGAAAAAAGAATTAGGTTAGGTTATTGTAGACAAGGTATGCCTGATTTATTGTGCAACGTGACGCACAACCGAGTATAACTCAGGCTTCTTGTCAGTTGGAAAATGGATAAACGATTTCATGTGGCCTTAGTGATTGCACCAACAGATGATCTACATGTATATGACAAAAGCTTTCGAAAAGACCTGTAATCCACTAAGTACACACGTAACCCTTGCCTTCAAGCTTACAAAAAGCACTTGGTAATCTTTGATATGGAGTACTGCAAGAAGGACAAGGTCCTGGAGTTTGCTAACTTAAAGGAGGGAAACTTTAGCCAAATCATCAGGAACCCCCCGCCCCCTTCCCTTTTTTGTCGTTTCCAAATGTAGTGATTGTCCATCAGCAAAAGCTAATGAATTGCATTGTTTAGAGCACCAAATACTACTGTGTGTAATATATATTATGGTGTGTATGTAGATATTGTACATTAAAATAAAGTACAGAAATCAGAGCTACTGTGGCTCGAATTTCACATATTTACTGTAGAAAGAACTATGAACTTGAATTTATTTAATTTGGATCTTTGAACTAGAGCCCGACCGATATATCTGTCGTACCGATATATCGGACGATATCGATACCGATATATCGGCATCGGTATCGGTGATATTCGTACCGATATATCGGTCAATACATCGGGCATTATATCGGTAAAATCTGCCCATATATCGGTAACATCGGCCGATATATCGGCCGATATTTGCCTGGAACAGAAAAAGAAACACAGCAAATGGAATTATTTCACAAAAGTAAATGATGTCAATGTCGTATTCTATTGTTTACTTGAAAGAGAGAATAAATTTGACTTTTAGAAGTTTTTCAAATGTATTTTTAATTATTTTAATTAATTATTATACATCGGTCCCAAACATCGGTAACATCGGTGCAGTTTTTTCCAAAAATCTGTATCGGCATCGGCCACAAAAATATGGCATCGGTCGGGCTCTACTTTGAACTTAATTCACAATCCCAAAATGGACTAGTTCACATTGACATCGATTTCACATTGAGTAGTTGAATTTTACTCTGTAGGCTACTATTGTCCCTTTGTCTTTTATGTTTAAGTAAATGACAATTGAGAGAGGAGTCAACTAATATCTTAGTTTTAGTAGACAGACAACCTTTTTTCTTTTTATTACATGTTAATAGACCTGCGCAGTGACGTCACCAGCCCTGTTCCACTAGTGGATTCCTCATTCATTTTCCTCATTGACTTTTCGAAAATGGTTAATAAAAACACGATTGCGCCGCGGCCAAAGCCAACTCGGGTTGTGACAAATCATAACAATAAACACAATATCGTCATATAATATATAATTAGGAAGAAGTAGAAAACGGCATGATACAAGACTTTTTGTTTTGTTTTTCATCTTAGAAATGATTTGATTGTCCCAAAAGTTTGTGTGTGTCATCATGATTCGTCACGACTCAAGTTGGCTTTGTCCGCGGCGTAATCGTCTTTACATAAATTATTTCCGAAAAGTCTATGAGAAAAATGAATGGGGAATCCATTTCTGGAACGGGGCGGTGACGTCACTGCGCAGGTCTATAGCCTTTCCTTCTGCTTCCTAGGTGTTAGGTACTCATTTGTCTGTCCTGAATGTTGAGGTGTATTTGTTACTGGGATACTGGTGTTGGAGTAACATTATTTGCCTCTTCGCTCTTCACCAGTTCATACTTGTATTAAGCCATTTAGGCATGGCATCAAAATTAAAAATCTAAATCCTGACAGTTTTCTGGGTCAAGGCACCCAGAAATTATATGAATTTGCAGGCCGCCCCATCTCAAAAATACATTGTTCCTTCCAGGGATGTCCCAGAAGCAAACATTCAAGTTTTAAAAAATGTTTTTTTATTTCTTCCAAAAATAGCAGCTCAACAAACATTAAAGTGCTGCGGTACGGGCTTGCTTATATAGTAGATACGTTATTTGTTCAATAGCTAAAGCATAATGCTTAAAACACCAAATGGTTCTGATTCAGAATGGGTTACAGCCGACACTTTTTGACTCGAGAGCTACTTTCAAAATGACCGGCTCAACAAGATCTACACATCAACAATGTGATTATTTCATTACTGAAAATCCATTTCAAGGCCCCCTAGGAAGTTTGAGCTTTGAAATGGTGATGGTGTTACTTACTGACTGTTATGGTGTTTAAGAATAATGCAATTATAATGAATATGCCATTACTGACGTTTGAAAACAGTATTTGAGGTTTGAGTTGACAGTTTGTTGAGTTCTCGCACCCAAAACTAAGAACTTTCACATTTTTGTCCACAATTGAAAAAGAGAACTGGCAAAATGTTGGTCAAAATAACAATTATTCTCCATTTTCTAATTGTGTGTGGACTCTTGAAAATTACATGATTCAGATGTTTAAATATAACTCTCAAGAGTTACAGATCTATAAGGGTCCAAATGCTGGGGGGACTGTCCTGTGATCTACTTGGACGGCCTGTGTGATCTACTGGTAGATCACAATCTACCTATTGGGCATCCCTGGGTCACAGACTTTAGCATCACTGTGTCTTTTTACTGGTTAAATAAAGTTTGCAACTTTATATTGTTCTCTACTGCTTGCAATGTTAGGTCTTCCCGAGTCTGTAGACCTTTTTAAAAAGGATAAAGATCGGCCCATTTTCAATATCGAATGGCTTTGTTTTATTATCTGTACCCTTATGTGACACAGACAGGGGAAGGTCTCTCACCTATGGACATTAGAAATGTGACAATTCATTTGTCTGCGGAACACCAAAACATTGACATGCTGTCTGCTTTGTAGCATACAGCATACAGTAGTAGTAACATAGCTTGCTAATTATTATGCATTCAATAGTAAAGTGCATTAAATGACTGTTCTGGTGCTGGTATTTGAAGTGTTTTACACTGACACTACCTATGTGTACTTGTGTAGGCCTATCACCATAATTACATTTTAACTGACCATTAATTGCCATATAAATTGAGGGCAGATATGACAAAAAAACACACTCTTTATACTTGCAATAAATTAAAAATAGTGGGACTAGACAAAGCAATACTTCCAATTATTTCTTTAAACATTTGAAAATGTATGAACATTTTTCATTACAGAAACAATTGCGAAAATTACAACGACGATGCACAACTACTTGCGATCGTCTCACATCACTGAGATTATGTGGTTATGTAATCCTTGTGATAGGCCTACTTACTGTACGTGCGCACCAGGGTGAGCCCCTCCCCCTCCTGCCCAATACTGTCAATAACAGCTCAGCCACATTCCACACACTTTTTTGCTTTAAAATTCCCCAGGCTCCCTTTCTGAGAAGGCAACCCTGGGACGCTAGGTTAAGTTAATCCAAACGAGAATCCACTCCACATTGATGGGTTTTAGCTGGAGCGCACACACACGCTACTGCCCAGATTAGAAAGCACCTAATGCTTTGTAAGATGATTACATCTATTTCAGGAGGCATTTGTTCTATCGCAGAGTTGCAACTGTGTTTGATTTCATCATCGCCCTGACATTGTTTTCCGCGATAGCAAGACGAACTGGCCAGACATCTGAGAATATGTTAACTCAGTCATCAAAATGGTGTGCTAAACCAGTGCTTGCGTACGACTAGATCATACAGCCAAGTGTTTTATTGAAAATCAAGCATTCATCCATACAAATTACTCTTAATCTCTGAGGAATCCCTCTTTGGCTCTCCTGGTGTTGTACATGACAACGTCAGCCATCAGTAATCATCCACTACTGCTCCTTATAACTAGAACCCAATCGTGAAAATCGTGAAAACAGAAACAATGCAGTGCAGAAAACTTCTTTTTTTCTAAATATGTATGAAGCCATCAAAGAAAAAAAAATCATGCCACATCCAAGCTAGTCTCAAATCTCTCTGCAGTCAACAGACTGAGACGAGACAATCTGCTAAATATGGCATGTTGTCTTTATCTTATCAATGATTTTATGAACACATATATTATATGGATATTGTGGTGATTCCTGCTTCGTCTTTGTGTCAGCTAACAGATCCACCTTAAACCACAAGCGTTCGCGTGACAATTATACATTCACGTTCTCGTGGTCATTAAAGGGATCGTGACATTGTTCATTGTTGTTCATTTTTTGTGTTTTCGGGTCTCTTAACAACAATTTCACCTCTCCAAAATCTAGTCATGAATATTCAGTGGTTTGTCTTTTTTGGAGTTTTGTGAATAATTATGCTAAAGCGGCTCCTCTGTTTGGACGGCTGATCCCAAGGTATCGCTCCACCTCCTCCCTGTTTCCTGTCATAGCTGATGTTTCTGTGAGTGAAACAAGTACTAATGCCAACATGCTAATGATGCATGTTATCATGGTAGCATGTCAACATGCACACGGTAGCATACCAACATGCACATGCTAACATAACTATTACGCATTGTGCACCTATGATTATGGCTTTACTTTAATTAAAGTAAAGCCCAAAGAAGCTTATAATCAACAGACCTGGCAACATTGATGGGGAAGTGATTTAGAGGAAAGGTGAAAACAGACTGCTAGTGGCCAAAAGAATAGTTTTTCTTGCCTTGTCAGAAAAAAAAAGAAGTCAGAAATGTGTACATGCTTGGAACATTATTTTCCTATTAAAGCCTTTAAGCACATGTGGAGGATCATTACCAAGATGATAAAATGATGTTGCATGTGACATATCAAACTATTATTATTATAATTATTATTATTATGCAAAAAGTTAAAAGGGCCATGTTTTGTTTACACTTCAATATAATGTAGTAGTGGAACTACTGCAACTACTGCAAATCATGAACTAAACATGTATTGTGGAACTGAGCATGGACATTTCCACTATTGAAAGATAAACAATTAGTCCTGCACAGTTTGTCCAAACATCCCAAACGCTCCTGGCATGGTTGAGACCTGTGCTCCAAGAAGCACTTTTTCTAGTTTACCCTGTTTTACATTTCAAAAACAAATCACTCATACTGACTAGACCTTGAAATGTTCTATGTCTACGCATCTAAAATCTAAAAGAAGTATCCTGCCTGAATTGTTTGCACAATCATACCAGAGAGCTCGCTATTCTAGTGTTGCAGAGTCCAGGTGGGCATCCCTGTGCCCCTTTCCCATGTGGAAAGGGGACAATGTTCCGGTTTCAATGGCCCCTCCACGGGGGCCTGGTTTTGTCTCAAACGCCTCATACAGTCGTGTTGTAATTAATACTATGTCTCCAGGCATATTGCCAACGGAAAAAAAGTTGGAAAACATATAAAGGTTGGAAAACGTACATAAAAAAATACAAATTTCTTCCTCCCTTAGCACAGCAGAAAGAGCCACAAGCCAGTGCTCTTTCAGGGAAAATAAAGTGAACATACCCCGTTTGAAAATGTTTGAAAACGCACTACATGCAGTCTACTCTAGTTTACAGTGCCTCCACCTCACAGCTAGAAGGTCCTTCGATTCCTGCTGGGGATGCTGTGGGCGTGTTCTGTTCTCTGCTGGGTGAGGTTGGCAAAAGAGCCAACTTCAGTCTGTATGTTCTAACCATGTTCCCTAGGCAGGGTACTGTAGACACCTGCACAGAAAACATGCAGTACTGGTCTCTAAACTACCTCCCCCTGACCAGCCGGGGTTCCTGATGGAGGGGAAAGGAATAACCTGTTCCTCCCACGCGCTACGTCCAACTGGGGAAAAGAAGTTGCTTGGTCTCATACACTGATGAAGCATGAGGGCAGTCCGTTGTTTTCCCCAGGTTGGCAGGGAATTCTTATAAAGCATTTGATAAACTTCAAATAAAATGTGGAAAAAGAGTGGGCTGAAATCGGTAGAACATTACTGTCAGAGGGCTGCCTTTAATCCTCCTCCTGTGACTCAAGGCAAAGCGGGGCAAACCTAGGATTGCCTTACACAACTGGCAACATCACCACCTTAGCCTTAAACGAGAGAGATACCTGGACCTGTATTGGTCATAGCGATTGTTATTTTGGGAACTGTGCAAATAGAAGTCCAACACTGGGTGTCTTCCCAGGAATTGGACCCATGCCATGATGGGCATTGTTGAGTCAGAGAGTGCTCTGTAACATTATGCCAGGGGAGAAAAAAACGTTTTATTATTTATATATTTTGAATTCAAGGCATGACAATGGTGCCTCGTCCTAAACAGGGAAGCCTCTCTAGTGCGCTGGGGGAGCACTCACGAGGGCAGGACAGTGAATGGGGTACGAGGACCTCATTTAAAAGTCGACCCATATAAATTGCCTGGAGCTACACAGGCAGTTCACTTGGCATTGAAACATTTGTGGTGACATATTTGGTCCCCGTTGCATGCTCTTAGGAATAAGCTCCTTTGTTAGGAAGAAGCACATGGGACAGTTGTCGTTGGAAACAAGCTTATCTGGCAAATATGGGAATTAGTATATTCCCATAGTGAGATAAGAAAAAATGCTGCACAGAGAACTCTAACATAACCCTGACTCTCTGAGTGGCGTGTGTGTGCGCGTGCACGTGCATGCGTATGCATGCAAGTGAATCACCCTTCTTGCTGGGAAAGTGAGAAGAGGTGAGCTTGATGCATAGTCAGGCCAATATACTGTATCGGGAGGGCCAAGGAGGGTCTGTCCCTCCCCTGACTCATGTGTCAGTAATGCCAGTCACCCAGGGCTTTTGTAATTCAAGCTTATGCTGAGGTCATGTAAGGGGCTTGTCCATAGTCAAGGCCTGTCCACATCAAGAATAATAACTATGAAGATGGGAACTACATTATAAAGATTGAGCAAATGGGTTAAACGTGACTTGAACCAGAGTGCTGTATTGTACGTGGCGCCCGTTATTCTATTGCTCATCAAAATGATCCTGAAATGCGACCTCAGTTATATTATTCCGCACTGTCATAACTACCATTATTATTCTTATTATTATTCTTATTATTATTATTATTATTATTATTATATCATTACGGTATTATAGCTGAGGTGTGTGACTTACTTTGTCATCCACTTGAGTGAGTTATAATGAATTTAATTACATATTTGGTTACCATTCCCAGTGTGAACTGCCATTGAGCCACTCAAGCTGCACAGAGAAACCAGGACTATTGCAACCATAGTTTGCACGTTACTATGAAAACTGCAACCAGTCAGTCCATGCCACCATATATGGCAGTTGAGTAATTGCGACACGTCAGTGCCGGTAAAACACCATGAGGCCATCAATGCTCCATATATGGCCATCTATATATGAGGATCACGACACAGACCTCATAAAAATCATCATTCTGACATTCCCTGTTGATCTGTTCCCATGTTGATCTGACCTCATTTAACCCGGAATTTTACATAGTAAACTACATTCACGGACACATTCATACACCGATTGCGGCTGGAAGCCATAAGGTACCAACAGGCGATTGGGAGCACTTTGTGGTTAAGTGTCTTACCCAAAGACACTTTGTCACGGAGACAGGAGGACCTAGGCATGATGGGTATGGGGGGGAAATGCCCCCCTAAATGCCCTGACTGCCCCACCAAACATGATGGCACGCAAAACCCAAATTTCAAATTTCCAAAGATATTTTGAATTAATGTGCCTATAGTATATTTAAAATGATTTGAAACACTACTACTGCTACTAACTAATTACAGTCGTGGCACCACTAAACCCACATTTCAACAAACTCTTGAGTCAGAACTTTAGCTTTATCCATGCTGTGTGTCTGTTGCAACTTTAACATCAACTGATGTTATTATTGATGCTTTACTTGCAGAATAAAAGTCCTGTAACTGAAAATGGTATGGGTGCGACATCATCGATGTCGCACCCAATGGTATGGGGGGCGATGAAGCCGCCCCCATACCATTTTCGCCTGCCCCCAATACACACAGACGCTCTCCAATCCACTCAAAACACTCTTATTATACCATTCAGTGCAAATAACTAAATGTAAAATTTTGTAATGGGCAGAGCTAGGTTCAAAACATAAACATGTCAGATCATTGGTAATAGCAGTATGTATATGGCGATGAGACATATTTCACTGGGGATAGGGAAGCACCCCTTATATGGTCACACACTCTATAGGGAGGATTATCATCAGAATTAAGTTAAATCACTCAATATACCTTTAAAATGTAGAATGATGTTGGCCATTCTGAAAAATACTTGTAACAGGGAATCTACACACTGCATGCTTAGGCAAGTTGTGTTAATATTATGAGCTTGTAGATACAGTATGTTCGACTTTGCTTGACAATAGAGCTCTGCAGTGACGTCGGAGCCCCTGTTCCGGAAGTGAATTTCTGTTCATTTTCCTCACAGACTTTTCAAAAAGTATTTATATGAAGACCTTTATGCTGCGGACAAAGCCAACTCAGGTTGTGACAAATCATGACAAACATTTTTTTCTTTGTAATTATTTGTTCGGTCTAAAATATTGTGTTTGCTGGCATGACTTGTCATGACACAAGATGGCTTTGTATGATGTTTTTTTTGTTTTTTGTTTTTTAAAGGACCATTCAGTGATTCAGTGATTTGGGTGATTTGGAAAACCCTCCGGTCCCCCGGGTAACAAGATGTGCACATGTACACCCTCTACAGTGTGGGAACTGAAACCAGCCAACAGCACATACACTAAGGCCCATCCCCACTTGATCCTGATTGGAGGAAGGCCCCTCTCATCGTGATTGGACAAAAGGCTTTTCTCCCTAAGCCCAAACTGAAACTAGGTTTTTTTTATTACCCCATGGGCCCGCTGGGGACAGGGAGGAACTCCATATGGTCACTACACTATACTAGGGAGGATTAGCCAAAAAAAACCTTACTATACATTTAAAGGTAGGGGAAGTGATTTCACTTTTGTCAGATATCACCCAAAAAATATTTTTTTTTCTGTTAAAATGCTCTATTATAAGGTGTGGAAACCACATATGGAGTTTCCCCCTCCCCCACGTTAGCAGAGGAGCTAATAAAAGTTCCCCAGGTCACCACAATTCTCCTCCAATCAGGAGAGAGCAGCAGGTTCACATAGTGTAGCTACTTTTGGGGGCCCCTAGTGCACCAGGCTGGTACTACACCATGAATTTCAAATCACTTCCCCTACCTTTAAATAAATACTTTTTGCTCTATAGGACAAGCCCGACTGAGTAGACTAGAATCTGCCGATGGGTTTCCCCATCACCAATTAACATCACTGTTGACTTACCAAGAAGTGCTTCAAACAGGTTGCTTTTGAAGATCACCATCACTCTCTGAATGGCAGTTTTTAGCTGTTGCTCCTCGGGCTTCCTTAGTTTAGAGCAGTACTCCTCCAAAAGGCCCAGGGCCCGTGCTGTGTCTACAAAGAGAACAGTAGATTACAACATGTTTAGCCTCTGCCTTTCTGAACATTTCTACAGATCTCTATAACTGATGACTGAGTTATGTTACATAATACCGCAGCTGATTTTGTGGAATTCAGTTCAGACACAGTCAGTACAAAAATACATTAGTGACAAAGTAGCAAATAAAGCTTGCAAGTTATTTTTAGAGTTCTCAACAGACATTAAAGCAGGATTAAATTGGCGCGGCAATTCGGCAGTGCTACTACTTTAGGTGATTATATCAGAGGTAAGAATTCCCTGTCACAGCAGCACAAGCTCAAAATCGCCCAGAAAAAAAGGAAAACAGACTGATGCAGAATGCAGAGGTAGAGGATATTTTTTGTCAAAACCAAGTGTTGTTATTACAGCGTATATAACCTGCGTTTTAATAGCGGTCATCGCTTGAAATTAACTGGCTACCGCCTACATTGCTCACTATCCCCAGATGATCATCCCCAAAAGATCATTTGTATATTTTCAAAGGACGTTGCTACGCCCACTTTGACCATCACCTGTTTGCCTGCTATAGCCAGATTCACCAGTACTCGCCGAGAAATAATGCACTTCGGGAAAGTTTGAAAATTCGTCTGTCCATCACCTGCTGTTAAAACGTACTGTATATGTAAATTACCAATTACCAATCCTGCTACAATAAATAACAGCCACTATGGAGGTGGGAGGAGTGTGTCACACAAATAATTCCACATTTTCCACAATGAGCAGCACTGCTGACCTACCAATAAGTGCTTCAAACAGGAAACTTTTGAAGAATTATCTGGGTGATCAGTGTTGACAAATGGACCTCTGATGTTATCAAAGCCCGACTTACAAGTGGCAATGCCTTTCCAGATCCTTTGTTAGCATGGTTAGACATTTTATTTTAATATAAAGATTCCTGTGAGCCTGAGCGTATTTTATTGTAGTTGTACAACAAGGTCATTTTGAACAAACATAGTATATAATCAATATATACAGTATATATGTCAATAAATCAACATCGATATACCATATATCGTATTGTGGGCTCAGTATCATGGTACATACCAGTATATTGCGAGATTGCTCGCAGTTGTCTAATACTAAGTAAGATGCTGCACGCAGGACACAAACAGCTCATGAACTGCAATAACTTAGGGTTGGGACTTGGGGTTAGGCCCATAAATGGAGCATGTACACATGTTCAGGCTGGCTTTCATAGTAATGGCTCACTGCGTTTGCCATAAGACATAGTACAGTACACTACAGCATTGATTGTACTGTATATTACAAGTAGTACAGTGCAGTGCAATACAATAATTCAATAGTTGTTGTAATAGTTATGAGATTATGCATGCATACTACTAACCCTCCCACCGAAATGTGACACAGGTTTTAAAACTTTTGAAGAGACACCCTCATTGCTCACAACACTTAAACCTTAGAACATGTATTCATGTTCTGCATTATGTTCAATTCAAATTCAACAGGCTAGTTTTGTTTTTTGTTTTTTTAATACAAAACTACAATCTGGTAGGAGCTAATACAGCATAAACTCACCTTTCTTTCTAACTGGCATGACTGACTGACATGTGCACCCACAATTAATTGGGATTAAGGCTTCCAGTCCAGCTCTTCAATGCATGTTTAAAAAAAAAGTTCATCGCCTGACCGACAGCAATTTCGAGGTGATTACCCCCAAAAGTGGTAGATGACTGTCAAAGAGGGGAGGGGAAAAGATAAAGTTCCACCGCACAACAACAGAGCTGGGTCTGTGCTCCTTGGTAGCGGACAGCTGATCATGTAGTGGACCGATCAGAACTTTCGCTGATGTGGACAGTGGCACAGCTGGACAATGTGTAGTGCACAGGACTGTGCGCATTACTGCTGCTGCTGCGTGCTTCGGTTCAGCTGTTTCCACCATGCGTTGTTGTTGTTGTTGTTGTTGTTGTTGTTATTGTCATCACAGTCTGGTCAGAATCCCACCACATCTTGACGAAAGCTGCAAGGCTAAAGATTAAAGTCGTCATGCTGTTGATGTTATAGTAGTAGTAGTAGTAGTAGTAGGATAGCAGCTACAGAAGTAGGTTGCAGATGGCTGGCAGATCCCTGCTGCTCCGTGCGTAACGCACACGAAGGTGTGTGTGCGCGCGCGTGTGTGTGGATGACAGGTAGAGTTATGATGCCGGTGGTGACTGCTGTAGCAGCAGCAGCCCTCTTGGTCTTGGCGCGTTGATCCTCTCCATGGATGATGATGATGATGATGATGGTGATGATGATATCTGGGTGGATTAATGAGTCGGGCACAGTGCCAAGCCGGCCAGGGTAGTGTAAAACTCCACGTGAAGTTGATCACACACACACACACACACACACACACACACACACACACACAGTCACTCCTAGAGGAGAGACAAGGCTGCACTCTGGTGGTGCGGGAGGGAGGGGGGATTCGAACCCGCCTCAAAATCAAAGTTGGCCAGAAGAATCACTCATCGGAATGTCAACATCCTAAATAAAATCCGCCGTCTGTGTGTGTTTGTGAGCAGAATATACAGCATAAAAGCTCAGATGACTCGATCCGTCCTGCGGGTCAGGTGCTTTCACTAATTTCTCTAGGAGGCAGGTAATGATGACAAACCATGGAACAGAAAATATCCATGTTTTGCTAGTATTGGTTGACATCGGTGCACAAAGGGAAAGGGATCAAAAACACGGTTATATTAGCAAGCTGTATAAGCTATTATGGTGATGCTAAAACGCGGTATGGTGTAGAATAGACAGCAGAGCAGCAGCAGCAGATGGAAATGGTAAATGATGCTTTCCGAGAACGGCGCCTGCTGTAGGAAAATACCTGCCTCCTCCTGCTGCTGCCAAGAAGTGTGGTGGTTGGTGAAAACGCGTGGCTCTCAAACGCCTCCATTTATGTTTTTATTTAAGAGTCTTTTTGATCCTCCTCTGATAGAAAACCGCGCTAGTAGTATATCCTCCTCCTCCTCCTGGTCGCAGCAGGAGCACCACCACCATCACCACAGCGCCACATTTCTTTTTTAGTGATTCACTTTAAAGTACGTGCAGCAGTGTTGTAGCAGGCAGTCATCCAGACAGTAGTAGCCATGAGAAGAGAAGTGACAGCAGCAGCAGCAGCCAGCCAGCAGTTTGAACTTATACCTTAGCAACGCCACCAGCAGGCTGGCTGGCAAAGCCGCTTTAAAACCAGAAAGCTTCGCGTACGGCACGGCGTCGATTAAAACAACAGAGCTTCAAGCCCACGAGCCGTCGCCTCGAAGTCTTCCCGTGGGCTTGTAGCTCTGCTGTTTAATGGGGGCTTCATCTTTCTCTCCCTCGCGCAAACCCCGTTCACTCCATGGTGCCAGTCCAATGGCGGCGATTCTACATAGACCTCCATTTAGAATGGGGGCAACGAATAGGGACAAGTCCTGGACTGGAACGAGGCATGATGGCAATGGACTCTGGCAACAACTTTAATGATCTTAAATCGCTTTATTTAAAATTGTTCTGTAGAAAATAGTACATCATAAACATTACCTGAGACGCTAGCTGTTACTGTAAAATACGATTAAACAGTTTGCATGTTGCTCACATGCCTAATAGCTCTTGTTTGCCGCGGTCGTTTACAGCAATGTACGGTATTTACAAGTTACAACTCCAGTTTGTCCCTATTGGGGGTGCATGAACAGCGCTCGAGCGTTCAGTTTCTGACACCTCAATGTCGCAACTCATTTACTAGATGGCTCTGTCCCCTATCGTCACGCCTTGATTGACACAACTCCGGCGCCAATCGGAACCCGCGTCTTCCCTGCCGCATCGGGGACACATGTCGAGTCGACCAATGGAGATTTGCGAGAGGTTAGAGTTGAGCAGGGAGAGGTCTCGGTTGAGGTGTATTTAATGGTATCATCTATGGTGGTAGTAGGAGGCCTATGTAAATATGAGAACACGTGGTTTATTTCGCTGGTACTCGGCCTCGGGCCGCGGGGACCACTAGCGGTCCAAAAGGCACACTGAGTCCGAGTCAGGTCTGAATGTGCAAATGGATTTTACAATCTGGTACTGATTCTCTCCCAACCTACTGTACCCTAACCGTATTCCATTTCATGGAGTCCAAGAACCTAGACTTTGCACATTGTATTCATAATGCTTCAACCACTGCACTGTATAGTATGCACCAAGAGTGGGTCTCAAAATGTTATTTACCGGTAATTGGCAGTGAATCATGAGACAAATAATAGACGCATTAATGTAAAATCATTTATAGTGCATATGTTATGTTATGAAGGTACCAGGGCTTAATAAAGCAAAACACAAAAAATGACCCCTATGAAATCCAGTCAGGACTGAAATCCCCCCACTTATAAACTTGTGATTATAGTGTTTAGCATGATCGATCATGTGTAACACCTACTGCCATAGAACACCCATCAGGTATACAATACACAGTTTGTATAATATGGCAGTGATCAATGCATTACCGGCTGGGAAGAATTATTATTATTATTATTATTACAGCCTGCTGCTGAGCTTGGGTGTGGTGTGGACATATGAATCAGCCACAGTAAATACTCACCACACATATGCCTGCATGCCCTCCACACCATGGATCTTGTTGCCTGATAATAGGACAGCTGTATGACCGGATCTGGATTGCAGGCAAGGCATTGCTGTAGTTGTCATTTCCCTCCATAAGGCCGCAACCACCAGCAAAAATGGAAATGCCACTTTGGCTACCATTGAAAATTCCATTGCCACCTGTGTAGGGATGAATCATAGTACATTTCAACATCTCACACATTTTTGAGCTGCAATTGTTATTTTTGAAATTACCCGATTATTGTGACAAAAGGCAATAAAAATGACATGCCCAAATGCAGACATCAACCAAGTTCAAATTGGTTAACCACTTAAACCCTCTATACTATAAAAACAGACTTGTGCTTGCTCTGTACTTGTCTGCACCAAAGCTCAGAACACATGATACATACTGTATGAGCCTACATTTTTGGACCAAAAATGTGGTGTGACTGTACTAACCTTATTATTGGATCACTTTTGAAGGCGGCAAACACCTCATAGTTGTTTCCATGGATCTTGTTTTTGCTCAAGTGTCCATGGGGCCATGTACAATCGCTGCTTGGCCGTGATCATGGATGTCACAGCCGATACTGCCGATTGCCCTGGGGTTGGCGTGTGCCGTCACATAAAAGCCATTCCAGTGGTTGCTTTGGATTTTTGCAACCTCCAAAAGCCCCTGAAAATGCAACAGATTTTATTGTATTGTATTAAATACACAAACTCAACCGTTATCAGTATGTTGGAATTCTGGCATATATGTAGTGGTGTTTAGCTCTCTCCACCCAGACTACACATACTATAAATGGTGACATGACTTCACCACGCCTACTCCCTGTTAAACAAAGTCTCATTCATTTAGACTTTGATAGAATTTACCAAGACAAATATTTAGCCCAGTTAACACTGGTCTAGTACAAACTGTCATAGTATGTACTGTATATACTGAATGTAGACAAATGCCAACAAGTTTCAACTTACCCTGCCATGATGAGAAGTGAGGATGCCCATAGCCCGGCCATGGTAGATGTAATTCTTTGTGATTATAGGACAGGCCTACTCTTCCACCCAGATCCCAGCCCGTGCACTGTTGGAGATGTCATTGTGCACCTAAATGCCCTGAAAATGTAGAGCGATGAAGTCAGAGTTAGTAAAACAACTCCTGCGTACCCAGTCAATCACGAGTTACTGTTACTCTAAAACAGTTACTAAATTAAATAAAACAGTTAACTAAATGTGATGGGTGAACATTCCAGAGTAGCAGATATCTCACCTGTGTATGTTCTGTGATGCAAATGCCCACCCTGGCCAACAACATAGACTGTGGCACCACCTGAAACAGAGAGATGAAGACAGTAATGAAACATAAAGAGCATGAAAAGCGCTTTATCTGCTATGCCAAAATACAATATCGGGAAAAAATGAGGCCAAGTGGACCGGTACCTACCTGTGCATGTGCTGTGTATGATGCAGTGATCAATGATGGGGCTACAGTCACCTACAATGTCCAAGCTTGTGTCGTATGATGTATTCCCGACATGCAACTACATGAGACAGAAGAGCATGTATCAATATATTTGGCACAGCACAATGAAATATGGCAATGGCCAAACTGACAAAGTTTGCATGAAGAAAAGTACCGGTAATACAAGAAAAAAAGATGGCAATATGTTAAATGTATTAACTGGCCATACAGGTGAGGAAAAGCCTATATGACCATGTGTCCAAGATATGCATCTTTGGAACCTGTTGTGAACTCAAACATAGAAGATGTATTCTCTATGACCACCTTGTTAGCTGTGAAATAAAGAAATGGTGAACATCCAGGCTTTGCTTCACAGTTATTATATTGAGAAGTTGGTTAACCAAATGTAACTCTTGAGAACGTAAAAATGAAACCAAATGGACCCTTGCGGGTCCATTTGGTTTCATTTTTACACTCTCAAGAGTTAAAATCCTCTTAATTAGCCAGGTCTACACAACTAGAGAATGTAGAAGATTAATGGTCATTTTGATGTGTATGTTAATTTGCCTGTTTTGTTTCCCAAATCCAGCCTGGAATTGTGGATGGCTAGAAAGCAGGGAAAGACACAGAGGTCTTGCCCAATCGGGCAAGCAGGTAGCAGTCTTCACTTGCCCCACCATTTTTTTTACTTGCCCCGGGCAAGCGGGCAAGTGTTAGTGTCAAGCCCTGTACATGTTAGAATATCTGATATTTCAGTTCTACCATATTAATTGTGCTTCAGAGCCTTACCTGCGTTGATGCTGCTCCATTGATTTGTGTAGACGCCAGAGTGAACCAATATCAGACTGTCAAATTCAAGCTCCATTGCTCCACTAACAGCATCTTCAATGGAGTTATAGTACTGAGGAGAGAGAGAGCAGAAAGTCTGAGCATCACATTATGAGCTTATAGATCTGTTTTTACGGTGTGTGATACTGCCAAGTCAGGCAGTATCAGTCATGTTTTGGTGAAAGGGGAAAAATGTTTTCTGTTCCCTTGTTGTAGCCTTGTTCAACATGTGCCCCTTTGTGCTGTGGAGAAAAATAGAAATCCCATGAAACAAGATTAACTGTTCAGTTACAGGAGGTAAATAACAACGGGACCTAAGATACATATCTTGATATAAAGCCGAATGCCAATTCAGTTCCAAAGCCATCAATAAATCTTGGTTTTAAGCTGATTATATCTAATTAAGTTACAGAAACCATTAATACTACTCCAAAGCCATAGACGGAGCCATAGACACCATAGTTACAGGTGGTGTCGAGACCTCCAGAGGTCTCGACACCACCTGTAACTATTCATGGTACTGATATTAAACAAGTCATGTCATACAAATATTTGGGGGTGATGATAGATGCCAATGATAGATGCCAACCTGGTCCTCACATATTGAGTATATCTGTAAGAGGATACAGCAACGTATATACTCGTTACGTAGACTTAGATCTTTTGGTGCCAACAGTCAGATCCTGTCTCTATTTTACACATCTGTTGTCCAAACTGTGTTGTTGTATTGTAGCACGGCCTGGTTTAACAGCCTGTCAATAACATTCAAAAACAAATTGTATAGCCAAATTAAGATCTGTGCTAAAATTACTGGCAGGCCGGTCGAGGCCGTGCTACACTCATTCAAAGGAGCCCACAATAAGAGCATGCTCAGACTGGCAAATAGTATTTCTTCTGACCCCTCACATGTCCTGAATGAAGAATACCAGCTGTTGCCATCCATGAGGCGGTTCAGAGTTCCTAAATTTAGGAAAAACAGACTAAAGAACTCTTTTGTACATCAGTCTGTCCTACTTCTAAACCAGAATCGCTAATTCCAAGGTCTTGTTCGTCATGTCCTGCTCTTTGTTTTTGTTTCCGTTTTTGTTTTGTTTTTCTGTCGGTGTCTGTAATGAACTGTATGTTGCACTTGTATGTTGTCTTATTTGTGAACGGTGTCGCCATGGAGGCAGGACAAATTTCAGTGCAAGCTGACAATAAAGTCGTATCGTATCGATATTAAGGGCCCCTGGGCCGCCACCAGCCAAAGGGCCCCCCTACACTGGAGGATTTTTCTGCCCGGTGTGGCGGCATGATGGTTTATGACTATTGAGGCTATTTTAATGACACAAAACTAGTAAACCCATTGTTAATGGACTGTGTGCACAACTATTATTCACTTTGACCCTTTTTTTGGGTGGGTCCTGAGCTTGAGCCTCTTTGCAATCAAACGCACACTCAAGCTCATGGGCCCCCTAGCTTGGGGCCCCTGGGCCTGGGCCCAACGTGCCTGTTGGATAATCCAAAGCAACAATAGCAAAACCCTGTATTAGTACTGTATGTTAGATACGGGCGGTTGTGGAGAACCTCTCATCCGTTCAAATTCACACATAACAATGTACTTTCTCACACACACACACGCGCGCACACACACGCACACACACACACACACAGTTTCAACAAACCGGACGTCCCACGAAAACAGCAAAAAGTAATTTTCCTTCAAAAACGTTTGTCCCTCAATAGCAAAATGAATGCAATGCAACTGCAGGCATTAAAAAGTGTTCTATGATCCGCACCAAGCACTGCTTACATAGTAAGTTCAAGTTAACTAATTGAGTTGAGAAAGTACAACAATCACATGCATTGTGCAATACACCAGAGGGTCAGTTTTAAGTGTAGTTCAAAATCATCTGTGAGCCTGATTTGGCTCCTAGGCCTTGAGTTTGACATGGTGCTGTATGGTGTACTGTAAATGACTGTAAAGGTAAAACTGTTACTTCTTCAGGATTAAAATTCAAAGCAGCAAAGCTTGTAAAATTCTCACCAGAGGTGATGATCATTGACCACCCTGTTGAAGTGCTTGCACACAGACGCAGCGTGACACAAGTCAGCACCATCTCCTCTGGAAGCCTCTCCTGTAAATACAGTGGGACTCTGCCGGAGCTACTGGCACATCGCTTCTCTGGGAATACAAAATGGCAATTCAATCAATATAGGATAATCTACAAAAATGAATGATCTAAACAAAATAATGTTATTTAAATACCTGGTAAATGTTGACACTTTGCTGATAATCTACAATGTTTAGACCAGGTGTCTCCAACTTTTTTTTTTTTTTTTTTTTTTTTTTCATTTTAGAGCTACTTTGAAAAAAATGTGAGGGGCCGAGAGCTACTTCACCTTTAGCTTTAATTTATTTAACAACACAATCAACAATATTAATAGTGCATATTCACAGAGGCCTTATTCAAACTTGCGCATATTTACAGAAGTCTTATTCAACAACATTAACAATCAACAAACTGCTTTTTATTTTAGTTAGGCCAGGCACTAACTCTGTTGTTCCTGTATCCATATCCACACATCACAAGTTTATGGTTTTCTGGTTCAAAAGTGCATTCACATTTTGCATTCTCCTCTAATGAGATGCCTGGCACTGCATGGCCTCCGCAAGACACTTGAACACTCCTTTGTGAGCTACCCAAAAACAACCAACGAGCTACCGGCAGCTCGCGAGCTACACGTTGGAGACCCATGGTTTAGACTGTGTGCCAGCTTGCATATGTTGAGCCATTTTCATAATATTAACCACCAACTCTGATGTCTGGCCAAATAAGCTCTCCTTGTATTAGAGCTTCAGCATTATGTAAGTCATCGCTGGTCACATGTACATGTAGCACCCAGCCATGAGCCAGCGACAACAGCCCCGCCAATCGGGCTCAGCCCTATTGGCGCGACTGGTTGTGCGTTGGACTGGCGAGTGGGAGTCCCGGGTTCGATCCCCGCTTCTGCGTAATACTACATACACATTTGACCATTTTCCTGCACATCTCATTAACGCATCATAAACACCGTTCAGGTCCTTTGATTCCCTTTGAACAGAATTGATGTGACCTTGTAAGGTACCAGAAGTCTCCTTTGTCACCCTGGTTAGAGCCTTCCACTGTTCATAAACACTCCACTGTTCATAAACATAGTCAAATTGATTCAATAAGTCACTTAATTTCTCATTATGAGTCTTCACTGCTTGGTCCATATCAGTACAAACATCCATGGTTTCTTTAGATTGTGCACTTTGTGTTGATTTCTTAGTTGGGCAGGGGCTGACACTAAGGTCTCCAAGGCACTTGCCCGATGGGCAAGTGCCCAGTGCAAGTCAGATTCTACTTGCTCTCAGGTCATGGTCACTTGCCCCCCAAAATATATTGTAAATTTTGCATTATGTTTACTTTCTACTTGGTGTTTTAAACATTTCCTTTCGCATTCAAAGACTGTTTTGTCACAATCAGCTTGATATTCATGTTGTAAATCAGTGTAAATCACTGGTTCCCACAGTGGTCACGGACTCAGGGGTCCATGACCCCAGCAACATTTTTATTAATTTGGGTATTAGGAGGACAATATCAGTCACCAGAAAAAAGATTGGTTGTTTTCAAATAATCTGTCATGGTTAAAATGGAGTTTTAAAGGTAGGGGAAGTGATTTGAAATTCATGGTGTAGTACCAGCCTGGTGCACTAGGGGCCCCCAAAAGTAGCTACACTATGTGAACCTGCTGCTCTCTCCTGATTGGAGGAGAATTGTGGTGACCTGGGGAACTTTTATTAGCTCCTCTGCTAACGTGGGGGAGGGGGAAACTCCATATGTGGTTTCCACACCTTATAATAGAGCATTTTAACAGAAAAAAAAAATTTTTGGGTGATATCTGACAAAAGTGAAATCACTTCCCCTACCTTTAAGTTATAATGGGTTTGTATAGGAAGGACGTTGTGGCAGCAAAATGAACATCAAATATCTAAATACTGAATGGAGTAACTTATCAACTGTCTGGTGTGTTCACATGAGACTGAGTAAACCATAAAATGACCAAAAGTTTTTATTATTATTTTTTTAAGTGGAATATCCCTTTAAGTTCCCTTGAATTGAAGTCACATTTAGCAATCATACAACTAATTTGAACCAACAAAAGAACAGTCAAACCCCGTTTTAATACGATTTCTTCCTCATTTCATTTGTTCTAGTCTCTGATTAGCAGCACCAAAGTTTTTGTTTTGTTTGTTGTTTTGGTAAAAACATCAGACTCTTCTGATGCACCTGCACACATCATCAGTAATGTTACCTGGGGTCTTAGGGTGTTTCGGGTCTTTCAACATTAGACACCCTCGCCCAGGCAACCCAGCCTCGGTTGATCAAGCCGAGACTTGTGTGCAGGTAGCATTTACTTGTCCCCATGGTTCTCCTCTTCGGATCCAGAGCCATCTCGAGGCTTTCTCAGCTGCCTCTGTGATGTTCCTGATGGCTCTGGTCCTAGCTGTTCCTGTTATGCCCAGGGCACTTAGGGCTTTGTAGAGAGAATGCCCCACAAATCCCCTGCTGCCAACTTCAATGGGCATACAGCTTGCCTTCCAGCCCTGCGCACGACATTCAGTTACCAGATGCTCGTACTTGGTCATCTTCCTCTCGTGGGCCTCTCCCAAGCGGTCCTCCCATGGCACCGTCAGCTCCATGATGATGATGGTCTTGGTACTCTCTGAGACCAACAGAATGTCTGGCCTCAGGGTGGTGCTGACGATGTGCTGGGGGAACCTCAGCTGCCTCTCCAGGTCCACAGAGAGCTGCCAATCTTTGGCCCTTGCCAGGATCCCTGCTGGAGCGTTCTTACGGCTTTCCCTCGGCTTGGCTCCTGCTTTTACAAAAGCTATAGTGCTGGTGGTGTTGCACGCTCGGCTACAGGTGCTGATACCTTGGCTGATGGCTTCCGCAATTGGCTTCAACACCTGGTTGTGGCGCCAGGTGTAACGGCCCTGGCCGAGTGCTTTTGGACAGGAGCTCAGAATGTGCTCCAGAGTTCCTCTAGCTGCACACAGGTGGCAATTTGGGGTCTCCACTTTCCCCCAGGTGAAGAGATTCGCTGGGCTCGGTAGGACGTCATAGACTGCCCGAATCAAGAAGCTGATGCGGTGTGGTTCGGACTGCCAGAGATCCGTCCAGGTAACTTTGCGGTCCCTGGCATGCTCCCATCTAGTCCAGGCCCCCTGCTGACCCAGACCAGCCGCTCTGCTCGTCCTTCCGTCCTCCACTGCCGTCCTGACCTCCTCTTGAATCTGCCTGCGCTTCTCCTTCCCCTTGCACTCCCTGTGTCGAGGTGGTGTTGGGAACAACCCCAGGCCTGCCCTGCCATGGGCCACCCCACCCACCAGATCTCTGTGGCGCAGCCGTGACTCTGCGTCTGCCACCGCAGCCTGGGCACTCCACTTCCTCCCGGTCTTCACCACCACTCCTGCCTGGGCTACCTTTGGGTCTCTGGAGTCTCGGTACATCAGCACCTCTCGTGTCCGTGTCACCTTGAACTCCTCTTCCAGCGACTTCAGGGGCAATCGGAGCTTCGTGGTGTTCCCGTAGAGGGCGATGCTGCTGAGGCTCCTGGGCAACCCCAGCCATCTCCTGAGGAATGTGCTGACCTTCCTCTCCATGGTCTCTACAGTGGAGATGGGGACCTCGTACACAAGTAGCGGCCAGAGTATCCTTGGCAATATACCATGCTGGTATATCCAAGCTTTGAACTTGCCCGGGAGGCCAGATTTATCCACTGCTTTCAGCCAACTGCCCAGTTCCTCGCAGGTTGCCTGGACAGATGCGGAGTCCTTCAGGCTGCTGTCGAAGACTTTGCCCAAGCTCTTCACGGGCTTCTCAGAGACTGATGGAATTTCTGCCCCTTCGATGTTGAAGCGGAACTTGTCCGTGACCTTGCCCTTCTTCACCACTAGTGATCTGGACTTGGCTGGTTTAAATTCCATCCGCGCCCATCGGATCAGCCTTTCCAGCCCTTGGAGGATCCACCGGCATCCTGGCACTGACTCTGTGGTGACTGTCAGGTCATCCATAAAAGCCCTGATTGGGGGCTGGCGAGTCCCTGATTGAGTCTTGGGGCCACGACACTCTGGCTCTGCGGACTTCACCATCAGGTTCATCGCCAGGGCGAACAAGGTCACAGAGATGGTGCAGCCTGTGATTATCCCCACCTCCAACTTGTGCCATTCCGATGTTACTTCTCCCGCTGAGACTCTCATCCTGAACTGGTCGTAGTAGTCCAGGATCAGATCTGCGACATGGTGTGGCACATGATGCTTGGTCATGGTGATCTCGACCAATTTGTGTGGGATGGACCCATACGCATTGGCTAGGTCCAGCCACAGCACTGTGAGGTCTCCCTTCTTCTCCCTGGCTTCCCGAATGAGCTGAGTCACCACTCCAGTGTGTTCTAGACATCCCGGCACTCCAGAGATCCCTCCTTTCTGCACCGACGTGTCTATGTAGTTGTTACTGGAAAGGAAGTCTGCTAGCCGCCTTGCTACTATGCTGAAAAAGATCTTTCCTTCCACGCTCAGCAGTGAAATGATCCTGAACTGGTCGATCTTCTTAGAATCCTTCTCTTTGGGAATCCAGACACCATCAGCAAATCTCCACTGCTGTGCCACCTTTCCTCTTTTCCATATGACTCTTAAGGATCCTCCAGAGTCGCTTGAGTAGCAGAGGGCAGTTTTTATAGACCTTGTACGGGACACCGCTTGGTCCCGGGGCTGAGCTAGCTCTTGCCTTCTTGACAACCTCTTGGACCTCTGCCAGCAGTGGCTCCTTGGCGTTGAAATCCTTTGTAGGAGGTGGTGGGTCTACAAGGATCTCGCACTGGCCGAGTTCTTCCTGCCTGCTAGGGTCGCTGTAAGTATTGTGAAGATGCAGGTCTATTTCCTCCTTGGAGCAGCCCAGGTTCCCATCCCGTTTCTGCCCCAGTAGTTGTTTGGTAAAACCAAAGGGATTGGCAATGAATGAAGCACGCTTTCTGGATCTCTCTTTCCGACGTCTTCGGTGCCATTCCGCCCTGCGCAGGGTCATCAGCCTTTTCCTCAAGATGGCCCGCAGCTCTGCCAAGGGGGGGCGCTGCTCCTCGCTGGCATCCTTGTGCTGCTTCTTGAGGGACTTCAGATCCTGGCGGATTTTGTGGATCTCCGCTGCCCTTCGGTTCATGGTGAAGGTTGTCCGAGCCTGTCTCTTCTCCTCTTCACCAAACCTCTCCAGGGCCAGACTGATGATGATGGTCGTCATCGCCTGCAGCCTTCGGTCCACATCTCCCTTCGCAGTTGCTTCAAGCACCTTATCGACGTCCTCATCAAACTGCTCCCAAGCTGTCGTCTTGCAGGCCTGTGGCCACTTGATTCGGACCTTCTTCAGAGGGGGAGGAAGGCTTGGGGGAATAGGTAACGCCACATGGAGGCTCTGGGCACTGTGGGGTGCTTCCTGGCCTGGCTCCTCCTGCGTCTCATCAGATGCAATATCTGTGCGCTGTGACATATTCTGCTCCTCCAAACACTTACTCTTGTCCCTCATCTTGGTCAGGTGAATCTTGAGGCCGCGGCTGTTCTTGCAGATTTTCCCGCATCTGCATACTGCGGTCGTAGTCGATTGTCCATCGCCATTGGTCGGTAACCTTAGGTCCGTCAGATTGGGGTTCTCATCCTCCCCCCCTCTCGGGCTCCCCTGGGGGTATTTTTCCATGAGTCGATCTGTAGCTTGATAAAGGGTTTCCTCTTCTCAGAGGAAGCGGTTTGGGCTGCCGACCCTCTCCGCCCCGGTTGCTGTCTTTCCAGGCTGCCAACTGTCTCTCCAGTCGTCACCAGCCTTTCCTGGTCGTCAGCCAGCCTCTTCCTGGTTGTCACTGGTCTCGCCAGAAACGTTAGTTCTTAAAAACATCAGACTCTTCTGATGCACCTGCACACATCATCAGTAATGTTACCTGGGGTCTTAGGGTGTTTCGGGTCTTTCAACATTAGACACCCTCGCCCAGGCGACCCAGCCTCGGTTGATCAAGCCGAGACTTGTGTGCAGGTAGCATTTACTTGTCCCCATGGTTCTCCTCTTCGGATCCAGAGCCATCTCGAGGCTTTCTCAGCTGCCTCTGTGATGTTCCTGATGGCTCTGGTCCTAGCTGTTCCTGTTATGCCCAGGGCACTTAGGGCTTTGTAGAGAGAATGCCCCACAAATCCCCTGCTGCCAACTTCAATGGGCATACAGCTTGCCTTCCAGCCCTGCGCACGACATTCAGTTACCAGATGCTCGTACTTGGTCATCTTCCTCTCGTGGGCCTCTCCCAAGCGGTCCTCCCATGGCACCGTCAGCTCCATGATGATGATGGTCTTGGTACTCTCTGAGACCAACAGAATGTCTGGCCTCAGGGTGGTGCTGACGATGTGCTGGGGGAACCTCAGCTGCCTCTCCAGGTCCACAGAGAGCTGCCAATCTTTGGCCCTTGCCAGGATCCCTGCTGGAGCGTTCTTACGGCTTTCCCTCGGCTTGGCTCCTGCTTTTACAAAAGCTATAGTGCTGGTGGTGTTGCACGCTCGGCTACAGGTGCTGATACCTTGGCTGATGGCTTCCGCAATTGGCTTCAACACCTGGTTGTGGCGCCAGGTGTAACTGCCCTGGCCGAGTGCTTTTGGACAGGAGCTCAGAATGTGCTCCAGAGTTCCTCTAGCTGCACACAGGTGGCAATTTGGGGTCTCCACTTTCCCCCAGGTGAAGAGATTCGCTGGGCTCGGTAGGACGTCATAGACTGCCCGAATCAAGAAGCTGATGCGGTGTGGTTCGGACTGCCAGAGATCCGTCCAGGTAACTTTGCGGTCCCTGGCATGCTCCTTAGTGTTGTGTGTGCATTGTTACCTTACTTAAACGCCAAACAAACGTGTCCTTCAGCAAGCATGGTTTTCAGTTCACTTCATTGAGCTTGAGTATTTCACCATGTTAATGATTTTTTCAGACCTCCATTTTTAGGAAATACAGAATTGGGGGAACTTTTTCCCATCATGCCCACACAACATATCTAAGGTATATTAATGCCATATTAAAATGTTGAAAATGGGTGGAGTTCCCCTTTAATTATGCCGCCATTTTGAATCCCGTATGGACATGTGACTATCTTGAAATCCCGTCTCAAGTCTCGCGGGACTAGCAGAAGCACTGGGCTGCAGATCGCCTGCCCAGTGCCTCTGCTGCTGCCAATTAGCGCCATATAAGGCTCGAGCTAGCCTGGCTAGGCTCGAGCCTTATATGGCGCTAATTGGCAGCAGATATGGCGTTGATGACGTAGCAGGTCACGCGTGCAGCAGAGCAGGTGCGGTCCACAGGGCAGGAGCTCAGAATGCTCTAGATCTTCTTACAGACCAGACGCATTCTACCTCCAGCAGCTTCACAGCAGCAGCATCTCTCGATTCCCAGCATCAAGCATCTACTTCGGACCACCAGACCAGCTCAACCGACTAAAGGACATCGACGTTCACAGATTGTGGAATATTAGTCTGCTTACACTTCTCTGCGAACGGTGAGTTGAGTTTGGTTTTGTTTGTTTGAAATTCTCGTGCTTTTCGGGCCGTTTTGAGGTGTTGTCACTTGTCAGTCATCGTTTGAATTGCCTGTTTTTACTGTAGCGTCGGTTAACGGCTGCAGTTTGAAACTCTTGTTACATCTGCAACGGTCAGCCAGATGTAACTCTTGAGTTGGTTAACCGTTAAACAATTTTCCATCATTTAGCCTGGGGACCACCTGGAACCCTCTCAAGGACCATTGGTGGCCCCCGGACCACTGGTTTAGAGGTGTTGTCGGTTATCGTTTGTTGATGATGTGTTTTATTGTATCGTGGCTTAACGGCCTGCAGTTTGAAAGCTGGAAACTCTGCCCCATATCGTTTTTGCCATCATTGTATGATGCAATTTGCACCATTCCATCGTAAAAGGAAAAAGTGTAACCGTTGCCAATTGTTTAAAATTAAGTAATCCAGATGTTCAAATATAATGTAAAATGGTTTCAATTCTACGATCCCAAGAGTTACAGATCTATAAGGGTCCATTTGGTTACCTACTGTCCATCATTTAGATTTAGCTATGGCCACCTGGAATCCTCTCAAGGATCACTGGTGGTCCCCGGACCACTGGTTGAAAACGGCTGAAGTAGCCTATTTTACTTTCACATAAGTGGCCTGCCTCAAATTTGTATTGAAATTTGCATTTTCCATTTTTAAGGAATGTAATCCCAGACCTGTTGAATACACCAAGCCAAGGTTTTATGTTATAAATGTTCAGTAGGGGGTCCACAGCATGTAGAAACTGCCGGATGCTAACTTCCATATGTTGAGCAGTTTTCTTAAAATAATCGCATAAGTCATTTTTTCCAGGTTTTTCAGGAAACACAAAAAACTCCCCCATTTGGGGGAGTTTTTTGTGTTTCCTGAAAAACCTGGAAAAAATAACTTATGCGATTATTTTAAGAAGGTGACGGATGCTAACTTCCATATGTTGAGCAGTTTTCATAATTTACTACATGCTGCGGGCTGAACATTTCTAGCATAAAGCCAAGGTGTACTCAACATGTCTGGGTTGACAATGGGCCTCTATGGGCTAGTAAGTAGACTATACAGTTAGTAACTTAGCAAATGATTACTTAATCTCCTCCAGCACTGACAACAAACTGACAAGATTTCATTTATCTTTCCTACACAGGTGTCAGATCTCTGCACATCTCTCTCTCTCTCTGTGTGTGTGTGTGTGTGTGTGTGTGTGTGTGTGTGTGTGTGTGTGTGTGTGTGTGTGTGTGTGTGTGTGTGTGTGTGTGTGTGTGTCTGTCTCTCTCTCTCTCTCTCATCAGGATGGAGAAGTTGCACCTCAGGCTGACCCACAAGCCGTCATCTGCCTCTGGACGTGCAAGTAAGTTTTGATCAATTACTGAGAGATGCATGTCTTCTGTTTAGCCCATTCACTGTTTTGGCTCATTCACCTCACAGGATCTACACAATATTTCAATCCTATCTGGAATGTAACATTCACACCCGTGTGAAGTGAGGGGAGCTCTTATCATAGTCGTACATCATTATTAATTATTAATCTTGTGTTTTTGCATTACAGGAGCTCGTCTCAGGAGGCAGATCGACGTCCACGTGGAGAACTTGAGGAACCGGCCGTTGACAGATGGGGACGTGGCAGCCATCGCGGCGTGCGTTCCCGAGCTGTACCGCCGGATCGACCAGGCGAGTGACCTTTCGTCACTCGTGCTGGTGGACCAGCATCTCCTCAGGCCTCCTGTGGATGTCACGCCGGTCGTCGAGAGGCCCTGTGCCTGTCGCTACGACTGGCGCACCGGGGAGTGGAGGCCTATCTACGCTCGCTATGACCGCCGCAGGAACCAGTGGAGGCCGGCGTTCCGTCCCGGGGTGGAGCGGTGTGTCTGCATGCGTCTCGACTACCGTACGAAGGCGTGGGTGCCCGTGCGGCCGCCCATGCCTCCGCCGGCGGTGGTGACCACACAGAACACGCTTCTGTTCCAGGAGTTCTCCAGGTCCCTGGTGACTCCTCCCCACCCCGACACCCTGACACCCCCCTTCCGGTGAGTGCTGCTTTCTTTTAGTCAGACAAAAACCCTATCTCTAACCCTCACTCTAACTCTTAACCTCCCAAAGGGAACCAATGCTACAGTATGTCTAACCAAAGTATTCCTCTCCCCCTTCAGGTGTGGCAGCGACCGCCGGGGCGCCCAGCATGACCTGGTGGAGGTGAGCGGTCACCAGCTGGCCAGGGTCATCTCGGGCGTCTCCGCCACATGGAAGCTGGGGGGACGGGTGGTCCCACGGCAGTGGAGGGTGACGCTCTACGGGCCGGACGGTCAGATGCAGCTGTCGGTGTTCTGCAGCTTCCCCGGAGAACAGGTACGGCGGTGTCTCACCTTCAGTGGTGAGCCGTCTTCCCCTTCCCCTTCTCCTGTCGCACTGCGACGACCTCCTCGCAGCAAGACAGGCATAAGGCTGTAATGTTTGCTTTTTGTGTTGTTTTTTTATTTATTTATATATTTATTTATTTTGGTCGACTAGAACAACACCGCAAGACACGAGTCCTGTCTAGTGATAGACCGATTATTGGTTGCATTAGGTTATTGAATTTGGAATTCATGGTTTTATTAATCAGTATCGGCGCAAAAAAGGACCAATCAAAAAAAGAGCAGCCGATTTATATTGCAAAAATGGTACAACTTTCATTTTAAATTGGCAGATTATGGTCGTAAGGAAATGTATAACTGTGTCTCTGACTCTCTCCCCTGATGAGAGAGTCTTATTAATCTTATTAATCTTTTCTTCAGTGTGTTCAGTTTGCAGGTTTTTACTGATGTCCGGCAGGCTAAAGGCCTATTCAGAGTTTGATTTTCGGTGATCACCGCAACCACCATGACCACCGTTGCCTACCATATGACTTCATGCCACCGCAAACGCCGCTCTTTCCAGCCCTCCTCTCTGATTTTTACTCACCACCGCAGTGGTGCTCACCAGGAACGCCCACCAAACAGAGCTAAACCAAACACATTGAATCATAAATTACCAAAAACAAACTTCCTCTGAAATAGTTACAATCACAATCCACCCTCCCCAAACCAATTAGTGTAAAAATGTCAAACATACGGCCCGCGGGCCGGATGCGGCCCGCGCAATGATTTAATCCGGCCCCAGGCTTGTAGAGCAAAAATGTCTGAGTCTGTCAAAAAAAAATTAAGTCTCTAGCACGTTCCTATCAAAAGTTATGGTCGTTTAAAGGTAGGGGAAGTGATTTGAAATTCATGGTGTAGTACCAGCCTGGTGCACTAGGGGCCCCCAACAGTAGCTACACTATGTGAACCTGCTGCTCGCTCCTGATTGGAGGAGAATTGGTGGTGACCTGGGGAACTTTTATTAGCTCCTCTGCTAACGTGGGGGAGGGGGAAACTCCATATGTGGTTTCCACACCTTATAATAGAGCATTTTAACAGAAAAAATATATTTTTGGGTGATATCTGACAAAAGTGAAATCACTTCCCCTACCTTTAAAGAAATGCTTCTGAGTTCTCTTCTCTGAGCACTAGTCCGGTAGCTTCACAGCTGAGAGTACTTAATTGATTGGAATGTTGACTCGCAAAGAGTGGAGGGGGGAGGGAAGGGGGGGAGGGGGGTGTACTGGCGCTGCAAAGTGAGAACTATACTTCAGCAGTAACCTGACTCCGCCAGATGGGGCAGCAGAGAGAGGAGTATTCCCTCCTCCTCTCTCTGCTGCCCCATCTGGCGGAGTCAGGTTACTTCACCAGTATAAGGGTCTATAACTGAGGGATCATTCAGATCACAGCTTGGCTATTTAAATATAAATACGTGTAATAATAATAATCCAATTCAGAGTTTAAAAAATATACTGTATTTTAGAAGCATTAGTTATTGTTATTCATCATTATTTTTTAATGTTCAATGATCCATCACTTCAATAAAAAGCAGGTCTGCATAATTCCCTGGGTTGTGTAGCCATTTCCAAATTTCAGCTAAGACACTATTTGAAATTTAATTTTTTGTATATTTGAATGGTTAATTGGCGCACTGTAAATAAAAATAGCATCTCCCATAGCAAATGTCTTAATCTAGGCTACAAGTATAAAACCAATAATGAAAGTCATTAATAACTATTAATAGCTACTCTTAATAATAAACTTGATTGTGTGATATACTGTAGCGGAGAAATTACGGCTGTGTACGTAAACATGCGTGTGCATGCTTGCAGTCTGTGACTGGTCTATGACTGGCACCGCGGCGCGACTGGCACCGCGGCGCGACTGGCACCGCGGCGCGAATGGCACCGCGGTGCTCCGGCCCCCATGAAGTCACATTAAGTCCAATGCGGCCCCCACCCCAAAATGAGTTTGACACCCCTGAATTAGTGTGAAAATGTCATCACCTGAACCGGCCAATGGGAGTACCCCGAGGGGCAACCGACCGCGCACCGTACAACATACACCAACGCGCACCGTGCAACGTACACCAGCGCGCACCGTACAACATACACCAACGCGCACCGTGCAACATACACCAGCGCGCACCGTACAACATACACCAACGCGCACCGTGCAACGTACACCAGCACGCACCGTACAACATACACCAACGTGCACCGTACAACATACACCAACGCGCACCGTACAACATACACCAGCGCGCACCGTACAACATACACCAGCGCGCACCGTACAACATACACCAACGCGCACCGTACAACATACACCAGCGCACACCGTACAACATACACCAACGCGCACCAATTCCGCTGTCCATATACTAGTACTGGTATACTAGTACATAATAAATATGATATTATATTATAATAGCATTATATTATACTGTTCCGTCCAAGCTAACGTATCCGCTCACGCAAGTAAAAAGGAAATATACATAAAAGCAGTAGAAAGGATTATAATTGAGGCAGGTAGGCAGTAAAGAAAGAAAACGGGGAAAAAAACATAAACAACGGACGCGAGGGGAACAGGAGGGGAGGAGGAGCGGCGAGGTGGTGGTAGTCTAGGTATACTGTAGTGGTGGTTGCGGTGGTTGGAGAGGTCGTTGCGGTGATCACCGCAAATCTAAACTCTGGATGAGCCTTAGCCCCCCCCCCCCCCACTCCCCCCACACACCAACACCTACCAAAATGGGTGGTGTGTGGGGGGGAGGGGGGGTGGGGGTCACCTCCCATGGGCTGCCACCTTGGCGTGGTGGAGGTGCTTACGATCCTTGTGATCAAACTAAGGGCAGCCCCCTATAAACAAGCCTTTTACAGAAATCAGGAGGAGATGCCAGTCTGCACAAGGTACCAGAAGACCCTCGTGGGACCTCCTAGAACCACGAAAGAAAGAACTATTATATACAGTGTGTATACATAAACAATTAGGTCTTTGAACAACCTGTGGTTCTGCTCTGCTTCTTACCAAGGCGACACACAGGTATATGATCATCATGATCTTTCTGTCTGGAGTAAACTACCCAACTCTCCTTTTTATTTGTTTCTTTTTTCTAGGTTTTCATACATATTTGGATAAATCATTGCTATTGAACAGTGAACACCCTTTTTGTCTCGATTTTGAAAATGAACTAGTGGTTTAGATATGGACAATTATTACTGGAAAAAAAAATCCATTTTGGCCACAGAGGTCCACAAATGTTTTTGATACAGGAGCTGAAACGTCGATGGCTGTCCATACTGCACCACGTCCACAGCTGGGCAGAGGGAGAACAGAGCTGCAGGTGTTTCCATCGCCCTCTGGTTTATTTTTCACTGTTCATTTCTCAAGCTTGGGACTCAAGCGCGTTATAATGTGTTTAACCCTCAATTTGGGACATCATGTACAAGGTCTACATTTACACAATTGATATTGCTGTATTCGCTAGAACATGCAGTTGTGCTAATATGACAGATATGTCTTTTTTAAATAAGCACTCATTAAAGCAACCATTTGTCACAGCACATGTGACCTGTAAGCCTTATTTTCTTCGTTAGTTGTGTGAAGCTAACGTTTTGCCTTTTTCTCTACAGTATAGCATTTGATTTCAAACTTTCATTTAACTGGGGTCCGCCTGGAACTCCCTCAAGGTTCTCTGGGGATGCCTGCACCCCACTTTGGGAACCGCTGCATTATGTTTAAAGGGACACCTCCCCCTTTATAACTAGGTATATATGTATACTGTATAAGAATCATTCGTCAATGTATTCCCAATCATTCATTAAATAAATTGTTGTGTGATTAATATACATGGTTGCATTTGCAGCTGTGTGTTGACCAGGGGTTTTAACCTTAAATTTCTTAAATGTCTCAAGTATCAGTAAACGTCTGTCTGAGGTTAACTGACAAAATAGTAATATTCATCATGTAATTAATTACAGATGAAGAATATTGATTGTTTATTATTGTAATCAGTAATTATTTATTACCATGCTTATTTTTAAAGGCACTTTGCTCAGACGTCAAAGCTAGGATAAATGTTTTTTAAATGGAGCTGAAGTATTAGTAATTGCCAGCTACTCATAGATGAGAAAAGTGTTTCTTTATCACCCTTTTTCAGAGCAACTTAAATAAGCCAGTTGAAAACCTAAGGTGACACATTGTGAGCATGTCATCAGCCACTTTCGAGTGGATAAAAATCATTTAAATCTGCATTGTAACAAGCAACTAAATCTGTAAGATAAGTGTACAAAGGACAACATTTTCCTCTGATAGACCAGTGGGATTTGTGATAAAAGTGATTGTTAGAGGCATTTGGGGGTAAAAGTGGGTAACCAGTCCATTTTACACAATTCAAGGGTGCTGAATCCGAAAAAAATGGTTACCAAGCAAAATTTTGAGTCCTTACCCCCCAAATCCAAGATTTTGGGGGGTAACCAAAGGTTTTTCAGACATAACTTGAAATGCATTGATTTTACACCCCATAAATGTATTGAACGTTAATATAAAGTTGGGCATTACGGACGATTTGGTACCAAGTACATGTCTGTATCTCCTACGGTTCTTGAGATACAGCATATGGGTACTTTCACAGATTGAGGAGAGCAGGACATCTGTAACACTGATTCTTAAGTCAATCAAATGGTGATACAGGCGTGAAAATTGGTACACACACTCCTCAAACCCAACTATTTCCAAAAGTACTGGGTGTCTTGCAAAATTCCAAGATGGCAGCCTCCAAAATCCAAGATGTCCGTCAAAAAATGTGGTTTTTCATTAATAACTCGAAATACGAAGATTTTAAGCCCCATACATGTATTGAACGTTAATATAAAGTTGGGCATTACGGACATTTTGATACCAAGTACATGTCTGTATGTACTACGGTTCTTGAGTTACAGCATATAGGTAGTGATGAGGAACCATAATGGTAACATTTTGGCACATTTGACTCTTTTACTCAAAGATCCCTTTAGTATCATGTCTACCATTTTCAGGAAACTGACCTACATGTGTCCGCTATCATAAACCACTTCAAGTTTTTTAATTGATGAAACGGGTCGAGAGTTATTAAACCGAACGTGAATGCTGTTTCAGTGTTAAATTTGCTGCGTATATTTTGCAAGGATAAGCCACCCAGAAATGTCTGTCTGTGCATCATCACACTGAGTCTGTCCTTCACAATAAGAGTAAATGTGAACCGGATGCACCAAGTGTAGCATGTGTCATACAGTAATGGTATAATATGCTAATAAGTGTAAACGTGCAATAGCATAATATATGTACAATATGGTAATAGTGTAATATGCAATAGTGTCATAGGATAATATGTGTAATAGTGCAATATATGTGCATTAGGATAATAGTGTAATATATGCAATAGTGTAATAGGGCTAATAGTGTAATATATGTGCAATAGGCTAATAGTGTATTATATACAATAACGTCATAGCGTAATAAGTACAGTATGCTAATATGTGTAATAGTGTAATACATGGAATCGTGTCATAGGCTAATATGTGTAATAGTGCAATACATGTGCATTGGGGTGAAAGTGTAATATATGCAATAGTGTAATAGGGCTAATAGTGTAATATATGTGGAATAGGCTAACAGTGTATTATATACAATAACGCCATAGTGTAATAAGTACAGCAGGCTAATATGTGTAATAGTGTAATACATGGAATAGTGTCATAGGCTATTATGTGTAATAGTGCAATACATGTGCATTGGGGTGAAAGTGTAATATATGCAATAGTGTAATAGGGCTAATAGTGTAATAGTGTAATATATGTGCAATAGGCTAATAGTGTATTCATATACAATAATGTCATAGTGTAATAAGTACAGTAGGCTAATATGTGTAATAGTGTAATACATGGATAGTGTCATAGGCTAATATGTGTAATAGTGCAATACATGTGCATTGGGGTGAAAGTGTAATATATGCAATAGTGTAATAGAGCTAATAGTGTAATAGTGTAATATATGTGCAATAGGCTAGTGTATTATATACAATAATGTTTTAGTGTAATAAGTACAGTAGGCTAATAAGTGTAATAATGTAACATATGCAATAGTGCCATGGGGTAATGTGTAATAGTGCAATATTTGTGCATTAGGGTAATAGTGTAATATATGCAAAAGTAGTATAGTTTAATTACACTATTACACATATTGCTCTAACACCATTACATATATTACACTATTACCCTATTGTACATATATTACACTATTGCACTTATCAGCCTATTACACATATTACACTACAACATTATTACACATATTACGCTATTACACTATACCACTATTGCATATATTACACTATTACACTTATTAGCCTACTGTACTTATTACACTATGACACTATTGTATATAATACACTATTAGCCTGTCGCACATATATTACACTATTAGCACTATTGCACTATTACACTATTGCATATATTACACTTTCACCCCAATGCACATGTATTGCACTATTACACATATTAGCCTATGACACTATCCATGTATTACACTATTACACATATTAGCCTACTGTACTTATTACAATATGACATTATTGTATATGAATACACTATTAGCCTATTGCACATATATTACACTATTACACTATTAGCCCTATTACACTATTGCATATATTACACTTTCACCCCAATGCACATGTATTGCACTATTACACATATTAGCCTATGACACTATCCATGTATTACACTATTACACATATTAGCCTACTGTACTTATTACACTATGACATTATTGTATATGAATACACTATTAGCCTATTGCACATATATTACACTATTACACTATTAGCCCTATTACACTATTGCATATATTACACTTTCACCCCAATGCACATGTATTGCACTATTACACATAATAGCCTATGACACTATTCCATGTATTACACTATTACACATATTAGCCTGCTGTACTTATTACACTATGGCGTTATTGTATATAATACACTGTTAGCCTATTGCACATATATTACACTATTAGCCCTATTACACTATTGCATATATTACACTATTACCCTAATGCACATATATTGCACTATTACACATATTATCCTATGACACTATTGCATATTACACTATTACCATATTGTACATATATTATGCTATTGCACGTATTAGCCTATTACACTATTACACTTATTAGCATATTATACCATTACTGTA
Organism: Benthosema pterotum; assembly: GCA_039105355.1. Classification (NCBI taxonomy): domain Eukaryota; kingdom Metazoa; phylum Chordata; class Actinopteri; order Myctophiformes; family Myctophidae; genus Benthosema; species Benthosema pterotum. The sequence goes on along the minus strand of CM076975.1, from coordinate 15,721,118 downwards.
TGACACATGCTACACTTGGTGCGTCCGGTTCACATTTACTCTTATTGTGAAGGACAGACTCAGTGTGATGATGCACAGACAGACATTTCTGGGTGGCTTATCCTTGCAAAATATACGCAGCAAATTTAACACTGAAACAGCATTCACGTTCGGTTTAATAACTCTCGACCCGTTTCATCAATTAAAAAACTTGAAGTGGTTTATGATAGCGGACACATGTAGGTCCGTTTCCTGAAAATGGACTGACATGATACTAAAGGGATCTTTGAGTAAAAGAGTCAAATGTGCCAAAATGTTACCATTATGGTTCCTCATCACTACCTATATGCTGTAACTCAAGAACCGTAGTACATACAGACATGTACTTGGTATCAAAATGTCCGTAATGCCCAACTTTATATTAACGTTCAATACATGTATGGGGCTTAAAATCTTCGCATTTCGAGTTATTATTGAAAAACCACATTTTTTGACGGACATCTTGGATTTTGGAGGCTGCCATCTTGGAATTTTGCAAGACACCCAGTACTTTTGGAAATAGTTGGGTTTGAGGAGTGTGTGTACCAATTTTCACGCCTGTATCACCATTTGATTGACTTAAGAATCAGTGTTACAGATGTCCTGCTCTCCTCAATCTGTGAAAGTACCCATATGCTGCATCTCAAGAACCGTAGGAGATACAGACATGTACTTGGTACCAAATCGTCCGTAATGCCCAACTTTATATTAACGTTCAATACACTTATGGGGTGTAAAATCAATGCATTTCAAGTTATGTCTGAAAAACCTTTGGTTACCCCCCAAAATCTTGGATTTGGGGGGTAAGGACTCAAAATTTTGCTTGGTAACCATTTTTTTCGGATTCAGCACCCTTGAATTGTGTAAAATGGACTGGTTACCCACTTTTACCCCCAAATGCCCCTAACCTCTTATAGGAGGCCTTTTTTCTGAAATCCCACCAGACTATGAGGTGTGGAGAAGAAATTATATTAAATGTTAAGGCAATACCTTGTCTGCTCTGAGCCATTAGATGGAACCAACGACACACCACTGAAAACATTTTTTAGGAATACCTTCCGATTTTCTAACTGTCCTAACAGCATAATTTTCACTGACACCCTATAATATCACATTATATGTGGTTTTGATTGTGGTATTGATAGGAGAACCAACTGTAACACCTATAAAACCTCTACTCTACTCTATTTAAAGAAATGTACACATTAGGGGCTGGAGCGGTGGGTTGCAACCAGTGTTGGGACATGTGCACTACGTAATTTAACATATTACATAATATATTACCAAAATGCAGTACCTTGTAATATAAATATATTACTTAACAAAAACAATCTAATATATTGCACTTTTCTTTCTGCATTCTTGCATTACTTTCAATATTACTTTCTGTCAATCTGTTTCGTTGAAAATATTCTTGTGAAATAATCTTAACAACTGCAGAAGTTAAATATTTACTTATTTTCTATAATTTGTCATCCAATTATTCATTCAGTAGTGACTTTTTTTCCCCAAGTTGATTTCAAATGGATTTGTCCAGATAGCTAAGTGGCCTTGCTTTGTAGGTTGTAGGTATGCCACTGGGCTACGTAATATTTGATTAATATTAAATTAAAGATTTAATTATATATTTTGTAAAAAGTTTTTTAAAGTAATATGTAATAGTAATATTAATATATTACGCTTGCTTAGACAGTAATATTGTAATATAATATATTGCTTTAAAATGAAGGTAATAATTACTAATATATTAACAAGGTAAAGTAATATTCCCAACACTGGTTGCAACTAAACAATGACATGAGACTACCAAAAAGGCAAGACAAATGACATGAGATATTTCAGAGTAAACAGACTGAAAAACTTTGATGCTTCAAATTCTGAACCAGTCTTTCATACGATTGAATATAATGTAAAATACAATAGCTTGGACATTACCAGTATAATATAATGCAAATATAATATAATATCAAATTATAATATTTATTATGTAGTAAAGTATATGGACAATATTGTCTCCATTGACCAATGCATATACAGTACCCTTCTGTTACAAGGTTTGAGCTACCTGATGCAATAAAGATTATTTTATCAGAAGAAACAAGTCCCTGATCAAGACTTTCTCAGCTGGCTCTACCTGTTTACGCGTTGCTCTCAAAACTTACAGTGCTTTAACACCGCTCCTGTTTTAAATCAACAATCTTTCACTTATTTGTCAACATGAACATGTTGTTTAGTATAGTACAGTACAGCATGTGTATTTAGTATAGTAAAGTACAGCATGTCCGTTAAGGTCCTTTCTGCCTGCCCTGCCTATTTGCTGGAACAGATCTTCAGAATCTTCTGGGGCTCCAAACATCACAACATGTGAAACATCAGAGAAGTTCAAACCCATACCTAGAGGTATGGGTGGCAAGAGCAACTTTTCCCATCACCATTCAAAGACGACAAGACTTGTTTTTTTTTTTTTTTTTCCTGGTGTATTACTGGAATATTTCTATTATGAGGTTATCTGGCTGTATGTCTTTGTCCACCCAAGAACTGTCCCCAAGTTCTTTTCTCAGATAACCAATAAACTTTACCTATGGCGTTCATTGTCCAGCAGTAAATTATAATTGGTGACATTGACTGTCCTTTATTCAACACCTCCTTCACCACCCAATGAAGGCACTTCATTGTGTGGTGTTTTGACTGCCACACGACACATTCCAAGTCTGATGTTTGACCGATTTGGGCTAACAAACACTCTGCAGATGCCGTTAATGCCAGCACAGGCGTGCCTGACAAAATCAGAAAAGAATATTGTTTTAGCACTAACGCAACACTCCAGTGTTCAATATATACTCTAATGCCTCTGCATTGATTGGCTATTTTTAGACACTGGGCTACTTTTTTGAACGAGATAAACTGCAACTAGTCATCACAACACCAGACCATAGAAGCAGGCTAGGTTATAACCGATGAATTTCGCACAGTTTTCGCTTATATAAGGCTCTGGCTGCTGCTTACAGATGCACGAACGCTCTGACGTCACCAAACAAATACCAACAACGGGTGTCAATGTGTGGCCAGTGCGGGGCGCATTCACACGATCATTTTGGCTCCGCAAGGAGCACCAGAGAAAATCAGCGTTGCTTGGCAACATTGTGTACCGCGTGATCCCAGGTGTGCCCAGGTGTGCTGAGGTCAGACAAATCTGCCTCTATAAAAGGGGAGAGATTTTAGCATTAATCACTAAGAAATACAGCAAGTGAGACAGAGATACAGACAAAGCCAAAGTGTATATTATCATCATTTTTACACTAAACCATGTCTCCCCGGTATTCCGTGGCCATTCTCTATGCCTTGTGCATTCTTTGTAGCGCAGTCACCGGCCATGACAGCATTACAGGAAAGACTGTGGCCTACCACGGTGGGCTGAAGACATTCAGAGAGGATGGCGTTTGGAACTACACCACTATGCTCTTGAGAGAGGATTTGGGTTTGCTGCTTCTTGGGGCCAGAGATGTGATCTATGCCCTGAATATCGACAACATCACTGACAAGAAGGCTGCAGAATATTGGGCAGTTACCGAAGATGAACGGAACATCTGTGCGGCAAAGGGACGAGATCGTGAGGTGGAATGCCGCAACTACATCCGGACCCTCCACACAAGGGAGGACACCAGCATGTATGTGTGCGGGACAAATGCTTTCAATCCCAAATGCGACACCATGACATATTCTGATGGAACTTTGAGTCTCAAGAGAGAGCTGGAGGATGGCAAAGGGAAATGTCCCTACAATCCTTTCGATACATCCTCCTCCCTCATGGATGGAAATGTGCTGTATTCTGCTACATCGACCAACTTCTTGGGCACTATACAAAGGTTCAGCAGGTTCAGCAGGCCAGTGTTGAAGACAGAGGACAAGTACTCTTGGCTCAAGGATCCCAAATTCATCTACATGGACGAAAGTGACGGTGACGGCAATGATGATAAGGTCTACTTGTTCTTCACAGAGAAAGCTGTGGAATATGACATCCAACCAGCGATATCAAGAGTGGCCCGTGTCTGTAAGGGCGATATGGGAGGAGAGCAGATCTTGCAGAACAAATGGACTACGTTCCTGAAGGCTCCTCTAGACTGCCCCGTAGAGGCCGGCAGCCTGCCCTCCCTGGTCCAGGACGTGTTCCTGCTTCGGCAACACAACTGGAACGAAAGCGTCTTCTATGGCGTCTTCGCGCCACAGCCGAGCTATTCGCACACATCTACAGTGTGTGCATTCAGCGTGGCTGATGTTGAGAAGGTGTTCAATGAAGGACGTTTTAAGAAGCCTGTCGTTGTGGAAACCTACTGGGAAAAGTGGGTGACTGTTTTGGGTGATGTGCCCAAAAACAGACCAGGAGCTTGCACCAAACAGTCACTTAACCCGAGCGACATTCTGCAATCCCAGATGTTCATCACGGAAAGGCCCATCATGGATGAAACTATTCGGCCGCTCACAGGGAGCCCACTGCTGGTGAAAAGGGGGCCCTTGATGACGCAGATTGTCGTGGATACTGTGTTGGCAATAGATGGAGAGAGATACCCAGTTATGTTCATCGGCACTGAAAACGGCTACATTCATAAGGCTGTGAACTACGCTGGGGAGATGTTCATTATTGAAGTGATTCAGCTGTATGAGGACCCTAATCCCATCAGGGCTCTACGCCTCTCTTCCAGCAAGGGCCAGCTGTATGCAGGGTCAGAGTTTGGGGCTGTACAGATGCCAGTCAGTAACTGTAGTCGCTATCAGTCCTGTGCGGACTGTGTCCTGGCCAGAGACCCTTACTGTGCCTGGGACAACTCCAGCGACCAGTGCCGCAAAGTCTCCAGCTTCTCTTCCTCTGGCGCTGCCATTCAGAGTCTAAAGACGGAGGACATTTCACAATGTCCTCCAGCCCCAGAAGAGCCAAAGGCTCCAGTCGATCCAGACGTCACCCCGGTTCCAGAGACTCCTCCTCGCGCTGATTGTCGTGGTCTTACAGCCGCTGTGGTTCTGCTGTCTTTGCTGGTTCTATGCCTCGTTGGGATTCTAATGAGGAACCGCTACAGAGGATATCATGGGAGGCTCCTCCTGAATCCCGCTTCCGAACCAGGCAGCGTGTAATGACACTTCTCCGAAACTGAAGGGAAATACTGAGACTATAATGATTTATTTCCTTTCCTCATGTTTGATCCTCACTGTTACCCTGTGAGGGTGACGTAACAGTTGCACGGACAGACATAGGGGACGGACAGGGGGTAAAACATAGTCACCACCATACTGGTGGAGACAATGAAGAGACAAATAAACATTTATAGTCAGAAAGGATACTGTACCTATTGGTTTAGGATCAATATTAACAGTGATAATGATGATTCATGACAGCATTTATTAAATGATGTTATGTTTGAAGTCTCTTGGATCCTACAGGAATGTTGTGATACCGCATAGCTGTATTATGAGTTGTAGGCTGCATACCTATACATTTATTTTTTAAGAAGCCGAATAGGGATAAAACCTTGGTGCCTTGATGAATATAGGCTACGTAAGAAATCAAATATAAGAAATCAGGTGGCCTTTAGAACAAGCTGTTGTATTGTTAGTGTTTCTGTATTCCTCTCAGCGCTGCCCTTCATGAATGAAACAGCAACTCAATAAAACTTTGCAATCATATTTTTGTTTTGTTTATTTCATAAATTACACTCCGTAGTAACTGACATTTTCACTGGTCATAATAGTGTTCTTTCATTTGTGTCAGTAATCCCCTTGGCACTGCTCTTATCAATGAAACAGACAAACTAAACTCAATTTAGCACAATAATACGTCTGTATCCACCACCAAGAAGAACACACAAAGGACTTTATTGGAGGTTGATAGTTGACACAGCAAATATAGTATATTTATTATAAACTATATATAATAAATATAGACAATAATATTACCGTTAAGCGTGCGACAGCTCCGTTTTGGAAATTAAAATATGGGGCTTAAATGCATTACAATATCAAGTCTATTTTATACTGAACAAACCATACATAAGTCATTTATTGTGATGGAAAATACAAATCCTGTTTCTGAATTAACAAAATGTAGGCCATAATCCATTATTTAGAAATGTTTGTAATCCTTAGTTATAATAGAGGTATTAATTATACTGTGTTTTGGTTTTGGAAACGTAAAGCTACAATCCAGGAACATTTCAAAGACTAAAATATTTAAGCAATCTAATTTGTATGTATTATATTATATATTGCATTATATATACTGTAGTACCGTCGTCTGGTGTACTCTTCCAATGATAAATGTATACCTTGGCAGTAATGGTTGGCAATGGCAATGGAAATATTTGAGAACAGATCAGATTGGATAATAGTATTGCCATCTTTAGTGTAATTCAGAAATCATTGTAATTACCTCTCTTTATCAAGAGAGGGAGACAATATAAATAAATCATTTGGATTGTAGCTTTAAACTAATTACATGATATTACATTAGGCCTATATACAATATTAATGTTGAAATTATTGCGGATTTAATTTAATTAATTTATAAATATCTTTAGCTGAGATTTTTTATCTAAAACAATACATTATCTTGGATGCTAATGTAGTCAATTACATCAGTACACATGCACATGCATATCCAACAATGTTTTGTACAGTTTATGTCTCTTACAGCTATCCACCAGTGCCATTTCATTTGCATTTACTATACCACCTACTTACTTCCTACCATCTTATTTTCACTTGCTCTTTGCCATTACCAGCATCCTCAGAGGTAAAACCTCCTCCACCCATTCACTGTGAGACTGCATCATCCTCTCCCACAGGTTGGCCTCATCTGTCGTTGAATCCATCCACATCACATCAACCCCATAACTTTTACCTGCGTAGATAAGGGCAGCGTTATTAGGACGTTTCAGGGGAACTTACAGGACATCTTTTTGATTAGAGAAGGTAAAAGATGAGTTGTTTTACATTCCTTGCTTTCTTCAGTTTTAGGGATTTTAGTCATTTTTGACCCAGAGTTTCTATGGCAGTCACATTGATCTACAGAATGTTTGTCACATTCAGTAGATCATTGTGGCCAAATGTAACTTCCTGGGGTTAGTTAGGACTGTAGTAGATGATAAAAAAAAGTAAACAAATGTGTATTTAGGACCATGTTTGATGCCCCCTCCCATAGCTAAAATTCCTAAAACTGGGGCAGGGTGGCACACTGGTTAATGCTGTCGCCTCACAGCTAGAAGGTCCTGGAAGCACCTGGACTCCTCATGCATTGAAGGAAGCATGAGGCAAGTCCGCTGCCTCCCTAGGTAGGTGGAGGCTGGGTGAGAAATGGGTTACAAAATCGTGGGACAAAGATTATCTTAAAAATCCCTAAAACTAAAGAAAGCAAGTAATGTAAAACAATGTAAAACAATTTTTGCAAACAAATATGTAATAATGAGGATTCGAAGATTTGTGAGTGTAGAATATGGTTTTAGATCTTTTAGATTTTAGCAGTCTCCATGATGTCACAGACACTGGGCTCGCTTCCTTCCTAGATTACAATTCCCATAATGCTTCGGTGCACAGCTCCTTCCACGATCCATGCACTTTATAAACTGCCGTGCAGAATGCTTGTTTCTCCTTTGTAAAGAAGAAGCAAGCATACACTAACCAAATACAGTATGTATATGCGCGTGCACGCCCCCCCCCCCACACACACACACACACACTCATGGCATTCCCTTTAATCTTCAAACGGCAAAGTTAAATCCGAGGAACCGACTGTGTAGGTCGGAACATGGTAGAATCGTACCTGTTCCCAGACCGAGTCTGAGGCCCCCGATATAGTGGTTGTTCAGTCGGTCGTGGTCCCACACAGTGATCTCAATGCAGGCCTCCTTCAGGTCCTCTGGTCGGAAGCCGTCGTACACCATGGTGTGGTTGAACATGGGGTTGGCGGTCCTCTTCACCACGCGGGTCTTCTGGCGGCCTTTACGGCTTCTGTCAGGGAGCACAGCGCTGTGGCGCAGAGGTGATGGTTACTGTTCCAAGAACATCAAGCCCCTCCCATGTCCAGCTTTTAGTGTGTCCACAAACTGTCCCACACACACATTAAATATACCCATTGACAGAAAGGAGAATGTTTATATCCTAGTACAGTGTTTTTCAAACAGTGGTCCGGGGACCACCAGTGGTGCTTGAGAGGGTTCCATGTGGTCCCCCAGTTAAGTTCCTTAACCAGATGAAATGTTGGTTAGCCAGATGTAACTCTTGAGAGCGTAAACATGAAACAAGGGTCCTTTTGGTTTCATGCTTACACTCTCAAGAGTTTAAATATTCATAATGTAAATTAGCACCACTTAATTAATAAACAATTACAAAATGTAGAAGAATGATAACTTTGATTTACTGTATGTTTGCCTGTATTGTTTGTGAAAATCCAGCCTGGAATTGTGGACAAAACCAAAAGAAATCTAGTGTTGGGGTCTGTGGGGCTGGAGTGGATGTGTATGCTCTATTACTACCTATAATAATGTAACCTATCCAATGGCCAAAATGAATAGGACATTTCTTTCCAAAATGAATAATGCATGATTTGCTGTTTTTTTTATTTTAATTATTGTAGTCAATATTACTATTGTTTTTAGCAATGTTGAGGTATAGACTATGAAAATGTTCTCAATTCAACTTTGAGTATACCCGGCAGCCACTAGGTGGGGCCAATGACACATTTGTGTCTACATGGGATAGCCCTGTCCCTTTGTGAAGATCCAGAACGGATCTAAAAACATTATTTCCAAAAATAAAAACTTTTATAAAGCAATATACAGTATGTGAGCCATTCTTGTTTAAGCTAAATTTCAGTTAAACTATACAACAACATTATGGCATGTAGTAAATCCTACCATTTAACGAAAGGGTCGATAAGCACTCCTCTAACCGGTGGGAGGTTCTTGCATTCCTTCACCCAGATCTGCACTTCGCCGGTCTGAGCCACTCTTTTACCTGTTGATGCGGGAGGATCACAGTGAGCAGATATAGCAAAATAATAACAGTAATAACGATAATAATAATAATAATAAGTGAGATATGACTCTAGAGTTATCAGCTTACTGTGGGAGACCTGCGGCAGGAATCGCAGAGCTACTCTCATCTCTCCTTTCTTATCCCCAGAGTGTGAAGGCGATGCCCCTGAGGCTTGTGAAGAGAACTAAAGGGTGATTTATAGTATAAATCAGGACTCATTGCTTCACCATGAAGTGAACAGTATCTCCAAACAGCTGAGCTAACACAGCATCACTTTGACTATACATACTGCACACTCAAATTTGTGCAAAAATAATTCTAATAATTCTATAATTCTATTATAAAAATCGATTAGAAATTATTCATGGCAAAATACTAGACAGAATTCTCATTTCAAACAAGTGGTTACAGTGACGATAAGGAATGACTGAGCCTTTACCCTTGGTTTTAAAGCATATTCATTGATATGTGTGTTGCTGAAGTCCCATTCGGACATGTCCAGTTCCACCTCGCCCAGGAAGATGTTCCTTCGCAGTGTGGAATCGTTCCACACTGAGACGTTCAATTTTTGAGTTTTCAACACTTCCATTGTTGCTTTGAACTAGAAAAAGAAAATGAACAAATATACTGTAAACCTGCAAGTGAGTTTGGGGGGGAAAAAACATACAATGAGGAAGCACTGCGTGTGGAATTCTTACCGTGAGGACTTCCTTGTAAGCAGGGTTCTGGGTTTTCTTTTTAACGCTGGTTTTTCTCTTTCCCGTCTTGGCTTTGTCAGGAAGAAGGTAACATTTCACATACCTACAAATGAGAACAATATATACACTATAATGTACAATAACAATAAATTAGTAATTAAGTAAATCAGGTGTTCCAGCACACGTGATAAAATACATTTTCAATGAGCAAGATGCTGTGTTACAATACAGTGTTGAGCCTTATTCTAGTGGAGAATGAAGGTAAAGCTAAATAAATAGAGGGCCCGAATATCAAAATGGTTGAAAACCACTGACCTATAGCAACAAATACTTGCAGACTTTCCTCAGCATACCGGTATACTATTACAACATCACTATATAACCTCTAGAGAAGACCTACGGATCAGAGCGGTTCTTTCTGGGCTCCGCTACAGCCAGGTCCTTGCAGTGGTCCACGAAGATGTGGAACTCGGAGAGCTTCTGGACGTAATTCACAGCAAACTGGATGGTTCCCTGGACTTCGATGTCTCCGTAGTCTCCAGGGAAAAGGCTCGACATGCTGCCACTCATCTTCGGAATCATCACCACAGCAGGTACAACAACGATCCATCAAATTGAAATCATTAGTAGCATTCTAGTTCGTTCGATATTAGCCATTTACATTTTGTGAAAAGAAAGAAGAGTGGCAATTGTCTGAATGGCATGTGGCTGGTAAGTAGGTAACTCAGGAATTTAAACCAGATTGCATGATCCAGTATGCTTAAATGCAAATTCATTTTCTTGCATTAAGAGATTACAATTCACAATAGTGTATCACAGTTGTTGTTTTTTACTAGGATGCCTGGGGCAATTTATCCCGTGCATTTGTCCATGACTGTTAGATGACCATGTGGTCATCAGTGCTCCATTACTCTCCATGAGTCATTATTATTCAAACCACAGCTTGACCCAGTCAAACGTACTAAACAATTATGTTGCTGTTGGTTTTGTTTCAATTCAGCTGAAATCAAAGGAGCTTTTGTTTTGTTTCTCTGCCGTTGTTTTTTTTTCCTTATGTCGTAAAATTGCTTGACCCCTAGCATCCTGGGAACACAACATTACAGATCTACAAGTCAAACATGTAACACAGGTACTGTATGTAGAACATCAGCCATTTTTGGCAAAATGGTTTGGTTAAAAGCCTACACTTAACTCGACAGGTGCTGTACAAAGAAAATTAGCATTACTTTGTAAATTAGCTTTTTTCTAAAAAGCTATATACATTGCCTCTTGTGCCTGTAGCTAATGTTATGATGCAAAATCTAATCAGTCATTCCTAAAGTGGGGTCCAGAGACCATCTGGGCTTCCAAATGGACCACACAATTATGGGGTTCTAGAAATGAAATGGTTTTGAGAACAAACTGATCTAGACAAAAGAAGGCAGCCCTTGTGCCAAACTGTTCTAAAAAAAGCACCCACTGAGAGTACTTTTAACCAACTGTTAAAAGATATTCGACTAAAAGTATGTTGTGGGGACTTACAGAAGACATGGAAGACAGGGTTAAGCTCTTCACGCCAACTTTGTTCTCCAAATTGTCTCCACTGTCCATCTAAGAGGTGAGAGATATGCAAGTGAAAAGATTTGCAAAGGCGCAATTTAAGTTCAAAGCACACACAGAAGTTAGAAAACTCAGTGAGAAATGGTCTGAGGTCTATTGGTCAGTGTATTAGTATTTCTGAGGGTACTTTATTATTGCCAACGGGTAAAATGTGCGTTGTGATTTACCTCTTCAAAGACTGGCACTGAAGAGCTCATTCTTTTCATTTGATCTGCATCTGACCGTGAAGACACTGATGGTTTCACCGGAGAAACTGCAATGAGACACATCTTTCAAAACACGTTATGATTTCCTGCAGTAGTTCTCCCTGGGGGTCTTAGGGGTGTTTCATGTGGTCCCCCGCAGAACAAAGAGCAATTTAACCTTCTAAAATATAATACAGCCTGTTGGAACTTAGTCCAGTTGAAATACAGGCGATTATTTCCTCAAATCAACTCTATAGTGGTACCAATACCCGTGCACGGTACTCTCTGTGATTGTGCACGTGGCTTATGTGTTGTGTTCAACTACAGTAACTGCAGGTGTAAGAATTAGACTGGAACCCAAATGGTAAAAAAAAAAGAAAACTAGAAAATGACCCTGATGGCATTATTGAGTAAAGTTACGAAAGTGTTGTTCTATATGATTGAGTGATACAACACACCATTTAGTCATAAATTGAGCATAATTAATTACTATGGAAATTACTACCACTTTAATAAATAACTGTGCTTAATGTGTTGTTTCTACTGTATATGATTTTGATGTGCTGAATCCATTTCTGTGTATGCCGAGTGCTACGAGTCTCCGTTTTGTAGTAAGTAATTTGCATAACCACATAGTGAATCATGCAGGGAACCAGACTAGAGCCCTGGGGCTCCGGTGGAGAACATCACGGCTTCTCAGGAACCATGATGTCATCATGGCTTTTCAGGAGCCATTCAGAGTGAGAAATACACATTGAATTAATTACTCAATTTCTGACAAATCAGTGACTTGTGTCAATCAGTATATGGCAGAAATTGATTCAGCACATAAACACCATATAGAAAACAACCCACTATGTACAATTAAATATCAGAATTAAAGCTATTTCCATTTTTATAGAAATTTAATTAAGGTGTTTTACTTGTGCTAATTACTTCATTTCTAATGAGACAGTCACTTGTATCACTTGGAATATGACAGAAATGGATTCACATAAAAACAACACATTAAGCACAATTAATTATAAAAACACAGTTTGTCATATCACTCAGCATACAGTGAAAACGGATTCAGCACATCAAAACCATATAGAGCCAACACCGCCAAGTAACTTTCATAAAAAGTGCCGTCAGGCACCACCTTTTTGGCATTTGGGGACCAGACTAAATGGGTGTGTGTGTGTGTGTGTGTGTGTGTGTGTGTGTGTGTGTGTGTGTGTGTGTGTGTGTGTGTGTGTGTGTGTGTGTGTGTGTGTGTGTGTGTGTGTGCATGCATGGACAAAGTTCTCAGCTCAATGAGACACTCATCTGGGAATCTGGTCAATTGTCATCAGTGTGAAACAAAATAAATCTAAATGCTAGATCTGTGAGATCTACACAGACACTGGCCTGATGTGGAATCTGCTGCCAGGCCTGAGACAGCGTGGAAAAAAGAATACACACAGTCACTCACCTGTGTTATACTATTTATACCCTATGCATACTTGGTCACCTCATTGTCATCATAATGAGTTGTGAGTTCGTAGATCCATTTTCAAAACATACAAAATACATAATGTATCAATTGGTATGGTATTTGTTGTTATTATTATTAAAATGTTTGAGAAACCCTGCCTTGTTGCATACAGTGTTGGACTGAAATGGTTAATAAGTCACCATCTTGTAGACTCTTGTTTTATCAACTTTCACAGAGTGTTAACAAAATGTATAACAGAAATCTACATTATATAATATATTCACCATCACTTATGTTCAGCTGACCTCTTGGGTCATTTGTACTCCTCTCCTCTCCTGAAAAAAAAGAAAGTCATAGTCAATAGAACATATTTTTATACTGTATACATACACACATACACATCCAAATTAGTACAAAACTACAAAAAAAAAAAAAAAAAAAAAAAAAAATCACAAATACTGATTATGTTGTTTTTAAATGGCGCAACACGTAAAATTGTGTTTTACTTGTTGGATGTGAGGTAAGTGTCTCCAGACTTTTGGATGAAGACATTGGCCTTGAAGATATGTCATCATAACCTGACACAAACAGAACCAAATTAGTCCTGGAAAATGCATTCCACACCAGATTCATACCACATTAAAGTATTAGGAATCTAAGCCTAATTGGAAACTTCTTAGTTTTACTTCAATTGTTAATAAATTAGTTGTAATTGGGGTTATTGGCTTATTCGCTTAAAATCTGGGATTACTTTAGGCAGAATATATGGAGAGGCATTGTGAGCATTTTACGCAATCCAAGAACTGATCATAGAATCACTGTGCTTACTGGTACTCTCCTGATGGGCTCCTTCACTATCTCCAACATCCTTCCCATGTTGAAAAGGTGGGCGATGGGCTTTCTCAGGTGTCCCTAGATAGTGATGATAGCCCTGGGATACCAACGATCTAGCAAGTCGGGGGAGAGATGCCGATTTCTCCGATGGCAGGAATACTTTCTCTACATGATCTTTTGCAGAAAGTGCCCGCCTGCTATTAATAGATTGAGAAGTTTCATCTGATTGTGACTCGGTTGAGTGTTTAGGACTACTTTGTTGGGTAGGGTGACAAACTTCAGGTTGTGACTGTGGCGGACAAGGGACGACTTCCGCTGTAGGTTTGATATCTATCAACCCTGAATGTTTCGCTTCATGTGAGGGACTTTTTTTCTGCCTGGCTGCTGGCGTTGGCCTCTGAGATTGTGCCTCTGAGTCATTGGTTGGTGGAGTGATGTCTATTGGGAAGGTTTTCAAAGGAGATCCTTCCCTCGAGGATTCTCTAGGTAAGGCCTTGGGATGGCACGTCTTAGATGGACTTGACTTGGGGCTTTGGGATCTGTTTGGACTGAGAGGCCTTTGCTGAAGCAGAACAGACCAATAGGTCTCCTCTCCTCCACTGATGTCCTGTTGTGGTTTGTCTGAACTCTCAATGACAGAGCCGTTCTTCGCAGTAATGTCTTTTGTGTTTGACTCAATGTTAGACGTGGCACTGTATGAACCATCTTGTGCATTTCCTTCACACTTCTCTTTGGCGCTTTCAGGTGTTTTGAGATCAGAGTGGGAGGCATCTATGCGTTCAACGAGGTCTGTAGAGTTGCCTGAACTCGAACTTAAATGTGTTGGACTGCCTGGGCTTTCCTCAACCTTTTTAACTAGGCCAGATTCTGTATATCCTTTCTCCCAGGCAGACTTGATGTCACTATATTCTTTCTCCCAGGCAGACTTGATGTCAGTGATCTGGATGGGCTGGTTTCGTTGTGGACTGCTGGACTTCCTGGGAAAGGGAACGGGGCTCTTCTGGATGTTTGAGCCAAGAGAAGTAGTTGATGGAAAAGTGATGTTTTCCTCTGGCTCTGAAATGGGAACTGGGATGTCCTGGTTGTCTGAGCACAAGGGGGTAGGCGATGGAACGGCGATGTTTCCCATTGGCCGTGGACTCTGAGAATCTGTCGTCGAACCAGTTAAAGAGTCATCCGTTTCTTCACAAATGAGGATTGGTCTGGCTCGATATGTACCATCTTCTTTAGGCAAGGGGCTACTTTCAATTGGCAAAGATCTGTCTTCACAGGACTGAATTGTAATTGTACCCTCATTGTTTGGTTCCATTTGAGTTGCGATTGTATCTTTTTTACTTTCCACGACAAGCACAGTCTGACCATCTTCAGTCTGTGTTGTGATGTTGTCAACAGGCCTCTGTGATTCACTGGTCAAATATGCAACACTGTTTTCTTTCTCTTCCAGATTGAATAACTTATTTGGATCTTTCATCTCTGCTGGTTCCTCTAAACTCGGTGAGGTGACGTTGGTTTCGTTGAATGGGGTGTTCTGTAGTGCGGTAAGTGGCAGTGTAACGGCCTCCAGTGCCTCGGGGCATTCGACATCCTGTTTATCAACATCATCCTCTTGGACATTCACATGAGACTGGAGTGCGTTCGTTTCATCAGCGTCACTGTCAGATTCTTCCTCGATAGACAGCAAGCCCATAATGGGCCAGTCGGCAGGCTTGGTCTCAGGGTGGCCATCCTCCTCGGTTCCTGTCTCCTGGTCTAACACCTTACCTGACTCCAGATCAGTCGAAAAGGAGTTGGACGTTTGAGGGCTATCGGTCAAAAAGGGGTTGGACATGTGAGGGCTATCATGATGAGGACGACAGGGCTGGTATTCATCTGTAAAGGAAACAAAAACATACATAGGATCACCACACTGTCATTTCTTTGTCGTCTTAAAGCTACAATCCGTAGGTTAGATGGTTGTTCACTCCCTGTCCCACAGGGGAGAGATAATTGCAATAATGTCCGACCTACAATAAAGATGGGGGCACATCTATTGTCCAATCTAGTAGATTGTGTGCTTAAAGCTTATAACTGTAGACATTTGTCGACCCTCTAGGTGTCCTACCTGGCAATATATGGGTTGAAAACTTAACATTAAGACGACCACCACCAAAGAATCATAAGGAGACCACCTCCAGAATCAGACTCCAACCACTTTAGATGTACTGATTAAGTAGCATTAACTAGGCCTATAGAGTGGATAAAGCAAGTCATTAAACTATGGTAATTCCTGGAATTGTAGCTTTAAAAACAAGTTAGCTGTGTAGGACTTTCAGAAAGTATACCACTGTGTAAAAATAAATAAATCAAACTTAAAAAAAAAAACTTTGTTTTGTTTTTCTATTATTAGAATGTTGCCCTCTATTTCACAGAGAAATATCAATCTGAAAATCCCACATGTGCTATGTATTGAGAAATGAATCAAAACATCACTGTTCACATCCATGCTGTGACAGAAGTGAAACTGTCACTTACGCTGGTTAAGTGCTAAATGAGAGTTTCATCTTCTGCCAGGGAAGACAAACAATGTCGTCTTTCAAAGCAACCGCATGCAACCATAATGCAGATGGAAGCAGATCACCTCTGAAGTTGTTTATCCCCAAACTCAAAAATACCCACACTGCGTTGAACATGCATAAACGAGCAGGTTAGTTGTGAAGAATGATGAAAAGACTTCATGAAGGCCTATGATTTAATGTGTCATACACTGACAAACCCACTTACCCAGTCTACTGTATATGATAGTAATCGGTTGCGGTTAGTTATGATTGATGGATTGGTTGGTTAATCGTTTGCCAGAGTGGTCTTAAACGTCTTACCACCAGAGACCTGGTGTAGGCCAGTGTCTTGGCATTGGAGGTTTGCCTCGCTTTCACAACTGAGACCGCTTTCATTTGCATCTGCTTCTCTGTTTTCAAGTAAAGGCCAAGTTGTGCTTGTAATATTGCTACTTATGGACACATGGTCGACGTCGTCTCCCTTCTCAGACGGAGTGATACGATCCACGTCCGATGAGCTGTGCTCTCTCGTCTCATTCTTGACCTGACACTCCTCACTGTCTGTGGCTGCTGGGGTCTCAGTGGTAGAGTCTAGGTCTAGGGTTATTATTATGACCCTTTTCTTCTGGGTTTCAGGCACGAGCGCAGAAGCACTCGGTACCTCTACGTCTACGGCCTCTAGGCTATCTTTAATGTCGTCTTGTTTTAGGTTAGTAGCGACAGAATTGCTGTGTTCAGGCGGCGACAAAGGGTCTGAAAAACAAGATAATCAAACAAACATACAATGCAAAAAAATAGGTAAGAGCATAGGTCATAGAGCATTGAGCCAGCCGAGAAGTGACGCATTCTTCGCTGAGGGTTGAAAATATTGTTTGAGTTACGGCGAGTGGGCTTTCCACTCACTTTGCACGTAATAGGATAATGTAAGCGAGAATTTGATTTGCGATTATATGTATCATTAAAGGTAATTTGGAAATCAGGTTTTCTGGCCATATACTATTTTCAGATTTCGCAGAGCAGCTTAGTCCTTTTGGTGCCTTGCACAGTAATAGGGTTAACTAATTGTATGAGCATAGGTTCATTCATTCAATTCGATGTGAACATTATGTAACTATTTCTAGCCTTGCTTTAGTTTACACCCTCGAGTCGAGACTACAACCTTTTCTGTGGGTTTGCATTTTATCATATAAAAATATTCCCTCCAAAACATTGCACTCAAAGCCCTTGTGAAACATTTGCCAGTCATGCAGGACAGATTAAGGCTTTGGAATGCATTCTCTGTGTAATCCCCTACTCGGTCTGGCAGCCTTGTGTACTCCAATATCCCTTCGCTTTGGCAACCCCTTGGGAAAATATCCTCAATGGTCCCAACTCATTAGCTTATTTCAGAGTAAGTGTGACTAAGTACAACTCTGGCACAAACTAAAATGCTGGATGCGTTGCTTGCCAACTACAATTTAATTGTAAATGTAGGAATATACTAGAGAAAGGTTGTTTCTAGGGCTGCAACAATTAATCGATGAATCGTAATCGAACCGACAATTCTATTAGTTGTGAACTAATTTAATCACAGATTAATCGCATCGTCAACTAATCACTGGAGTTTTTGTAATTTATCATGAGAGTTTTCCAGTGTTACGTGTAACTAAACTAAAGAGCAGTGATCCATCTCTCTGCAACTACATAGCAAAATGACACATAATAATGATTATAGTATCAAGAATATTTTTAAATTAACTATTTGAGCTCAGTAGCGTACTGTTCCTTTTGACAGTATTCTTCAATCAAATGTATGCAGTCAGAATAAGCCTAAAGACAAGTGAGTCACTTTAATGAGTTGCCTTAATTAATTCATTAGTAAAATGAAAAGTTAAAATAATCGGCCAATGAATCCGTTATGAAAATAATTGTTAGTTGCAGCCCTAGCTGTTTCCTTCAACGTGAACAGGAAAACATATTTACTGTACATAGGAATAAGTTATTATTACAAAATAATATTCGTACAAAATCCTGAAGGGTCTACTCTGCACCCTGCCAATAACTGTGGCTGCTGGCCATCTGCAAACCTGAGGCACACCTGAAGCACATGCCCGGGTTACGTCATAAATACAAAAACATAGGCCTACAGTATACAGCCTATAAGCTGTGTACAGTGTTTAAGCTCCTTATTAGAGCCATTAACATAACGAACGGTGCTCAGACAGCACTTCAGAAGCCAGGAACAGGTGTAGGCTATAGACACACATGCAGCCAAAGCAACGCGTTTTTTCGACGTAGTGTTCTTCCGCAGACAGCATTGCGACGACTCTTGCCACACTTACATTGATTTGCACAGCCAAGGCTTTTGCCATTTGTCCACTGAGCGCTCCGTTGTTCCGTTTAAAAATGTAACATAACATACCATTCGTTACACATCAGGACAAATGAAATGAGCCGACTGCATGATTATTAGTGACGGATTTGTATTCCGTATGAGGTTTAACCATGTGAACCCTAGCGTCTGTATTCTAGGAATCCCATGATAGGAAAAACACTGTTGAAAATATCACAACTACAAGCCAACGATGCGTTGCGTTGCAATGCATTATTGGGCATGTAGATGCGCTTTTTTTGGCATAGAGAATTGGTTGAAGAATTGAAAAAAAAAGGAGTGGAGGGACCCGGGCCAAAGACGTTTATAGGATTCAAGTGGTTAAATACAGTAGGTTATCAAACTGATGTGTTTCTGATGTGTTTCGTTCTTTTAAGAACTCACCTTCACTGGGTGATCCAACCATGAATCCATTGCCCTCCAGCAGCTTCTCCGAGGTGTGATTGGCATTGTTGAATGGATTCTGTCTTGCCTTCAAAAGGAGTTCAATATACTGAATTCACATACACACTAAATATAACTTAAACATGTGTGTGTTGTGTGTGTGTGTGTGTGTGTGTGTGTGTGTGTGTGTGTGTGTGTGTGTGTGTGTGTGTGTGTGTGTGTGTGTGTGTGTGTGTGTGTGTGTGTGTGTGTGTGTGTGCGCACACACGTACAGTACGCATGCAGACATGCACGGATGCACACATGATGATTATATTTCCACTGACCTTTGTGGGTGACGGCAATACTGGTTTATCTGGGCCTTCGAATGGATTCCAGTTTTGATTCCTATCAGGATGAATAAAGAATGCATTAAGGTCCTTTCAGATGGGTATCAATTAACGTGTGCCATGCAGGGATACACATGCAGATCACACATGCCAACGGAACGACACGCTCAAGACATGTGGTCAAACATGCGCTGCTCCCGTGCTTATGGTTAGGGTCAGGTTGGGGTTTGAGGTAGGTGGTCGGTCTATTTACAGTAGGAACAATTAGTAAGTCTACTCTAAACTATAGCCTGTGTCCATACAGATGTTGTTGCCTGGATAAAACAGGTCTAAAAAAAAGTAGAATTCAATTCAAGACGTGAATTCAATAGAATTCGCATCTGGTCAGTCACATATGGAAAAAAAACTTTATATACAAACTCTTGAAAGTGGCACCTTTCATACAAGCCACTTTAAAAGAAAAATACTATGGATCTTATATCTGTTTTGGATGTCATATATAATTCTTATAAATCACAAATTATATATGTTTTATATACTGTATATGTTTCACTTTACAAAGAAACACTATGGATCCTGTATTAACTTTATTCTGTTATGAAAGGTGCCACTTTCAAGAGTTTGCATACAATGTTTGGGGTCGCTTGTGTGCATGAAACGATTTCACAGGATGAAAAAAACATGTGTTATTGCCCCTTAACTTCTCGCACGCAAAGAAAAAAAAACTGCAGGTCTCATTGAAAATGAATTACTATCTGCCTCACACATCACCTGTTTGAAAGGACCTTTGAAAAGATTCCTGGTCTACAGACGTGCACGTTCAAGTGTGTTTTACACATTATGCAAAAGGACATCATTTTGGCAAAGTATCAGTTAATTAAAAATACATCAGCGTAGTGTTTCACTACAAATTACAGCATCAGCTACTTCAGGGAGCAGGCGTACTGTATGCCAGAGAGCCAACCTTGGCTTCAGTCCAAAAAGCAGGATTAAAAACAAGTTCCTCAGTCCTCACTTGCGTTTGACCGAGTCTGACCACTCCTCAGAAACAGAAGAAAACACGAGCATGTGAGATCTGACCTTCCAAGACGATTATAAAGAATCCAGGGGCCTGTTGCAAAGTATCCATTTGCTTGTTTGTTAGACCCTTGTGCCTCCCCCTTTTCAACCACACTCATAATCTGCTGCCATGCACTGCTCTTTCTTGCGCAGCATGTGATGGACCTCATCAGAGCGGAAAAAGATCATATGTTTTCTGAGCTTTATCTCCCTATAAAACACATAACACTGGCAGCATTTAGTTTGTGGGATCCCATGACATGTAATAAGACAACATTGAAGTAGAACCCAGTAATCATAATTTGTAATGCAAATGTTTGATGATTTTATTATTCAGTAAACATGATTGTTTGTGCATATTGTGTTAAGAAATCTCATCATGCTGCGTCAAAAATCACAGAGTTGTACTGTAGTCTAGGTGCACTACATGCTCTGAAGAATGTACATTATCCGCACTTCCTCTATTGTACAGTATGGCATCTCCAAGTGTAGCACTCAGACGAAACAAGCGGAAACAAGCTTCCTTTTTAGCTTATATGTTTAACCCTAGGTCAGGATTTTTGCATAACGTCAAGTAGCAATGTGTAAAAGGGTTTAGAGCAGTGACATAGTTGTATCAAATTGAAATGCTTGCGCTCTGGACAGCCATGCTGCAGTGTTTTAACTGTAAATATAAAACGTTCATAAAAAATCATGTTTAGATTAACAGAGGCTTGCTCTGGATATTAGGCAAATGTTTACCGGTACATCTCGCATCAGATCCGTCAGGGGAGTTTTATGAAGTATCGATTTGTTCCGCAGCTTATTAAGTTTCATGATATCAATTAGATTTTGTTGTCTGTGACAAATAAGTGAAATGCACTGTCAACTGGCAAGAAGTAAAAGAGTAATATTATGTAGTAATACTATGTGACAGCAAAAGTAGTGCAACGATATTACACTGCCAAAATGGGTAATATGTAATATGTTTCTCTGCCAAAACACGCTCCATTAGTTATTACAAATGAGCTTGTTGTTGCATGCAAAAATAGAACAGATTTACAAGTCATCAACAAATAACAACAAAGATGCACAGTAGCTTGCAGATCTAAATCCACCGCAGCATTCTGCACACATGATGTACTCTACAAGTTGTTGCAGTTGTCACTATAAACAGATTGTGTTGTACATATCTATTCGTTTGCGGAACTTGGTAAAGTAATGAAATAATATGTAAAATACTGCTTTTATTATATTAATTGAAATCAAGAGTAATATAATATACTGTACATATTATATTATGCCCTACACACCAAGAATAGGGATAATACAACACATAGGGCTCGATTTTGGTTACATTAGCCCTTATACGCAATTAACGCACTTAGCATTGGGGAAGAGGCGTTCTCACACTAAAGTTGGTAATTTCGTTACCATGCCATCTCCCTTAAACACCTCCTATACCGTATCCCGTTACATTATGCATAGGTGTGGTTTGGGCGTTTTTAGCTTTCATCCAATCCGTGTTGGTCTTGCCATTCCCTTTAATTCATCCCATATCTATTTCCCTTATCCCTTCTGCTATACTGCCTACTCCTCAGTCGATCGAGCTAAACGTAACTGTCGGGGTTTCGGTGGGCCGCGTTTCCACCGAAATCCCGACAGTTACATTTTGCTCGATCCCGCATCGTAGAGAAGACCTACCCACATATTCTATACAGCATCTGAGAGAGTGGTGTTTGCCCGTCACGCTGCATTTTGAAATGTAAAAAATGGTCCAGAATTGACCAAGAAATGAATGATCAAGAAAGTTCTTGCCGAAAAATCCCGACTTTTTTTTGCAATTTACAGCATTGCGTCACAAGTTAATTAATGTATTTAATTATATTATATACTGTACATTACCTAAACACAAGGAAGTGACCGACAGCAGGCAATCTACAGCTGTTTATAGGACAATCCAGAAATAAGGAGATGAATTGAACTGGCGCCTTTCCACATGGAGTCGTGGACATCTCCAAGGCACACAGATGCCCGCACCGTGCGCACGTGGCTCTGCCTTCTCATATGGGTTAGCGGGTGCTTTGAAATCGCGTTATCTAGTTCCCAAATCTATTTGACGAAATTAGCAACTTAAGGGACTGCGCGACAAACACGCCTATGACCACACCTCCAGTCACAAATAAAGGTGTCGGCATAAAGAATAGTGGCGCTAAGGGAAGAGGAAAGGTGACGAAAATACCAATAAGGGAATTTGTTGCGGGTTTCGGGTAACGTTAGGGACATCGTGTGGAGCGAAAATCGAGCCCATAGTGTACAACAACACTATTTTTTTTATTTTTAGACAGAGCAATACCTTACACTACTCATTACTGTGTAAAGTAATCATTTTACAGTAATACTTTACTAGTAACTTGTTACTGCCGTGTACTGTACTCTGGCCACAAGTAAACACAGTAGCCTATGCACTGCAGTATACTGTCAGCTGGCAAGAGCATAAGATGGGGGGAGTCAAGAGTTCGAGTAGACATGTGTAACTCTCATGACCTCTTATGTCCAAAATTCACTGGAATATTGGACATAAAAAATCATGTTAAGGAGCTGAATAACACTGAGACTTGAACACTGTTTTACCTTTTATCACTGCTCTGCTCTTGTGGCTCATCGATGAGCCCTGAAAGCTCAGGAGGGACGAACACATCGTGGTTGGCACTGCTGACCAAGCTGGGTCTTGCGGGCCACATCTGGGACAGCTCCACTAGAACAGTGAAGATCAACAAGGAGCCTTATCACTTTGTGCTAATCTGAATATTCAAGCACATGGATGTTCTCATTATGTTCTCATTATAAATAGCAAATCCATCACAAAATAGGAAAGCATCACATTCAAAGTTGGACATTATCTTTCAGATTTTGCGCGTGCACGCACGCGCACGCGCACACACACACGCGCGCACACACACACACACACACACACACACACACACTCTGCACTACAGGCCTAAAGAAAATAATGTTCATAAGCTCCTCTAATCATACATCATTTCAATCAAGAGATCATCATCAGGAACTAGGTATATACACTATTTCCTGATTCAATTCTTGAGCAAAAGATTTGAACTTGGGTAAGAACCTATTTTGTAAACTGTTGTTTGCCCTGCACCTGTTCACATGGATGTGTGCACATTTCCTCTTTATTGTTTCTTTAGTTAAAAACAAATTAAAGCAAATAATATCTGTTATGTATAAAAGAATGCAGAAACCCATTAGTCATAATCAGGGGTGGACTGGGAGCTCAAAACGTACCGGGCAATTTTGTCTCAGAGCGGCCCTCAGAGCGGCCCTCTGAATCTTTGTGGGGGCTCCGGGGCCTGAGCCCCCATGAGAATTTAAGACATAAGGGGCTCTGGGGCTCGGGCTAACTAAAATTAGTTAGTTAGTTTTAGTTAACTATAAAAACCCTGCAATAGGCAGTCTCATTTGAAGAGGACAGAGGGCCGCCAGCACTGATTCGTGGGCCGGTTTTGTGCAGATTTTTTTTTTAATTAAAACACGACATTAACGGCCCCCGGGGGGGGTCGGCCCACCGGGAAAATGCCCTGTATGCCAGACTGTCAGTCCACCATTAGTCATAATAGTAGAATTAAAAAAAGTAGTTAACAATTAACACTATTTAATCCAATAACTCCTAGTAGACACTTGAATTGTCCATTGTGCACCTACCAAATAAAGAGATTACTACAGCCTGGCACACAAGCAATTTGTGTTCTAAAGACTGTTTCAGTGCTGGGCAACACCTGCATGTGTGTGAGACATTTAACATTCAACCACACTGTGCTTTTGTTTGTTTTCCATTTGGATATGTCTACTCAGTACACATGCCTGGGAAGGATCTCACCAATGGGTATTTTCGTGAACGTTTCTCCTCTCGAGGGCCGAACGACAGAGAGTCATCATTTTGTTTCGTCTGTTCAAACCTTGGTTTGTAAAGTCCTTAGAGACTGTAACAGAAATGTAGGGCTACAGTATACCTTCTCCTTTACCTTTCTCCTGAGTGAATAATATTTAGAGACAGAGTGCTGTAGCATGGACCTACAGATGGTCTGCCTCAGGGAGGCTCTGATGATGTCGGAGCCATCGATGTGCTCCTGGTGCCGCTGTGCTTTGGTCTCGTAGAACCATTCTCCCGTCATGTATTTGAGCTGACCTGGGTCAGCCACTGTGCTCTGCAGCGTCCTGTGTGCAGGGATAAGCAACGTGGTCAGTACTACAGTGTACCTGCTTGACTTAAGTTATGAGTGAACTGTATTGGAAGAGGAAAAAGAGACAAGATGCAACGTCGGTGGTACTTTGTTGTGGGAATACGAATTGATATCAGTAATGCTTTCATCCATTTGCCATGACATATTCATTAATTATTAACCAGTGGTCATGATACTAAACTGGCATGTGTGTGTGTAATTAGTCAACTGGAAGATGCGATTGTGACTAATCTGCTATGCACAATACATTCCACTAAGAACAGATGTTCGCCCCAGTGCTGCTGGAGAATATTAATTGAACTGAACCTTTGACTCTAGATGTGGCGACTCTTTTAATTCTGGGCATCTGGACTCAATTGACACAAGTCACAACAAAATGTGATGCAACCCGTTGTGAGCTTGGCTGTTTTTAGCAAAGAGATCTTGTACCTAGGGGGGGAAAAGGAGAGGACCAAGCATATAGAACCCTGGCCAAAGGACCCTGGTCACCTAAGTACAGGGTTTACAGTAAGTGGTTAATGAAATGAAAGTGTTGAACTGACTTGACACGCTTCTCCTCGGCATGCTTCAGGTCAGTATCTCGCTTCAGGACATCCCTGATGATTTCTTTCTCCTCGTCCGTCAGGAAGCTCAGGTCGATCATGGCGATCCAACTGTTAAATTCCAACGCAAAAAGAAAAACAATCACAGGTCCTCCTGGCCTATGCTTCCAGGTGTTGTCTTGTTGGATAAATGCATTCAACACAGCTCATAGATCTCCTCCAGTGGGGGCCAGGGGTCACCCCATTGATAACAAACGCCCGGTATGTCCAGTATGTCTGTGTCCACTCTTTGAGAACGCTGCTGGTGCTGAGATATCCTGCGATTCAGCTGGAACAGCCTTTTACTATGGCAATGCTGGTTCTTCGTTGGTCGCCATTGCTGCACTTTAAAGCAACAAGACAGAGTCAGAGTTAGTTGCGGCATTTATTTCACTCGCACATTAATACATTGTGTACACTCTGCATCATGTCATTTTCCCCACATTGGGTAGATAATAGATATCCGTCATCTGTGACGAAACGCAGGATGCGTTGAGACAGGCTCAAACGCTTCCACCGAACAGGTTGCAAGTCAGAAGTTCTGAAAAGCCTCGCTAAAATCTGTAGTGGTTTCTTTCTTATCTCTTCAAATGTCTGTTAACTTCCTGTGTAAAAGGGGAGGTTATCAGATCAAAGTTGAAAACTTTCAGACCTCGCAAAGGCCTTCCTTATACAGTAACAACTTCATGTTGGCAGTGGCGCCATCAACTGATTGTGAACAAGGGAATCTATCCTGGGGACCACTGTTGTGTATGGGCTATGATTAGTGTGTTTGCAACACTTGTGCATCACGTGTGTATACATACCACTGTTTCTCAACCAATGGTCCCTTGACTACTAATGCTATTACTAATGTTTCAACCAAACAATCAGTGAACTTCCCCCTCTTGAGATTCTAACTCCACTTTTCTGTTGAATTTATTCACCTCCAACTTGTCGGTAAATGTGACGACATGGATGGCTGGTTCAGTTCACTGTTTTTCAACTAGTGGAAAGACATGATGTATACGGTCAAACAACATCAACATGCCAGAGTGAAGGATTGTGCATTGTTAAAGGAATAGTTCCGATTTTTTGAAGTTAAGTTGCACGAAATACTTAATATAGTGGTGTCAATTGTATTAATTGATGACTAGGGCCACAGTAAAAGTAAATAAATCCAAAAAACTAACTTCCTTTGTATTGTTGACCCATTTCTAAAATATTAGCACATCCTTTTTGACCTCTCCATCACAGGGAACTATGTTTTTGTGTCCATATCACTATGCCCAAAAAGTAGTTCCATGTGATAGGGGGTCAAAAATGAACAACAGAGTTCCTAATATTTTAGAAATAATTCAACAATACAAATTATCCCTTTAAGACGAAAGAGTTGTACCATACAAGCACTTCTTTCTCTGTGTGAAAACATGTGAGCCAAGCACAGGGATCAAACACTTTTCCATCCAGTGTATCAAATCGTTAGATTGCGAAGTACAAGATAAAGCATGCCTCGGCAGCACCCAGATAATTTTATTTAATGAAGGGCTGAAGGACACGCGTTCACACCTTAACAAAAAGGTTCACATGCCCGAAACCAACTGCCAAAAAGAGGCGGCCATCCCAGTTATGTCTCTGCTACAGGTTTGTATCCACACAGCTGGTAGGATCGCATGTCACGAGGATCATTTTGATAAGCTTATTTAAGGAATGTGTGCATGTCATGACAACATCCTGATGGGGAAAGTTTGTGCTTTAATCTCTGTGAAACTCCAATGCCAGCTGGTATACTGGTGTACCTCTATACAGCACATCATTGTCTTGGAAAAAAGGAATGCTGCAAGTCCGGTATTCTTTGAAACTTCCTTGATTATTATTAACCACTTAAACCCTACGCACAGTAGTTGACAGGAGTGCCCCAGGGATCTACACTAACGTCTCTTCTGTTGTTGTTGTTGTTGTATACAAGCTTTGTGTGCACTACCTTAATTCACCTATTCACACCCATATGGTGGATGAAACCATGCAACTGGGAACAGATCTGAGATCAGTGAATTGACAACTTGACAAGAACACTTCGCTTGGCACTACCTATCAGGGGGCCTGGTGGGAATCAAACCAAGAACCTCCTTTCCCCAAAACCATTCTAGTAACTGAGCAACTTATTGTATCCTCAGGGTTGCAAATGGAAAAGTTAAGTTATTCCACAAGTTACAATAAGAACTGTATCCATCCATCCATCTTCAACCGCTTATCAATAGTCAGGTCGTGGGGATAAACAGCTCCAGAGAGCTCCCAGGTTTTCAACTGGACACAATATATCGTTTTACATATTCTAATGTTTTAACGTTTTGTGTTAACAAATAGACAAATAGCTCACTTTAACCTTATTGTTACTGCACCCAAACCAGAACCACCTCCATTCATTCACTGTTTTTGTGACTTTTTCTGAGCAAGTTAAGTTCTGAAAGGGAAATGAATGCAAGTGTGACCGGCAGACTCACTGCTCTCAATTAGACTACACAAAACATGATGAGCTGCATGCAGTACAGTTCCAACACCTCTCTGATTAGCTTTGAAACATTAAAAGAGTAAAGTGGTGTTTTTCAACACTTTCTGTATCACAGCTCATTATTTAGTGGCCATTTGAGCCAGAGAGACCACCATTTGATTAAGTTTATACTCTCTCACACACTGAACTTTGAAGTAACTTTCGGTTTTGTTGAACTTGAATTGTAATTCTCCAAGCTGATAGTAAAAATGACATTAATTCATTTACTCAATGAAATGATGACTCAATGATGATCAATGAAACCAAATGGACCCACACAGATCTCTAGGCCTCTTATTGGTTACCAAGTCTCCGTCATTTAGAAGTGGACCGCGTGGACCCCCTTCAAGGACCACAGGTAATCCTCCCAGACTAGCCATAATATATAACTTCCACGGAGGGTGTTTACGTGGATTACGTGGAGTTATAACGTAATCCACGTAAACACCCTCCCGTGGAAGTTATATATTATGGCTACTCCCAGACCACTGGTTGTAAAACCACTGGTGTAAAGATTAGTGGGCGTGAGCAGGCAGGGTAGCTTTCTGAGACATCAGTGATTCAGTGTGTGGAAAGTACATAGGAAAGAAATGATCTGATTCACTTATAGCTGGAGGCTGGCCACGGCTTGTTCCCCAGCCAGGTATTAAAGCTACTAAATTCGTTTTACTTTTAAGTGAAAACAAGTCATAAAGAGAGTTCTCAAATCGCTGACATTCCCTGGATAACTGACAACAAAGAAAGCACAGAACCTGACAGCTCCCATCAAGGCCAAACTTTAATTTTATTCGATTCAGGTTCCACAGTTGAAAAAAGAAAACCTGAACATAATAATACAGCTTTCTCCCCCATTTTTTTGTAAATGTGACTAAAATCGTACCGTGGCACTGTCTGTCCAATGTACAATTTCGTAAACTTATAATTCAGTAGTTTCATGTTTACACTCTCAAGTGTTAAACTAATCATCAACTGAAATAGCACCACTTCATAAAGAAGTCTACACTGTTTTGTCAACAAATGGAGGTCCGTGGCTCAAATGCTGAAGAAATGCTGGTCCCTGGTATCAAAATGGTTGAAAACCACTATTATAATTTATAAATGATAACAAACCAACGTACAGCAACGCAGACCCTACAATATCAACGACACACATTCCTCTGTTGCTGTAGGCCCACACACAGCAGCACACGGTCAACTCATCTTTTAATGAGAAAGATTAGAATGAGAGAGAGCTCACCTGCAGCAGGACCTCCAGATCCAACAGTGGACAGTAGTGAACAGAATCACTACTAGTACTACTATTACTACACTAAAGTCACTGAGGGGGCGGGGCCAGAGCAGCAGGCACCGTAGTGACGTCACAGGAGTCGTAGATTTCACCCTGCGGCGGTGCTGAGCGCCAAGGAACGCATATTATACTTAAAGGAGAACTCCACCCACTTTCAACATTTTACTGTCAGTGGTTTTCAACCTTTTTGACACCAGGGCCCACCATTTATTTAGCATTAGAGCCACGGACCACCTTGGCATTTTTAACCCCCGCATAGGCTACCTTAAAACTAAAGATTTCTTTTGCTTTGCACAATTCCAGGCTGAATTTGAGAAACAAAACAGTCAAGCATACAGATCAAAATGACCATTCATTTTCTACATTTTTTTTTTTTTTTTTAACTCTTGAGAGAGTAAACACGAAGCCAATTGGACCCTGTTGGGTCCATTTGGTTCACTCAACTTTCTTCTCTGAGAGTGGAATAGGTTATTTTTTTCTAAACATTTTATGCAGCTTACATCTGAATTTGCTTCTTGAACAGGGGAGAAGGTGACAGACATCTGTCAATTTCAAATAGGCTACCTCCCTTTGTAATATATTGCTCAAAAATGTAAAAATGCCCGGTGATGTTTTTGTATCATGCACAGCTTGTGAGAATGTGTCACCCAGGCTGAACTTGGTCCATATATGACTCAGTAAGAGAAGCCTCTGTGGCATAACACCATAGTCAGCTACTTTTTCGCCCCTATCCGTTTTCCTGAGGGACACACTAAAACAGTATAATGCCTTGTGTTTTAGCCTCGTTACATTGAATCATGAGGTGCCATTTCTTGTAGGGACCATTACAGGCCACAAGATGGCGCAAGAGCTTGAGAAAATACCAGTCAATCTACTGCCATTCCTTTCTTTGCCATTATGCTGCATGAATTTATTTTCTTGGTAGTTTTGAAATTACAAAAATAAATACAAATAAATTGAAATCATTCATGATAAAAATCTAAACCTGAGCTTTATTTATTGTGGATATCATGTAGGCCTATGCTCAATGGGAAATTGAATAGGCCTACATAGAACCACAATGAAACAAATACCCAGGATATGGCAATAGTTTTTCTGGCACCTCTTGACATTTTGGCACATTTGAGTTACATATTCAATCAATGAAAACTAGTTTCACAGATAAGACTAAAGATAATAAAACCGGGCATTTTAATAGATGGAGTCGGGGATTAGCACTTGATAAACTCGTTCCTCCTATTGCCATTACATTGATAAGTCATTATTTCCCACAAAAATTAAAGTTGGTCACTGTCCCCAACGCCTTGGAATCCAAGACCAATGTGACATATAGGTCTTCTTGTGCCATCCAATGTAATTCAAATGAAGCAGTACTAAAGAAATCAAGAGAAAATCTTTGACCAATGTGTCAACTAATTGTGCAAGTCAATGTAGTCACATTTATGTGCCTTTCTCCAATTGCATCCAAACTAAGGGGAAGTGGCAATGCAACAAAGAGCCTGCTTGTTAGTGGAACAGATCACTTGCCAAGCAGGATGTAGCGCTTATGAGGCGCTCTGTTTGGATGAGCTGCACCTGTGTGCTCTGGACCCATCCTGCTACTAAACCACCCCTCTGTGGATGCTGGGGCTTCCTAGGACCCCAAATATGTTCAAGTTTTATTCCATTTATAGATCTGCAATTAAGACATGTATGGATCCTCCTTATGTCATTCTTATGTCACGCTGTCTCTTCAAAGAAGAAAAGTGTCATTCCCAAAGGCTAAAGCCATTTTGAGTTTAACATCTACTATAGCTTATTAAAAGTAATTGGTTTACAAAAAAAATGTAGCTTTAGCCTGGGTTGTACTGTTCATCAGCTTATTAATTCAGAGACCTGCGAAAACACAATACTGATAACACTCTAGAATAGCATCAGGGAATAAGACAGTTTATACAACAATTGTGGAAGCTTGCAATTTATTGGAAAATCAAAAAACAAAAATATAATCTGTAGGGACAATGCAGAAAATATGCTCAATCGGATGATTAAAGCAGAGCCCCTTTCATGTTCATGCCATCTTTCACGCCGGCATCCCATGATCCACAGCCCCGGTTGACAGGATCACTTTTATGTACACAAAGCACCGATCAACAGTGCTCCATTCTCCTGACTCAACCGCACCTCTCTGCTGTTGACAAAAGGACGCTCCCCGGCCGACCAGCTTGATATGGATAGGGTTTGACCCCACTTACACCTACCGCTTTATGATGTCTCACCACCCCATTGTGCAAAAAATGCCCCAGTGCTTTGCCTGTTGGAAACATGACCCAGGCATGAAAGGGACTCTGAAAACACTCTTGGTTTGGTAAAAAGGGTAGCCAGTAGATCCGTGTTAAATGTTAAAGAGTAAATGGCATGCCAAAAAGCGTAGAATAGCTGAAAATGCAGATTTCCTTTCCAATGCAATGCTGCCTCGATCACAAAATGTAGTGCTTTTGCTGCAATGACAGTCTTCCCCTCGCCAAATTTAACTCGCTGAATTGATGTCGAGTCAAACAAATCTCACCATGTCCATTATACATTTTTCGATGTGACAAATCGTGTCCCAAAGAACTGTACCCAGGCATCATGCAAGTAATGGGAATACTTAGTGCCCCCAACAGCAAAACATCTCATATAATTTCAATTTATATTAACTTATTATTTTTTTTTAACTCTCAGTCACTCTCAAAACCCAATTCTACAATCAATCATACGTATGTAATAAACCTGAAGACCTTCCACAAGGGGAAGTTCAATATCGCTAGTCACCTTTCCTTTTTTTGTGTCATTCTCTCTGCGGGTAATCATAAATAAATACAAACAATACACAAGGAATGTCTACTGCAAACATAATACATAAAAAAAGAAAAGAAAAAAAAGAAAAACATGGTGGTATAAACAGTTTGCCTTTTGTCCTAATTTCAAGGCTGGTTAAATCAGGTAATCATGACTGGCGAAATCAAGTCATCCCCTCTCCCTCAAACAGAGGGGGAAGGGGAAAAAATAAATCAAGCCGTTGTGTGTGTGTGTGTGTATGCGGGACAGCAACCTGACAAATTCTTCCAGATACATACAAGTAAAAATGTCTCCCTTTGGGGTGTTGTGGTCTCTCTCCGTGGTACAGTAGGGGCAGAGTGATCCCCGTGTCCAGATGGTCTTTGAATGGCAGCGTGGCACTCTTCTCTTAGAGAAGACGTGACTTGGATGGGCACAATGTCCACTTTGATGCCTTTTTTTCCCGGAGATGGCTCGGCCCCTATCCCCCTCGTCTAGCCATTTTCATCTTGCGGTTCTCAGAGAGAGGGGAGTTCAGAAAACGGCAAACTGGACGTTTGCTTGTGTTTTTTTTTGTTTGTTTTTTTGTTGTTGTTGTTTATCTTCTTTACTTTGTTGTGGCGATTTCTTTTCAGGAGGCTAAAGACTCCTGCTTTTATGATTACATAAACTGCATCTGGAAAGATAATGACAAAAACACAAAGGTCAGCTTTGTCGTTTGAAGTGGGTGAAAGTGACAAATCCAGGCCTCACAAATATGGCCACCAGTTAAAAAGAAAAATCCCTGCCACATCATGTATTACAAAAAGAAGAAAACAGAAAAATGCATGACTCATATTCACACATCTGTGAGTTGGTGGAGGGTATCACATTCTGGACAAAGAATCTATATTAAAACATAACCTTTAACACATGAGCTAGTAGATGTCAGATCATGTCATGTCACATCAGATCACACCATGCTGGTCAAGCCTGAAGATATAGACACACAAGAAAATGGGTGTTCCACACACACACACGATATTCCACAGGACGCTCTCAAGAAGGAAAATACCGTAAAAAGGCCCCTTTCTCCCGCCCCGAGAGAGAAAAGACACGAAAGCTTGTCCGAGTGTACAAAAGGAATATTCTACATTCTTAACAGTTAAGGACCCATAAAAGTTCATTACTGTTTGTACAGTGAAGTCTCCGGAGATAAATCACCAGAGGGGTTTTTTCGTGTCGCTCGCTACAGAACATAAATGGAAATGTGTCTCGTGTGGCTGTGCTGGACAGTGTTATTGGCACAAATAAAAATCATCCGTCACATGACAGTCAGTGCAAACCCACGGCAGTTAATGAGTAACAAACTACATTGACATGCTGTCTGCTGACGGACGACGTTCTCAGCACTCAAAAACAATAAAGCGCAAGAGGACAGGCTGTACCTAAAAAAAGATGGTTCTATAAGAAATGCTGGAGAGAGAGCTGTGCAAAGGGGTCCTTCCCTGCTTCTCTGAGAGGAGTGTGACTGGAGAGACTAGAGGCTGCGGACAACTGAGAGGACAGGTGAGAGGATGACCCACATACAGGCAGTGGTAGGACGTAATCAAGTACTGCAATACAAGTACGTGTGAGGTTATTATTTTTCCCCTTCTACTTTTACTTCTACCCCAGCACATCGGAAAATGTGCTTCTAACCCACTTTTTTGTAGACATTTTGACAATGATGATCGATCAAGTAAATTTTGAATTCCAGACTTATTCTGTTACAGCATATTTCTACATTGCAGCATTGATACTTTCATTTAAGCAAAACATTTTGTACTTTTCAACCACCGCACACAGGACAGCAAATGGATAGCCGAGGACAGGAGAGCAACGAGATGCTAACGATGCAGAGGAGGAGGGAAAAAAACAACAACTCATGCACACATAATGGATGGAAGAGGCCGGCAATCTTTAAAAAAATTATACATTTGCTTGTTCCGAAGCCAGGGGGCAGCACAAGAACAGTACGACTGCTACAGCCAGTTAGATGACACCCAATTAGTTATTGTTGAAACCAATCAGACTGTTGCTCATGTCAACCTCTATTTCTTTGGACTTCACCTTTCTGACTGCTTTACTTAATCTCAACTAGAAAGGCAATATTTCATTGATCTAGTTTTGCTCCTTGATCATCCTATTCAAAAGAATTAGAATAATTGCCAAGATCATACAGTAACTGATACTTGGAGGAAGGAGAGGTGAGAAAGTCAGCCATTACCTGGGCACCAGGGGTAGTAGCGCCAAAGGGGTTGGCTGGCCTGATGGCAGGCTGGCTGTACATCATGGTGGGTTGGGTCATCATCATGGAGCCCATATGAGGAGGCTGAGGGTGAGAAGACATCAGAAATAAGTTAGATCTACAACAACCTGAGGAGGAGGAGGAACTGGGCTGAGTATATTGTGTTTCAAATCTTTTGAAAGGATTCATCCTTAAAAAAAAAAGGCTCTACCCAGTTTGGGAAACTGTTTGGGACATAGATCAGTACAGCAGTAAATAACACCGAGCATATGCAGGGTGGGTATCAGTAGTCGTGTTCAATACATGCAGTTTCTTTTCTGCAGAGTTAAAAGTCTGTGTGGTAGGAAAACACGTTTATATGGGTTGTTTAACCCTGAATAACATTGCATCACATTTATGGGGGTTGTAGAATACTGAATAACTTTACAGCACCATCTACTCCTACAGCACCATAAACAATGGGCCGCTTTCATCTGAATTAAAAACTAAAATAGAAATTGCACCTGGACCATGTAATCTGCAGAATGAACACACTATGCCACTCTGCAGGTGGCACACCTGTCTCCCACTGCCCTCAAAATATTTTTAGCCGC
This sequence comes from Benthosema pterotum, assembly GCA_039105355.1. Lineage (NCBI taxonomy): Eukaryota > Metazoa > Chordata > Actinopteri > Myctophiformes > Myctophidae > Benthosema > Benthosema pterotum. The sequence continues at coordinate 15,686,329 of CM076975.1, read as the reverse complement.
TGTTCCTTGTTAGTCAGATGTTCCATGTAAAGCAGTGTTATGGTGCCTCAGTGTCTGTCAGATGTAAGCAATGATGTTTTCCCTCCCTAAGAGTAGATGGAAAATTACTCTGATTAAGGTGACACTAGCAACTACCGGACCTGTGCTGTTTCCCACTGCTCACTTGAGTTTTTTTTTTTTTTTTTTTAACTATAATAATAGTTCAATAGAACCTCATTGAGGCCCATCTCAGAGCTCAGAAATGACAGATAAAAGGAACGAACGGCTGTAGAGCACTCATGTTGTGGGTTCGATCCCAGGTAGGTCACCACCAACTCACAATGGTAGGTGTTGTGCTACACCTCACGTTTCCAACCTCCCACAGGTGTAGTGCATTGAAATGCGGACAGAGTTTCCCGTTTTGGGCCGATACCAACAATAAGCTCCTCTGACCTTACTTGCATAATGCTCTGCCCTAATACCTAAATAAGTAGTCCGGGATTACTGCACCCACGCTTCAAACAACTATGTAGAATCATAATCAGATGTACCATGTTTATTCCGGAGAATCTGTACTACAAAAAGGGTGGTGAAAATCCATGTTGAAAAGATGCTCCCCTGCCAACTCACCATTGAATATCCCATCATGCCCGTTGGTGTAGTTGCAGGGAACGCCATGACAGATGGTGCCTGGGAACACACACACACACACACAATATTACTACAGAATCAGGACTCTTTCCACATACGAAAGTATTCATGAACTCAACTACTCTGAAAGGGGAAAGGGGACCATCGTGCTCGGTACGCTCAGTCTGAAATGGCCTGTAGACAGGGCAAAATTGTTTCATACCAATACCAAAGAAGAGCAGCCTAGCTGAAAGAATTAAAGAGACACCAGAGGGAGAGGGATAGAGAAAGAGAGAGATGCAAAAGAAAGTAAAAAAAGAGATTTAGAGGAGGGGGGTGAGGGGTGCACGAGTCGTAGACAGAGGAGGCGTTGCTGACAGGTGCAGGCCCTCCTTGTGGAGCGGAGAGATGAGAGCGAAGACTCTCTCTTTCTCAAGAGATCGGCTCGCTGCCTGTAGCAGCCCCTGCAGTGACAACAAACCCAGATTTGTCTCACACCCAGCCCTCTGGGGAAGTGTACGTTTCATTAACTATTCAGTCGTTGGCGAGGGGAGACGAGGGTGAAGTCAGACGTGACGGCGGTGCCAAATTGTAGCTTTCATCACAGACCGCGTTTTGTTTCAGTGAGATTCAGAGAGGAGCCCTGCTTTGCTGCAGAATGTGTCCCTTTTTTGCAAGGCTTGGGGATGGTTAGACTGGACAGCAAACTCACTGTTCCTGAGATAATGAGTGACTGGACGATGATGATTAAGGCTTGCGGCTGCAAGGCATTAGGGATTGGGCTTGCTTACGGAAATAACCCGATAAGAGGTTGTGAATCACGGTCCGTTTCATGAGCGACATGAGGCTTTTATTGATTGACTGATTGGGGTTTTATTTAGCGATTAAATTGAGGTGATTTGATGATATTAGGTGATTGTTCCTCTGGAGGTTTCATTCTTTACCACCATGGAGAGATCCAGCTGTCAACTTTGAACAGTGTTTTAGAGTTAAAAGGATAGTTCAGATTTTTTTTAAAGCAGTATAAAATACTTGCCACACAAGCAAAATCAAAATGAATCAAAAACACTAATGTCATTTGTATTGTTGACCCATTTCTAAAATATTAGCACATCCTTTGTTCATTTTTGATCCCTCTACCATTGGGACCTATGTTTTTGTGTCAATATCACTACGCCCAAAAAGTAGTTCCAAGTGATAGAGGGGTCAAAAATGAACGAAGGATAGGATAGAAATAATGCAACAATACAAATGAGGTTAGTTTTGTGGATTCATTTGCTTTTGCCGCCTGGCCCCAGTGACCCCCACAAAATGACCAGAACTACTTAATATTCACAAAAACATAGCAAAACTCCCACTGCGGGTATCTGGCAATCAATTGATACAGTTGACACACTATATTAATTGCAAGTATTTCATACAACTTACGGTTAGTTACAAAAATCTGAACCATCCCTTTAAGGAGAGAACAATTAGCATGGGTAAATACTCTAGGGCCAGATTGACCTCTGACAGGGTTATACAACATGGCCTTTAGTAAAGAGATTCCCAGCAAAAAAAAAAAAAAAAAAAAAACTATGAAACCATTGACAGATGCTTCAAGTAATTAGAAAAACAAAAGCCTCAAGCCTTGTACCAAATGACTCAGTGATGCTTCCTACTGACGTCTCCAGCTGAATTTATACTCCGGCCCAGACCCATCTATAGTTGGTATTCAATCAGTTGCTAATGTTTTTATTTCTTTAGGTTTTACCCATAACCAAAAGAATAAGTATTTATGTGGTTAGATAGGCCTGACCCAAGTGGTGTCAGGCGGAGTCCCAGCGCTCTCATGGCATGGCTGCTGTGTTAAAGTGGTCCCAGAAAGCGCAGTGCGGCTGATAGAAGTGGGAGTGCTCACTCGACTCGACAATGTGGAGCAGATGTACGTGAAGCGGTTAATATCAACCAGTGCATGCCAGCGTTGGGTCAGGGAGCAAGGAACCATAATGTACTGTAAATACAGTAGTGTTGAACTTACGTATGGGTGGAAATACATGCCGCTCTGAAAGTGGGGCCCCAGAGAACAATTACACAATGCAACAGATAGATATTAAAACAATCACTAACAAACAAACAAACATTGATAAAATGACAGACAACAACACATAAGACGACAGACAACAGCACATAAGACGCAAAACAGGGCAGTGTAGTTCTGTACCCTATATAGCTTTCGGAGAGATAGTGGAATTATGGTGGTTAAAGGCCAACGTTGAATGCCTGACCAGATTCCGCCAGATGGTTTGCCAGTGTTTGTCTGAAAGTGGCTTCAGTTGACCGGATTCCGAAAGTGCCCTTAGCCTGTAGGCCAGGTGGAATACATGATGGCTCGGGCCGAAATAATACTCGGACCAGCCGAAATGTGGCGACATTGAGACAAAGCATCCGAAAATTGCCAATCCACCACCTGCAGATCTCGTTAGCCCCAAATGGTTCTAATAGAGGGGAAAAAGAAAGAAGTATCCATACCATTGACGCAGGGTTCCACGTGGTGGAGGGGGCCATCTTGGGTTGCCAGTTGGTTCCACCTGTGAGTTTCCTCTCGCCAGGCTGACTCCAATGCATGTCACTGGAAGAAAAATAAGGAATCCATAAGGTCGGTTCACATGTAGCACTAGCATGGCACAGAATGGAGGAATTTTCTAAATTAAAAATACTTACTTTTTAGCCGTACCGTTGCCAATTCCCAGATCTAATTGGGGGGGAAGAAAGCAAGAAAATTAATTCACAAACCCAAACTGTGCACTGTATACAAATAAATCACCAATAAATGTATGAATCACATCACAAATTATGTCATTCCAACATGTCTTGAAAAGGTACGTTATAATGGAAAATCAGTTAAATCAGTGGTTATCAACCCATGGTCCGGGGACCACCAGTAGGGATGGGTACCTTTCACCTTTGAATCGATACGATACGATACTCGATACCTGGGAATCGATCCGATACCAGAAACGGTACCTATTTCGATACTTTTTAAATTAAATATTATATATTTTACACACCATAGCAATGGTTTGGTTGAATCATATCTGAAATTATATAATGTATGATGACTATCTTTATGGTGACTGAGATGCATTTGCACTACTGAACTCTTCTAAGCAAAGTAGGCAATAAATCACACAGGCAAAAAGTAGCCTTCCATGGGGCGGCATTATTATTATTATTATTATTAGTCTTTCTAGAGTGCATTTGAGTATATGCTGTATATAGCCTACTATAGTTTCAGCTAATTCAATGAATAAGTAGCTATAATGCAAACTGTATTGGAGGAAGGGGGACCTCAGGGTGAAATGTAGAAAAGGGGGCATCTATGACAAGAATCAAGAGCATTATTATGCATGTCACAGGAATCAAGGTAGATTGCTCCCAATATGTTTTGGTGTGGATTTCTCCTTTAACCACTGTGGAAAGTCCCCACTAATTAGTGCACCTGCTGCACGAAGACACTGACGAAAGAATGCGCTCCATATTTCCATAGAGTTCCATATTAAATTTTTTGAGATTTGAAAAGGCCATGTTGACTCTTTTCCCAACCTTGAAAAAAAAATCAGGACTTCCCAAGAAACCATGTGAGGTAAGGTTTCATTTAATGTATCATACATACTGATATCACCATTCCCCAGTGAGCTATAGCCTTTTCAAATCTCAAAACTAACACGGAGAGCCGTTCTTTAACATTGAAGTCAAGCGGTCCAGCGGACCCCCCCCCCCCCCCCCCCCCCTTCGCATGGCCAGGACACATACACACACGCTGAATTGCACAACATTACCTCTCTCTCTCTCTCTCTCTCTCTCTCTCCTCTCTCTCTCTCTCTCTCTCTCTCTCTCTCTCTCTCTCTCTCTCTCTCTCTCTCTCTCTCTCTCTCTCTCTCTCTCTCTCTCTCTCTCTCTCTCTCTCTCTCTCTCTCTCTCTCTCTCTCTCTCTCTCTCTCTCTCTCTCTCTCTCTCTCTCTCTCTCTCTCTCTCTCTCTCTCTCTCTCTCTCTCTCTCTCTCTCTCTCTCTCTCTCTCTCTCTCTCTCTCTCTCTCTCTCTCTCTCTCTCTCTCTCTCTCTCTCTCTCTCTCTCTCTCTCTCTCTCTCTCTCTCTCTCTCTCTCTCTCTCTCTCTCTCTCTCTCTCTCTCTCTCTCTCTCTCTCTCTCTCTCTCTCTCTCTCTCTCTCCACACAGCCTACACACGGAGGGGACTTGTGATCAGCAGAACATTTCCACGCAGAGTGGAACTTTTTGCAAAGCACTAAATGTTCGTCTAGTTTAGTCAACAAAAAACACGCGGTCTTTGTAATTAGTCAACCAGCTGTTCTATCTTGTCAGCGTCAGTCCTTCTGCTCGCTCTTTGCTGTGCAGTGGCACAGAATGACAGTAGCCTACAAAGTATCGAAACAAGGCACCGTTCATTTTGAAGTGAATCGATCCCACTAGGTACCGCTATGTCCCAATCGATACCAGTATCGGTATCGCTCACGGTACCCAAGCCTAACCACCAGTGGTCCCTGAGAGGATTCCAGGTGGTCCCCAGCTAAATGATGGGACAGCTGGTAACCAAATGGACTCTTTAGAGATTTGTATCTCTTGAGAGCATAAAATGGACCTGTCAGGATCCATTTGGTATCATTCTATGCTCTCAAGAGTTAAATTACATTTAATTATCTGAATTACTTAATTTTAATAGATTCTCGTAAAATCGTGGAACTTGGAAATCCTTAGTTTGGGGTCAGAGAGACTAAACTCAACATCAGATGGTGGTCCATGGCTAAAAATGAAGAACAAATAGTGGGCCCTTGTATGAAAAAGGTGGAAAACCACTGAGTTAAATGGATAACGGGTACTTACTGCCAACCAGGTTGGCCAGTGAGGAGTCCAGGTCGTCCGACACCAGCTTGCTGGGATATTGGGAGCTGAGGTTCAGGCCCTGACTGGGTGAGTTGGCCACTGTTGGTTTCAGCAGGCAGCCTAAAATATCGTCTTAAAGAAAATGGGGACAGGACGTCGGGGAAGGTTTGGGGCCACAGACCAGGTGAACACAACACATGAGGACGACAGAACGAGGATAACAGAACCCCACACACACACAAACAGAAAACATGTACACAATACCACAAAACAACAACAAGAGGACAGTCAGTGAGAGGCAAAGCAAGTGGGACTGAGAGAAAAACAAAAAAAAAAAAAAACAATGATACCAAGACTGTGTAAGATGAATGTGTGTGTCACATCAACTCACCCAGTCATGCATATGCCATGCAAAAGCCAAGGCCCCAGAGTGTGTTTTACCCCGTGACGAGGAGGAAGAAAAGAATACATAGAATTGTGAGATGGTAAGCAAAAAACTACAGCCCAAAACCACTCTGTGAAGACAATATGAATGTGAAGTAGTAGAACTTCCTCTGGACTAATTATAGTTAAGACTGCCGTGAGCACTTCCTTGAACTACTGTCAACAACTATTGAGATAAGTCAATACGGTACTTCTCTGAAATAGTTGAAATAGTGAGCCTCTGTGCAGATGGATATGCCAACACTGTCCCAATAGCAGATGTCCAAGTGTGTTATGAATTAAAAATCGTTCAAGGCATACCATCTAAATGATAAAACAACCCACACTGGTTAATGTTCACACCAAATCCTAATAGAACAGTAACTTTATGCTGAAACAGCATAAAGTACCTCATAAAGTGTTAAGGAAACTGTATATGCACCATGTAAAAGGGATATACCAGTGTGCTTAGAAAAGAAAATAATTCCAAAAATGGTGAATCCAATAAGTCCAATAAGTGAAGTTGGCATTATTAGTAATTATTTTAGAAAGAAAGAATGAAACTGAGGTATATTTGAATGGCCAATTGGATGCGAGAAATTTCGGCTTTGTGTGTGGTAGTGCTGTCCAATCAAATACCTGCAAATTTGCCAAATGATGTTCATGGACATAATGGATGCAAACACCTGAGCCAACGGTCTAAACCAAACTCTTTTTCTGAATTCTGGGTTCAAGTAACCAACACACTGTACTCAACTACAACATGTTGCTTAGAAAAGTAGAACATCTAGCAAAACATTGCAGTCAAGCTGAAACCTCATATATCCATATCTGACGTTTTAGGGGAAAACTATTGCTCTACTTTGCCATACTACAGTGAATCAAAAAAGTAGCAGCATTGCATTCTAAGCTTGTAGATGTGCTATTTTTTTGCCAAGTAGTTGTATATTTAAGAATATAAAAGTCTGTTTCCAATTTTTCTATTTTCTACTTTCTCTCACATACTCCCAGCATAGTACCGTTTGAGAACCACCGGCCCATAAAAAAGAAAAAGTGAAGGTATAAAGTGTCTTTCAAATTGTGCCAGTTGTCAACTCAACAGCTCTCAACGACTGCCAAATAAATACTTCAATTCACCACAATACTTCACAGCACATTGATGTTACATTCTGTTTGAGTCATGAACATGACCATAATGGAATGGCTTCAATCTAAACATTCATGGCCAAATCAAACATTTAATGGTAGAAACACAGCAGCAGTTGTATGTAAAGTCAAGCCAAGACTCATTATTCACCAGAGTCAAAGAGCAAACGTACATGCGATTTGTCCCCCAAACCCATAGGTGGCAGCAGAATCCATCAGACCAACTAAGAAACGACTAGTTCCCTGTGAAAAAAGCAAGTCTATGTTTTGTGTGCAGGTCCTGCATAATAATACCAGTCAAGCACCTAATGCAGGTATATTTCTCATTTGGTGTGCAAGTTTAAGAAGCTAACCGACACACTGGCTGGTGATTATTAAAACTATGACTTACCGGTAAGTGGTTAATTGCTTTGAATTTATAACCTCCCTCTTCCCACTGATAATATCTTTAAGCCATTTGTCACAGCTGCTCGGTGCAGTTTATTTGTGATCGCGAAGCCTTATAGGCAAAAGGTAATCAACTGCGATGTTCCAATCCATAAATGCCTATCATTCGTCGACTTAACTTTGTAACGGTGACAACCCCAGGTACTTACCAGAGGAGTCCAGGACCAGGTTGTTGCCATTCTGACCAAACACAGACTCAAAGTCAACGTTAAGGCCTCTGTTGTTCTGGGTGGTCTGCTGGGGGGTCGGGGAGGCTGTGAACCCTGCTGAGACAGGAGGGAAGAGGCAGCAGCGTTAGCCTTATTTTATACACACATAACTGATGTGCAAACATTTTTTTTTAAATAGCCAACTCCATTTTCTTATCTCCCTTAAAGACATACATAGCTATTGAGCCTCTATGATTTTCAAATAAATTGATTTGATTAACTGTGGCGCTCCATAATGACAAAAAACAACAACAACAACAACACCACAACAGACCCAATAATAGAAGACCGGGAGTTCCATTGGATGTACTCGCCCCGGAAGCCGTATGTTTTTTTGACTAATTACTACATGGTTTTCATGACCGCAGAATGTAAACAGCGCAGTGTATCCTTTCAGCAGTTCTGCTACAGCCTGGAGTCATTTATTAAATAACCACCTCTGCAGTGAAAACACAGGAGTTCACTTTATTAATGCAGATATAATTTAACCACCGGAAACCTGCTTCAAAAATATTACTCCGTGATCCCTGTTCTCCATACAGGGATGCTAGGTTGGAGGGGGTTAGGACCAACAGCCACCGGTATGCATTACATTTCATACTGACCAGCCATTTTGCCCATACAAACGTACTCCCGCCCCCACCTCGACTACCCAAACCAACGATTGGGAGCAAAATGGCTCGTGTGTGTAAATTGTCAACTGGTTGTCACCATTCCTCTGCAGCCCGTTACTGTCTGGTGATTCCAATTTCTCCATGAAAGTTTAATGCAGCCGGGGCCGACACCTAATGCATACAGACTTCCTTCCTCAACTTTCACTTTGGTGACCTCAACCACAATACTGGTGGGACCTCTTTAGCCATTCTGGAAAGTGCTATAATCAACCCTTTTTTAAATGTCTGCTTACAACACACATATAGGGTGACAGCAGATTGCAGCATATTATACAGAATAGCTGAAGCCTTTTTTCCTCCTCCCTTTTCTGGTTGAAAAAAAAAAAAAGGTAGATAACGCTCAATACCAGAGTGGTATTGACCAACAAAAACACATGACATAGCATTCCCCAATACACCAGTCCACTTCAACAACATGGACTGTGCCATTATCAGGGTAATTATCAGGGTATCAATAAAGATCAATCAGGCAGAACTCCCAACCGGGGTCCCTAGCGAAACAAATCTACGGCTAACCTTTGTCATCGATACCAAGCATTCAATGCAAGGCCCTTAGTGGATTAGGGTTAGGGTACGTACCTCTGAATAGACCAGCTACAGAAGTGGGCTCAGTTTGGAAGAGAGGGGTGGTGGCATAAGGGCCAGGCCCACAGAAAGAGTCTGACACACACAGATGGGAAGAACAGGAGGGAGGCAAAGTAGCAGAGAGAGAGAGGAGAGAGAGAGACAGAAGGAGGGAAACAGAGAAAGGTCAGGAAACTATCATAGATCAACAAGAGGAAAAGGCTGGTTAAGAAGGAAAAAAAACACAGGTAGCGACTTGCAGAGGAAAAGGGCCAGGAAGCTGGCATTCATCACGGCTTCTAACCAAGCACAAGTCAAGCTTGCTGACGCCAAATGGCAGCTAGCGGTCAAAAAACCCAAACGGGGCAGAAAGTACACACGCACACACGCACTTAAACCCTCTACAGTATACTTCATAAACATGACACAAGTTGCTGGTGCACTCTTTCTCCGCACCCTATTCCAAATCTCTCGTTAGATAACAAAGGCAGTCACAACATGCTCACAACAACTCGCAAAAAAAGTGTTATGCCATGTGTGAAAACGTGTAGGGTTTGAGTGGCTAATGGGTTTGAGAGACTTTATGGGTCTAACGTTTGAAATTTGTTTGGACACACCATTCCCATAACTCCAAACTCATACACATAGCACTTTTTCTATGCAGTCACGCAGCTCCAAAGCCTGGTAGAAAGCCATGAAACCAGCTATGGGGTTTTTACCAATTCCAGTACCTGAAATAGCATCAAGGTCAGATGCCAGGGAAGAGCTTGAATCAAAAAATGGATTGTAATGATCTGGGGAAAAACAAAAAACGCTCATAAAAATGAATTTAAAAAAATGAACAAGGGCCATGCAACATTCTGTTCACACAACAACGAGCCATGTCAGTCTTTTCAAATATAAACTTGGCTAGAATGCCAGTAGAATGCTAAGAGCTATGCAAATAAACAGTGGGAACATAGCCTTATCTTGCAATGAAACAAATATTTGGAATGGGGGCAGAGCGCCAGAACTTGACTGAATGTGAGAATGGTGACAAGACGCTAACAAGCCATTAATGACAAGAAAGGAGTTCTGGATAGAATCCTAAAAACAATGTACAGCTGCAGTCTCCATTATGTCCTCCATTTTACTGAACATATGTATGTAAATATGAGTAAATCTCCAACCTGTATCCAATTCATCTAAAAGCGCTGGTTCCAAACACTGGGTGGGGACCCATTTAGGTGTCACGGACCAATGTTTATGTGCCACGAATCAAGTAAAAATCCCATTTAATTTGCATGTTCTACAAGCTTGATAGACAAATGAAGCATCGGGTTGTGTGCAACTGCGCTTGTAGATCTGCTATTTTTCCAAGCGTCTAATCCTGCCGTCCCCCTTGGGTCTCGAACCAGTTTGGGAACCACTGATCTAGAGCAGCAACAACCATCTATAATCGACCGCCACAACCCCTGCCAAGCCATATTATTTCAATACAGATCATCGCAGAGTTGAATGAAGCTCAATGAAAATGATGAATTGTGTCATGCGACTCGTGGCAGGGGGGGGGGAGAAAACGAAACGAGGCAGGGGGTGTTGGAACGGTGCAAAGCCACAGGCCGAGAGTAAAGCATAAAAAACGAGGTCACACAATCTCCCACCGAACGCCTCGTGGCTGGGCGTCCTAGAAGACGATATGCTAAGGGCGTCCGAGGACAGGTGGACGCCGTCGACGACGGGTAGCGTGAGGAAAGGGTTCGAGTTTGGAATGTATTCCTCCATGGCGTCTGCGGCAGAGGCGAAAGGATCTGGGAGTGTTGTAAGAGAAGACGGGATACAGGAAAAAAAAAAGAAAAAGGTGGAAGACGGGAAGTAAGACAGGAAGAGAAGCACAAAGAGATGGCACAGGAAAAAACAGGTGAGTAATAACAGTTAATGAAACAAATAAAAAAAAAGGTGCACACAGAGTTCCACACACGAGACCGCATGCAGGGAGAGAAATGAGACTTAGTGGGGTTGTCAAAACACGAGACCACACGCAGGCAACAGATACGGCGACTGAAAACAAACTGTGACACTGATTGCGTGCGGTGTGTGTCGCCGCGCGGCGAAAAACAGCCCCACCACAATGCGACCGCAAGCTTGTAGGTCCGCTATTTTCGGGCCCACACAACGCAGGCGCGCGACCAAGTAGAAATCCGGCTTTAATGGGTTATCGGACGCAATAGCACATGCAGGGGAGAGAAAGGGGTTGGGTGGGGGGGGGGGCTTAGTGGGTTATCACACGCAGAGTGGGGGTGGGAGGGGGGAGAGAGATCAAGAATTTGGGGCCGATAATCCTGCTTCCTACCAAGGTCTGCTGTTCTGCTTTTGCGGCACTGACCCAAATTCTGGGCAAGGGAGACGGCCGGCTTTATCACACAACCACTAAAACTAGTCCAGAGTTTAAAGGTCTTCTCCGTGTTTATCGGTACAGTCGAGGTCTTTTCGGTTTTATCAGGACAGTGGACAGTTAAGAGTGTTCACTGTCCAGTGTTTTTTTTTTAAGGTTACTGACACTGATCAAAACTGTTCCACATAAAAAGAGTGTAAACAATATCGTTGGCTGCCATTTCAAAAGCCATACGTCAAAGAGCTGAAAGTCTATGGACTTAATGTCAGAACATTGTTTTCACCCTATAGCTGAATTTGTGTCTCATAAGGAATATAGTGGCAGTGAATCTGCAATGAATCAAAGTGACTGCCTTGTAAAATGTGTGGGTCATGTGCTTCATTTCACGCAAGCGCGATTATTATTATTATTTTTTTTACATTCATGGATGTGTTAAATATAGGATATAGGATACAATTTGACAGCAATGACCATGAATTCGTTACTTGCATTCTTTACCATGTAAAGACAAACAGTATCATTATCTTAGTGTGCAAACCTTATCTTTGTGTACACACCTTTGATACTGAGAATGAGGTGAAATGTTCACCATTAGCAAGCAGTGGAGATAAGTGTTTCAACTGATAGGCGCAAAACTGTCCGGGTGGGAGCAGCGGTACAGTTACATGCCCACAGCGGAGACTGGGGTTCGATTCGCCATATGGTTTTCCACCAATGTAATTCAGGGGTGACGTGGCTGGTTAAGTTGAACGAATGAGTGCTACAAAATTTAATCTTGGCGTGTCACATCCGTTTCCATTTGTACACTCTCAATAGTTATAGAAGCACTGAGGACAGTTTTAGTCCAGTGATCCTCAACGTTTTGGTACATTTTATACCCCATGTGGTCCTGGACATTGAGAATCACTGATCTACGCATTTGTAGGGGTTGGAAATAATAAATAAACGAGAGATAAGCCAAATTTGTTTTCACTAAAAAGGCTATTATAGGCAACTTATTAACCAAAAATCTATATATGTATATATAGCTAGATATTGTTTCCCTTTTTTCCCTCCACTTCTAGTTTGATGCTGCAGCAGTATCAACTGCAGTTAAACACTTGCAGACAACCCAGAACAAAATAACCGACATTGGGCTTACAACAAGGTGATTCTAGTGTGTGGGTGTGTTTAGCCAATCACAGCGCAGCAGTCTCGGGCTGTTTCATAATGAGCCAATAGGGTGGAGGTGAGGTGGAGTTAAGTTTCAAATCTGTTTACAAACACAGAGTATGTGCACACTAAAGTAGCCTATAATACATTTAAGCACCTTTTCCGCCAGTGTTGAACAGTTTCCATTGTTTTTGCGTGCCAAATTTAGAAGCAAATTAATAGGTAAAAGCACTTATTCTTGCCCTGAAGTGGGAACTAAATCAGGCCTGTCACTATTCAGGTTGGAGGATGCAGATGCATCAGGGTTCTTTTGGTGGAAAAGGAACCTGCAACCATCCTAGTTGGCAACAAGTGGTTGGCAAAACAGGTTAGAATAACGTGAAGTAAAACCCAACGCTCCCTGCAGGCGTCAGTGCCAATCACAGCGATTTGATGGAAGGCTTTTTGAGGCGGATCGGGCTTTGGAGAGCACATGAAACGATCACATTACAGTTGTCAGCACCAGCATACTCAAAGCAGAAGTTGAACTGCTATTTCACCCAAGGACTCGCTGCCTCTGTGCTCTGAACACACTGCTCACTGTATACACACACTGCTGGAACAGTGAAGATCTCCGCTGTTTGTTTACATCACCCTCTGACATGCTTTGACATAGATTTCAGAGTGAACCAACAAAGGGTGCACTTTTCCCCCATTGATGAATTTCCATCTTCCCTCTCTAAATGCCAAATGCCTTAGAGGGGGATTATAGCTGTGGGTGCCGCCTAAACCACCTCAGACAACCTTTCATCCAAGCTGTCATGTTTGCTGGCCGATCGCTGAAACAACAAAGTAGAACGCACGAGCGCATTGAGGCAGTGTTTTGTAATAACACCGCAATATCCACCAGATCATGACAGAGGGGGATTGCATTGGAGGGATCCATTCATAACATCCGCAAGAAAACATAGGACAATGGCGGGGGAAAAAAAAGCACCCAGCTTTCAAAATGGTGTTTTGCCATTTTGTTCAAGTCTGAAGGACACTTCTACAAATAGCAACCATTGCTGAGGTACAGTAGGTTTGGACACAGGCAGGATCTGAGGCAGGGGTAGTTATTTTTCGGACCGCTCAGTTATTAAATTATTTTGGGAGCATTAAGGCAGGGTGCGGACCTTCTCTTTCGGCTTTGCAAAATCAACTAAATTGGATATGGGGAAAAAGGTTTCAAGGTGCAAAAGAAGGACAAGCATTCACAGAGTAATACAAAAAATACATTTGTAAACATCACTATGGTGTATATACAGAGGCTGCATACCGATCGGAGGGGATAAAAAAAAAAAAACTATTTTTGCCAACCTGCCAGAAATCGACGTGGCAATTTACTGCCGATTTTCAGCAGATTAAAAAAGGCATGAAGAGGTGTGCATTTTCCGTTTTCTAATCTCGACTGTGAATGAGAGCAATGCTAAAAGAGGAGCCTTTCTTTTCACCATTACTCAGATGTAGTTGTGTTCATGCATAATAAGTGATAATTGATGTTAACCAATGCTGCCCACACAGACACCAGAGGAAGGAGCAAGTTCATGTTGGGACTACTAATGCGAGCTGTAGAGTCAATGAGCATGCCCACACAGTGTGTGTGTGTGCGTGTGTGCGTGTGTGTGTAGGCGCGCTCATATCTAATGTTGCTGGTTTGTGTGTGCACAACCAGCGTGCGTGTTGCTGTCTGGCAGGAACCTTGTATCTCAACTTTTTGTCAAACTACAGAGCCACACAAAAATGAGCAGAAATAGCTCACAATGTGACAAATCTGACATTTTGATAATTGAACAAAACTAAAAAGTAATAAAACAAGAGCTTGTGCGTGAATAGCACTATTAAACCCACTGAACACAGGTTGGTCCACTGAAAGGGCACAGTTTTGCATAATAAATGGATAAACATGGTTTCCACCAAACAGCGACTGTGTGCTTGTGCAAATATGGCGGTACGGAGTGGTGGTAGCCTGCGTGGATTGAGGTGGTGTTGGTGCCAGCGTGGTTGTGAGGTGTTAGTGCCAGCGGGGACCAAAGTGTTGGTGCCAGCGTGGCGGTTGAGGTGCTGGTGCCAACTGGTGCTGGTGGACCGAAAGTGTCGGTGCCAACAACGTGCAGAGCTCTCACCTCCCCAGGAGTTTGCAGCAGGCATGCCGGCAGAGAGGGGGGGCAGTGGCTGCTGGAAGGCTGGCTGCAGGTCCAGCAGGTCGTTGGCTGCCTTGGAAGTGCTGGACGGGGATGAAGAAGAGGAGAGAAGGGCAAAGAGAGGTCATAACGTTAGTGCGAGCTGCCAAGAAGATTTTCACAGCCACCCTCGACATCGCTATTGAGAAAAAGAATTTGGGATTTGCATTCCTCATCGTCCATCCATCTTAACCTAGCATCCTTATTCTGGGCAGGTTCTAAAAATTCTCAGTGTGCAAAGCGATACATTGAAGAGATTGCAGACAGGACATTTTCAGGAAAAGGAGATTTCTTCTTCCGTCCTGCTCTCGCTTGCCTTTCCCAGGCATTAATGACGGACTGTGGACACCGTTTTCACAAATACACGCAAAAGGACAACTTGTCACTATGGTGTAAATCAGTCTGAGAAAAAGAGACAGGCTTCCATGAGAAATTGCAATCTAAATAAGAGTCTCCTCTTCCCATAGCGAGCAACTCTCCAGTATCTGCTACTTCCATAAAGAATGGAACACTCTTTGCATACAGATTATGTTTTTTAAAAAACTTTTTTATATATACACTTCTACCGAATTTTAATAAGCCATATTAAGCCACTGCAGGATTAATTTACATACAGTATATTGACATTCATTTCAACACATTCAGTTCAACAACTTGCTCCAAGTCCTGCAAGGCAATACATAGCCCATCACCAGATGAAGAGGTGATTATGTTTGGTTCTTCACCACATGGCCCTTTGAAAGGCAACCTCATCCACGTCCAGAACTGATCTCACAAACTGCTGGACCGATCGGCGCCAAACTTTGTTTTCGTGCTGCCAGTGCGTACTAGGCACGTTCCAATTCAATTTACGGCGTATGATGTAGGCCAATGGGGATCTGATCAGGCTGAAATCCAGCCCAATTTGGAATGAATCACAGACAGCTGACATCATAGGCTGGCCACACTGACATCCACATTTGAGTCACGTCGTTTCCGTAATTCAATTGTTGTCAGGTTAACAGTGACTTGCTTTTGGTGTGTGACATAATGTCGTTGGGGGCGGCCCCAGGGGCCCATCATTCCTAGATCTGCCTATGCCCCCAGATATTAGACGACTTTTGAGATCTTTAAACTCATATATAGACGATTATAACTATAAACACAATTTGGGCACTTCTCTACTAGATCATGGAAGTCGGGGGTACTCTCCCTTACCTGGTAGTGGAGCTGGGGGTGGAGAAAAGGTCAATTGCCGGAGCAGAAGTGACAGTCCCCCCTAGCGAGGACACGGGCGACGTGTCTGTGGTCGCCGTGCCGGGCGTTTTCTGGAGCTCCTTGAGACGCTGGTCCTAAGAGAGGGAAGGAGAGAAACCGTCATGGAGGAAGGGAGTGTGTTAAGCTTGGAAAGGATGTCCCAAAGCACTACTGCTCAAACTTTCACATGGCAAGGCGATTAGTATGCATTTATTAGGGCAGTCAGTCTTCTTATATGCAGCGTAGGGTGACATCAACTCTGGCGTCCCATTTAGGTTTGAGCAGTGTTCTAGCATGGACAGCTCCTCACGTAAAGTTAACCTAACACAGAACAGAGCACTGAAGTCTACTGGATCATGGTTGCTTTTCTCTATGGAGAAAAAACATGGGGCCCTCTTAAAAATAGTCTAATGTAAAGAACTGTGGCGTCTCTGTATCCTTTAGAACATTCAGACATAATTTGTCTGTTTCTAGTGAAAATTAGACTAATTCAGCAGCAGTAACATTAGCGTTTTCTCTCGTTTATGCTTCATATCCATATGAGTGAAATGGACAGGATGATTTGTTAATTTTTCAAACAC
The DNA here is from genome assembly GCA_039105355.1 of Benthosema pterotum. Lineage (NCBI taxonomy): Eukaryota > Metazoa > Chordata > Actinopteri > Myctophiformes > Myctophidae > Benthosema > Benthosema pterotum. Next base: position 15,669,832 of record CM076975.1, on the reverse strand, counting down.
AGTTCTTTATAAGACGATCTAAAATCCCCCCTATGAGGATTGCAAATAAAAAAGTACATGAACCCATGGAATTAGCACCCTCTACTGATATTGACATCAGACTTCGGTGGATTATGAAACCACCCATGACGTGACAGACATAGGCAGGCAACTACAGGTTGGTAAACACCTCTAAAACTTTTTCAAGAGTACACAGACCCACAAAGACTAAACAACCACCCAAAAATTAAATAACAGGAAAAACAGGGGACAGGACTGTGGCCACAGCTTCCTCAACAAACTTCAACACCGACTAACACCCCCCCACACACACGCTTCTGCAAACAGCAGCACAGAAAATGTCATTCAAGGTAAGTGGTCCTACATGTGCTGCTGGACGCAGTCTAGCCGTCCGTCTGAGGGTTGTGCACACTCAGTCTAAAGGAATTTCCACTGTAAAAATCCAGACTCCCCTCAAAGAAAGAAGTGAACTCGACACTCTGGATTTCACAGTGTAGGCACACTGGAGGAGGAAGACGACGACGTACGTACTTTCAGTGACTTTAGGCGGAGCTGCTCCTCGTCTAAGGCGGCCTGTTTTTCCCTCTCGTCCACTCTGGTGAAAGATATGCCCGTGTTGGCCAGAGAGGAGACGGCATTGGAGAGGGTGCTGGCCCTGAAGTAACACAGACAGGGAACGCAGCAATAACACAACAACAAAACACAAAAAAGAAAGGGGTCATTCGGGGGTATTGAGAAAATACATATTATATGCTTGCGAGACCAGGAGTGAGACAGGGTTATAAATAATAGTTAACTAAAACTAACAAAAAAACGAGAACTAGAATTCAAAAAACATTTGAGTTAACTGAAACTAAAAAATTCAAGTGAAAAATGATAACTAAGTGCAAACTGTATTCTATGTTCACAAAACTAACTAAAACTGATTGAAATTATAGACAAAATTCCATTAGTTTTAGCTTTTTAGCAATATCTACAGTATATGCATACAATGTCAATGATTAAAATATATATAAAACACAACATCAATTGGTAATACCAAGGTTGGAAATAATGGACAAAGTTAGATTTCTGAACTATTATTGCTGAGTTTATGTTTTTAAATGGTATCTTTTTAATGAATGGGTTCTAATAATGACTCTGATCTTTTTGAATCCAATACTGGACAAATACATCAAAGTAGGAAAAAACAAAATAACTGAAGCGAAATGAAAACTAGCAAACCCACTCTAAAAACGAACGAAACTGAATTAGAGAATAAAATGTAAAAACTAACTAAAACTAAATTAAAATGAAATATCCAAAACTAATATAACCCTGCAGTAATATCACGGCAAAAAAGTCTGCAGTTGACAACTGGACTTTGCTACTATACCAGTCGAGGCAACTTATGAACCCAACATGGTTGCCTTGCCATGGAGCGGATATTGATCGATGGTAAGTTGGTTACTTCATTACGCAACAGCACGGGTAGTAAAGTCAAAGGTTATGCTAAAAGGATAACAAAAAAGGGCCCATGGGGCTTGTTTTCATTGTGGTCCATTGGTTAAATGTTGTGGAGTGCAGAACCTGTTTAAAAGTAGGTGAGCTTGACCTAGGATAATAGGATTACACTTCAACATGTTGGATAATAGCACCGCTGTCAATTCTGACAACAGCTGGGGGGTAAAAGAAAAAAAAAAGAACATACCCTGAATAGTTGGAACTTTGCAGGGTTTAAAGTGTGTGTGCAGATTCTTTGTAGAAGCATCTTCCCTTGCACACACACTAGGGCTGCAACTAACTATTATATTCATAATCGATTAATGGGATCACAGTATGACTCTTATTTAGCCATCACCTTAAAGATATAAGAGATTCCACCCAAAAAAAGGTCCTACAAGAAAAATCATTAACATGGTGAAACAACTTTATGTCATCACGCTTTGTTTCACCATGTTATTTTTTTTTCAGACCTCCATTTCTAGGAAACACGGGGGGGATGGGAGAACTTTTATCATGTCCACACAACATCTCTAAGGTATACACTTAACACTGGAAAAACTATGGTTAAGTGGGGAAACGGGTAAAAACTTCATTTATTAGTTGACAAACTGATTAATCGATAACTAAAATAGTTGAGAACTAACACACACACACACACAGTCATTGGTCATTTTGGTGCCTACAATATAAACATATGTGCTTTCATTCCTGGAATGAGGAGACAGGCAGATGGAATCCTACCTGCTGGCCGCTGTGGAGTCTTTGACTTTCTTTCCCTCTAAAGAGGCCAAGTGTTGCTCCAGGGCATCCAGCAGGCTACTGGGAGCCTAGAGGGACAGTATCCATGCACAACAGTGTTCGTTTCAGAGGCAGTGAAAACATAATAGGCTGCAAACACTGTGACGTCCATGTTAACCACTTAAACCCTATGTACACCGTATATAGTTGTCCGGCACATATTGTGAAAATAGCAGATGGTTGAGTTGCGAGGTGTTGAGCTTGTAGATCTGTTATTTTCATCAAAAATGCATCCATTATATCCGATATGCATTTGTTTGGCTGAATGTTTACCTAATGCTTAACTTCAAATTTTACCCCCCCCCCCCCCCCCAACTACAGTATAACATCCATTTCTCCTAAATTGATAAAATGTATCCATTTGTGATCAATGGTTGCCCATTATGACATACCTAGAATATGGATGCCAGGTTTCATGTGGTTAATAAAAAAACATACAACAAACACGGCAAAGCATGCCAAGTTTACTTTAAGGGAGTCCACACAAAACAAACAGAGAGAGACAGGCACCTTTTAAAGGACAGAAGGACAGAGAGATAAAAGGTTCAGATACTTACACAAACCGTGAACTGAGAACGGAGAGATACGGGAAGCGAAGAAATACAGAAAATAAAGGTGGTAACTGTCAAGACGACATTAGGAAACATTGTGGGAGAAGGCTAAGTGATGCGGTTGTGACCGTAGCTAGCAGCTAATGGTACTAAGTTAAAGCTTTGAAAGCATAAGCGACCCAGCGTCCAAAGAAAGTACAGTAGTTTTTTTTTTTTTTTTTTTTACATAAACGCTTTTTGGTAATTTAAGATAACCAGCCACACCTATAAGACGACACCATTATAACGGTTCACTGGCTCCTTGTGTCAGAGCTGCCGATGACTTTAAAATGCACACAGTGGCGACCTCGTTGGTAAGCATTTCCAAAACAGAAAGTACAACCTTTCTTCCTGGAGAGAGAGGTTGTTGTGAGAGGTTAAATCTAGTTTGAAATCTCAGCAGGTACATTTTTGAGCCATCTGCAGGCCATCTGAAGCACAAGAGTCAGAAAACCGTACGGTCGTAGTGTGAGCAGATTGAGTAAACACACGGTACAATATGGTACCAATCCTATCGTGAACCTGATCGGTACCACTAATCACCCCCCCAAAAAATAATGTACTGAAAAGAGTCCCTATAGACCCGTTTAAAAAAAAAGTAGATGAACATATGCAAGGTGTTCACAGCGCACCTCTTCTACTACAATGTACAGGAAAGTGACTGATGTTATGGTCTGCTCAAATGCGTTTCGCAAAAAACAACTTTAAAAAAAAATGACCAAAACGTCAGGATGAGTCTGTGTAGTTTATGACTGCTTCAACAGTAGTGCAATATTCGACTTTGGAGAGAAACGAAAGGGCAAAAATACTCTACTGCGGCTGAGACCAGAGCCGTAATGGTTGAGATAAAGCAGTCAAAATCCTGAAAGATACATAATGTCAGTCTTAACCAATAGTCATTTTTCTGTTGTATGTATGAACAGAAGGGTGCTGTACATTTAAAGTATGAAGTATAAAAGTAGAAGGCTTAAAGTGGTGATACAGCAGGAAAGAAATTGGTTCTGGGTAAGAGTGACTATGTATCTTTCAGGACCTGCCACTGCTTCGTTACAAGCATTACTCTATAGCACGGGTTTTCAAGTTATTGTGAACCAGGGATCAACCTGGGTACCACCACCCTAACTAAGAATCAACCTGGGTACCACCACCCTGACTAAGAATCAACATTGACCCACTTCCGTGGATTCATAACACAAAGCTTTTGTGTGTTGTTCCATGGAAGAAGATACAAAAACTTGACTTTGCTTAGCTTGGTACATTACTTTAATGCATGTTCAGGGACCACATAGAATACCTTCATGGACCACCAGTGGTCCACAGCCAACCCGTTGAAAACCCCCTGCTCTATGGCTCTGGTTCTCACCAAACCTGTGCTACTGTTGCCGCCATAAGCTACACTGATTCATCTCAATGTTCTGATCATTTCTGTGAAGATAGTGTTGTGCTCCTCACTCACTGTGGCCGGCATGAACCTACCATTAAGGACTATATGAAAGGTTTAGATCGACAATATACAATCTGTGCGCCGTAATTCTAAACGTTGCTATCCCCTTAAGTAGTAGCCATGGCACTTTACGCCCTGCATCAAAGCCCTTAATTCACACCTTTATTTGCTGTATGACGTGCAAAGGTCAGGGGTGAGTACGAGTGTGAAGCTCTTCGTAGGCGCATTGGTGGGTAAGCGTGCAAAAAGCTTTGCTGCTGCAGCTAGTAAGGTCAGAATCCCAGGGGTACAGGCCTCTTTTTTATTTTATTATGGAGGGTATAATCGGAGCACAAGATAAAAGCATGGTGTAACCAACAGCATTCATCAAAAGCTCACAATTATGTCTCTGGGTGCGCACCACAACAGACTGCTTAAAAATCTATTGTACAATATGCAAACAATATTTCTCCTTCCCATAAAGTCAGGGGCGAGGTAGGCCATTTGTGGTACAGAAATCAATAGAGAAGCAAAATCCGGGTAAATGTTTTGTTATCGTTGCAGCTTGATTGTTAATTCTTTTCAACATTTGAATGTCTGTTTGTACAGCATGAGATAAAACTGTGATGATGTGAATCGATTCTGATAATTGACATTTATATTTCCATTATCCAATAAAGATGCTGCTGACACCGGAGACCTATTTGTGAGCTCTAAAATATGAGAGTCTGTATGGGTTATATTGTGCTCTCCAATGTTGTGAATGCCCTGCAAAGTAAGTAAAAAGCAGCCTTTTTTAAGCCCTGTAAAACTTGTACTCGAATAGTTGAAAATAGCTGATCAACAAATTCACAACGTGAATGCACCGTCACACGTTGTGAGCTTGAAAATCTGCTGGTTTGGAGTGTCTAGTTTTCGCGTAAACAGGGTTGACAGGGTTAATGTTGTTAAGGGAAAGCAAGCCAGCAAATAGTAGCCTGCGTTCCAGTCTGATTTGTTGCGTTCCGCGGCTGAAATGTCACTGCGCAAATCAGTCTGGTCAGTAGCCTATCTCCACAGGTAGGTGAGGCATATGAAGGTTGAAATGCAGCCGATTGGTCTGCGGTTTGTTTGAGGAGGGGAAAAAAAAAAAAAAAAAGAAAAGAAAAAAAAAAAAAAAAAAAAACACGATTGGATGGTGATTCTGATTGCATAGTGTTCAAACAAACATGGCTACATAACAGGTGACGTAAGGGAAATGCAAGACAAGTAGGCTATGGCCAGACTGGTTTGTGAAGTGACATTTCAGATGTGCGGAACGCAGCGAATCAGGCTGAAAGCCAGGCTAAGCAAATAGTGAGGGAGGCACAAAGTCATGGTCACGCGTGAGAGAGAGGCACCGCATGGCTGCCGTTGGAAGAACCTGCTGCAAAATAGTGAAGCAAAGACGCGTGTCTCTTACCTGAGAAAGATCCGGGATGTCTCCTCGATCGATTCCAACTTGCTGCAGAAAAGAAATCAAGAAGCATCCAAGATAAAGAAAAACAAAAATGAAATTCAAGAGGGTTCATTTGTAACTCGCGGGTAACAAGCTGCGAAATGTTAGCGTGGCGTGTTCTACAGGGCTGTGCTAACAGCAGCAATACATTTACGCAAGATAAAACAGCAAACTCTTAAAACAAAGAAAATAAAAGAACAGACAGGACACACATGCTAACCTTCTGTAAAACCTTAGCAGCAAATGGGGAAGTGCAAAAGAAACAAAGGAAAAACAAAGAAGAAGAGGGGGGGAAATTTAGTATGAGATTTGTAGAATCTATATACATCTACTGTATACATCACACAAATACAATTATTTGTAGAGACTGTATGCAAGTACATGCAAGTGTTTTTCTCTGAACATTAATGTAACATTGGACTGTATGATCTTTACTTGCCTCTGCAACTTTGAGGAACTCCGAGATTCTCGTCATCCTTGTGAGAAATTTCTTGTAGATGTCGAGGCCTTCCTTGCACTGGGCTTTTTTCATGTCAAAGTACTTTTCTGTTGCATCAGAGAATGGAGAGGTACAGTGAGAACAAGACGACTAATCAAACTGTTAACAGAGTTTCACCTGGATGGTCCTCTCTCAAACACTGGCTCTGAAAAGTGGTGCCAGGGACCCCCCATGGGTCATTGAGAGGGCCTAAGTTGGAGCAACAAATCTTCTCATGGGTATTGGCACAAAATATTGTCAGATGAGGGTCCCTGGACCAAAAGAATTGTAGATGGGCGTTTCCTGCCCCAGAAACAATGAATGTAGGGGGCCTTAATTAGAAAAACTCTGAAGGACAACTGAGAATTTGCACTGGCAACAACAGCAACTCATGAACTGGTTAAGTTAAGATTATGACCAAAGTAACACATACAAAGCTATACCTGGCCCCCGTGGACAGTGGTTCTCTCTCTCTTACCAAGAAGGTTGATAATTCCTTCATTGTAGGCCGCAAAAAGTCGGATGGCATCTTTAAACAGAAGCATGAAGGCCGCGTTGATCACACCATTTGTCAGTTCATTGGCATTGACCTAAAGAGTAGATGGACAGGGTTAGAGCTCCATTTTGAGTAATGCCAAATTTGTGCTTTTCTCAAATAGGCTAAATAGGCTATGGTTACTTATGGTATAGACACCTATGAGCTGGTTCGCATGTTCATTGTAGTATTTAAGTTGCAACACCATACCAGACATCAATTTGTCACACCAAAATAATAAGACTGTAACTCGTTTCACCACATTATGGTGAATAAGAGTACTGATAAGTATCATTGAACTTGTGAACTCACATTGAAGTCCAGTAGCACGTCCATCTGATTCTGAATGATGGGAATGGTCTTGAGGAGTTTCTCCGTGTTCATGGTTCTCATTACTCCGTCAGACCTGTGGAAAGAAACAGACAGAAAACATTCACAGTCAGGCGCCTGGTTTTCAACTACTTCCAACTCTAGCGGCGTCTCTGTTCTGGCCGTGTTACAATTCATGCGTAGTTGCAGCAAGGACTTCACCAAAATGAGCCATTTTGGTGAAGTCAATTGGTGGGGAAATGTGATGGCCAAGGAAAGATCGCAGAGGTATTTCAGTCAAAGTTGAAGTGGTGAAAACAGGTTTGAAAACCTGTTGTTTTCAAAGATACGGAATGTAAAGTACATTCAAAGAAATAAATAAATAAAAATTACATTGAAAGAATTTCTGGGATTAGAAAATGGCCCCAGAGCGCCATTTCCATCACTACTAAAATTTATCCCTCAACATCTTAGCCTTTTTTTTAACCAATTTCTATTATAAATTTTTTATGTTTTTTCAAAATAGTAAAAATAATAAGTAAATAAAGCGTTAAATGTCTTTGCCATCAAGAGTCAAATAGCAACAAATATTATAAAATGTTTGTGTTGTCTCACCCTCTTTTTACTTTAGTGAAGTCAAAGGCCACCTGTCTATAGGACACAGCCTTTTCATTTAGATAGCGGCTATACCTCCTGATGAACGTCGACATGTCATAGCCTGGACCAGAAAGAGAAGCAAAATGTTTGGTTCAAAGTCACCACACAGGACACAACATTGGCTACAGAGAAGAGCATACGAAAAGCTGAACCATCTACCTTGGAGGCCACTTTTGTCCAAAAAATTGCTGAGGTTGAATAGTGTGTTCCTTGACGCCAGATACTGTATGAATCTCTGCAAGACGGGGCATGAAACAGACATGTGACAATAAGAACGGTCTCACAACTTGGGTCATGCAATAATTGACTAAATTTTGGCCAGAAAACTCCTTGATCAACTAATGGGGCAAAAAGAAGCCTGTAAGCTGTAGCACCTATTTGCATTCAGTATTAAATGTGCTACAGGGTTTCTTTTAGATTAGGCCAATTCTTAATTGTTGTGTGGAAACCTCAACGATGACCAAAACAATATTTCAATTCAAAAGAAGCAGATATGCAAGATCAAAGAGAGTCGCTTCCTTTTGTGTGACGCCGGAGTATGTTCAAATATAGGTCATTCACAAAATGTACACACAACATTACAATATGGAGATGAGGTCTCCGCCCGGCAGTGACAACACAACAAACAAACCAGGTGTGTTCAAATGGTATTACGCTGCAAGGTTCACTAATGCATGATCTGTTTGTGTTCCTTTAATAATGTGCGAGTTGTGAGGGCTGGTTGACGTCCTTACTTCGTTGCCGTAGACCATTAGGTGGTGTGTGGCGGTTAGCGATTTGAAGACCACCACCCAGCTGGTGTTGGCGGTCCTCTCAAACAGTGTGTCGGCCAGCTGAGGAATGTTCACATTCATCTCATTGGTGCACTGAATCAGGTCTGGAGAAGAGCGAGAGAGAGAGAGAGAGAGAGAGAGAGAGAGAGACGGAGCAACAGAGACACACAGACAGATAATCATTGATTTTGCTTGGTGACCTCACGTAAAAAGGAGCACAACAGCCCTTTCCCGACATACAGTCATAACATCACCAAGGATGACAACACAATAAGGCCCAGAGAGCCTCTTTCCATTGTCGTTTAGGTCTGTCACGATTATGACATTTTGTGTGACGATGGAATCGTCATTTCAAATGGTTGCGATTAGCGATTTAATTGGGATTTTGTCGCTGGAACACTGGATCAAAATGTCATTTCTGTTTGGCTTTCCTGAACAACATTTGCATAGGGTATATGTGGCAGACACATCTGATTGCTTAGTTACTTTTTTCTATTTTAAAATAAACATCGTGAAAATGGTAAAGCGGTTGAAAATAACCAGTTAATGGCATCAGTTAATTTTGTTGATTAATCTGATTAGCATTTTCTAATTCTAAATAATAATAATAAGTAGATCACCTATTTTCACATCTTTTCCCGCATATTCTCTCTTTTTAAAGGTTTAAATCCTGTACAGGAAAACATGGCATATTTTGGACAAAGTTCAAATGGTGATTAATCATGATTAAATTAATTTTGAAGCCGTTTCATTAATTAATTTGATTAAAATTCAAGTTTTAATCATTAAAATTTTAATCATTCATCAGCCTTACAAAAATAGCCAATCTACAAGCGTTTAGATCAGCTATTTCCACCATTTTAGTATTAAAGTATATTGATATTTTTTTATCATGAAAACGATTATGATGATCTTTTCCCTTCAGGGATGGCCACAGTGAATCATCTGCCTCCATCTGCCCCTGTCCTCTGCCTCCTCTTCTCTCCTCACACACCATCTGTAACGTCATGTCCTCTTTCACTGCATCCATAAATCTTCTCTTTGGTCCTTCTCTAAGCCTCCTGCCTGAAGGCCTAGAGAAGGCCTCGACAGCTTCCTACTAATATAGTCCTCTGTGCCTGTCTGTCCAAACCATCTCAGTCTGGCCTTTCTGGTTTTATCTCCAAAGCATCGGACATGTTCCTGATTCCATCCATCCATCCTTGTTAGCCCAAGAGAAAACCTCAACATTTTCTGTCTTTTCCTCGTGCAACTCTCTCTGAACCTGATCCCACAAAGGTCTTGTACACCTTCCCTTTCATACTTGCTGATACTTTCCTGTTACACATCACACCTGACACTTTTCTCCTCCCATTCCAACCTGCTTGCATAATTCATTGCAATTAGGCGATAATTAGCCTTTCACTAAGTCCCTCCCCAATCCGGCCTTGTCCAGTAGGCAAGTCAGAAGAGGAAAGCTGAACCAGGAAAGCTTGACCTGCATAGCAACATTTGCTAAACTATTTGGACTGGCATTGTACAGTGACTAAACTCTTCACCAAAGGGTGGGGTTTAGAGAAGAGCTCCGTGTGGTCCTCTTCACAACAAAACATTAAAGCAACATTTAGTGATTTGGGAAAACCACCGTTCAGCCATGGTAACAAGATGCAAACACTCTACAGTTGGGGGAAGTTCAACAGGCCAACAGCACATGCACCAAGGCCTGCCCCCACTCAATCCTGATTGGAGGAAGGCCCCCCCTCTATCCTGGCTTTTTCACCCAAAGCCCAAACTGAAACAAGGGTTTTTCTGACCCCTTTCGGTTGACTGGAGTTAGGGAGGAACTCCTTATATAGTCCGCACACTCTAGGGAGGACTATCAAAAAAAGATGATAATGATAATTGTGTGAAATTGCTGAATATAGCTTTAACAAACATCTATAAAGTAGAGTATGACCTACAAATGAGCAGTCAATGCATTAATCCTATTTCACATAGTGATATGTGTACCTACATTAGGTAATTAAGTCTAATAGATTAAGATTTAGCTTTTCGTAAGCATATAGGTAAATAGCAGGAGGGTTGCAGCAAAGGGTTCGAGAGAGACAGAGAAGCAACAGGAAAACAAAATACTGCTTCATGTGGGATTTGCGGCAATTCACATTAGAGCCCGACCGATGCCATATTTTTGGGGCCGATTACAGATTTTTGGACACCGATGTTATCGATGTTTTGGACAAATAATAAAAAAATACACTTGAAAAACTTCTAAAATTCAAATGTATAGTTAATAGAATACAACATTGAAAACATTTAAATAATGTTGACTTTATCATTTACTTTTGTGAAATAATTCCATGCAATGCTTTTCCGTCCTTTTCTGTTCCAAGCATGCATTAGTCGATATATCGGTGTCATTGACCCATGTATCGGTATGGACACCACCAATAGCGATGCCGATATATCGTCCAGGCTCTAGTTCGCACGTATTCATTTGGTTTAGATTCAAATGTGGAAACCTCCAGCTCCTATCTGCTCCTTTATTGCGGCATGTAAACCACAGAGGAGACTGGCTGCATGCACAGCGCTCACTGACACAGATCAATAAAATGATGCAGGAGGACATTAATAATGCTGGCGAGGCAGAGCTCACGTGAACACAGGCTATACTGATTTTCTTGTGTTCTTTTAAAAACATGTAGAGTATGGACACACCAAAGTTCATTAAGTATGCCTGACTGCCTGATGGGAAAGTGATCCATGTGAACTGAAGCCACGCCCACAGCTGTTGCTGTATGATAAATGGGGAAGGGGAGGTCTGAAAAAAGTACATCTTGATGATGTCATCCAGATCTTGTACTTCACAATGTTAATGTTTTTTTTTTTCGTACCTCCAGTTGTAGGAGACAGAGAACGAGGGCATGTTGATTATAATAATCCCCTTTAAGTCTTATTCTTTGTTGTACAATGCATTTAATAATAGCCAGATATTATTAGACAGAATATGATATAACAGCCAGATATTATTAAACAGAATATTATAACATTTTGGACAAGAACCAATGTAATGCCCACTCAAAAACAAAATAAGTTACAGTATATTCTCTGACATTGCCTTTGCACAAACAACATTATTCAAACAATATATTTTCCTTAATGAGCAGTGACCTTTGCTTTCACTTGCTACAATGCTTCACGTTAGTGAGTGAATCGAATGTCTCATAGTCGGTTTTAGTGCAATTTGAGATGCACAATGCACCTACTCTGCATCTCTAACGCCCTTCAGATGTAGCCTGAAACTCAGTCTGAATTTGCATATCGTTCGCCAGAAAAAAAAATATATATATATAATTTTAAGGTAGCGATTCAGGCCTGGAGCCAGGCTACTTCAGAGGGCCTGTGAGAGCCGTTTTGGGAGGGAGAAGCCCAGCGCTGCTGCAGTTAAGTGGAATATATAAATATGTTTATTATCAGGAGCCTGAATGTGCGGAAAAGGAATGAACATTTTCTGAGCTTCGTTACGACTACGAAGTCAACTGACGGCCAGCTGGATCCAGGGGCGGATGTAACATTTCCCAATTGGGGGGGGGGGGGGGGGGGCAGGAGAAAATGGTATGGTATTAACTTTTATTAGTCAAGTATCAATAATAACATACCGTAAGTTGTTGTTGAAGTTGCAACAGACATGCATGCATAAAGCTAAAGGTCTGACTCAAGAGTTTTTTGTTTGCAATGATGAAATGCTGTTGGTTTAGTGGTGACACAACACCGCTGTAGTTAGTTAGTAGCAGTAGTAGTGTTTCAAATCATTTTAAAATGTAAGCACTTTAATTTGAAATGTCTTGGGTTGTTTTGCATACCATCATGTTTGGTGGGGCAGACTGGGCATTTAGGGGGGCATTGCCGCCCCATGCCCATGCCTAGATCCGCCCCTGACTGGAGCCCTGGCAGGGACGTGGGAAGGCAGGCATGTGTGCCTCTGTCTGGGGTTATTGACTGTGGATGTGGTCTCCTGGCCGTGGCGGCGATGATGGCGCCGTGCCACTGCCATCTGGCCTGCAGTGAAATCTGCAGCACACCCCTCTGTGGTCTTTCCCCCTAATCAGAGACATGAGACTGACCTACTGACGGCATGTCGCAACAAGACATGCATACGGACCCCCTTTCCCTGTGCTTGGCATTGAAAATTACCTCTTTTATCTGTCAAAGCGTCAAAAACAATTGACTTACGAGTCTTGGACCATTTATTTTAAGCATAACACAGGATTGGATTGCGCAACACATGTGCCCCTTTCTAAATCGCACACTGTTGCGAATCTTAAGCCCTGGCCCATATACTGTATATACTAATGCTTTGTTTGTTGTTCAGTGACTAGCTAAAAAGCTCGTCTTTAATGACATGCACAAAATATGGCCGGCATCCCAGCTTGAAAGTGATTAACAGTTTGTGATGTTTTCAAACACTGGCACAGAATCGGGGCTGACAGACACATCAGTGCAAAGAGACAAGGTGGAGGAAAGCCTCATAATAATGTATTCTAAAAACTGATGCCCGATTGGATTGTTCCTCACAAAAAAATAAATAAAAATACCAGATTAATTAGGTACTCAACAATTCAGATTTAGAGCCAAATAAGTTTTCTGCCCTCTTCCATGCGATCATGTGACAGGCTAACTCTCGGGGCTGATCCCAGTTATTCAATTTTCATTGCCATCAGATGCCAAAAGAAGCTTGGCAGACAACAATAATAAATATTTAAGTGAATTTTAAATGGCTGCAAGAGATGAACGAATGATCATCAGCAGCAGGTGAAAGTGCTCAATCGTCCTCATTTGCCGGCTTTGAGATCCGTCGTTCCTTTCAATAACAAGGACCCCCAAAAATGATATTTATTCGGATGCGGGGACCCACCAACCCACAGCCATCTCAAAACGCTTTGTGCCAGAGAACCCCATAAGATGATTTGCATAAGAGAAAAATCAGATGAATCTATTTCCAAACACTTAAAAGTTCACAATTCAGCACAGCACGAAGCGACTGGCTGTGAGTTCAAATATCTGCTACTTTGGAACAGGCAATGCATTGCTGTATGTGGTTCAAAATGACTATGATTCTGTATTCTGCATTGTGCCGTGGACCTGCCGCTGGGTCTCCCCCCGACATACAGTACATAATCATAACCCTTTTGTGGGTTTTGCCGTTTTTCCGCAGTACCGACAGCTTGTTGCAACCTGTTTACACGGGGTGGTCTATGAAGCTGCCTCAGTGTTTGCTGAAAGACACACAAAAGGCTTTTTTAGCTGGTTACATATACAATAGCCCACCCATGTGATAACAAAGGCCTTTTCAGGCCCAACTGAAACGGCTGTGGGCAGTGCAATCCTCCCAACAACATTCTCCCATCACACCAAACAATGTTCAGAACTGGTAGAACTGATTAAACACGGTACCACCTCACCCAAACGCCAGGATTATTTTAGCCAAATTAAGGAATGTTGTAAAATACAAAAAAAAGGGTTTTCCAACATTTTGGCTTATCAAATTAACTCACTTTTCCTGAGGGATACTTTTCCTTTTCAGCTGCAACCAACATAAATATTGAATAAGAGACCAGTTAAAAAAAAAAAATCCAAAGTGGGTATTGTGTTTCATGTGGCCAGCGTGAGCCTATGACATCAGCCCCTCTGACATATTGTCAAAGATGAAATATTAACCAACTGAGGCTTAGAATAGAGCTTTGTGTTTTTTTTATCCCTCTGTGATATTTTGTTGTTTGCATATAGTCAAATGCCAAGTGCAGTTGGGAATTGCCGAATATAGTGAGAGATGGTGTTCACGGGGTGGAGGGACAAAAGGGACAGACCTAGACACATTAAGATGAATCACCATCTATTGGAAATCCGTCCCTCCTAAGTGGTCTGTGGCTTGAAGGCCCCTGCAATAGAGGAAATGCTCTGGTCACCACCATCAGTAGGATTATCCCCCTGAGGGGGCCAAGATAGTCTCAGCCACTGTACACAAATTTTCATGGCAATCTGCCGACACCGGGCAAAGGTCGAGGAATCAAAATAGTGATGTCTTGAGGCTTGCTTTTTAAAGAAGACACAGCTGTGGGAGACCTTGTGACATTACGACACCAGACGCACCTTCACCAGATACCTAGTCTAGAAGTTATTCCAGGTAGTTAAGAGGCCTAAGGTCTCATGCGTAGTGAGCAATTCACAGGTGAGGTTTACAAGTTGAGATAGTGCTTTAAAATCGATGTGTACAGCTTTTCTCCTGAGTAGTAAAAGTGTTATGCAATCACTCACATTATTCTCCTATGATGAGGAAAAAGGTTGTCATCATGATCAATTCTAATGAACTGCAATAAAATAGAAGTTTGTATGCCCAGCGACAACGGCATTTAACACAGACTGCACTCACTTAATCTAGGGTAGCTAAAGCAATGATTGACAGGAGAAGCACTGACATGGACGAGTCTCATTCCAGTGGCCCCAAGTGATCTTTACTTCCTTTAAAGGCCTGTGTCGAAATGATGGGGTTGACATAATCACACATTGGGAATCTTTTGTCTGGGAGTCACATTCTTAGATTACAGCAGTTGAGTCCCATGAAATACGAGGGATTCTAGCCTTCAGAATGCCTCTGCCGTACACTTCACTGTGTGGTTAACTTATGCCAATATGGAGTCACGCCAAGACCACTAAATACAAAAATAAAAAGGCAGGCCTGAAGACTCACTTCAGTTCATTTTAGTCTAGCGGTTATCCTCACCTCAACTGACCAATACACACGGAAAACAGCATCCATCAGCATGTACAGTAGTTTAAAGATTACACAGGCATCTATATTTGGTATATAATCTAGGACACTGGATTCCCCAGATGAGATGAGTAAAGTGACATTTAAAGGACTCCAAGACCCTTTTAATAACTAAAATAAAAACAAGAATGAACATCAGTTGTGTGCCACAACCTCTGCCTCAGCTCACGGCTTCACGTTGCAGCAAATCATGAAAAGTGTCCACTCTACAATACCTGGCAAAAGACCATTCAATAAATCAACAGAAAGCATTACTACATCACGATATGTATCTGGGGAATAGAGTCTAAAGGTAATGCCTTAAAAGGGTGTTCAAATTTCATTTGTGGGGGCCCTCAATTCCAAATCTCATTTGCGGGGGCCCTCAGTTCCAACACGGTTCATGTGTGGGGGTGTTGCGGCATGAAAAGGTTGGGAACCATTGATCTAGGATACCACAAACCCCATGTGGTATCCTCACAAAAACTATTACAGCCAGGTTTATTTTTTAGATAAACTGGCATAGGGAGGGAGGTACAGAGGCAGAGAGAGCATGGGAGTGAGACATCATGGATTGATCATGTGTTCTTGTTCTTATCAGAAGCCAATTACAAAATGATCTGTCACAATTGCAGTATGTTTGGTCCCAACCAGAGTCTCTTGAAACCAACAATGGTAGACCTCTGATTAGAGCGTAATGATAGTTTGGGCAAGTTATAAAAATCAGGGAACTAAATCGTTACAAAGACATTTCTTCACCAATGTGTTTCTAATGGTGTCTAATAACATGTACTAAAATGTTGAAATTCAACTCCTGTTGGAGACATCATAAAAAAGCTACTAATCTATAAAAGACAGACTATACAAAATGTTGTCATGCTTTATGTAGCAGGATATGTTTAACTAGGTGGTTTCATGATGCTGAGTCCATTACCATCGTTTACTTTCTCCCCTTGGGCTAAACATAGACATGCTCATCATCATAAATGTGCTTAGTCAGTACATTTGGGTGTGCTATGACAATTTTCATTATTTGCAAAACTGAAAAAAATGGGCTCATGAAAACCCTTTACTTGGACATATCACATGCTACAATAAAGCATGATGTGATTTTGCTTGTTTTGGCTTCTATAGGTTAGTAACTAGTATCAACATTTTAGTACATGTTATTCGACACCATTAGTAAAGAAATTCCTTGGTAATGACTTCACGGATTGGGTCAAGAATCTGATAAAGTGCCACAACTATGAGCTGTCGTGGCGTGGACTTGGACAGGGACCACAACAGGTCCATTAGTGCTGGATTAACACACTGGGGTATTGCTGTGCACAACATCGGCTGAGCTGACTTTGGCAGCAACGTCAGAAATGTTTGCACAAGATTGAGAATATGCGGCGAGCCACAGGAAGTAAAAGTGAAACACAACGAAGACAGCTGGTGGGAAATCAGACAAGAGCTCAGTTGTGAGATCGCCTGGTTCCTGGGGAGGACCGTGTCTAAGTTCCAAAAAGGAGAAGCATGCCAGGGTGGAGGATTCAGGGCACTCCAAGGAGAGGGCCACACTGACCATTAGATCTGACCAGTGGCCTGTGCACAACATGAGAATGGAAGCAGAGTGAGGGGTCCAGCTTTTCTACCAAAAGGGGAAGCAAGCAATACTCTACGTCCACCTCAATGTATTGCCTAACAGTATGTGTCTTGCTCAATCAAATAAATAAGGACATATGGTAACTTAGTTCCAGTGCAGTGTTTTCATACAATAACATTATGTTACTTTATTGAATTAGATATGATATACCAGATTGAAACAACACCAACCCTTCACCTGTATGCTAGCCTGACTGTATATTGCAATTACATGCAAGATAAACATAACCGATAAGACCAACGTATAAAACATGTACACAGACAGAGAAGTAGACAACCATGTTTTCAAATCCAGTGGCAATATACTTTTCCATTTACTTGGGCTGCTAATCCAGCCTGACAGGCACGCCGCGGGTTCAACTCCCGACCCGGATGGCCTTTGCTGCGGCTACAATAACCAATAATTCGGCAACCCCCTGAGGGGTCGCAACCCACATGTTGTGAACACCTGCTCTAGACAAGCTGTAACCACCACCAGAACACAGTGGCTGAGGCATATTTCCTTCCCCTCGTCTGTGAGAAATGACACATGAACCCTGGCTGACAGCAGCGTTCCTATTCTCTCGTGGCATGGGTGAACGTTCTGCAAAATCAGGCGAATAACCGCAAGGTTGAGATGTTGTAGTTCGAGAACCATCCTCTCACTATTGGATTTACATAAAGAACATGCCCAAAACGCAGATACAGAGCAGTGCATAGGAGCAGACCTGCCAGACACCTATACTGAGATGGATGTCCGTCTCACTAGTCTCGAGTCAGACTGTTGACTCGTCGATAGTGCATTTACTTTATTTGCAGATGTCTTTTTAAGGTAAACTGTTTAACACCTATGTATACACAACTTTTCAGAATTACTGATGTCACAGTATGACCAATGAGATGCCTTGCCAAGGATTTAATCTTGTTCTTTTTTAAAGGGTCCGGCTGTGACTGAGCCATCCAATATGCAGTAACAGTTGAAGAAACATTAATGAGTAACTTCAAAGAGCAACAATTAGCTACTACACCAGATGAATTTCATGTGTTCACATTTTATTTAATGCACAGCTGTTTGCCAACAATTTCCAAGAAACAGTGGCTAGAGTTAAAAGTACTTCAGTAGTTAGTTACCACTTGCAAAACGTTTTCATGGTTAAGTTAGAGATAAAACAATGTAGACCACCAGCGTAGATCACTATGCAGTACATGTGTTTCAATGGCATTTAATTCGTTTTGTGGTGCAAATTGTTGCTTTACAACATAGCCATCTAGTGTGGCAATTTTGGCTTTTAAATACGAGCATTGCCAGCGGTATGCGTTTCATTGTTTGCATCATGCTAAACAAATCTTTAAATTCAAGTTTAAAAAGATGGGTATGGGATATATACTGTATGGGCCCTCAAATATCAAGTCATTTCGATTCTCAAACCTGGCTGGTGGAATTCTTGCGTGCTTTCGTAATCAGGCATAATTGACGGGAAGTGGATCAAAAGTGCCCCAGCCAATCTCGACATTTGATCAGTTCGGCTCCCTGGCGTTCTGGGGAGGGGGCATTGTATAATGACTTCCTGTTAGCATTTATGCTTGGCAATCTAAAAGGCATGCCTTCAGGAAATACAGGAACACTTCCTGCTTCAGGAAATGTCTTTCCCTTCGCAATCCTGTTGCCCTGGACATGTTTGTCCGGCGACAGGTTCACAATAATAGACGGCGCACAGAGAGTGCTCTAGACACCCAAGTGAAACCCCACGCCGGTATGTCATGCCGTATGAATGGAAATTTTGAAGTTTCGTGACATAACAGAAGCATTAGATAAGACGACGGGGCGGAAATAACGACCCAGAAAACAAGACGTTGCTTCGAGACATGGGGCTTGAGTTACATATCCTCTCGCAGTGAGGTAACGTCTCTGTGTAGTAGTAGTAGTACTTTATTAATCCCAGCAGGGTCATTTCTTCTTCACAAACAGAAGCAACGTAATATTCACACATACACACACACACACATACACACATACACACACACACACACACACACACACACACACACACACACACACACTAGGGCGGGTCATACTTTTTTTATTTTTGAAATTCAAAATGCTTGGGTGCCTATTTTATGTTTTTGGGTATGGGGAATTCAAATATGATATTCTTTTTTTGATTGGACAAACCCTAGCTACATCTATTTGCATTTCTATATCAGTAATTGTATCGATTTTACCTCAATTATGAGATTTAAAATCTAAAGGAAATTCTAACATGTGGGGTGTCTAAATTATGTGTTTTTTGATGGAGAATTCAAATATAATATTGTTTTTTGGATAGAATAAGTCTAACCTACATTTTTCTGTACTTTGAAATTGCACATTTTGCCCGTTTTTACCTATTTTTTAGGATTTTTAAATACATAAAGGAAATCATTTATATCAACAAAGCCAAATCAAATTAAGCTATTTATTAACAATCCAAGTGCAGATATATCTAAATAAAATTGATGATCAATCACAGTATCACTTTCTGAACAAGTCCTGCTTTGACTCAGCCATACACATCAGCCGATCTTCGGAGCCCTGATTCCTTCATCCCTTAGCTTCTAGGTAGAGTAGAAGCTAAGTCACCATTTTGACCACCCTTTCAATGCTTTGAGTGTGGCAAGGCCAGTTAGCCTCCTCCATGGGGGTTTTGATTGATGGTCTTAATCTTTGAGGTGTTTATTGCACAGGTGAGATACTCTGACACAACATGCTGGGAGCATCATACGTGCTTCTGGTCCTTTGCCCCTGATGGCCTGGATTCTCTCCACTCCCTCAACCATTTCATCCTGATCCTTTGGGCACAGCAGTGTTTGAAGGATGGCTTCATTGTGATCACAACAAGCAGATCTAGCAGTTGGCATCACAATGCCCAATACATCCTTCCTCTGGGACAGTCCAGTCCAGTCATGGAAAATATTAGACCACCGTTGTATGGTGGTCTAATAATAGGGTGGTTTAATAATTTTTCCATGACTGTAAAAAATAATGGTGTATTCAGCAATGCACTTCAGATTTGTCAGATGCAGATGATTCTTTACTTTCACCATGCTTTGACATTCAGAGTCTGAGATATCTTTTTGTTGCAATGAGCCAGCAGCTGTGGTTTACTGACCCATTCAGAGCCAGCCTTGCAGCTAGGAATCACTATCCCTGACTGCATAAACCATTCTATAGCCATAGTGTTGATCAGTCAAGATCTTTCATCTTTAATGACCTTGTCAGACAGATCGATCAGTTAGGGGCCAACAAAGATGATGGATTGAAGGTCCTAGGCAGCAAAAGTTTCACTTGGCCTGTGACAAGTCCCAGAGAAAGGAGGTATGGGGAATTGTGATGCCAAGCTGCTTGCCGTGCCCACACAGTGGAGCCATCATGAAGCCATCCTCCAAAAACATCTCAAGAATCAGAATGAGATGATTGTGGGGAGGGAGAGAAGCCTGGCCATCAGGGGATAAGAAGACTGAGACATTCAGGTGAGAGACGGCAATGAAAAGAACCAGAAAAACATATCCAACATTGGTGGATTGATTATCTGATAAAAAGGTGTCTTTGACCTGAACTGAAGACCTTTATCAACCCCCATGGAGGTGCCTAACTGGAGCACATTCAGCACATTCAAAGCATTGAGAGAGGGTGGTCAACTGGTCATAGTGGCTTCCGCTGTACCTGCTTCTCTCAAGAAAAGAGGGATGGAGGAATCAGGGCTCAGGAGAACTTGTTCAGTGATTTTCAGTGATACTGAAAATTGATCATCAGAATTTTATTCAGTGATATACATGCACTTGAATTTTTAATAAATAACTTTGATTTGACTTTGTCAACATAAAATATTTCCTTTAAGTATATAAAAATCCTAATCCTGCTGAACGGATAAGGACAAAATGATTTAGGGAGTGGAGAGAATCCAGGCCCATGGAGGTGGCTAACTGGCCTTGTCACACTCAAAGCATTGAGAGGGTGGTCAAAATGGTGACTTAGCTTCTACTCTACCTACTTCTCTCAGGAAAAGAGGGATGAAGGAATCAGGGCTCAGAAGATCGGCTGATGTGTATGGTTGAGTCAAAGCAGGACTTTGGACGCTCAGAAAGTGATACTGTGAATTGATCATCAATTTTATTCAGATATACCTGCACTTGAATTGTTAATAAATAGGTTAATTTGATTTGACTTTGTTGATGATTTCCTTTATGTATTTAAAAATCCTAAAAATATGTCAAAACGGGCGAAATGTGCAATTTTGAAGTACAGAAAAATGTAGGTTAGACTTACTCTATCCAAAAAACAATATTATATTTGAATTCTCCATCAAAAAACACATAATTTAGACACCCCACATGTTAGAATTTCCTTTGGATTTTAAATCTCATAATTGAGGTAAAATCGATACAATTACTGATATAGAAATGCAAATAGATGTAGCTAGGGTTTGTCCAATCAAAAAAAGAATATCATATTTGAATTCCCCATACCCAAAAACATAAAATAGGCACCCAAGCATTTTGAATTTCAAAAATAAAAAAAGTATGACCCGCCCTAACACACACACACAGCTGGCCATGGCCGACACTTATTTGGAAGCCATTTGGTCCTGGCCTGGACACTACAGACTTGCGCCATTGAATCACACAGGCCTTTGGAGTGGTACAGTAACCATGCTCCATTCAGATGAGCGGTTGACCGTGTGTCAGCACTCTTTTTAAGGGCTGCCATACGATGCCACCGCAGTCACATGCTCCTAGCGGGCCAGTGCATTCCATTATAGGGACACAGGGTGGGCGACGCGCTCCAGGCGGTGACTTTGGGAGGGCTAAAAAGGTGTGTGTGTGCAGCCTGGAGTACCCGGTGTGACTCTAATCCAACCTCGGTGGCTGCTGTGAGGATCACCTTGACACAGCTGCAGCACAGGGAAATGCACACTGCTTAAATGACATGAAGAAAATCTTCCACTCAAGGTGACCTCAAGGAAGAGATTGTTCCAGTGTCCTCTCAAATATAAAAAGGCTATATATGAAATCTGCTCATTGCGCATTTACTTCCGTCCATCACCCATATAAAGAGTAAGGTTATAATAATTGGGGTAACTCAATGTCTCTTAAACTTTAAATAAAAACAATACATTTTCTGAAAATGTAGGGCTTGATTTTGAAGATGTTTGAGGTCTAAATGGGACTATATATATATATATATATATATATATAGTGACATTGTCTTATCGATACTATAGTGCTTAGTTGGGACTCAACTATTAAATATTTTAAACACACGCTTGAGTTTGTGACTAAGCTTTAATAAATAGAAAAAGAAACCAGAAAGTTGCTATAATGCTGTACACAGCAACCACTACCAACCCAAAAAAAGGTTCCATCTCGAATGGTAAAAGTTCTTTTTTTTTCATTAAATGTCTTATTGTAAATGTCTTATTGTATTGTATGTATTGCAATGCACTCTTGCATGCATACTTGAATCGTGTTGTAATGTAGACTGAGGGAGAAAGACACAAGGAGAGTAGAGGAGTACTAGTGGGCAGAGGATGTGATGAATGGCAGAGAAACTAAAAAGTAGCCCCCACTGACACGCTCAAAGCCCATATTTGGAAGATTGTGGAACTTTGGACATCTGCGTCAACATGGTTTAGGCAATCACATCCGATCACATTGCATACCCTCCTGCATCATGAGTAACCCGATCAATAGCCCAGCTCTAGTTAGTCACTGTGTGCTTGTATGAAACATGTGGCCACTGGTCTGGTATGGGCTGGAGAATTGCATTCTTGGAGAAAAAAAAAAAAAGAGCTTTTCCACCCCAGGGACAATTTAGACAATTTCATTTTTAAAATAAGCTTTTCTCCAGGGAATGTTTTGGCATGAACTTCCAAATCAATCAAACCCATGTGCTAAGTGTACATACAGTATGACTTATAGACAGTGACGTAAGCATAAAGAACCAGTCATGTTGGAGTATTGTAATCTACTTGATTAATGGACCATTACCAAATCCTAACACAAGAGCCTCCTCCTTTTGCTCACAAAAATATTTTAGATGCCCGATTTGGGTACCGTACGGTAGCCCTTTAAGCCTCATCAACAAGCATGTGAACAAAGCAATCTCAGTCAATATTAGGTCAAATACATTAGGACATCTACATTTAAAACAAGATATCCATATCCAAAAGATGTGATGTTGTGCAGTGCTCATTTGGAATTTCCCATCGATCATTAAAAAAATGCCACAAATAGGGGTACAATTAATGACTTAAGTGCACATGTAAACAGCCGTTGGGCACATATTTGGAGCCAGCTCAAAGTAGCAGCTAAGTAATGATTGACCATGATTTAAAGCCAAGGTCTAGTAGTAAATGGCAAAGAAAATGTGTAGAACCGAGAGTGTGTTATTAGGCTAGGCAGATCTGGCCGTCTTCCATTACCGTCTCTGAAAATGAATTAAACTAAAATAAACTTCAAGAAACGGTCAGTCACCTCTCTAGGAAAATACTACACAGATTACTCTTTGAAGATTATACACTACAGCCAAAAGAATACATCACACACACACACCACTGCGAAACTGTGCCACAGATATAAATACCCTGCTGAAATTTCATCTCGGTTATTCCTTCCTCGACATATTTCTATCAGAGGGAAAAAGGCGCAGCAGTGTTACGTTAACATATTCATGACCTCATGGGAGAACTTTGAGCTATTCTTTAACAGCGGTGACAAAACACATTTTACATAACGGCAATTAACCGAGAGTTGGACCATAAAATCTCAGCAATGTGTAATTGAGCTTCTTGCTTTCTTTTCATGACAAAAGGCAAATGTTAAGTGGAATGAATATTTGAAAGAACAACGGATAAAACTAAATAATAAAATGTAACATGGCCTGTTTGGTCCACATGGTTTGAACTGCACTAACCTCACTTGAGCCATTTCCCCATACGTTGTTTCACACGCTTTAACGCGGAAGACAAGTAAAAACATAAGCTGAAGTTGACAGCAAGAGGATTTTTGACATTCACAAGCTTTTTCCATTCACACTTGTAACTCTCAAGTTTTATGAATGTAAAAGATTCTGCATACCAACCCAAAAACAGAAGGGAGGTGCAGCTGTGTCACCAAATTGTTATCTACCTGCAGTGAACATCAGACAAGAGAGCATGCAACCTCAATGGTTTATTTCTGTCTGAAGAGGAAACACCAAGCCTCAACTATCTCAGACCTGAGTGTGATTTCTACTAGACAAAGCTTCTGCCAGCTCTCTGGTCTAGAATAGCTTGAGAGGAGCCAGGAGAGGCCTTGCGCAGGGCCGGATCTAGGTATGGGGGGGGGGGGGGGGGGGGGGGGGCAATGCCCCCCTAAATGCCCTGACTGCCCCACCAAACATGATGGCATGCAAACAACAATCTCAAATACATTTCAAATTAATGGGCTTACAGTATATGTAAAATGATTTGAAAGACTATACTACTGCTACAAACTAACTACAGTTGTGGCACCACTAAAACAACAACATTTCATCATTAAAAAAAAAAAAAGTATCAGACCTGTTGCAACTTCAACAACTGATGTTGTTATTGCTTACTAGACTAATATAAGTCCTGCAAAAGATATAAATCGTTTGGGTCACAGACTAAAGAATGAAATGAAATGAAAATGGTGGAGGACGCCCACGTCACTTCACGCCACGGCTGATGAAGCCGCCCTCATACCATCTTCACCTGCCCTCCCAATTGGGAAAAGTTACATCCAGGCCTGGCAGTGCCTTGATACAAGGAGTCTCCGGCTGTGCAGGGACATGGCTACTGGCTCCCTCATGCAGCAGCCTGGGCGCTTTAGTCATCGCATCCTTTGTGTGTTTCCCAAATGCTCACATAATCCATGGCATTGCTGGTAATGCCGTGACTAAAAATAGTTGGCTAACAGGAAATGATTCTATAGAGGAAAAAGATCCACAGAGCTGCTAGGTGATATGATTGTGGTCATTCTAGGGCAGGACAGAATACTACAATGCTTTAATCAGCCTTCATTTTTTTAAAGGGCCCTTACAACAAGACTTGTTTAAATTGGCATGTTATCATTAGCCATGATATATTCAAACATGGACGTTTAGATGAGAAACTTCCCAAATCAAACCATGAGTAAATATGAGATCTCTGACACAAAAAGCCATTTTCTCAGGAGCCCCTGAGTGCACCGTTTAAAGAGAATATGCAGACTTCCTGTAACTTTTCAAACAGACCGATTATGCTGGTATGTTTTGTATTCTAGCTATCAGAGATGCATCATATCTTTGTAGCTTCTAGTGAAAATTGTGACCCAGTTCTTGTCGAGTTTTCTGGTGGTCGTTTCATTTAGAAGTAGGCCACAATGGCTCCCCCTCAAAAGTAAACCATGTGCACAATCGCAACATTTAAACTGTAAATTATGATGGCTATGTGTTGTAAAGACGACTTGTGTGCAAAGACTGAAGACTACAGACCCCACACTGTGAGCTGTAACCCTTTTAGAGCAAAGGAAATAAAATGAACCAACAGAGAAACAAATGTTTACAGGCCTATTTGCGAAGCTAATAGTTCACATCCAGCCTCTATGGGGTATATACTCTAGTATTGTAAACATTACACACACCCTCAAGGGGTTAGGACCCCCCTAAAAGGCTTTGGCATAACCGCAATCAATAACCCCTCACATCCTGCTGTCAAAAAACAGAGGGTGTCCTACTGTTAAGCCGAGGCACGATCAGCGGGTTATTTTGTGACTGAAAGATAATTTCAGGGGAAGGGAAATTGTTGACAGAGTTCAAACTCAAATGCTGCCCGAGATCAAAAGGCAAAACAAATAGTGAATTCCTTAGACAAATATAGTCACATCCTCTTCAGCAGACAGACTGTACATACATACATACAGTACAGGCAGCCATCAAGTGGTTGCTTCAGTCTCGGGGATTGAGAACATTTCTTTCGAAATGATAGTGGATTTATGGCAAATCCTCTCTCACGGTAGTAAGAGACACCGACGCGATCCGTTCTGTTTGTCTTGGAAGGAGGTCAATCCCCAAATAGCACACGTGGATATCTAGGAACAGACAGTGACTCAAATATGGCCAAATGTCAGGAAGAGCAAAGGGTGCGCTGGCTTGGCAGTAGCCAATCTTCTGACTACACTAGGAGAAGTATACCCAAGCTACAATTGAACAATCCTTATTTCACACACAATCCCAATGACAACTGAATTAACCTATACTTGAAAAAAATACTCTAACAGTAGCACTCTTGAACAAGTATTTTCTTCGCATGCTCGCTGACAAGGGTGTCTATGAGAGCACACAAGTAAAACACCACTTAATATTGGCATAAACAAAGAACGGACTCGAACAAAGAATAATTATTGTCCTACAGGGAGTACTTATGTTGAGCTCTGACTCCAAGTAGAGGCCTTATTATTATTATGTACTACTACTACACACAGCGAGAAACAAAAAGGCAAAAATACACAACACTGCTCCATCCAGACACCAGATGAAAGTCATATGTGCAACATCTAAGTACAGTGGGTGTCTGGAGAGAATGTGGTTAATGATTGGATCAAAAGTTAAAGGTTCACAAAGGGAGATAGCTCTGACAGTGCAACCAACCCCATGGCAGCCATACTGTAGGAGTTCTGTGGTCAGCATTGTAGAACGGAACAAACAGGGGTCTGTTTCAGTCACCAACAAGTGTAATAACAGGGGGGGGGGGGGCAGTATATGTTTTTGATTTGATAGGCATGATGATGTCAAAGCTACATATGCATACATGAGCCGCAGGTAGCCCACCGTCGCACATAAGGGTCTGAGAGGACAAGTCTTTACAACAGTGATTCTCAAACCTTTTTATGTCAAGGACTCCAAAACATTGACACTAATAATTAGGTTGCAGACCCTGCATGAAAACATATGGCAGTGACCCCCATAAGAATGAGTAAGAGAATTGAGGGCCCCCTGTTTGACCTGAAGTGGGCTACTACCGGCTCCCTGGATTTATTGGCATCTCTATCTCTGGGACTCCCATATTTATATTGCAAATTCAATGTTAATTTAACTAACTGGGTGTACAAAAACGTACAACTGTGTACACTCTCAAACGTTCTAAGCCTGCATAATGGTCCATTTCGTTCCAAACAAATCTGGAGAGGGAAGTCTGGGGCCAGGAGCTCTCGCCCCAGCGACCCGACTACAGATAAGCAGTTGAAGAGGGGTGAATGGATGGTTCC
Source organism: Benthosema pterotum (assembly GCA_039105355.1). Classification (NCBI taxonomy): domain Eukaryota; kingdom Metazoa; phylum Chordata; class Actinopteri; order Myctophiformes; family Myctophidae; genus Benthosema; species Benthosema pterotum. The sequence continues at coordinate 15,642,610 of CM076975.1, read as the reverse complement.
AAACCATCAATTTAGCTGGGTAGTCCCTGGAATTGCCTCAAAAACCCTGGAGTTAGGAATCACTGTTGCAGCTTCACAAGCCAATGGAATAATGCATTGTTTTTCAACCAGTGGTCCAGGGACCACCAGTGGTCCTTGGGAGGGTTCCAGGTGGTCCCCAGCTAAATGATGGAAAGTTGGTTAACCAGATGTAACTCGGGTCTATTTGGTTTCATGTTTACACTCTCAAGAGTTAAAATATTCATCATTTGACTAATATCCTAGTCATTTGTTTCTGAAATCCAGCCTGGAATTGTGGACAAAAAAACTGTAATCTGGGGCCTGTGGGGCTAAAATGTTCTCAAATGGTGGTCCGTGGCTCAATACATTGTGGGCCCCGTTATCAAAAAGGTTGAAATCCACTGGAATAATGCGACAACAATGGAACCAAAGCCGTTTTTTGTGGGGGATACTCACAGTCCAAATGTTTCTTTTTTGGCCCCATAATCTCGTGCGTGGTCGCCTTGCACACCGTTTTGGAAATCGCCGAGCCGGTGACACTGTGTTGAGCGGCCGTGATCCTGTCTGTAATGCTCTGTCCAGACATCTTTTTTTCCTCCTGCTGTTGGCTGCTTTAGTAGTAGGTGGACTTCAAAACAACAAAAGACGAGGATCAGGGGGGAGAAATCGGGTGGAGGGGGGTCAACGATGATGTTTCAAACACAAAATCCAGGCCGTTAGGTTTGTATTGTGATGATCGCTTGCTTCCCACGGTTCTTTTACCCAGCAGCCACCTGACACGAGAGAGAGGGAGAGAGAGACAGAAAGGAACCATGAGAACGATCGACACTGAGACACAGAGAGACAGACAGGCGATCGGGCGTTTTAAACGGGGGGTGACTGTGACTGACTGACTGACTGACTGACTGACTGGGCCGCACGCCGGTAGCTCGCGACCCCCCAAAAAAAACAAACCGATCGGACCTACAAGCTCACAACGAAGCTTGTTAGATCGGCTCCTGTGATCTTATACATCGGCTGTTTTTTGCCCCTTCGTCACGCGACAAACGTATATAGGCTTTTTTTTTTACAGTGACGGCTCGAAAACCAACAGTATCCACCCCCGATGGCAAAACATTCAAGTCCACGGACTTGATACGTTTACAGTGTGGATCGATCGCATACAGTCATAGATATTTTTTCATTTTGAATAATAATAACACATACCAGGAGTCTACGATCGGTCCCAAAACGTTCCCCGTCTCTCTCTCTCTCTCCCAGTCCCTCCTGCTCCCCACTGGCCGTACGTACGAGCCTCTTCTTCTTCTTCTCCTTCCTCCACTGTCTGACTGGGCTGCTGGCTGCTTCTTCTTTCTCTCTCTCGGTTTTCTTTGCTGGTTTCCCAGCAGCAGACACGGAGAACTCTGAGCTCCAAGCTCCGCACGGCCTCCCCCTGCTGGCTGGCTTTAGGAGGGAGTCGAGGTTTTTTTTTTGCTCCCAGGAAAATGGCCGGCCTATAAATATTACATCTATCTCTTTATACTGCAGCGTGCCAGCATCCCAACTCACTCATTAAAGCTTCCCAACGTGCACAGAACCGCACGCCATGGACAACAATGGATGTGCACGGGGTGCGAATGTGAAAGTAATTTCATGATCTGATGCAGGTGAGTGAGCAGGGGAGGATTATCCAACCAACCGGCACGTTGGGCCGAGGCCCAGGGGCCCGATTTTTCACTTGCCACCTGAAATAAAGCAGCGGAGCACTTGTTTTACCTGGGGCCCTGAAGTTGAGTGTCCGCGTCATCGCTAAGAGACTGTTATTTTAGGGCTTATTCATAGTTGCTTAGTTATTTTGGCTTTGTTTATTATATTCAAGCAATCCCTTGCTGAAAATCTTTGCACACACATTGCACGCCACCCCACACCACCTATATCTGTCATAATTGATATTCGTATGTGCAGACACTAGGGAGACCCGAAAATATTTGGAACAGGGTTGCCAACGTATGGAAATTGTCAAGAGTGAGAAACTAGCGTCGTAACGCGTTTGGCCGTCGCCCGGAGGGCGACGGCCGGAAAAAAAATGTGTTTTTTTTGTGGATTTAGCCTATTTTAACAATGATCTGTAATCTTTAAGACTGATGTCTTCACCTCCCTGCCAGCTGTTCTCCATGCAATGTCAGCCTCGTTGTGCCCTCTCTCTAGTTAGTGTATACCATGGGGACACCAGCACACATCTATTTTCCTGGCTTCATAATAGACAACCATTCCCAGTTTTGGTCACAAAGGGGACCTTTGACCCTTGTTAAATGCCACAAACTCCACAATCAAACTGAGTCTCTACGGCAAGACTTAAACAACACTTCAAGGAACAGTCACTCCTTTGGGGTCCAGTGGCTGTCATAAGAAGGTAGTGGTCACTGGTCACACATTTACAGCCTCTATCCAGAACAAGACTGAAGCACCGTCAGTCAGAACAGAAATCCCAATATTCTAAAATGTTAAATAAATATTCCTACTATGGCAAAGCTATACCAATCCATGCTTATTTTTTTTTCCTTTTAAACACACACACACACACACACACACACACACACACACACACACACACACACACACACACACACACACACACACACACACACACAGTTATTGCATGTTGATTAACATGCATGTATCATTCACATTAAATTCCTTAAAGTGCTTGACATGAAACTTGAAAACACATTCAATCAAGACTTAAAAACAGCAACAAAAACAGTCATTTAGTGCTAACTAAATGTGGATTGAAATAGTTAATTTAGAAATTAGTCAATAGAGGCTGTTGGTTTATGGGGTATTTCACATAAAAAAAAACTTTTGGTCATTATATGGTCTACTACTCAGTCTCATGTGAACACACCAGACAGTTTATAAGTTACTACATTCACTATTTAGATATTTGATGTTCATTTTAGCGTATCTGCCTCCTTCCTATACAAACCCATTATGACTTAAAACTTCATTTTAACCAAGATAGATTCATCAAAAACATCCAATTATTTTTCTGGTAGCTCATATTGTCCCCCTAATACCTGAGAAGACCGTGGAATTTCATTTACTAACAGCTGAAAGGCATGTAAATCACAAGCTAAAGGACTACTTTACTACTGCAAACCATGATGGCAACCTAACAGCAATGATGTTTGTCAAAATCAAAACATTGCCATGATTCATGCATATCTGTAATGTAATCCATTAATAATAATTCAGTTGAGTTTTTACCTCACGTAACAACAGGTCTTCATCCAGCAGCTGACATTTTCAATCAGACCGGGTTTGAGCTGCTAAAGCCTTAGAGTATATACAGAGTTGCGACAACTCAGTTCATTTCATGGGGCCAGTCCAATGGCCTACGGTGGCTCTTTTACATAGAGTTGTATGTAGAATGGGGACAACACATGGGGACAACCCATATAACTCTATGGGACAACTAGAGCTTTTTCTGACTCCTCAATGCCTCAATGACTCTTTTAGAGCGATTCTATTGGCTCTGGTCTGGTCTTGGTGTTGCCAGATTTCGAGTGAGAAACCCGCAAATATGTACAGAAACTTGCCCATTAGACATTATAGACAACGCTAGCACAGAGCCGCTTACAATAAGGCAGATTTGGCAATATCAGCTGTAGCACGTAAAGATCACCATGCTCCCACAGTGCGTGAGGAATGGGACATGTGACGTGTGAGCGTGTGAATGACGTCAAATGCGTTATTCTCACGGTCAATGCGTGATCGTTGACACCTCTGATTTGGAACTAGTGGAGTGGAACATTTGCCTTCCTTGTCAGAAAAAAAAAATAAAGGCGTCTTTCCACCTATTTTCAAGATTCTACTGTCATTAATATACCTTAGAGATGTTGTGTGGACATAAAAAGGATTAAGGAGAATTTCATAACAGTTTTTTTCTGAGAGTGTACAATACACATTTGTACACTCAGGAAATGTTTGAAAATGGGTGGAATTCCCCTTTATGTCGGGTTTTATACATTTACTCGTGCGCTCCCCGATATACACTGGCACCTAGTGGACAGCGTACCACACTACAGTGCATTTCAGGCTAAGGCATATGATGCTCTCATGGATGCAGTCATGGTAGTCAGAAAAACACATTGCACAAACAAATTATGACAATAATAGAATAGAACTGATCGCAGCCATGCTAGGACTTCATGGTCTCTGTATTGTGGTGACTCTGTGAGCTACTTAAAGGGGAATTACACCCATTTTCAATTTTTTCCTGAAAGGATACAAATGTGAACCAAAAAAGGGGCCCGAAAAAAAAAAATAACATGGTGAAATACATATTGATGATGTTATCAGATGTATTTCACCATGTTAATATTTTTTCAGACCTCCATTTTTAGGAAATACAGAATTGGGAGAACATTTTTTATCATGTCCACACAACATCTCTAAGGTATATTAATGACATTAAAATGTTGAAAATGGGTGGAGTTCCCCTTTAACTATTAGAAGGGCTAGAACGCTAGGTTTAGGCCTTTGAGGAACGTTAATATATAGGCCATGGATGAAACTCCTAAATCTCCTTTATCTCCTTCGATCTTTGTGCCCTCTGTTTCAGTTGTTGCCATGACAGCCCATGACACCTTTATCTCCTGCTTTGTGGTTCTAATCCAGGTAGGTCTCTAGGCCTTTAGTAAAATTAGTAAAATTATCCATACTGCAATATAAAAATACTAAAAATACTGTTCCAAATAATACTCTAAACTAAAATTCAAAATGTCACTAAAGGTACAATGGCAAACCGTCCTACTACTGTATACCAAAAGTTAGAACTAGGAAAATAGCAGGTCTACAAGCTCACAATGCATCGTGTTGCCAAAATGTAATAGGCCTAATACAGTAATAATCGAAATATACAAAGTAACTAGTACATTTTCAAATAAATGTGGAGGGGTAAAAGTGCAATATTTGGATCCAAGATTTGTAGACCTGTAGTCGTAGAAGTAAAAGTAGAGAAAATAGAAGGGACTGCCGAAGCAGACAACCCGCAACACTCCATGTTATAAATATCCTTTCAGGTGCACGGCTCAAAAATACAAGTAGAAAAAGAGAAAAATGCCAGCGCTCATTCAATGTCCTTTTTGTGCTTCTTGTATTTACCTCATGTGCAGCAGCAACAAACGCGTTTCGACACTACGGCCTTCCTCAGCATTCTAGAAGTAAAAATAGGCCTATTCCAAATTGGAAATACTCAAGTTAAAACAAATGGGCCTAAAAATTGTACAGTACTGCATAGTTACTTTCCGTCAGTGCTTGGAGGTTCCATATCAAATGAGCATGTTTGTGATTGAACTAATATGTTTTCAAATTCTATGCAGTTCCATTTCCTCCTCCATGATTTGTGTTTTTCTATTTGTGTCTTGTCTAGTGAGGTCCCATGGGTTGGCATTGGAGATGATGTTGGGCCGGCAAGTCAATTCCTAGGAGCCATCGGACGGTCGGAGGCAGCAGTTGAAGAATGTATGTATTTTATTGAGTATGTTGGTCAATTGAATCCATTGATTCAACGTTGAATCAACGTTGAATCAATGGATTTTGCTATCTGGGTTATCGTCCAGGTGATATGAACTGTAGACTATAGGGTGGATTTGACATTTCAGTTGACTCAAGCCAAGAGATTTTAGTCTGGATATTTATTGAAGTTTTACCCAGATGTATTGACTGAATACTTTACTAACAATTTGTGGATTTGGCCTGCACAACCCCCTACCAACAGTCGTAAAGGAATAAGAGACTGCTCCTAAAGAGCATACAGTTGGCTGCAATTCAAACTTGCCCAATAAAAAGTCAAAGCTTATAGTAAGAACACACAGGCCATAGGTCTCATTTGACATTTTAAGTGGACATTTTGCTCATTGCCTAGAATGCCTACCCCATGGTCGGTGACCATAGACATAGAGTAACTCTATGTGAGTGACAGGGAGGGCATGCTTGGTTTGTGTGATGATAGCCTGCTATGCAATACTGAAGCTTTGTTGACATATAGATATCATTATTCAGGCATTATTTCAGGCAGGGCACAACTGCTTTTGGAATAGCTAATAGGCCTACATGTTGTAGCATTATTATATGAGTGGCCATGTGTGACAATGTAACATCCAGTCAACCGGAATTATTTATGAAGCACATTTATAACAAGCAACATCCATTGACCAACATGCTGCACAGGCAGCGTGATAACAACAGTTAAAATATGCAAGTGCAACAACAAACAAAAAACATCACATCATTACAGCGAGACACAAACAAGTCCACAACTGTGGTTAAAAGCCTATAATATATCAATGTTAAAAGCTGGTTAAAAGCGTGTTTTAAGAATTGATTTTTTTTTTACTTAATAGAGTTTACACTTTTTATAGAGAAGGGCAGTCTGTTCCAAAGTCTGAGAAGCAGCAAATAAGGCCCTACTCCTCAGTGTCCTTTGTGAGGTGTAGTAGAGTTACAAAACTGCTGATAAATATAGGGACCATGCAGGGATTTAACTGTATTTTTACTACACTGAGCTATTAGTTAAGGGCATTTGTAATGTATGAATTTGAAAACAATTAACTTTGATTGAATTTCACCACTCTATTAGTTTGAATCTGCTGTCATCTAGTGGTCAGCATTTATATGCACCGGCACAGTCAAACATCATTAAATGCCTGTGCCAATAACTGAGGATCCTGCAGTGATCCTGGGCTCTAAACTGCCTCCCCCTGGACAGCCGGAGCGCCTGATGGAGGGGGTAGGATCTGGTTGGAATAACGTGTTCCTTCCACACGTTACATCCAACCAGGGAAACTCCCCCTGCCAGGTGACAAGAAGGCAGCTTGGACTCCTCATGCATTGAAGGGAGCATGGAGTTTAATATCTTCCTTTGCTAGAAAACATTAGAAAACAAAGTCATTACCGGTAATTTGTTCTAATTTATTGATCTAAGGTAACATTTTTACTTTTCATTGTTTCTTTATCTGTGGTACTGTGCAGGTCAATATACTATTTTGCAAACAGAACAAGGCAGATTTTAACTATTAAAACCATCAATTCTTAAGGGTGACGGCAAGTGTTGATTACAGTAGGCTAGTAAAAAACAACAAAGTCATCTCTAGCTCTTTGAGCTGGTAGGCCTACTGTATGACCATTTCAGTCATTTCAACCTGCAATTCAGCAGATTTACAAAATAATTGTTGCATCTATGGTGGGCTTGAAGGTTTCAACGGGGCAGCTCTCATCTGCAATGCGTTTCACTGCATGATGCTAAGGTCTGCGGTGCTGAAAAAGAAAATGTAAACTGAAATGCAACTTGACAGCCATCGTGTTGTCAACAGCGCCTTCTGCTGGTTGTTTCCTTGAATCTGTTCTTGAGAGATTATACTCCTACTGTGGCTATTGGTCTCTCATGCTCTTCTAGACTATTAACCATGCTACAGACCATGCTATATTTACCATAAGCATAACCATGCTATATTTAGACAAAGACAAACTCAACATTTGTTAAAAAAAAAAAAAAAAAAAGAGACACCATGCAATGTGGTATAACTCACCAGTAAACTAATTAAAATATATTAACTAAAATACACCATTGTCCAGAATTGCCTTTTTAATTATTTCTATATTAACTGAATGAGTTTGTATTTCTTCTTTATTATTTATTCATTCATTCACTCATTCATTCATGCATTACTTCATTTATACAATAGAGTAAATTGATTATAACACAGCCATGCAAGCTACCTTTGTCTTACTGGATTAAAGATGGAGCGTTGTGTTGCTTTCCATTGGGAATTATCATTATACAAACGTATTAGGGATGCAACAATTAATTGTAATCAAATCGATTATTCTATTAGTTGTGAAATCTTAGTATCGATTAATCAGTTTGTCAACTAAACACTTTAGTTTTTACCCGTTTTCCCACTTAACCATAGTTTTTCAGCATTAAGTCTAACCCATTGGCTAATTCTAGGGCTGTCAAAAGGCATTTTCAACATTTTACTGCCATTAGTGAATATACCTTGGAGATGATGTGTGTACATAATAAACAAGTTCTGTCATTCTGTGTTTCCAAGAAATGGACACCTGAAAAATATCATTAACAGCTTGATGACATCATCAAGTTGTGTTTCACCATGTTAATGATTTTACTTTTATGGCCTTTTTTTCTGAGAGTGTACAAATATGAACCAAATGGACCCACTCGGATCCATTTGGTTCATATTTGTACACTCAGGAAAATTTTGAAAATGGGTGGAATCCCCTTTTAAGGTGATAGCTAAAGTTAAGAGTTACGATCCGATGAATCGATTATAATCGTTAGTTGCAGCCCTATTTTTTTTTTTTCTTCTTCTTTTTTTTCATCTCTATGTGTATGTACATACTAACCAAAGTATTCCTGGTTTGCCTGCTGGGTGATGAAGGTGATCCACCTGAACTGAAGCCGCACCTACAGCTGTTGCATTTCATCAAGGTTTCAACCTATAGGAAGAAACGCTAAATACAAAGGGAAGACAAACACACCAACGGGTCAAATTAAGTACTGTATATAGATACATATAAAATGGAAAGAATGCCAAAATTACAGCACTCTATCACGGAATGCCATAATCAAGCTATAAAATATGGTTTTAAATACTTCTTTCACGCAAGTATTCTAATTACTTGATGTATATTATGTCGAGAAAAAGTGAATACAATGAGTAAGTCTACTATAGTAAAAATATATTGTTTCACATGGGGTTTGGATGGCAGCCAGATATTTTATCAATGTGGGGGTCCATGGGGAATCGCTCGCAAACACCACAGCATAAATACACCTGGCTGCTGCGTCTGGATGCCTCACTGGCTTGTTGTGATTCACATCACCCCTGTAAAATGCTGTGTGAGTGAGGATTTGTGAGTGTATTTGCACATTCCATTCATGTGGGTAAATCATTAACCTTCAGGCTTTCCTCAGAGGCTTTAAGGATAGCTGCTGAAAACTGCTGTTTGCGCACTCACTCTCTCTCTCTCTATTCAATCTGTCCAATCATATAAAAATGTAGCCATAAGGTTCAAGTACGTTGGCCTGAGGCGGTACACTGTAAATACATTTCAGTCTTGTTTGTAATAATAATAGGGACGGCCGACCAGACAAACATGCAGAAGTGTAATCATGGACTAGATTGGCTCTATGGAGCTATAAGCCAAGTAGTGATTTATAGGTACAGAGGAGAATATTGAAGATGATACTGTTTCTGTATTTTCCAGGTACAGCCTTTGATGTTGCTGCAGGGGTTTGATCCTGGCGTTTTGGCGTTTTGAGACAGACACCGCAGCGTAGTCATGATGGAGGTAAATCATGGATCGATGTTTTGGCAGCAGTATCAGAGTGTAGGGTTGGGGAAACAACCTTCTGGTGGAAAGTTCTCTCACTTTATATCTTGGTGATGATGTGTTGAAATTTTGATTTAGTGAAATCAGTAGCCTTACACTACTATTCTAGTATTGGTATCAAAATGTGCTAAAATGTCCAAAAGTAGAAAGCACTCTTCATACAAAATGTCCTATTTCACAAATGCATGAAACATGTAAACATGAAGAACAGCATATCTACAACCCCACAATGCATCGCATTGTGATCTAGTAGATCGTCTATTTTCAAATTGCTGGTAAATATGACATTCATTTATGAATACCCCTCCCACACACACACACACACACACACACACACACACACACACACACACACAAATATGAAATATGGATATACAGTAGACGACCATATAGAAACTAACAGGTGTACTGTCTGGGGCTGGGTTACAAACAACACCGCCGTTTCTCTTTACCGCCACAATAATAATTCCTGCAGTGCTATTGGTGGAGAATACATATCCTATTCCTTGTCATGTATATAATGACTATGTCGACAGAGAGGAAAAGCTTATACGGGGATACTCTCTGAGGGACACAGGGAGTGATGCACAGACTCAGGGACCTGTAAGCATGCCAGGTTGATGACATTTTATCCAACAAAAGCTGAGAGACGTGCCTTTTCATTTAGTCAAAGACGTGAAATTATTTGTGTGCCACTCAAAATACTATAGAGGGGTCATTCACCAACCGCCCAGTCAAGATGGATTTCACCGCAGATAAAAGGGCTGCTCAGATCTTATTCTGCACAGGGAAATGATCGCTAGTTTTATCATAGCTTGAGCCAATATCGGGTTTAAAAAAAGGAAAGGAAAAAAAAAAAACGTGAGTTGCTCTTTGTCTACTCATCAATGAAGTCAGTTCAGCCAAATGACACACTTGACCTAAAAAAACAAATTATTTACAAGCTTTCCTGTTAAAATATTATTTGTCAAGCAGGAGTGACTTGAATTGTATGCACATTATCTACCGTTTACATACGTCATACATAAGACAATATAAAACCATATATGGTAATATGGTGGAAATGCAAAAGCAGTTTGATTATGTTTCTACATATTAAATACACTTGCTTCTAGATCTTGTGCATGGCAACAATTGTTTTCGTGGGAGGAAAATAAATTATAGAGCGTTGTTTTAGCTTGTTGATATTTGTATGTCTGAACCCGAATTTTATCCAGAGTGAATCACCAAGTGAGTGGCGTGATCCATATAGTCAACAACAGGATAAAAGATTAAAATGCAAATTAGATGTTATTTAGACAGATCCCTGGTTCATTTGTTCACTTGGCTGCCATTCTATAGTTGCTAGTTTCAATACACAGATAATTATTTATTATATCATATTGAGACTGAGACTGAGGTTAGGTTATTGGTTTACCTATGATCCTAGATTACTCGGATCTTTACCTTCCTTACTGAAATTGTCTGCTAAAAATATAATAAAGAAAAAAGCAAAGAAAAGGGAAAAAGGGATTCAATTTAGTGCTATAAAGTCATGGGTTTACAAAAAGGTGGGTGAAATGATTTACCGACTATTACGTTAGCAGTCAAGAAAGGGCAAAATAATACAGAAAGAAAGAATACAATCAAGCAAATACAGTACTGCAAGGTGCAAAGTTCAAACATATAAAGGTGCATGGTTAAAAAATAGAAATGAAATTAGTCTTGTAAAAGTATTACCTATGACGTTACATACTTGACAATTACATGTGAGCATCACCTCATTTATGTAGTTGGGGTCAACATGTAATAAAAAGCTTAGAAGCACCTTATGATTCACATAAACGTACAGTTAAGTGTGGAGTTAGTTGGATATGACTAATGTCCGACTCCTTTCACAGAATCAGAGGTGCTGTTATACTGTAATTCTGTGCCCTGGGACGATGTCGGCTGCCGTTGGTTCCTTTCCTTCATAACAAGTCCTTGGGTTTTTTCCCAAACCTTTGACCCCTATGCCGTGCATCTCTAAACATACTTATCCGTCAGGCAGGATGCAAAACACTGACCCAAATTAAGATGTCCAACCTTAACAATATAAAGCTTAAAGAATGGTGGTCTGTTGTTGTAATGGAAGTGAACACAATGGCAACTGACAGCCTAATTACTTTTCTAAAACTATAAGAGCGGCAAATACTGAAGTTGTCTGTTAGGAAGTTGTCAGCAGAATCTTGTTTTTGTCAAGTGGTAATTTGATCCCATGCCCTATCTTTTCATGGCCCTCAAAGCGTGCATTTACAGTGATTGCTTTACATAACTTCTATAACATAACCTACAATGTACACAGTGCATATCATCCACATCATGCACTCAATGTTTGGGACAGGGCATAGATTGACATCAGAGTGGGACAGGGCATAGATTGACATTGTCAATCTTTCGGCATGTTTGTAAGGTTGATGAAAACCTGCAAAATGGTGCCTTTGACTACTGTTGTTACCAAGTCTATGGAAGCTGAGACCCCATAATCTACTTCTTAGGAATATAGGGAGATGGAATTGTGGAAAAAAAGAAATGAATGGAGCACTCTAGATGGGTATCGGCCTGTGCTGAATTGAGGCACTCTGTGGGATATTAAGGGATTGATCTACAGTCTTAATAAATCATCCCTGATTATAGCTTAATCCTTAAAAAATAAGTGCCTGATTCCCTCCATACTGTGCACTCAGCTCTATCAGCTCTCACACGCTAAAGAGCAGAGCAGAGAACAAGTTAAACTGCCTTGAGGCTCAGAGTCACCGTTTACTTGTAGACTACCTTTTCGCAACATCAGTGATATTTCATGAAACGGAACGCGCTGATGGATTAAATGGGAAAACATCCTTTGAATCCTGCTTGAGATTTAATCAAACAAAAATTCCAACAGCCTCCCGAAGAACTGATGAATGATCTATTAAGGCCACAAAGAACATTTCTTAAGTCAAAGTTATGAGGTAAGGACAGATCACAGTCATTCCTCTTTCAAGCTACAATTTTCCTTTGTTTGACCGCTGTTTTAAATGCATTTAACTGAATATCAAGAAAGTAACAAGTTGGTTTGAGAGTTAACATTGCTTTTGCAGGACATATCTAATACTAGGTTGGTACTGTTAATTTGTTTAATCTTGTTTCTGGTTGAAATGTATCAACAGTCAACAGCGTATGTAAAGCAGTTGACATTGGGTGTATTTTAAAATATCGAGGACAGAACAAGTGGCCCTGTTGTTAGCCATTTGACCTAAATTTCAGAGTTTGGTCACATCTGTCATTGCAGGAGCCATCACTATCTCATGTTCCATTATTCAAAGAGAAACCCCTGTGTGTTCCCTGGCCCGTTGTCTCTGTGTCTTCTTGCCCCATATGGTAATGTCCATATGGAAGATGGGCCGCCGCAGGTATAACCCCGATGAAAGTCAACCAACTTGACTTCCTTTTGCTTTACTTTACTGTCTGTTTCAGGGTCGCGCATAAAAAATCAAAGCGGAGCGGCGGGCAGCCGCTCGCAGGTCCGGCCAAGCTGATCGCCTGCTGCTGTGCTGACTGAGGTGTGCTTCACACAAAGCCTGAGAAGTGTGGATCCTTGTGGGCCAGAAAGGCCCGTATGATGAGCCCTGCACTCCCCGGGCCAAGGGAGAAAGGAATGGCTCAGTCAGCAAGCCGGTGCCACTGGAGCGATGAAAAGATAATTCTCCCCCCCACACCGCCGCGGACCTCATGCGGCGTCAAGCCATTTGTGAGCAGTGACAGAGCCAGATTGGGCCGAAAGGATATGAGTGGGAAACTTCAAAACCTGCTCATGTTTCTGCGGACGTGAAAGGATTTGTATAACACATTCAGATTTGATGGACTTTCCCATGTTCTCTCCGGACAGCCCTTTTTGTTGGCATGTTTCAAATAATGAATCTCTTATACGTAGGATCCCCTTTTTCCCCCGGCTCCCAAGTCCCCAGTTTTTCTAGTTGCCGGGTAGGGATGCTGTACGGACCATTCCGTCACCTGCGGCAGTCGCAAGCATATGGAGAACCGCTGACTCGCCGGCTTTCAGGAACCAGGGTGAGTAGACGCTTGCTGGAGCTTCAAACGGCCCTTCAAAAGGGTCCCTGGACAACATCTGTAGGTGGCCAGAAATCATTCTAGTGCAATTGACTCATTAAATTTAACTGTTTCCTCACAAATGCGATGCTTTTATGTGGGGCCGATTATGCTCTTTCACAAAACAATGAGATGCACAGAAAAAGATAAGCCTTTATATTTTAATAATGACAGCAGTTTGTTGGCCGTTATGCGTTATTGTTACTTTGATGTCGTGATTGCTCGTATTCAGTTGTCATTCATTTGGACATTTTGCTGTTTTGATACTGCAGGAGAGGCTGTAAAACATTTTCACCAGTTTCCCAGCACAGGTTTCTCTGACAGATAATACAATATGAAATGGTGCTGTTGTTCTCGTTGCTTTATTTAGTATGTTGGCAGTCATACTATATTTTAAGGTGAACTACCTGAAGTTCAATGTGAGGTATGAACCGCATAACTGATACGTTATTCATTATTCTCTTTCAGGTGCTGAAATGGAACATATATTTTTGATTCTTTTGCTGTTTTGTAAGGCCCTATCTGTTGGAGCTCAGTTCAATGGATACAACTGTGATGCCAACTTCCACAGTCGCTTCCCTGGTGAGGAACCGTGGGTTGCATGTATTTTTGATATATACCGTAATCAATGTCTGGGATTTGGTCACGTCACGAGATGTTTCATAATCTAAAAGGGGTAGTAGTTGACTAGGTCGACTACACTTTGCAAAAAAACTTTTCCAATCTTTTAAAGGGTAAAGTTGACTACATTTTGAAAATTGTTTCAAAGGCTTTAAAAGGGTAGAGTTGCCTGCTTGTTCTTTACGCTTTATGTTTTCCTATTTTGCTCGCAGTGTATCACATGGTTATTTATTCACCACCACACCTAAAACATTAAAACCGAAAAAGCATCCGTGTCATTTTAGATTTTTGAGTTGGGTAGTGAAAAACAGCATATGCACAAGCTCACAGTACATCACTTTGTGCCTCCCTGTGAACTTATGCATCTACTATTTTGGAAAAAAATTGGAAAAGTCGTACTACTCAGAAAAATCATGGGCAGAGTCGTGCCCATGTCCCCGAGGTGCTCAGGCCTTTTTAAATGTTTATTACATTTATGGGTGTGACACGCTGTGATGCCGTGACACCCTCCGTGGCCTGTGCGTTATGCGTGTGTTGTCTGTGGTTCCAGCGGAGAGGGACATCAGCGTGTACTGCGGCGTGCAGACCATCACCCTCAAGATCAACTTCTGCCCCGTGCTCTTTTCCGGCTACACCGACACCGACCTGGCCCTCAACGGTCGCCACGGCGATGCCCACTGCCGCGGATTCATCAACAACAACACCTTCCCCACCGTGGTGCTCTTCAGCATCAGCCTGGCATCACTGGAGACCTGCGGCAATGCCCTAGTGGTACGGAAAAGGGTGTACATGAAACTAATTATACTAATACTAGTGCTAGGTTCCGTGTGTTAACTTTATAAGGTAATCTCACAAATTACCCGGCTTCCCTCTCCTGATCCCGGGCCAATTGTGTTTGCGTAGAGAAAGACGCTGACTGAAGCCGGATGTCCCATGGTGGATTCAAACACACAACCTCAGCAGTGGTGGGATGGTAATTTACCACTGTGCCACGCAGGCGATCAGTACTATTGTCTTGACCAAAATGAATTGTGTGTTGGACACCAACATGGAGTTGAGTCGAGTATTAGTTACATTGACAGTTTTTATGCCATGGATTATTAGATTACTGCTTGTCTATAAAAAAAAAAAAAAAAAGAAACTCAACAAGATAAGATCTGACACTGACAAAATTAATTATCCTATACTGTAACCTTGCACTTTAATGGCCTCTCTGGAGAAATGCCTAAACTGTAACTGTAAGTCGGACGTGGGAAACAATCGTGTTGATTGGAAGAAAAAAAAAGAGAGCTTTTTAAATACCTTTAGCAATTTTTTTTTTTACCCAATTTTGTGTTTAGTGCAGCAGGATGGTTTGTGTGGCAGTTTGATGCTCAGATAAGAAGGGATTGAATCGAGGATTAGGACGGTGCATTAGTATAACTCAATAGTTGGAGTGATGTTATCAACCCTCATTCTGTACGACAACTAGGGTAAAATAATGGCCGTGACTGTGCTGCTCACAGTGATGTGGTCTTGTTGCAGGTCTCCTCTGGCCACGGTCCTAACGCGTATGGGAACCTGTCACTGGTGCAGATAGGGAATGTGTCGGGGTACATCGATACGCCAGATCCTCCCACCATTATCAGCTACCTGCCCGGTCTGCTTTACAAGTTCAGCTGCAGCTACCCTCTGGAGTACCTGGTCAACAATACACAGCTCGCCTCGTAAGTCACCTGCAATCTGTGATTACGTCTTTGAAGCAAAGGGAGAGAGAGAGTGCATAGAATATATTAAGACTTTTCAAACTCGTCAGTTTTTCAGGAACTTTCTGGAACTCTCGGTCAAACTCATCTCAAACTGTCTTTATTTTGCACTAATTGTGAATTTAATTGGTGGATTTGTGGACAATACCAACCAAACCCATTCAACATTAATGATGATTATTATGCGATATTTGCATTTAATTGAATAAAAAGGGGTCTGGGGCTAAAATTAAATTGCGGTACTATTGTATAATGAAATGTGACTCAAGAAGTTTAGTTGTCTCAATAGGAGACTTTATTAATTCAGTCTCAATTCTGTTGCTATTGCATCTGTAATGTTTTTGTGTGTAACCTTAACATAAAAATCCCATTGAGATGAATATCTCTTTCACAAGCTCTGTTCAGTGCATTCAGTAGGCACTAGGCAGCCTTAAGCATGGTTGCCAACGTGTCAGAGAGCGTGGATGTCAAGTAAATAAAAACATGGCACTTTGTGTCAAAAAGGTTGCTGAACCCATACTATGCGGAGGAATTAGGTTCAGGAATCCTGATTTGTTTTGTATTTTATTAATATAGGTCGGCTGCTGCAATCTCAGTGAAGGACAGCAATGGTACCTTCGTCAGCACACTGAATCTACTACTTTACAATGTAAGTTAAAATTGCAATGCAGAATACTGCACTGAAAGTTCATCCATATTACTATAGCATCTATTCCTTCTTATTTACTGGCTAAGATGGTTTGAAAGTCCTGAACGGAATACAAAACTACACAAAAATATAAATTGTCATCTGATGTAGTCGGTTAGCATCTACATTTGTAACATTAACCACTTAAAGGGGAATTCCACCCATTTTCACAATTTCACAAAAAAAGGTTCTAAAAGAAAAATTATCAACATGGTGAAACACAACTTGATGATGTCATCAAGTTACGTTTCACCATGTTAATGATTTTTTTCAGACCTCCATTTCTAGGAAACACAGAATGGGGGAACTTTTTATTATGCCCACACAACATCTTTAAGGTATTTTAATGACATCATGAAATATTTAAAACGGGTTGAATTCCCCTTTAATGCTTCCATATTTAGTCAAGTTAAGCTGGGTTTGTAATTGACAAAAACAGATGATCTACATCTAAAGCTCACAACTCATTACATTGCAATGCATCGTGAGCTTGCATGCAGATCGTCCAGATCGTGAACGTCCGCCTGAGGAATAATTTGTTAATAGCTTGGGAAGGTGGTGGTGGTGGGGGTGGGGAGGGGGTCATTATTCATTTCAAGCTGAAGAGAAAATTAACTGACGCTTCTTGATTAATACCCTAAATGGGCTAATTCAGAAATTAATTAATGCGCTGCAATGCATAATTTGCAGCGATAATGAACAAAGCAACCTCTGCAATAGAGTGAATAATAAACCAGCAGACATAATGGAGGTTTGCACACTGTCCTCTAGGACTCCTCATACGTGCAGCAGCTGTCCATACCCATGGCAGGCCTCACGCTGAAGACCAGGGTGTTCGCAGCTGTGAAAGCCTCCAACTTGGACCGAAGGTATGCAGACTTGGGGCCCTGATACACCTAGCAATGTTTTGATCAACATCAACAAGCAACGTCAATTATCAACGTTGACTTTTCTTTCTGTAGAAAATGATCAACTCCTGGTTGTTCAGAAAAGTCTGAGATCTTTAGCGCCCTCTACTGGGCAACATTTTGGAATCCAATCACAGCCCTCCTGGGCATCACCTGATCCTTTCTCTCAGACTGAAACCATGGCTGCTGCTGTTGCTTCACTGCTGTGGACAAAAACAAGGATTTTGTAACTTTTATTCCGCTAAATGAACATTTTGATTTGGTTGGCAGTTGGGTGAAAATGATTCAATGCAAACTAAGAATTATTTTTTTTCTGAGAGTGTACAAATGGAACCAAATGTACCCGCTAGGGTCCATTTGGTTCACATTTGTACACTCTCAGGGAAAAAATGAAAATGGTTGGAATTCCCCTTTTAATGGGAGGTGTTGCCTGTTGTCGTGTGTGTTGACATTGCTAGTTGATATTGATCAAAATATTGCTAGTGTACCTGGGCCTTTATACAGTGATTTTAGTCTAATCTGAGTGTCCTCATCAAGATGTCATGTCTTGCCACTGACAGCCTCTTTAAGTGTTACGTTTACGTTTTCCCCAGTTTTAGGATATACCGAGTGGCATAAAAACTGGACTGCCAGCCTGTCTTTTGGCTTCCACTTTGGCAAACGTGCAATAGTATTCTATGCAAATGTGTTACCATCACAAAACATAAAGGAGTTGCACATAGCATTTTGATATGAATCGCCAACATATAAAGCCTTTACACCAGGGCCTTCACATAGAGGCCATTTAATTTCACCGCTGGAAAAAGCAATATCACGCTCAAGTGACAAGATCATAATATCAAAGGGAATCCCAAGGCAAGGTCAGTGTACCCGTGGTGCTGTGGTACTGAATTGCAAGTCGAGTTCAAGGATCCTACATAGAAGCTACGTTCTGTACAGTTCAATGGTTCCCAAACATTTTAGACCAAGACCCAGAAAAAACATCGCACTGGTTCCAAAACGTACAAAATAAAATGCATCAGTAATGAAAATGGACTATCTACAAGCATATGTTTTGCAACTCCTTTGCAGAGTAACAGCAAGGAGAGACAAACCAGAGTCAAAGTCATAAAATCAATAGGGAGCAGCTCATCCTACCAAACTCGGTGTGCTGTTTCTGCACTGGGTAAAGCAATAAGTAGGACAGTAGGATGACACATTCTTTGACAGAATGCCGATGTGAAGAATGATTACCAATGGCCTAGATTATTTGGCTAGGTGCCATCTACCAATGTCTATCTAGAGAGTCAAATATTTTTCTTCATTTGTGGAGACTAGAGGGTAACATCTGGTTATGAAGATCATAATGCCATCATCGTCATCATCATCTATAGCCAGAGGTTATGCAGCGACGACTATTATACTGAGCGCAAAAACGACTTTCTGGCCTTGAAAGCAAACCAAAAAAAGTCCTATATTATTGCATTGGATTAAATGACATTAAACAATGTTAAACTCACTTTGCCACTCACTGCCACTCAGCTTTGGTATCCAAAACATGAGTAAGTTACTGAGTGAGTGAGCTAAGCCTGGAGATCGAGGATAGTGAGTGAGTGACATAATAATTCTCTCTTATGTAACATATGTGACCCAACTCTGTTCTGTCGTGTTCTGTTGCAGGCTGTGGTTTTGACACTAAAACCAACTGAAGCCAGTCCTGGTCTTACCTCATATCGTAAAAGCTTTAATAGAGCCTGCCTTCCTGCAAAATTCACTGTTGAGGTCCCTGGGTTCACCACAAGAGAAACAACAAAAGACCACAGATTTCAATGCACATAAGGCCAGACACATTGCAGAAACACATACTGTATTATGAGATGTTGTACAGAAATGTATTATTGTATAGACCAAATTGTGCAGTAACTCTTGTCAGTATTATCAAATTACCTTGGCCTTGTTGTGACTATGCAATGGAGGGTGGGTGCGTTCGATGTAGGCATAGTGATATCACGCCATGTTTCATAGATATACCCCATTGACTTGAGTCGGCACAATGTCCTCTGAGTTGTGCTTGAATACTACTGTAAAACTCCAAGCTGTAAATAATACAAAAAAAAAAAAAAACAATCAATCAATCATTACTGCATGCTGTGTGGGTGGAATGGACATAGCAGAAGGGTCACTGCGTGCAAACACTGTTTTGACTTGAGAACCACTTTTAAAAATGACTACATCTTCCCACCCACAAACGTAGATTTCATTGCTGAAAATGTTTTAGCTCAGGGGGGTTTGGAATAGCAGCAGTGGTCTTACATTTAAGACAAACATTGTCAATAAAATGTCTTCCTCCCATTCTGTATCCTGGAAGCTTTAGAGTTCTGAGATTTCAGGGGTTCTTTGCTTTGCAAATATATAACTTTATAGTGGTACCAATGTTTGTGTCACTTATTGAGTGGGAATGAGAACCCAAATGCTGGCAACAGGAGATATTTAATAACTGAACCCAGGTACTTCCATAAGCAGGGATAACTCACAGGACATGCAGGAACTCACGCAACACTGCACTACGAACCAACAAGATCATAAAGCAAACACAGGACTTAAATAGGGTCAGGAGAACAGGACACAGGTGGAACCAAAACCAATCAACACTGGGATAGGCTGAGGACCTAACAGGTGGAAGGTGGAAACACTAGGATATCACAGTACAGGTAGACAAGGCAGGTAAACAGTACCACGGCAGAAAGGAAACAAAGCTACAAAATAAAAGCACAAAATCAAACAATAAGGAACACATGACCAGAGATTTACTAAATAACATGAAGTCTTGTAGATCAAGTCCAAAACAGTCAAAGTCCACAGTGGACTGTGACAGTTTGCAAGCAATCTCAAAGCATCGCAGTGGTCCTTTGCGATCTACGAGGTTGCAATCTACCTTTTGGGCACCCCACTTTAAACGTGACGTGATTGCACCTAACTTTAGTGACTGAAATCTGTCTTCTTTGTACTGAATAGATGGAACGTGCTCATGGACTACTGCTACACCACTCCCTCCGGAAACCCCACCGATGACCTCCGATATGACCTTTTCTTTAGGTAACCAACACGTTTTACATGCGTTTTGTAGATGTACTTGTGGATTCGCTCTCTGATCGTGTGTGTGTGTGTGTGTGTGTGTGTGTGTGTGTGTGTGTGTGTGTGGTGTGTGTGTGTGTGTGTGTGTGTGTGGGTGTGTATTTTTCTGCCCTGAGGTAGCTGTGAAAAAGACCCACAGACTACTGTCTTTGAGAATGGCAAGAGCCAAATGGGACGGTTCGCCTTTGAAGTGTTCCGCTTCGTCAAACACAAAAACCAGAAGATGTCCACCGTGTTTCTACACTGTGTCACCAAGCTGTGCCGAGCTGATGATTGTCCACTGCTCATGCCGGTGAGTCTAATCATCAGATCCTCTGATTTGTGGGCATAAAGTGTACAATGATCATCATGATTTTTTGCTTGGTTTCAAGCTGCTACCCAACATGATATAGGTTTCATTCTACAGGAAGAGCCTACATACAGTACACACCTCACTTGTTGTCTATACTTTCTTCACAGATCTGTGGTAGCAGGAAAAAAAGAGACATCCCAGAGCATAATGAACCAACATCTGCGTCTGGAAATGCTGTCATTACGGCTGGGCCGATAATCACACGGAGTGGTATGGTTCCATGACATAACAT
The DNA here is from genome assembly GCA_039105355.1 of Benthosema pterotum. Lineage (NCBI taxonomy): Eukaryota > Metazoa > Chordata > Actinopteri > Myctophiformes > Myctophidae > Benthosema > Benthosema pterotum. The sequence goes on along the minus strand of CM076975.1, from coordinate 15,621,444 downwards.
AATGTACCTTGCACTGTATGTACAAGACATGGATCCAATGTCGTTATTATTTATCTTGTTAATACTTTTCAATGGTACTACATGAGGCTTAGTGACAATGTGTTATGGTGAAGAGCATTCATTTACGGGATTGAGGGGGATAAAAAGTTAGAAATACAAGGACTCTGCCCGACAACAACAATTTTATTTTATTTTATTTTATTTATTTAATAATTAATAGCTATTTTCATTTAAATACTGAATGCATCTAAAGTACATTGTGCCATAACACCAACCAGAACAGCTCCTCCTGTTACTGTCATAAATCTCCCAGCACAGATTCTGTCTGAGTTGCGATTCTTTGAACTGAAACCTGAAACTTGAGAGTGTGGTAATCTGTCACGGTCCCTCCTTTAAAACCATTACACTGTTGAAAGTTATACCGTATTGCTCAGCCAGTGTTGCTCAGCTCTTAATTTTGACTTATTCGTTTTAATCATTTATTTAGGTTTATCTTTTTATGAGGTATATTATCCGAATAGCATGCAATCATGTAAAAACAAAGGGTTGATGGTGAACGTGTGCTCAGTTGCCTTAGATGGATACTGTTTTAAGTGCCTATGGGCATCCTGTTGACTCAGGGTGTCCTGTGATGAACTTTATATAATAACTGGTGTTGTTGTACACTTAATTGGCCTTATTGTCTTTTACAGATGACACACCTACCAACAATTCACAACTGGGTAAGCATTTTAATGACATGGATCCTATTAAAACAACATTATACTGTAAACATAGTATCTCTGACAGGACACCTGCCAGGAGGAGGATTAAGTTTTTGTTTGTAGGCCTATGTCTTTGGAGCCTATCTGTACTGTGTCTGTGAGCAAGCGGATTGCGGACACCATTGGACTGATCGGCATCAAACCTTGGAGAGTGGGACCAAAGGAATACACTCGGAATCGGCTTCATGGTGTTCGCGCTATACCATGCATCTTTGTGCTTTGGACTAGATAACTTCAACCATTCAACCCCAAATTGGAATCCCTTGATGAGTATTACGCCTTTGTAAGGCCCAGCTCAAAAAGCACTGCCCCTTTTGCTTATCGTAGTGGCATCAAAAAGTGAACGTTTTTGCTAATATGGCACACAATGTTCCCTACCAGGTTCCTCTACGTTCTGATGGCTGCAAGTCATGACTTGCCCATGATGCAACCCAGCCTGCCAGAGATATGGCCTTTTCTATAGTTCTTAGTTTATGCATTATTTACAAATAGTTGAATGAATAGGTCTGTGTTGTTTCTTCAACTGTGTGTGTCCCTGTATGAGAGATGACAAATCCCCAATGCGATCTACTGTTCCCAAATACAGGGTCTCAAGGTTCAAGGAGTTTATTTGTCATTCCATACAGGTACAGAAAGTAACTCAGGTCCTGGGAGGCAAAACAATATCTAAAAGACACTAAATATGTTAAAGTGTTATATGTGCAAGAGAACAATTGCATGCCCAGCTAATATTGCACATACCCATAAAAACAGCAGTTCTAAGAAGAGCAGCATTAAAAAGGAACAGCACATGTGCCATGGTTCAAGTTCATAAGTAAAAACTAAAAACTAGTGCACTGCAAAGTACGCAGTTCAGGATGTAGAGTTCATAGTCTGTACAGCTACAGGGAAAAGGCAGTTCTTCATCCTGTTGATCCCGGCCTTAATACTCCACAGTTTCCAACTTTTTCATTCTAATTATTATTCAAAACATCCTACATTCTCAGTGATTTTTCATACTTTCATGAAGAAATAAATACAGATAAAAAAAATCTATGAGGCAAGTTTGAGTACCAAATTTCTCTTTTGGGCCACAAGCTAAAACAGTACTGCTGTACAACTCTCAACTAAAGGCTCAAACATACCCCGGAATGAAGTGAGTTTAGGTGAAGAGTTTTGACCGTGCTGTAGCTTTTTAAGGCTTATTCACCTGGCTCATACATACTCCAGGGTGACGCCTTACCAAGTGACACCACGGTGAAAACCCTTCACCTAAACTCACTTCAACCTCGAGCATGTAAGAGCCCTAACAGTACTCTGTATTCATTCCAAGGAACGGTATATCTCTTTGAAACCGAATTGCTCTTTTCTTTTTCCAGGCCAGCTGAGCACTCCGGGCTTCCGCATGAACACGGTGACCAGCGCCCTCCTCTCAGGCGTGGTCATCCTGGCGGTCATGAGCGTGTGCTTCTTCGTCTTCTCCCTGACCCTCCTCAAAGGCAAGGGTGCAGCCTCCTCCAGCACCCTCTCAGGGGTCCACAACCCGGCCTTCAACTGACCCGCCGTCATCACAAGTGCATTACTGAAGCCTTGATGTACAGCCCCATTGCATGACAGTCGGTGTTGCGCGCAAAAAAAAAACAGATGCACAAGCTCTCAGCTCTCACGTCACATTCGTGCCGCATTGTGAGCTTGTGTGTCGGCCATTTGCGTTGGCGTCACACGACACCGCGGTAAGACTAAGTATAAACCAGCCACGACTGCCCTCTGTGACTGTTATGGAAAATAATACAAAAGGAGAGAACATGGCGATCTATGACATTTGCGCACGTGTATTGGCAAAACAAAACATACCATTTTAATTAGACGACAATGCTTTGTCCAATATGCATTAGTGTAGACCCAGAGGTGGAATAATTATGTGTATCGTTGACTGTTTCGGGCGTTGTTTTTGCTGCAACCACGACGATGTGACAGTCCAGATTGTTGTACAGCTTAATTCAATACCTCAGCTCTCAAATGCAGGGTGTAGGATCGATTACAATGAACACATGTAGTGTATAATGGACTGACTCAAACTCAGACTTCTTATGTAAGCCTTTCTGTGAGTGATATTATACCACCAGATCTAGAGAGAATAGAATCTTGATACAATATTTTGTTTGACTATGGGCGCTTTTGTTAACCATAGGAACAAACATGACGTCAAGTTTGTAAAAAGATCTTAAAACATTAATATGCTCAAGGAGATACTTGCCCTAAGCGACAACATTAACAACTATATTGTTAAACATAACATTAAAAAACGATATTTGTATTCTAATTGAAATAAATCTTTAATTTATTAATGACACTACTCAGTAGGAGGGTAGTATAATGATTAATCAGTTAATTTAAATACTTAGGCCACTTTATATGGTTCTTTTTATTGTACTTATATACAATTTGGAAAAACGTAATGGTTAGTCATCTTACAATGTATTGTATATGTTCAGCCTGTAATGGCACAATTTGTTACTGTGCCTATATATTTTTGTCATACAATGTCATTGATACACTATTCTTAAATGATGTACAAAGAATATTGTGCATATTGCAAATATTGCACTTTTACTTGATTAAACATGCCCAGTGCTGCGTTTCTAATTGATTGGTTGGTTGGTTGATTGGTTAAAGGTAATAGAGGCACCTTTTTAGACAAAAATCGAAAAAGATACAGTATAACTATATATTTTGTCCTTTTCCCCTCTACATTGCTTCTACTTTGATGATGCAGCTGTTTCCCTGCAGACAGAGGGAAATTGCTTCGGGCTCAGGGAAGGCGGTGCTAATGTGAGAGGGGGTGGGGCTTCTGTGGGGTGAGGCAGCGTTTTAGCCAATCACAGCACAGCAGTCTCCAGCAGTTTCATAATGAGCCAATAGAGTGGAGGTGAGGTGGAGTTAGATTTTGTTTTTAAACAAATCTGTGTACAAACACCAAAGTTGCCTTATTACCTTTAAAAATGACTTTAGAAATTATTGCTGTGCAGAATTGTTGCAACTGTATTTTCTTTTGCCATGAGTGCCACAGTTGTAAATTGTGAATTTAACATATCTGTCAAATTTACAAAACAAACACATCTAGTGCCACAGCCTAATTATCAAACCATAAAACACAACAAAATGTCACCCCAAAAGTGACACAGAGGGTTGTTGTTTTTGGCAGTTCAAAGACCCTTTGCCTATTGCCCTACGAATCTCTCATCAGCCTATTGAGATGTGCTTCAGGCTGTTTTCTATAGATTAAACTGGAACAACAAACAGAAATGTAATACAAAGAAGCGGAGTAATGTTTTTGCAGTTGATAGAAACAATGTAATAACTAGCTGGAATCAGCAGAATTAAGTCTCCGGAAATATTCCAGACCCTAGTGAAACACATTGCAACCTTTGTTTTGTTTACTAGGGAGTGTTTGACGTCCAGCATGGACATGAACATGGGTTGGCAGACGCCATTCCACCATGTACTGTAAGCAAAATCATGTCTGTGCAAAGGAGAGATGAAGGCCAGTGAATGTCGAAGTTTCATCATCCAGTTGGCAACAAGGGAATAGGTCAAAGAGTTTAGGACAAAAACGAAGATAGGGCACAGTGTTTAGAAGAGGTCCCAGCTCCAGTGTTTTTCCACATACGTTTAAAATGTACCATACAAGGAAGGACGTGTGCAAAGCTTTGTTGAATTGATCAGATTACTTGCGGTATACAGTCTGATTGTCATCTGACAGTGAAATGATATGGTTTTGTCAAGGGGAGCATATGTCTTTTACCTGTCAGCTTATCGCCAACATCATATACTGTATCAACCCCTTTCCGCATTGAGTAAAAACAAAGAAATAGATTGATGGTGTTTATATCTGATGCTGAGTGCTCCAGGGAAATCTAGGATGTTAGATTAAAGAAAATTTCTGACCTGTAAATGTCTGGGGGGGGAAATGTTTGGCAGTTACTTTCAGCATCCCAAACAGTTTTCAAGAAAAATCTTAAGATTGCACCATACCCCTTCTGACATTCTTGAATGTAACGATTAAGTATAGTAGGTTGAAATAATAGGGCAGGTTATATAAGAGAAATCACAAAAGCCAAAGTATTTTCTGAACAGAACCGATGAGTGCTTGTGTGTGTCTGTCTTGGTATATGTGTATATGTGTGTGTGCGTGAAGCAGGTGGATCGGGGGTATCTAATTATCCCATGATCAACATGCACAGATTGCAAGGAAAGGGAAAAGAAGATAAGCTGGATTTCACCAGGATGAACCTAGAGTCATTTAATCTGAAAGACACAAATGCTAACCAAGTATATGTTGTAACAACTTCTGTAGCGTTGCATCAAAAACTTTTTTTTTTGTCACAAAAATGCAAGGTCATGAAGTCTGCATGTCTCTTCTTTTAGGCCTACAGTTTAAAAAAGACACAGCACGGCTCCTCTGCTCCATCAGCAGACTTCATTAAGGCTTTGTCCAACTATACTTTCAGACAAAACAGTGTCAAATTGCCATCAGTTGAGTCCCTGGGCTCTAATAGGGAGTGCAGGGTGGGTGCAGGTGGTGCTTCCATCCACAGCATGTGGTTAAGTGCTTTCTCAGTACATTCAGCCTGCTGGCACAGCAGACGGTACATGGTGGGAAGGGAGAGAACGGACAGTCTACTCAAGTCAAGACCATTTCACATCAGAGAGTGGCTCACAGATGTAAAATGGCCTGGAGTAAGTATGCTCCTTTCCCAGCAAATCATCCCACAGCCTGCAGTACGGTCGCTAGCTTGACACATCCCAACTAGAGTAACACATTGCTGACAAAGATGGGGGAAAAGTACTAGTTTTTAACATAGAGGTAGGGAGTCAAAATGAAAGTTGTGCCCAGGAGGTACGATAGTATTAGATTCTGTTTTGATTGTGTTTCTTTTATCATGTGGGATTAGTGATAGCTCTACTCCACCCATCCATTTCCATGGTGTAGTGGGGTTATAGGTTAGGGTGTTAGTTGCAATTAGTCTAATTGTGTACATGTATCAATGGACGCACGCAGATCAGGCTGCCTGAAATATAGGCTCAAAAGTTAGTTGGAAGTCGAAAGCGAGCTGCGAGAGGTCTGGATCTTTGACTACACAAAGTCAAACAACAAATAGGCTACCCAGATACAGTGTATACAACATGCAACACTGTCTTAAAACTCTTTAATACAAATGATAGCTCGATCTAGAAAAATTTAATCTAATTTAATTAAATCTAATTGAGATTTTCCTGAGTGAATACCTTTTGAAGTCCATGGGTCAATATTCGCCAAACGAAATAATGAACAAGCTAATTATCAACAAGCTATACATTTTATACTTTTGTATAAGCTTGCACAGGTCCAATAATGATCTGCAGAAAGTGCAAGAGAGAACAATCCAAAAATAATAGGGTTTTCAGCACCGAGTTTGAAGCCCTAATTGGGCAAAGTGGATTATGATCAAACAAGCGTGTTAAATCTGTGGGCATGAAACATAATTGTGGTACTGTATCTCCAATAGATAGTATGGTAGAAGTCAGGCTTAAAAGCAGTATGAATATATGTGTCTGACTTGACCATCATCAGAATTACCAGTGTCATTCATTTATACACTACTTCTGTTACCATATACTGTAGATGACCACATTATAAATGGGTTTATATAGGCATTCCCATAGTGGGAATTCTGTTCTCGTTTCCGTGAACATTTAGTAGTTCTGATAATTTGTCACTGGCGTGCATTCATTTTTATGCATCCCCAAAAATAACATAATTTGTAAAGTTGCTCTATTTCTACCACTTTCAGTCAAAGTTCAGGGTCTGAAATCCTGTAAGAGGGCACTTTTGGAAAAAATATCAAACATAGCAGACCTACCAAGCTTAAAATTGATTTTTGTTTGTTTGTTCATTGCAAAAATCAAGTGCAGGAGACATGCCATGGTACTGGCATTTGAATTTCCTTCATCATAAATGCTGCATCCGTGTTCTGCAAAGGGCAGTTGTTTTACAAACAGGTAAGAGGGCAGGGACTGAAGCTCCCTTTGATATTGTTGTGATTGCATGTCCTTGCCCACTAGGCCCAGAACTCTGATCATGGAATCAGGCGATCAATTAATACCTTAATCAAAAAATCTTAACTAACCACTAAGGCGTAATTTACACTGGCAGCCAAATCCAACATGAATCAGATCTTTGCCACATTGACCTTTCGATCTGACTTGTTTAAATTAATCAATGACAGAGACAGATCTGAATCAGGTTAGATTTGGTTGCAATTGTAAATCAAGGCCTATATGTTCTCCCCTGAGGCGGTTGGTAAAAATGTCAGCATTTATGTGGGAGACGAGGGTCAATGTTATTTACAGCATAGATATTACAATTGATCCGTGAGGTTGAGCTTGCTCTAGTTTTGAAACCATCTGGGAACTGAATGATTACACCATTGTTGTGCAATAATCCATCGGAAAGGTCACAAATGTATGGACATACATTGGTGAGTTACGCCTAGGGATTAGGCAAATCTGTCAGCGTTTATCTTCTCACGTTTTCCTCTTTATGAGCAGCAAACATTCACGTGTCTGACATTTATTGAGATGAATGGAGACATTCCACGGGAAATTTCCCCTAACCTAATTAAAATCGGTCACTCGAAGATCTTATCAATGAATCCACTTGACTCCTTTGGTTTAGTTTTAGAATCAAATTAAATGTTAGCAGTCTTCTTCTGACTACAGAAATGTCACCAGCACACTTTGATATACCTTTCCCCAGCCTCAAGATGCCTCCCACCCATGCCTAAGCCTTTGAGCATATTTTTAATATTCCTACAAAACTGATTTGTTTTCTTTCATCTTTCATAGTGACTTTTGGTACTTAGAAAAGTGTTACACAAATCAGAGCTTTGTTAGTCTGTCTATATTTATGGTCTCTGTCTGTCTTGCTGACTGACAACTTGGAGTCAAATGTCTCCCACATTTCTGTCTAGTCTGCATATTATTAAAATATGCATTTTCTTCTATGGGTATCATAACATTGTGTGTGCTTTTGTACAGTAATATAACATTCTGTAAGTTGAAGCTGATAAAATGGGAACTTTCTCAAAATGCCAGCCAACCCAAAAATGTATTAACATTTATGAAAGAGCTGGAGAGAGTATAGCCCGTTATTTAACAAACAATATTAAATATTAACATGGCAATGAATCTATCAGAATGGAAAGCTCAACTATTGGTAAAATTAGGCCTCCCCAGATATAATTTCTTTGGCTTCTTGGTAGATACATCCGCTGAATAATTACACACCTTTCTTGGTGAAACCTGACAATAATATATGAACAAATTGCCTTTGCACACCACCTCATTAGATGATATGAAATCCCCATGGGAGAAGGAACTGGGTAAGGAAATATCTGGTGAACTATGGGAGGAGGCGCTCAAAAGCAAACACAATTGTTTGGTTTGAACTTGTTTGGTTCTTTGGTGTGTCTTGTATTGGCACGGTCAACCTATTCAACCAATTCAAGCTTACGCAAAATTTACAATTAACCTCAGTTGTGTAAGATCATGTAACCAGTCTTAGATGAAAGCAGACATTTATAGGCATTTCCAACAGGATTATAATAGTTAACTAAAACTAACTAAAAACAAAAACTAGAATAAAAAAAGAAACTGTATTGTGTGTTCACAAAACTAACTAAAACTAACTGAAATTATAGACAAAATGCCATTAGTTTTAGTTTTTGGTAACATTTATATGCATTTCGGATATTTAATATTCAAAGTTGGCAATAATAGACTAAAGTTAGGTTTCTGAACTATTATTTCTGAGTTTATGTTTTTAAATGGTATATTTCCTAATGAATGAGCTCTAAATGAGTTTTGAATCTTAGAGTTGGAAAGTAGGAAAAAATAAAATAACTAAAACTAAAACTAACTAGGCATTTTCACCAAAATAAAAATTAAAAAAGCACAATCTTGAACCTTGAATCCTGGACCTTGGGCCAGGAGCAATTTAGGACACTGAATCCCAAATTGCTCCCAATGTGCTGGTTGTGCCTTGTATGGTTTCTTCTGCCATTGCTGTGTGTGCGCGTGTGTGTGTGTGTGTGTGTGTGTGTGTGTGTGTGTGTGTGTGTGTGTGTGTGTGTGTGTGTGTGTGTGTGTGTGTGTGTGTGTGTGTGTGTGAGAGAGAGAGAGAGAGAGAGAGAGAGAGAGAGAGAGAGAGAGAGAGAGAAATGGTGAATGTAATGCACTATGTCAAACGACTTGACTAAAGAAAATATATAAATGCACAAGTTACAATAATTATTTTTTTCTCTATATAATAAATACGAATTAGCAATGCCTCAGGTTTTCTTATCAAGGGTCCTCTCCAGGGACAAACATGCCCCATGGTCACACCTTTTATGCACCAGTTCCTTAGATGGAAATCCTCTGCACTCCATTCTCATAGAATAGATAGACCCAGAGCAAGAGCTGAACGCCGTATTTTATTCAGTCAATCAAGCAAAAGGTAGTAACTTGTGCAGGTATTTTGTGAAAGCCGGTTGCATATACCGTATGAAATCAAAACAAATCAAGAAGCTAGCCAGCACTGTTGAATACAATGCCCAGGCAGTCCCAGGATGATGCCCCTCAAACATTCAATTACATTCAATTATTTCATTGTTCAAATTGCTTTCCTTGTAGCCAACACGGCAATAAAGAATCACCGGCTGAACCTCGGAGAGAATCATCAGCCAAAAAACCCCCCCATCAAATTAGAAAATGTCACACAGGGTCATCCTTTGATCACGGACCATAACAGTAAAGGTTAATGGGATTATTTTAAGTCATTAAATGTATGTCTGTGTATCACTTATGCTTCATGAAATCTTATGAAACTCTCAGAGGAGCTAGCCCATTGTTTCTGTTCCTTCACTAAAGACTCGTGCTGTGTTGGGTTTCACAAATTGCCCATATAGGATGGTTTACAGTATGTGGCATATTCCCAATACAATGGAATTGTTCGCATACAGTGAAATCCAGACACGCCAAACCCCACTGACCTGGATTCTGCCCAATCCACAGAGGGATGTTTAGCTATAAAAGACCTCTCTCTACATCGTAGGAGTCAGAAAACCAGGAGACAAGTGACTGGAAGGAAAAGACTCTTCAATGGCAGTCAAGGTGATGTGTGGTCTTACAATGACAATTTGTTGTTGTTTGTTTTGGTGTTCAATGAGATTTCTTTTATAGGTCTTGCTGCATGATTTCTTTTTCTGTTGCTGTTATAGATCTTCGTGAACCTGAAGGCAAACATGCACCCTCTGACCCTTTTCTTCTTGCTATCCATGGTTGCCCAGACCACTCAGTTAAATTTAGCTGATTGTGGAAGTGGAGCTAGACGTCCAGGTATTCCGTTTTGATTGATTGCTTTTTTGGCTGCTCAGTTGAACATCATATTCATTAATGAGAAAATGCATTGCTGGTATAATCCTCAACAGTTAATGATCTTATACTTTCGATGTTGAAGCACCCACTGACATCTCAGTGGAATGCGGCACAAGCACAATCATCATTTACATCATCTACTGCCCTGTGATGTACACCGGCTACAATCATACCCATCTTCTCCTCAACCATGTGAGCAATGACCCGAGCTGTGCAGGAACCCTGGATGAAAGTGCCTCGCCCCCGGTGGTCAGGTTCACCTTCTCCCTCAACGAGAGCTCAGCTTGTTCCAGCCAATTCGTTGTGAGTATAGCACGAAGAAGACGTTGGATGGGGGGAATCCATGTTTTAGGGCCGTGGTTTTCAAACAGTATTCCAGGTATTCCACCAGTGGTCCTTTGAGGAGGTTCCTGAGGGTCCCCAGCTGACTTATGGAGAGTTGGTAACCAAATGGACCCTTAAAGATTTTGAGAGTGCAGAATGAAATCAAATGGCTCTCAGGAGTTAAATTGTTGTCAAACATCCCCATTACTACAGAATGTAGAATTGCCTTTATGGTTAATGTGTGTCCAAACGTGTCCAGCATGGAATTGTAGACAAAATCATGTCCAACGACATTCTTTAGTTTTGGGTCTATATGTCATTAAATGTCGGTCAATGGCTGAAATTAACTAAATAATTGGTCTTGAAATGTTAACGGGTTGAAAACCACTATTTTAGGACTTTGCAGAATAATCTGATGTAAACCTGATTTATCCCAGACGACCAGTGCAGCCGGCCAGGGGGTCTTCTCTGCATTCTCCAACGTCCAAACGGTGAACATCAGTGGTGCAGTCTATTCCTCTGACCCAACAACAGGCACGGTCACCTACAACGAGGAGCTCAAATATTTCTACTCCTGTGCGTACCCTCTGGAGTATCTGATCAACAACACCCGGATGGATGTGTAAGTTCAAACAGAGGAGATGAGTATGCAACATTCTGGACACCAGGCTTGTTAATCTTAACACAGAGAACCTATTTCAAACATAAATGAGCATATATGGTACTATGTCTATAATTTGCAATTTACTCTACTACTGTATTACTCTACTGGCATGCATTTCTGTCCATTTGAGTGGTGTGGAGTGTAACGTTTCAACCTCACTCTTGTCTCATCCAGTAACCTCTCCCTGCCATAAATGTATTCCCACACAGGTCAGCATCCTCCATTGCAGTGAAAACCGAAAATGGAAGTTTCATCAGCACCTTAACCATGAAGCTTTTCTCTGTAAGAGCACGCATGTGTGCATGCGCACACGCATACACACACAATGTTAATGTTCAATGCTGAAATTATAAGAGATGTATCGTCATGGAATACAAATAATGCAATAAATGTGTCCACAGGACGTCAACTACACCACCCCATTGATCATGCCATCAAATGGAGTAGAGCTGAGGACGCGCATCTATGTCCAGGTTGAGGCAACCAACCTGACTGAACAGTAAGAATATCATGTTGTAGTAGATCCAGATTATTGCATGATATAAGATTTCTATTTCCATTTCAAATGCATTCGATGTGTAGAGGGTATGCATATGACATCATCATTATCAAACCCGGAAATGACAGCCCATATGTCCAAAGAGAAAAGTTATATTTGATTACTTACTAAAACAACGTTAAATGACATTACACTCAAGTGTTTCCATTCAATATGCCACGCCACCAACAAACACAGACACACAACTATGGTAAAGCGTCTTCCATTTCTATAGTCTCAACTCTGACTGTTGTGCCCCATCAGGTACAACGTTCACCTGGACAGATGCTACGCCTCCATATCCCCCGACCCCCTTTCTACCACGTTCTTCGACCTGTTTGTCTCGTAAGTCCACTACACTTCTCTGAATTCAAGTTCAACCTTGACTGACGCCGTCGATTCACAGATCGGTTTCCTCTTCAGGTGCAACAGAGACCAGATGACACTGGTGCATAAGAACGGCGAGAGTCAACGCGCCCACTTCTCCTTCCAGGCCTTCCGCTTTGTCGAACAGCGGAACCAGACAGTGTCCACCTACTATCTGCACTGCATCACCAGGCTGTGTGACATTACCAAGTGCAGCGACTTTATGGTCAGATGATGATCATGTTAAATGATATTCAGTTTACAATGGGTATACAACAGAGTATGTGGAGTATTATTCATTATAAACAAATCTACAAAATGTCTTCCTCCCGATTATAGTGCCCTTCCGGTTCCAGGAGAAGAAGAGATTTGCCTGTGACTGAAGTGAAAGACGGGGTGTCAGACGCGACCACCCTCTCCTCAAGCACTCCCATTGTCACTGCTGCTGAGAGCAGTAAGTGTGATCTCTCTCTTCCTCATACTGATGGATTTCAAACATTGATTACCTCCCAGATTCAAGACCAGGGCATGGATGATAACATCAAGAGCAAATATTAATCTGCATTTCTTTTGTTTTTATTTTACAGCATATGGATCTGAAAAAGGTATTTTCTTTCTACTCTAAGCAGTCAACTGTCCACATTTGAACAGTTTGACTACCAGTACAGTTTCATGTAAAGTTAAAGGTATAGCAAGTGATTGCACTTAATTTAAATTGTTATTTTTTTCTTCTTTTTTGGATAATCGTCCCTACTATAGAGTGTGGTGAGTGACCATATAAGGAGTTCTTCTCTGTCCCCTGACCCCCTGGGGTAAAAAAAAAACTTGTTTCAGTTTGGGCTTCGCGATAAAAGCCTTTCATCCAATCAGGATGAGAGGGACCTTCCTCCAATCACGATCGAGTTGGGGCGGGCCTTGATGTATATGATGTTGGCCTTCCCCTCACTGTAGAGTGTGTGCATGTGTACTGTACATCTTGCTACCGTGGGACTGGAGAGTTTTCCAGATCACCCAAATCACTTACTATACCTTTAATGGTGAAATATGTAATTGAGAAATAATTTGACCTCTGTTGCTCCAAGGGCAGAATAGTCACAAAATATGCATATTAGAAACAGATGTTAAACGCATTTTCTATCTCTAACAACACACTTGCTTGTCCTCTGGTTGTCTTCTCAGTGAAACACTCCAGGAACACTGCTTCATCTACAGGACTGAAGGCAGCTGTTGGTTGCCTGGCCGTGTTTGGAGTTGTGAGCATCGGCATGGTAGCGTTCCTCTACCACAGGCGCAGATAATTAAAGGCCAGATACTGGACACAACTTTGTCGTGAATATGGTCTGAGGCATAGAAGCTGTGTGGCTGTAGATCTACTAGTCCTTATGGGCTGGTTTTAAATGCAAAGTGGAAAGAAATGTACTTTGTTAGAGATATACCCCGAGGAAAACTTGTTTTAGTAAGCATGATGTAATATGTCCAGGTGAATAGTGTTAATGCACTCCTTGTGCTTCACCTTGTAAAAGCACATACAGAAAGGAAAAAGGGAACTACTAGTGTGTTAGACATTAGACAAGGCAACCAGAATGATTTAGCCAATAGCATTGGTGCCTTTGTATGTTTAACAAAAGCGTCATCGATGAAATGTAGTGCAACGGAATGCCATGCGAATGTCATAACATGCAAATGTATTATGTGAAACGGAGAGCATGACTGTCATACAAAAACAGACCTCAGACAATGAAAGTGTATATAGCTGCTTCTGTTTGCTACGGAAATGTAGAAAACAAACCAAAAAGCTGAGGAATATGTTTTACTACCTGAATGAATAGGTACTTGTTTTTGTAGCATAGTGAAGCCACTGTTAATCAAGTATTGTTTTCAATATTTATTAGTGAATCTTTATGCAAATAAATGACTGATTATTTGAACAAAATGAAATAATCTGCATGGACTTCCTTATTACGTAGTACAAACAGCCCATTGTTCAACCTCACAACCTATCGAGTTTGTTGTTGTTGTTGTTGTTAGTGTGACATTGTAGGCCCAAAATATTGTATCCCAATTTCCAATATTGTCCTTAATGGCATAAACACAGAAAATCCTAATTCAGGTTTATGACCAGTATATGATTATAAGTTACAGTAGTATAAAATGCTTGCTTTATTCAAATGATATATCCAGGTCTGGGCAAACTGGGCCAACCAATGAAAAACAATAATATGCTTAAAAAGGTATTTTGGCAACCTAACTGAAATCTTCAAATTGTTTCAAGTCCTGTATGGCTGGTACTAGCAGCTCAGTCCTCACTACGACACTACAGTAGGCTACTGAAGCTGCTCACTTTCCACTGTGGGTTCCTTGATGCTGCCTACAGCTTCCTGTAGATGGCACACACGTGTAGTAAGTTGGACACCATAGTTAGATGTTCAACACAATCACATTTTTGATATTTTTGGATACTGTACTGTACAGAACACCTGGACGTGTTCTCGTCCACTAAGGTAGCGTCCCCACTAGAGGTTCCCGTCTGACCCCATGCTGCCTAAGCCAATAGTAAGCCCCTCCCCAAACTGCTATGGTCCTATCACAGCTAAACATAATATGTGAGAGACAAACCTCTCCACTAATAGCTTCCCTATACGATAAAACATTGTTTGTTTGTTTGTTAAAAAAAAAGTCACACACTCATTTTACCACTGAGGGGCATGCCTTGTTGATGGATTTGGAAGAGATTTTGATGGTCTGGTACCGAAAATGATCCTGTATTTAATGTGTAATGTCCATGATATTTACATTGGAATGAATGAGCCCGGCTGGACAGTGTCTTATCCTTGGGTGGACACTGGGGAGAGGGCGGGGTTTACCTAAAGGTCTATTGGGGTCTGACCCCATACTCTGAAACGCTGCCTATTCTGAAACATTGCCAGACAACCTGGCCTAGTGAACCTAGCCCTGAACCTACACTCTGTTGCCTCCTAAGCTATGACACATGCACCATGGAAATCTGCACCCACACCCTGTAACACTAGACATATTGCCCCAATTTTTCCTTAACGGCCGATTATAGCGCCACCATGCGGCAGATTATTACACAATTTCTTTATATTGATTTTTTATCCATACACATAACACGTTTTATCCATTCATCACACAAATTGATTTGTAGGCCTATATACACTCATTCAACACGGGCTAAGATTGGCTCCCAAAGTTTGCAGGGTTGGTTTTGAACAAAATGTGAATGCACACACATTACCACTTTGCAATGCATCCAATAATAAAGCAGAACATTTTTATTTTATTTTATTATTTTGCAAAGGTTTGCAAGGTCATATTACTCCTACATGTGGTCCATACATCACCGCAAACGCTATATTCTCCTGGTTGGATTATGAAGTGGTGGTCCACATTCATCCAAACACAGATGGCTTGATAACATTACACATGCAATTTACATTCGTGGCCACACTTTCATTGTCAGATTAATGATCACATTAGCCTCCTGCGCTTGCACATCACCATCTTTCCTTCCAAATGTTGATTAAAAGCTAAAAAGGAAGGGGGAAAAGGAAGGAGGACTGCAATGAACAGTATGCGGAGGAGTCAAGCTGCAAGCACAGCAATTTTGGGGTTTCACAAAACTATGGGTTTCCCCAATAACACAACTTGCACACATAAACACACAACCAGGGGTGTTTTTGCCATAGGCAGACTAGGCAGTTGCCTGGGGCACCATGAGGGGAGGGGCGACGATGTTCTTTAGTTTAACCCATAGTGTACTGAACGCATTTTGGTGTTCTGAGCATTATGTTTTAACTATTGAAAAATAGCAGATCTACAAGCTCATAGCGCGCCACCGAGTGGCGCACTATGAGCTTGTATCTCTGCTATTTTTGAAAAAACGTGAAAACATGGTGCAAATCTTTGAATATTATGTTATTCAGAAACAGACAGGACACAATATGTTAAAATAGTTCATAATTTTATCCTTTAGGGTGCGCCATTTTACTGTGCCTGTCATAGGTATGACGTCAAAGGAGATTTTTCCTGGAAAATCTTGCCTGGGGCTCCAAATTGCTTAGAAACAAACGCCACTGCACACAACACATATCACAACAGACAAACAAATCCCCACAAAGCATTCTCAAAGGCTGAATAACACAACAATAATGAATACAGATGTGCATTCTGGGAAATGATGCGTTGGAAATGAGCACTCGTTTTGCTTTGTGTGTTAATTACTGAACGTAAACTTCCATAAACCGGCGCTTGCCAACTTTGTCTCATTGGCGAGCATCGTAGCGTGGGGCACTCTCTCATGCGGCAGCTGGCCGGGGCGTGGCGCGATCAGCCTCAATGCGTTTGTGTGTGTTCCTGTCGGCATGAGTGCCTTGTTTGTCTCGTGATTGAAGGACGTTGAGGTAACAGTGTCAAGTGCTCTTCTTCCCATGCAACCCTCTTGAGGAAAACAAGGGCAGAAACTCAACCATATCAAAATCCACTAAATATGTCACACTGACCTAGAATACACCTGTATTCAGTCATCACCATGGTATTACAAATACCAAGTCTTCTCTTGTTTTTACATGCCCTCATTAAATGCCACCCATTTATGGTGAACTTGTAAGGAGAATGCATACAGTGTAGTCTTACAATACAAAGGGTTCCGATGACAGTGAAGGTGCATGTCAAATATACAGACTGATCTGAGGCCTAGAAAACATATGAATTCAGATATGAATATGAATCCAAAATTAAATAGAAACATATACTTTGAAACCACAACTCCACAAAGTAGAATTAAGTGTGTGAGTGAGCTATTTTTCTTATCATTGATCTGCTTTGTTCTGGCATACTGTAGTGTACACTATCACATGTCATGCACCACAAGAAACACTACCCTGCAGATTTGGCACGAACAAGGCGTTTAAGTGTGTTCTCTTGCAACTCTAAAAACACTAAAAGAGCACTTGCAGTTGTCTGCTATTTGGAACTGGCACCAGTAAAAAGTCAAAGCCTACACTCAATTAAATGGAAATTAAAACACACACACACACACACACACACACACACACACACACACACACACACACACACACACACACACACACACACACACACACACACACACACACACACACACACACACACACACACACACAGGGTTCTGGGCCTGGCTCCTAACCCTTTACAAGTCTGGATGCTGCCAACCAAAAAAGGGCATAAACATTTGAAGGTACTCTATACGAAGCTCTGTTAGAAGTTGGGAGCGGGGGGTAGGATTGTACCAAACCCACTGTATGATACGATTGCGATATAATAATTGCTTGACGTTACATACCTATAAAATAAATACATCCCTGCAATTGCAGGAGTTACAAGCCTCGGCTACTGCAGTTTAGCTCTCCATTTGGGAGTTTAGCACCAGTGTGCAGTGCGAATCCACTCCAACAAATGAAGCAAAACGTTTATAAAGTATTGGCACGGAGAACAATGAAGCACTATTGAAGGGCATGATATAAGAAAGTGAACTTCAGTTGAATATTAATAACATCACATTCTCGCAGGCAGCAGCTAGGCCTTGGTTCCAGTATGAAATGAAAAGACTGAAGCGGTTACATGCAGAAAGTATTCAGAATAAAATTCTCGATAAAAGAATTCATAAGTAATACAGCATAGATCGTATTGCCACCTAGTTTGACAGCACCAAGGAGACCAAGGAGCTGTGTTTGGGATTGGGGACAGGAGCAGACTGCTCAGTCCATATAGGCCTGTCATTATCTTGGAACAACAATAGACAATAAACTCACCTTTCAGACCAGCGCTGATAACATCTACAAACAGGCATGGCAGCGGCTTTATCTGCTCAGGAAACTGAGAGGTTTGAATAAACACACCCTGACCATAGTCTATAGGTCACAGACTCACCAGGGGCGGATGTAGGCATGGGCATGGGGGGCCATGCCCCCCTAAATGCCCAGACTGCCTCACCAAACATGATGGCATGCAAAACAACCCAAGATATTTCAGTGGTTATATTTAAAATGATTTGAAACACTACTACTGCTACTACCTAACTACAGTTGTGTCACCACTAAACCAACACCATTTCATCATTGAAAACAGAAAACTTTAGCTTTATGCATGCTGCGTGTCTGTTACAACTTCAACAACAACTGATGTTATTACTGATGCTTTACTTGCCTAATAAAAGTCCTGTAACTGTAAATGGTATGTGGGCATGCGACTTCATCGCCCGTCTAGCTTGAAGCCGCCCCCATACCATTTTCTCCTGCCCCCCAATTGGGAAATGTTATATCCACCCCTGAGACTCACTGAGAGTGTTCTCACTTTTAACATTGTATCCTGGCATGGGAATCTCTCAGTTAGAGATAAGAACAAGCTCACCCAGGTAGGTAGTCAACCAGGCCAGTAAGACCATCGGAGAAAAACAACTGCAACTTCAGAACAAGCAAGCGCTCCATATCCAAAAAAGCAATTTAGATTTACAATGAGCCTGCCTTGTCTGGCCTTGTCCGTCAGAAGAGGAGGGCTTGACCAGGAAAGCTTGACCTGGATAGCAACAGTTGCTAAAGTATGTGGATTGGCATTGGACAGTGAGCAAACCCCACCCCAAAGGGTGGAGTTTTGAGAAGGGCTCATGATCTTCATTGTGAATTTTGACTTAAATATTTGAACACTGATGCGGTGTGCCATTACCCTTCTTCTCCAATCCACTAAAATGACCGCTTGCCTGATTCCATGTGAGTGCAGCACAACCCACACAAGGCAGAGGACTGTCTACAAGCAGTCACTGTGGACCACTCCAGGACCACTGCCTCAGGATGTCTGAACAGGCAGCATGTGTCATTAACAAATAACAAGGCCCTATGCCCCCTCACTGATAGACTCCACAAACTCTAACACTGTATGAATTATAGCAATTATTATAAATAAATGTGTCAGCCTGTATTTTTCCACCTCCCCCCGTCAACTGGATGGGTACATTCACTTTCCTGTAGGTCCTCATGCTTTGCACTCCCTGCGTACATTTACTTTGATCTGCACAACCGGCCTTGTTTCAGCCTCTCTGAAAATAATAGGATGGAATTTCCTTTTCAGATCCACTGAAACGTGCACTCAGAAATCAAAGGGCAGCTCCATCATCAAGTCACTCAGAGAGAGAGAGAGAAAATTGGTCTTGCAGGGCAGGGCAGGGGCGGATGTAACATGTGCCATTTGGGGGAGGGGGGCAAGAGAACATGTTGGAGGGGAAAGAGAAAATGGTATGGGTGCGGCTTCATCGCCCGTGTCGCGGTTACAGGACTTTTATTAGGCAAGTATAAGCATCAATAATAACATCAATTGTTGTTGAAGTTGCAACAGACACACAGCATGCATAAAGCTAAAGGTCTGACCCAGAGAGTTTTCTGTTTTCAAATCATTTTAAATTTAAGCACTTTAATTTGAAATATCTTGGGTTGTTTTTCATGGCATTGTGTTTGGGGGGGGGGCAGACTGGGTATTTAGGGGGGCATTGCCCCTCCCCCATACCCATGCCTAGATCGGCCCCTGGGGCAGGGGGTGTTTGCCTCTGTCACAGAGGGCAGAGATACTTTGAGCCTCTTAAGGCAGCATGTTTCAAAATGGAGAAAGCAGGGCTCATTCTCTCTCGATCGGATTCTCCTGTACCATTTACTGGTTTCTATTTACTCAGTTGGTCTTCAATAGGCTCCCTTTCAGTTGGTCTCCACTGAAGTGCTACTGCACATACAGTACTTAGAAAAGCATTATTTTGTTGTAATTTCGTAATGGTCTGGACACTTGGATACTTCCATCCCATTATCTTTTCTGTACCCTAACCTTTTTTTTTAGCCATTATTGATAGTGTCAAGTGATAGACAGCAAAGTAGGAGAGAGAAAAGCTCATCATGAATGGGATTCAAACACACGAAACGCTGTCAGACGGCCAAAGCCTATATGTGTAATGTGCCTGGAGGAACACTTGTCCAGATATTCCTGCAGTAATCGTGCATTTATACTGTATTTACACTTAATATATTTCTGACTCAGTAGCCTACACACCGCAAGCACTTAATTCAGTTATATGATCACTTCCTTTTGGTCCTCTTTGTATGTAATCAGTGAAAATTGTTGCATGTCTGCAGTTGGTGCACATGAGGCATTTTCATTATGCTGTGTAAGTGTGGCATATAGTGGGGTGTCGTTGTGGGATGCTGTGAGGGGAGATCAAGTGCCATTCTGGGGCAGCAGGCATCATTGAGCCTTAATGACTTCACCTGGGCTGATGGGCCGCTCACACCCAATTGAGCGGTGTCCCGTAGGGCTCTATACGAGTGATTTCTGTTGTCATTCTACATTAAATATCTTAGCTGAAAATAACCGCTGTGTACTTGCAATCAAATTTAATTGAAATTTTAAAGGAAACCTACAGGGTGGCCTGTTCCCTCCATCAAGAGAATTCTGTAAGCAGGGCAATACTGAACAGAGTCAACACAAATCAAGAGATGGCAGTGGTGATTCTAAAGCATGAGCTTGTTGACGTACAGTATAGCACCTCAACTACCTGGCCTTAGTTGAATGTGTAGATAGGCCACCTGGGAAACAGGTCAGATGACTCAGGTCTCTGCCCCAGCTTGTGTCGAAGTGTCCCTGAGCGAGGCCTCCCAACTCCTCCCTCCTGAGCGAGGATATTACTCCTACAAATTGTATATCCATATATACAACCCCCAAATTGGTAGAGAGTATCTCTATGGTCATGTGATCAAAACAGATCCATCCTAATCGGCTATCGCATTGGCATCCAAAGAACGATTGGCCCATTTTGAACAAAATGCCTCAAATGCTGAACTCAGTGTGGAATTTGTTGTCATGTTATCTGACATTAATACTACACTACACTAATTGAATCGCTGGTTTCACGAGAATGATTTTTTTTAAGATATTTATTCTTGCATTTACACTTATAATCATGATTGTTATCATGGGCTTTTTGTGTGTATTCTTTTACATAATAGGATGATTGGGATATTGTTTATATTTTATACATTTGACAGCTTATAGGCTTAAACCGGTATGTTATTTTTTTTTATTATTATTATTATTTCTTTTTTTCAAATCAACACTAATAGATTTTTAACCTGAACTGCCTGAATCTACAGGTGTTTCTATTTTTTGTTTGCTGAGGTCATGTCATCTTATCCCTTTTCTGTAACTGTAAGTAATTACACTAAAACAAATCCCTAGCAATCACTGATTACTATTACTACCATCACTCATGTGTAGGCCTACTATATATTTAGTGAAGATCGGTACAAAAATAATTAAATATGGCAATAACTTTCGTTAAGAAAAGTAAAAGTTATACTTTTAGATTCACAGAAATGTGGTATTTGCAGCCAGTAGCTATGACCTGTGGCTGAATAGCCTACTACAGTACCTAATGGTATGTTCAAAATACTATACCTATAGGACCACTGGAAATTACCTTATCCAGCAGATGGGGCCATTGCTCAAAGCAATTGTGTTTTGGCTAGGATGTTGAGAATGAGAAAGATTATATACTGTACATTGTATGCCTGATTCTGGGAGGATTTTCCTGCCATAGATTGTATTACGCCCAACTGATTTGGCAGTTAGCACACGCACACACATCGTAGGTACTCACATGCACATTGAAGGCTCCTGTACATTGGTCGTTGTGCCTTCTCTGTGCTAGTTCACAGAGCAATATGTAGCCTATAAACCTAGAACATTGTTTGATAATTTACAGAAATTACAAAATATAAAAATAATTATGGGTCTGAAAGAAAAATCATGGTGAAATACATATTGATGATGTCATCAGATGTATTTCACCATGTTAATGATTTTTTTCAGACCTCCATTTTTAGGAAATACTGAATTGGGGGAACTTTTTTATCATGTCCACACAACATCTCTAAAGTATATTAATGACAACTTTTTTGGGGGCTGATGGTGATGCTACTGTATATGGGAAAGGCCATGGTCACCGGAGGGCACTGTCCGGCATGGAGTAATCCAAGAATGTCATCGCCAGTATCTGGCCTTTACTCTCTTTTCCAAAACTCTATAATGATTTGTCTCAGAGCAGCTCCATCATCCACAGAATAAGGTTTTCGGTTGAAGGATTCGAGCCTTGCTCGTTCTACTGAAACAGCACTCCTCAAAGTCTCAGAGGCTCTTTGTGCTGCTCAGCCTTCCTCTTCAATTTGCTCCTTTTTTATCCCAATTTAGTCGTGTTGCCAATTATTCCTCCCAAACACATTCATGCCTCTGCTTGTTGTACCCCGGTGGCTGTCAGCGTAAAGCCCAACAAGATCCCAGCGGCTGGCACATTTGGCCATTTTTAGAATGACTGATCGTACACAGGGTAAAATTATCTAACAATAACAATAATTATCGTGCATCTGGCAACACGGGAGCACAGGAACACGAATAATAAAATACACAACAGGAGAAAATAAGAGCAGAGAAGTGAATGAGTAACCGAAATCAGACCTATATAAAATGCAGACAGAGCCACATTTGACAAACAAACACGAATCAGGCAAAACATAAACACCAAGTTTAAAATAGTTTCAACTAAACTCATTTTTTTATAATTAAATAAATGCCGCTCACTGAGCTGCCATCTGCCATTATCACGTCTGAGAGTGTGTGCGTGTGTGTCTGCACATGCGTGTGTGTGCGTGCAATCGCGCGTGCACGTGTGAGTGACACACGGTGAGGGGTGAGAGCACATTCAGGTGATCCGGTATCACGGTGTTAGTCAAGACGTTGGTTCTTCATCCTCTTTCAGGGGGAGATTAGAAGCACCTCTCTGATTCTGGTGTTGTGGGTGTGGTGGTGGTGATGAGAATTCTTGATAAGACTGACAGTCTCAGCCAACGGACGTGCCAAGAAAGGTTGATGTGACAGGACCTTCTCACGGGGGGTGTGTGTGTGTGTGTGTGTGTGTGTGTGTGTGTGTGTGTGTGTGTGTGTGTGTGTGTGTGTGTGTGTGTGTGTGTGTGTGTGTGTGTGTGTGTGTGTGTGTGTGTGTGTGTGTGTGTGTGTCAGGGGCGGATCTAGGCATAGGCATGGGTGGTGCAATGCCCCCCTAAATGCCCGGTCTCGGTCTGCCACACCAAACACGATGCCATGCAAAACAACCCAAGGTATTTCAAATTAAAGTGCTTATATTTAAAATGATTTGAAACACTACTACTGCTACTAACTAACTACAGCTGTGTCAACACTAAACCAACAGCATTTCATCATTGAAAACAGAAAACTCTCTGAGTCAGACCTTTAGCTTTATGCATGCTGCGTTCTGTTGCAACTTCAACAACAACTGATGTTATTATTGATGCTTTACTTGACTAATAAAAGTCCTGTAACTGAAAATGGCATGGGGGCGGCTCCATGAAGCCGCCCTCATACCATTTTGCCCCCCCCCCCCCCCCAATGGGACATGTTACATCCGCCCCTGTGTGTGTGTGTGTGTGTGTGTGTGTGTGTGTGTGTGTGTGTGTGTGTGTGTGTGTGTGTGTGTGTGTGTGTGTCTTGCTCGAGTGGGTGTGTTTTGGGTGACTACTCACATTGTTTGTGAGGCTTTTTGTTCTACCATTCTGATAGAGGTGAAAGGCTCCACAACAGAGATACTGAGATACTGACACACATACAAGCAGCACACAGACCCAGACGATCAATCTCTCAGAGGGATTGACAATCCCTTGTCATTCCCCCATCCGCGAACATCATGTCCTGGCAGAGCTTGTTACGAGGTTATGACTGTATAAACAATCGTTGTTACCAATTCATTAATTCGTACCCAGGAGCTATATGGTGGCCGGGTGGTCCCCTTCGAAGCTTCCCATCTCTCAGGGCCGGATCTAGGCATTGGCTTGGGGGTGGGGGGTGGATGCCCCCCTAAATGCTCAGACCTCCCTACCAAACATGATGCATGCACACAACCCAAATTTCAAATTAACGTGCTTATACAGTATTTAAAATGATTTGAAATACTACTACTGCTACTAACTATCTACAGTTGTGACACCACTAAACCAACACCATTTCATCATTCAAAACAGACAACTCTCTGAGTCAGACCTTTAACTTTAGGTGTGCTGCGTGTCTGTCGCAACAACAACTGATATTATTAAGTTCTGAATTATTATTACTGAATTATTATTAAGTTCTGCACAAGATATGAATCTTGTGCGTCACAGAACTAAAACAATAAATGAAAATGGTATGGGGGTGGTTTTCCGTGGCACGAAGCGACACGGGTGATGAAGTGTCCCTCATGCCATTTTCGCCTGCCCTCCCAACTGGGAAATGTTACATCCAGGCCTGCCATCTCTGCAAGTGCATTGGAGACCCGGCTTGGGATACTCACCATATCAGTGACTCACAGCAATTTGGCATGCATTGACTATCAGCCAAAGCTCTTCGCCCTTTCTGTTCATTTTTTTTCCCATTCGTTCCATCGGTTCTCTCCCTAAAAAAGCTCTTAAAACGCATTGATTGGTAGTGTCATGTTGCTACTGGCTGTGCCAGTGGAGCTACTGAGTCAATCGATTGCTATGGCAACCCCCTTCCCATACCTGCCATTTGAATACTTAGCCAGTTCACTTTTGACAGTCAGTTTGCACCGTAGAGTTATATATAAACTAGAGCACCCATGCATGTCCATTGTCCACTATTCATTTAAATGGGCATTTCTCAGTGGCGTTTGAAGCAACTGGAAGAAAGCTCTCCTTCACATTTTCTCGCTTTGGCACAAAATGCAAAAGTGCTAACCCGCCTGAATCGATCTATGAACAAATGCTCTGTGTTAAAGGACAACTTTGTTGCTGTTTTTCAACCAAGATTCATGTTTTAAGTAGTAAAATAAAGGATGGCTGTTAATTATTTTACATTTCCTGTTTCTTTAGTTTTTGTGGGCGTGGGTATTCAAGCATGGTCCTAATTTAAATATATATATACAGCGTATATACACTTGTATTTTTTATGTATTTATTATAAGCAAATTACAAATATGACTGAATGTGACAAAGTGACATATTGAGCCTATTACTCATTGATGCATAGTCCATGTAGCTCTTATCAACAAGGTACCTTTTCACATTCAGTTGATCTTGTGAATTTTTGTGGCCAGATATAATTTCCTTGGGTTTATTATGACTTTAGTAGGCAATACAAAACAAATCACTATAATATATACAGTATATATTTAAAATACATATTTAGCCGCATGCTTAAATGCCCCGCCCCCTGTACAAAAAACAGCTAAAACCCATAAAACTAAAGAAAGCAGCACATGATGAAAAAATAACAACCACCTTTGACTTTCTCTAATAGCAACCTAAAACATGAACCTTGGTTGAAAATAAACAAAGTTGTCCTTTAAACCCCATTGCATGCACATGCACAAGCAAAACCGTCCAACTGCGATTCAAGGTTTGTCCAGTATAGGCATTGGGTGGCTACAACATTTTCTAGACTCTTTGGGGCCTTAGTTTGCACTCCTCGGACACTCTCCATACATTCTCCTCAGAAGTTTACCAATGCACAAGGACTTTTCACAATGGACCAGGACCCATATTCCCACATATGGCCTACTTGGCTTAGAGAGCTCCATAAAGGGATACAGGTAGACTAGACAGACACTCCATGGGCACAAAAGGGACACAGACAGGCTGTTAAAATGGTCACTATGACAACTATAACTGTTATTACATACTAGGGTGGGGAATGCATACCCGATTTTCATTGTTCCCAACTTGCATTGTTCCCAAGTAGGCCAGTGCTAAAACAATTTTGTGACAGCGCATCCCATGTGGAAATTTTTATACAACATGTAAACTCTTGAAAGTGCCATCTTCCATGCAATCCTCATATAAGAGAATAACGTTAATATAAGATCCACAAGTTTGCATAATATGACATTTATATATATTTTTTCCATATGGGATGAAAGATGTTACAGACAAAAGGAAGTTGGAGAAAAGGGCTACAATGTAAGGATAACTCATCCACTCATTCATGATGACTCATTCAATAACCCATCTAGAACAGACGTTGATAAATGAAAGAAAAGAAAAATATAAGAAAAGAGATTTTGTTGGTTGCTAAGTACAACTTGTAAATCAGGCTCTAGCTCACAAGTAAAATATTGCAAAATGCCATGAAGTTACTCTTGTAAGGAGATAACCCCTAACATGATGCATATAGCTTTTGGAAGTTACAGCACAATACACAAAAACAAGAAAGGAAAGTGTTAGACCATTATCGTGAAGAGATAAGGGGATATTATAATACAAGCTTCAACTTCAAATTTAACCCTAAAAAGACGGGTTGCAGAGATATCATGTTGTGACTTGTGACAGATCAAAAAGAAAGTAAGGCCTTTTTATGTATAAGAGGTATTTGAGTGCAAATTGAAACGATGCCGCACCTGCACCTGCACCTGCAGGGTGGAGTTGGCAGAAAATCGGAATGTCATTCAGACTGTGAAGTGTGAGGAAGGTGAAGAGGGTTAGGTGATGTCATCAAGCTGTTAAAAAGCACATATTCACTCAACATCAAGCAGCAGTTATGTCTATGTAATTCTAGCATGGTATGTCAACACTGCCCAGTGCCAAGACAGAAATTATATATCTTTCTGTTTAGTACTGCACTGGAATAAAGGTTATTTAATGAAGGAGTGTACTGTTTTTTGAAGCCAGCATATGGCAAAGTGTGTCAAATGGGTGACAAGTTGGGACCTCAAGGATCTGATAGCTGTCACCCGTTGCACGAAGCTGCTGTGTATTGAATACATCACTATAAAATGGGGGAGTGGTCTAGACCAGTCGTGTTTATACTAGTTGATTCATTTTCATTGCACTGCTTTCATACTTTTCGTACTCTTAGATTGCCATTCTTTGTCAGTGTATAAGAGAATCAAGGCTGCATTTTGACACAAACGCCTTTAGGCAGAGAATGCGTGCATGAACACAAAACATTTGTGGGAAATAAATTCATACTGATCCATGTTTGAGGGGTGTTAGTCCCTCCTACTGCATATGTCCAGGTTTGAGGATTTGTGTAAACACAAACATTGTTCCAACACGAACACCGAATTCCATTGATAATGAATAGCCAGTTTTGAATCTCTGTCCGAACACAAACATTGAATGCCTTTGACAATCAACGGCAGGTTTTGAGCGTACCTCACTTCACACAGGTGTGATGCTTTATGCTTAATTAAACTGAACATCTGAAGGCATGCTCTGCACATCTGGAAAACAACCCTACTACATTTAGTTGAATAACAGCTGATTAGACAAAACACTATTTTCAGTTGCCGGTATCATTACAACACAGTGGAGTGTTTTGAAATGATGCAACACTCCTCTGTGTTGTAATACCGCCACTCCACTGTGTTGTAATGCCGGACATGCCACGGGGTACATCTGGTGGCTTTTGGGGGGCATAAAAGGAGGCTGCGAGATATGCAAAACAATCTGTCAATCTGTTCCAGAATGAGGGGCTGTCGGGCTGTGCTGTTTTTACTCTTCTGTCTGTCCGAGGCTGATGGGGCTCAGGTTGAACAAGGTACCCTCTTACAACGTGACCCCGTCTGGGCTGAGCTGAAGGAACTTAGAGACATGGTGGTCGAACAGAGAGTTCAGCTGAGCCACACGGAGAAAGAGGCCAAGGAGCAGAGAGACGAGGTGCTTCGTCTGGCAGCCATCGTGGTAGAACAGAGAGTTCAACTCAGGAACATGGAGCGAGAAGTCAAGGAGCAGAGAACCTTAACGAGAGGTATAAAGGATGCTACAAATGGAGCTTGTAGAAATTCAGGCTGTGTTCACAGTTGTAGTTTTAACATGCAGTGCATTTTCTCTGTGATATTTGTTTCAGTAATGGCTGCCAAATTAAGTACAAGCGAGTGCCAGCTTGCAGAACTCCAAACCAGGTTGAACATCAGTGAGAGCTACAATGCAGACCACGAGACCAGACTGGATTCCACAGAGGTTCGGGTTGAAGATTTGGAGAAAGAAAGTGAAAGTAATTTGAAGCTATTTTGAGGGGATCTAGCCCCTCTATGTCCAGCTTTTGGTGTATGTGGCATTTCATAATAGTAGTTTTAACATACATTTTCTCTGTGATATTTGTTTCAGTAATGGCTGCTAAATTGAGTAAGAGCGAGTCCCAGCTTGCAGAACTCCAAACCAGGTTGAATATCAGCGAGAGCTACAATGCAGACCACAACACCAGGCTGAATGTCACAGGGGTTCGCGTTGAAGACTTGGAGAAAGACAGTGGAGGTAATTTGAATCTATTTTTGAGGGGACCTAGCCCCTCTATGTCCAGCGTTTGGTGTGTGTGAGTGTTTGTGTAATCACAAACATTGCGGACCACAAAGAATGTAGACAAAAGTGAGGATGCAAGTTGTGATTGGCCGGAATGAGCTGATGTACTGTATGATGATAAGAGAGCCACTCACTTTAGGTGTGATGTTTATGTGTCTGGGAATTAGCAATACATGTCTTCACCCAAAAATGTAAAGATGTCTAGCAAGACATCTCACAAAGATACACATTCAGTTTCCCTTGGAGAATCTGTGACAACTGCTGAATACATATGAAGATATGCTGGAAACGGGTGTTCTAAGTGATAATTCATACGATTTCAGAGAACAGATGTGTTAGTGTGTTGATAATGATAATGAAATTCACAGTATTCAACATATAATCCACGTAGGAAAGCATATTAAACTACTGTATATGATTACAATTATTTATGACAACTATACACTATTAATGAATAATGATTTATTTAATGCTAATCTTGTGTTGATATCAGCCCATGCTGTTCAGGTGTCCACCATGGAATCAAGGCTGACTGCTATTGACAGCCAAGTGCAAGAACTGAGGAGTAAGTATTTATTAAACATTAAGATGAAGACTGAATACTAACATTAGATTCCCTCAAAATGCAGTGATGGAATAATCGCACTTGTGAAGTGAGGGGAGTTCAGTGTGACTGTCAAACAACTACAGATCTGCAAACAACTACAGTATATGCACTGATGTTAATTTTCCAAGTTTCCCAGTTCATTATTCCAAACCAGCTGGCACAGTTAGTTAACTGAACGCTACTGTAGTACAGGTGTGTGCATTGTCTTCCATCAGTGTATATGTATAGGGAACGGGTCGCCACGTGACAGTTATTGATGATGAATAGATATGGATTACTGTACTTCTGCACTGAGATTCTGACCAATGAGATGAAGCTACCTTTACCTGTTTTGAAATGTTTTGATGTTATATTGGTCTTTATACTGGTTCTTCTCCCAGTTGACAGATAACTTGCTGATAAATGCTGCTGTCGTGAATCATGGCCAAAGTCATGTCCCCTAGGTCAATAACTTTGAGAACGCCTGAATACGACTAGATACTAGAATGTACAGTACTTGACTGTTGTAATAGTATAGTGCTTTCATAATGTTATAGGCCTAATTATGAACAATGTGATCATGTGATCATGTGTTGACAGACAAACCAAAGGTGGCCTTCTCTGTTGGTTTGAGTAATGATGGAACAGTTGGACCATTTAGTTCTGGAACCACTCTGATCTACAAGAGAGTCATCACTAATGTCGGCAATGCTTACAATCCGACTACAGGTAGGGTATAATTCATATTTAATAATTAATAATTATAATGCTTAAAGATAGGGTGCCATGATTTTTGAATGTTGTAACAGTTTTTTATGTGTAAAAACTGTCACATGCAAACTTTGGGATTCTTTCTAAAACGTTTCAGAAAAAAACATTTGTTGTTGCTTAAACTGACTAAACTGTGTGTGTGTGTGTGTGTGTGTGTGTGTGTGTGTGTGTGTGTGTGTGTGTGTGTGTGTGTGTGTGTGTGTGTGTGTGTGTGTGTGTTTGTGTGTGTGTGTGCGTGCACTGCGTGCGTGCGTGCGTGTGCGTGTGTGCGTGTGTGTGTGTGTGTGTGTGTGTGTGTGTGTGTGTGCATGTGTGTGTGTGCACGCACGCATGCACGTGCGTGTTTGGGCTCTGCAGGTATCTTCACATCACCGGTGAAAGGACTTTATCAGTTCAGGTTTACCGCAGGTCACTCTTGGTCGTCAACGTATGTGCGTATCGAGATGTATAAAAATGAACAGTTACTCATTCATAACCATGCATGGATTACTAGTAATCATTGGGGATATGTGTCTAATGGACTGATCCTTGAGCTGGAGGAGGGAGACAGAGTTTACATGAATTTACCTAGTGAGCACAAGCTCTATGATAGGTCAAACAACCAGAATGTGTTCAGTGGTTATCTGCTCTATCCTATGTGACATTCATGACATGTAACTCTGTAACAACACCACTAGTAACATTACATTCTGCTCTCTGTAACGCTGCTACTGGTAAGTGGTAACATTACATTCTGCTCTCTGTAACGCTGCTACTGGTAACATTACATTCTGCTCTCTGTAACGCTGCTACCGGGAACATTACATTTTGCTCTCTGTAATACTGCTGGTAGCCTGTGTGCTCCAGTCCCCATTACACAAATAATAGCCTTGGTTGGTACTTAAAGGCAAAGTTTGTGTCTTTGTCCTCCTCTACTAACTGCCAGCATAGGTTAATCTACCACCTTATGAAATGGCCTATGTGGCCTATATGTACAGTAAAGACCTGATTCTGCTCTGTGTAACACTGCTACTGGTACCATTACATTATGTGCTGCATTCCTATTCTATCCCATGTACAGGGGTAGATTAAAGAAAGAAGATGCTTTAAAAAGTACAGTATAGGAGTATAGTACAGAAAGGCATTGCCTTTGCAACACTACAGATATGACTTTGTTGGCTTATAATGTAATTACTGTATGTCACATATGTCAAAGTCAAGGCCTGCGGGATAGATCCGGCCCGCGAGATGATTTAATCCGGCCCCAGGCCTCTAGAGCAAAAATGTCTGAGTCTATAAAAAAAGAGTAAGTCTCTAGCACGTTCCCATCAAAAGTTATGATCTTTTAAAGAAATGATTTTTGAGCTCTCTTCTGAACGGCATAGAATGCATGTTGTCCAGCAGGGGGAGTCGTTTTACCAGGCTAGGCTGCTGGCGCTGCAAAGTAAGAACTATACTTCAGCAGTACAAGGGTGTATAACCAAGAACTATACTTCAGCAGTACAAGGGTGTATAACCGAGAACTATACTTCAGCAGTACAAGGGTATACAACCGAGAACTATACTTCAGCAGTACTAGGGTGTACAACCGAGAACTATACTCCAGCAGTACAAGGGTATATAAGCGAGAACTATACTTGGTTAGCTTTACATACTTGCTTAAATTTAGTATTTGAAATTTAAATGCTATTTTCGTATGGTTTATTGACGCTCTGTAAATAAAAATAGCATCTTTCATAGCAAATGTCTTAATCTAGGCTACAAGTATAAAACCAATAATATATATTAATATCTCTTCCTAATAATATATATGACTTGTGTGATATACTGTAGTGGAGAAGTAACGGCTGTGTACATAAACATGCGTGTGCCGTGCATGCTTGCGGTCTGCGACTGATTGCACCGCGGCGCTCCGGCCCCCATGAAGTCACATTAAGTCCAATGCGGCCCCCACCCCAAATGACTTAGACACCACTGCTGTATGTATTTATGCATTCTGTCAATAAATACATGAAGTGTTTGTCTCTCCATTACTCAGCATCAGCGAACAGCACCATTTAGTGATACCGATGTCGCAGGCCCACAGCAAACGCTTGCTTTTTCATGCTTTTTTACAAAATTGATCACGATTTAGTGTAAAGTGGCTCTAAAATATCACTGGAAGGACCCACAAAACTCAACTGAGTGTACATATGGAACCACATGAACCTCTATGCATCCATTTGTTTCCATTTGTACACACCTGTCAAGCTGACACTCAAAATGATTACTGGCCAATCGCAGCTCTTTCTTTTCTTTCTTTACCGGGTCTTGTGACAACCTAGGGAGTTTTCGAATGCATGAACGACCAGAAGGCAAATAGAGTACAACCTAGATTCTGACAATTCCCAGGCGCCAGGAAACATGCTGCCATTGGCCATGTAGTCACTTTGAGTGGCAGCGATATGTTGCCATATTGGAAACAAAAGTGACAGCACGGAGCACCTTTTACGTCTTTGAGGCACAGCCCCCATGGTCCAGTGGGCTGAGGTTCTGGTTCTGAACACCTCTGGTTGTTATTCAGTTCAGTTATGTCCTGGGCCCTGGCCAAATGAAAACCATAGATCATCCACGTGCACTGTCATGGTAGGTGTTATGGCTGATAAATGCAGTCAAAGTAGTTAATTTCCTGGCCGTTGCATTTATTTGTGGTGCAAGATAAGTCAACGGGATCTGATACAGCCCAGGCAAGTCTATTTGTTATGCCAAGTCTGGTGGCTGTGTGCACACGCTCCTGTGTGGACTGTACTTCATTTCAGTAAAATACATGTTTTTCAAGGTCTAGCCCATGGCTATATGCCTCATCTGGGACTGTGTTCATATTGTATAGACTGTGACACCATTGTTTGGAGTAATCCGATGGAAAGGTCACAAATCTATGGTTGTCCGTCATGCCTTGGGATTGTTTTTCAAGAAGAGGTAAATCTCTCTGTGTACGTTGTGTGTGTGTGTGTATATACTGTATATATATATATATATATATATATATATATATATATATATATATATATATATATATATATATATATATATATATATATATATATATATATATATATATATATATACAGTATATATTCTCATGTATTCCCAAACATGTCTGACATTTGTTGGTGATCTAATGGAGACACTTAATTTCAAGCAACACATTAAATGCCATCTTGCTCCTGAAACTTAATGGAATGCAGTATAATATAATGTTTTCCTTAGCCTTTAGAAAATGTTCTAGGCACTAAATTTAATAGGAGGTGAAATGATCAGATGATTCTCTGCATCGTATTGACCTCAGTGTGAGGTGAGCTGGTTTATTGTGTCATTGCTTAGGCAATATAAATACAATTCCTTGCTTTAATCTCGACTTTAACAGATTGAATTTGGAATAGAAAGTCTGCACAATGCTATAATGCGCCAAGTGCCTGTGTGGTTTGAAACCTTGATCTGTTACTGATAACCAACACCATCGGGAGCCTTATAACAGTGTGTGGATTCTTTGGTCTTATTTTAGTACTGACACATTTCATTTTCAAGTTCTTTTTCTTTCAAATAAGCAAATAACTACAGTTTAGAGTAAACAATCAAATGTGCCTCTTTCTAACATAACGATTCAGTCGATTTTTTTCTGCATGCATTACATGAAGTGCTTAATAAATAATATATTTTGTACATTATTAAAATCGATTTAAACAAAAACACTGCCAATAACAGAAACCTGTATTTGGAGCACAGCAGCGCACAGCATCATTTCAGCTTTGTGAAATCAAATCAACAACCAAGGAAATGTCACAGAGGGTGAAGCGCATATAACCTAATGGCGCAGAGAAAATGTGACGCCTTTTCAGAAACGCTAAACATTTTAATCATCGTGTTTAGTTGGCGTCAGTAGATTCTCTCCAATTACCTTAAGTGATCCCCCTGACCCCATACATACCTCAGTCACCCACACATTCTCGCATGCAACCACATGATCCAGCACAAACATTGTTGTCCACTCGACTTTTTGCCAAAAAAGTCCAACAATCACATCGTTGTACAGTTTTGGCTTCCTTGTGCATCTCTAGCAGGCACTTGTTTATTTGACCTCTCGGGTCACTGACATTTCTTAAACTTCAGGAGAAGAGCACTCCATGAAGACAACACAGTTAAAACTTTACGGTGGATGTAAAGTAAGCCTTGCAGAGCCACGAGGCCCATAGGGCAGGAGCTAGAGTTCTCAAACTCTGCCCGAACCCGACCAGGCCCGACCCGATATTTTAGGGTCGGGCTCGGGCCTAAATGTATGCAGATCAGTAGGGCCGGGTCGGGCCTAGGGCTCCATGAAAAAAAGCAATACATATTGAATTATTTTATTATGATAAAAATAACTTGATTGATTGATTATTGAATTTGGTGTTGGATCAAAGCATGGGCCAAGTCACATAGATAGACACGCATGGCAATGGGCCTGAAGCTGTATGTATGACACTAATACATTTTCAACTAAAATATCTCTTGTCAGTTGAATATATGAACAATTCTGTTCTGTCTCTCTGTGTATTTACCTGTTATGAAGATGATGCTGATTGGTATTTTCACTTTTACTTAGTGCAGAGTGCTCAAATTCTACCCAAACCCGACTAGGCCCGACCCGAGATTGTAGGGCCGGGTCGGGCCTAAAAACTATGCTAATTGGTTGGGCTGGGCCAGGCTTTTGGCCTGATCAGTTAGGGCCCAGTTAGGGCCGGGCCTCAATTTCCAGGCCCGTTGAGAACTCTAGCAGGAGCCTACCTCCTGTTTCTGTATGCGTGAGGCAGCTTGATGTACAAGTATACCCCCCTGGACATGACACTTACATAACACACAAGGACTTACCCCAAAACCAACCCCTGATACTGAGTGCCAAGCAGCAGATACAGGAGTCTTTGGTATGATCCGGCCATGGGTCTACACTCAAACCACAACCTGGTTAATAGGTAGACGTAGCCTAAAAAAACATCCTACATCTATGATGATTTGGGTCACAGCTGTTTTGAGAAATTATGAGCGTCACTGACAGCTCTTTGATTAAATCGGAAGGTTAAGGTTACACTGCATAATAATTCCTGTTCCATTTAGCAGTCAACTGGATTATTGAATTTGGTGTTGGATCAAAGCAGGTGCCAAGTCACATAGATAGACACGCATGGCAATGGGCCTGAAGCTACAGTATATGACACTAATACATTTTCAACTAAAATATCTCTTGTCAGTTGATAATATATGAGCCAAACAATATTGCAGGAAGGAGAGTGCACAAACAAAAAGAACAAAATCAAAAAATGATTTTTGCCCTTAATTCTGGCCATTACTTTGGTCCAAAACAAGAAACTCTAATCTATAAAGTGCAAGTTGTCTGTCTGGACAGATATGCCCATATGGATTACTTCTTACAGACGTGCCTGCGTGTCTACTCGACAACAAACTCCAAAGCAAAGTAAAAATCTATCTCCCTGGCCAAACCGTAAACAGAGGAAATAGCCCCGGAAGAAAAGACATATGGCACCACACCATTACCGCCAGCTTCCCTTGTCTACGCTCACTTAGTTTTATAACACCACACCACATCTTAATAGGGCACACAGCCTGCAGGTAAAGAAGTGTTGTGGGCTAAAAGGCCGGAGGGAACCTTCCCCCGGCACCTGGCCCTAGGTGTTGTTCTCCGCTGTCACTCCAGCCCCCAAGAGTAGCCCAATGACGCGCTGCACTTGGGACATTGGCTCTCTCAGAGCATGCTGTTCAGAGAGTGCAGCCCGATCTAATCTCTCACGCTCCCCCAAGAGGAGGAGGAGAGAGAGAGAGAGACCCTAATTGCGCCCACGTAATAACCCCACCTGGTTGCGTAAACCTTTGTGCCTGTTGTACTTGTGCCTGTATCCGTCTGTCAGTCTATATGCCTATGTTACTTTCATGCCCATACTAGACCTATGCCCATCGGCCACTGGCCTACTTGGAAACGATGCAACTAGGAAATATAATAATACCCGTTGTCAGAGGCCTGTTTAATTAAACCGTCTCTTTTGTGGAGCGGCAGTATTTTCCACATTGTCTGCTAAGTTGGCCTTGCCCAGAACCTGAACCTTACACTTCAAAGTCTAGTGCTCTGCCAACAGATGTTTTACCAGACAAGTGCAATGCAGTGTAGGCTACAATCTGGACCAAGCAGAATGCTGCGGTAGGTGAAGTGTTTCAGTTATGATAGGTACAATCAATGGCAAGAGGTCATTGTCTAGACCTGTGTGAAGATTAGCATCTGCTCGATGTAATTGTAGCGCCCATATACAATGTCTGGCTTATTAACCTCTGGTTTATGGAAATATAATCACAGGATCATCCTTTGACCAAGCTAGAGGTTAATGGGATTATCATAATACATTGCAGAACTTTTATCTTGTTTTTATCTAACTTGTTTTTTATGGCGTTTTGTCTTATTACACCATGCCTTCAGAGGGTCATTGTAAAAGAGAGCTTGCTGTCAATTGGCCTCTCCCTCGTTAAATAAAGGCTTCTATCCATGTCTTTCTGAGGGAAGTCCCAAAGGAGCTGGGCCATTGTTTCGCGAACGTACACTAAAGACTCGTGGTGGGTTTAGGTTTCGCAAACTACCTATATGAGATGAGTCTGTTTGCCATCGCCGGTACAATTGGAATTGTTCACAAATCAAGGAGGGCATACGGAGCCATACTGACCTGGATTCTGTCCAATCCGTAGAAGATTGCTTGTACCTATAAAAGCCTCTCTGTACGTCCACAGGAATCAGAAAGAAAGGAGACAAGTCTTGTAACTGAAAGGAAAAGGAGTCTTAAATGGCAGTCAAGGTGAGTCTTTTCTAATGAAGATTTAAACGAAATCGGCTTACAGTAACATTTAAAAAGTTGTTATTTTTGCTGTTATAGATCTCCACACCTCTGAGCCTTTTCCTCTTGGCATCCGTGGTTGCCCAGAGCTCTCAGTTAAATATAAGTGATTGTGGAAGTTGGGCTAGACGTCCCGGTATGTATATACATTTAATAGCAGTTTTGAATGATTGCTTTTGAAGAGTTTTCCTCTGCTTTGAAGACAATTATTATTAGCCTACAATTTTTCTGTACTTTTGAGACTGGCATATAAAATTATATTATTTTTATTCACAGTGCAAGCATTCTGATAGACTGGCATTATTATTCCTCAGGCATATCCTAGCAAATTGTAAAAGTAAATACCCATACGGGAGTCACCATATTAGAGTGACTAGTTGTCAGCAAATATGATTTTCGATGACAATGGAAAACAAACGTTACTGATCTTCTATTCCCCTGGTAAAGCATACAATGACATCTCAGTGGAATGCGGCACCAACACCATCAACCTGGCCATCCTCTATTGTCCCGTATTGCACACTGGCTACAACGTATCCCAGCTCGTCCTCAACCATGTGAGCAATGACCCGAGCTGCACGGGGACCGTGGACGAAAGTGCCTCGCCCCCGGTGGTCAGGTTCACCTTCTCCCTCAACGAGACCTCAGCTTGTGCCAGCCAATTCGTCGTGAGTAGAGCACGAAGAAGACAACGTTTGGATGGCCGAATAATCATTCTCCTGCAGTGCTTGACGTGAGTGTTGACGTTTTTCTTATATCTCAGACCACCAGTGCGGTCGGCCAGGGGGTCTTCTCTGCGTTCTCCAACATCCAGACAGTGAACATCAGTGGTGCGGTGCGCTCCTACGATCTGCCCACTGGCACAGTCACCTATAAAGCTGAGCTCAAATATTTCTACTCCTGCGCTTACCCTCTGGAGTATCTGATCAACAACACCCGGGTGGATGTGTAAGTTCCTTGTTTTCTAATATTAATATCTGTTTTTCGGTACAAGCCCAAAGGCTTTGTGAGATGGTTATGTGGCAGGGTACCAAGGAGTGTTATTAACTGGGACATCTTGAGAGATGTTTCTTTCTTTCTGTAAATCTTGTTTTGCACATTTACAATGTGTACCTGTACAACAAATAAAGTAACATTATAACAAGCCTACAATTTAATTCCGGTACCTCAAAACTGTTTAAAACTGCATACAAAAACATATTTTTGTTGTGAGCCTACTGTATATACAATAGGCCTAAATGATTTACCAGTTATAGAAGCACCGGTAGGTGCTGATCATTATGTCAACAACAATGAGCAAATATTATCTCCTCTCTGCTTTTGAGAAATCCACTCAAAGGGCTTGACTCCTTCAATAATGGGTTGAGTGTATACCAGTGTCTGTCTCAACCATGTCTCAACCATTAATCATTACTTTCTTTTCTCCCTGTCATCAATCCTTGTCTCACATAGGTCAGCATCCTCTATTGCAGTGAGGGACAAAAACGGAAGTTTCATTAGCACATTGACCATGAAACTTTTCTCTGTAAGTCAAAGGAAAATTGTCTTTCACCCTCTCTCTCCCTCTCTCTGCCCCCCCCCCTCTCTCTCTCTCTCACACACACACACACACACACACACACACACACACACACACACACACACACACACACACACACACACACACACACACACACACACACACACACACACACACACACCGCATGCACGCACATGCACACTGCTTCCTAGAACTGCATTAGATTTAAGCCAATGTTAAATTCATCAAATGTCAACTATGCAAACAGAATTCCTCCCTGCGCCAAGGCAAATATTAGGCTACTGGACTCAGAGAGACAGGCCTTCTCTGCTACATTTCCCTCTGTTTGACCTCTCCCTCTCTGGTGATGGTCCAGGTCCCATCATCAATGTAACCATATGGATTCAAACCCGGGATTGCCACAAGGGGAAATGAGACTTCTGGGCTACAGGCAGGACTATGGTTTTCTACAGGGAATCTCTAAACACTGAGAGCTACAAATGCACAAATGGTCCATGAACATTTGTGCAGAGGAGTCGTGGAAATGAAGCAGTTTGTGCTACATGCGCAGTGCAGTATCAATGTTGAAGATAATGAAATCATGTGTCCACAGGACGTCAACTACACCACCCCATTGATCATGCCATCAACTGGAGTAGAGCTGAGGACCCGCATCTATGTCCAGGTTGAGGCAACCAACCTGACTCAACAGTGAGAATTTAAGGAAATCCATACCTTCAATCACTGACCCTGTAGTAGCATTTGCTGAATGTGAGGCATGGTGTGCCAGTTCTGAATTTCATACATGAGAAACAAACACAAATGTCCTTCAATCATTCTTTACCATCATTGTACCCCGACAGATATCATGTTCACCTGGACAGATGCTACGCCTCGGTATCCCCAGACCCCCTTTCTGCAACTTTCTTCAACCTGTTTGTCGCGTAAGTACAATATTATACAAGTCTCATTCTGAATCGACAGCTCACATTCAACCTGACCAACACTTGTGTGTGTTTGTTTCTCGCTTTGTTTCTTTCAACCGGACAGGTGTGACAGAGACCAAAATACGATGATGCATGAGAACGGGGAGAGCACCCGGGGGCGCTTCTCCTTCGAGGCCTTCCGCTTCGTTGAACAGCGGAATCAGACTCTGTCCACCTACTATCTGCACTGTATCACCAGGCTGTGTGAGGCGGCCATGTGCAATTCATTGGTAATTATTAGACAGCCAGCGAGAGTTGATTATAGACTGGGTCTCGACCCAGTCAGCGGCCGGTTTCTTACCGGTCACGACCACTTTACTGCTGCTTTACAGTAACCCTATCTCTAGCCACACACACACACACACACACACACACACACACACACACACACACACACACACACACACACACACACACACACACACACACACACACACACACACCCCCACACACACACACACACACACACACACACACACACACACACACACGACCCAACCATTCATTCACCTTTACACATGAACGAAAGCAGACATAAAATAAGCGAAAGAAACTAAACCACACAGGCTCTGTCACATAATATCCATGTGTTGGAAGAACCAAGTTAGATCTATTAACTTAGCGACATAATCAGCACACAGTCCGATATATCTGTAGTACCCATGGGAACTTAGTATCCTGACTCCGCCATCTGGGGGCAGCAGTGCGTTCCTTCTACTGCTCCCATCTGGAAGCACGGGGGCAGACCCAATGCTCTCCGATCAAAATCTGATCGGAGCTATATGCCTCCGTACGCGGCTGCTAGAGCCGCATCAACGTGAGACTGATGACATATTGAAGCTGTGCCACTGTTCTAATGTAAACAACAACCTAACAACACTACAATTCCAAATTATTTTGGATATATCATATTTTTGCTCTGCTTTTGTCCCACATAGTTTCTGTTTGAGAGTTCCCAGATAAAGGTAGGAGGAGGGGACTCCTACTACCGCAATCAGGCAGAGTCAGATTAGGAACTTAGTCGCTTTCAAACAGAAACCACAGTACTCATTGGACAATCTTTCCCCAAGTGATGGGATACGCTACACAGAACGAGAAAGTAAACGCCCAGCAGGGCAAACTCAAAATCTAATTGGCTAAAGAAGCTGTCAATCTCTATATCGCTCCCATTCAATCGAGCAGTGAGGGGATGCAATGACAAGTCTGTGGGCCTCAATGTGGAAACGTTTACCCAGAGACAACGGGAGAAAAAAAAAAAGCTAAAAAAGAACAAGTGCTGTTGTAGCTCCAGCTCCACAGAGAATGGAAGCAGAGCATTCAGGCAGTCTGAGAGAGAAACAGTTCTATGTTAACACTACAGCAAAAATGAATATTGACTATTTCGTGAAAATAAACATTTATTATAAAATAAAACTTTCTGCCTCAGGCAAGTGCAGGGCCTGCAGTGTAGGCCTTGGCGTGGTTGCGCCATTCTTTTCTTAAAATTAGATTTTTTAGCCTCAACACCCAGGCTTTCCCTTGAGCAAATGGAAAGCCTGGACTAATTTGTTAGCCACGGTGGCCTAGAAGTGGGAGTAACATTCAGTAGATTTTCTGTGGTCTGTATAACTGAGTGGTGCTGTTGGGGCCAGACTGCACTGTACTGTACTGTAATGTACTTTTTTGAGTGGCGCAAAAATCACAACTGTGAGAAGTTAAATACAGTATGTAAAATAGGCTTGTCCATTAGTGTTAATGGGAATTTAATCTGTGACACTACAATGTAAAGTTTCTCCATCCGTATGTCAATAGTACATACCGGGCTAGACCATTGCCCGTTTAACACTGGCAATAAGTGTAATATGTGTGCTCAAACTGCTGTTTCTCCAAACTATAGAGTTGTGACTCTTCCCGCAGAAGAAAAAGGGATTTAGCTTTTAGTGTTGATGAAGGATTGACGGAGTCTGCCACCCTCTCCTCGACACCTATTGTCACTAGTGCT
Organism: Benthosema pterotum; assembly: GCA_039105355.1. Taxonomy (NCBI): domain Eukaryota; kingdom Metazoa; phylum Chordata; class Actinopteri; order Myctophiformes; family Myctophidae; genus Benthosema; species Benthosema pterotum. Next base: position 15,580,229 of record CM076975.1, on the reverse strand, counting down.
GGGGATCGTAAGTGTGATCTTTCTCTCATTCCCACAACATACTGCATGCTCCTTGTGTCCAAGACTAATAACGCATTCATAGGTTATAAAATGAAATATCCAAATCAAATATTGTTTTGTTTTCTTGTGTCTTTCAGCCTACATACATGTATATCCATCTGAAAAAGGTACAGTTTTCCATTCTAAGCAGTCAAGTCTGAACTATTGTTTAATATTAAAAAATAATTTAACACAAAATCCGGACATCACATGTACAGTTTGTTGGTTGTATGATGACAGTTATAAATGATTCCTGTGTGGAAGCTCCACCTTTTTTAGTTGATTTCCATATCAAGGACATATGATGGAAGCACCAGGCCCGGATATAACATTTCCCAATTGGGGGGGCAGGAGAAAATGGTATGGGGGCAGCTTCATCGCCCGTGTCGCTACATGCCACAGGTGATGAAGCCGCACCTATACCATTTTCGGTTACAGGATTTTTATTAGGCAAATAAGCATCAACAATAACATCAATTGTTGTTGAAATTGCAACAGGCACGAAGCATGCATTAAGCTAAAGGTCTGACTGACAGAGTTTTCTGTTTTGAATGATGAAATGGAGTTTGTTTAGTGGTGCCACAACTGTAGTTAGTTAGTAGTAGCAGTAGTAGTGTTTCAAATCATTTTAATTAAAGCACTTTAATTTGAAATATCTTTGAAATTTGGGTTGTTTTGCATGCCATCATGTTTGGTGGGACAGTCTGGACATTTGGGGGCTGGCATTGCCCCCCCCCAAATGCCCAAATCTAATGCACTGCTGTTCTCCTCTGCTGTCCTGTCAGCAGCTTCACACTCCAGTGACGCTGCTTCAGCTACAGGACTGAAGGCAGCTGTTGGTGTCCTGGCCGTGGTTGGCGCTGTGGCCATAGGCATGGCAGCTTTATTCTACAGCAAACTCAGGAGCCATTAAAAGCCAGACGCACTGTCCTAGACACCACCATGTTGCTGAGCTCAGTATGATTTCGCTGTTGCTGAATATTTCCCGCATGTATGCATGTTACGTATGTGGTCTTTTGTGGTCATGTAGAAGTTGTATGCTTGTAGGTCTGCTAGTCCTCATGGATTTTATATGTCCCCAAAGAAAAGCTTGTTTTAGTAAATGCAAAATGTAGTGTTAATGCACCTGCGCTTTGGCCTTTAAAAAGCAGATAAAAAAGGTTAAAAGGGGACGACTAGTGTGTAGGCAATGTTATCTTGATGTTTCAACACTGGGGAAAGATGCACAAATGTCCAATTAAAAAGGTACCTACAGTATACTGTATTTTTATAACAAACCATTTTAGCTTACCGTATTTCCCACACTATAAGGCGCACAGGATTATAAGGCACATGCTTTAACGAATGGCCTATTTTAAAACTGTTTTCATACAGTATATAAGGCGCACTGGATTATAAGGGGCACAGAATAGAAGCTACTGCAGACAACATAGAATATAACCTACTGCACTGCAGTCAAATGATTCATATACTGTATAAGGTAGTCCGGATTATAAGGCGCACTGTTGTTGTTTTTAGAAAATCAAAGGCTTTTAAGTGTGACTTATAGTCTGGAAAATACGGCAAATGTTCTGCATTTGCGATTGTTGTTATACCGGTATGTTGAATGTATTAATGTGAGTCTGTCCCTCTTTATGTGAAACAAAGTATGCCTATGGCTCAAAAACAATTTCAGGTTAATCTGAGAATAAACGTGTACTCTAATCTAAAATGGCACCGCCGCTAAAAGTGCTCCTTTGTTGTTGTTTTTTAATATATAACAAAGCCATACTAAATGATCGTCCCGAAGCAGTGTTTCCTGTTGCAGAAATGAGATTGAAAAAGTAAAAAGAAAAATGAGCTGAGGAATACTGATTTTTTGCCATGGCTTTGCTACAGTACATAGAACATTTTGATCTGCTGTTAAAAAGTATTTTCCATTATTTATTAGTTTACTTCTACTAATAAATTATTGATTATCTGAAGATCAGAATGAAATGTGTGGTATGGACCTTTGCTTTCTACAAGTAGAATATTCACCTCAGATTCGTGTTGATGTTGGTGTGTGTGTGTGTGTGTGTGTGTGTGTGTGTGTGTGTGTGTGTGTGTGTGTGTGTGTGTGTGTGTGTGTGTGTGTGTGTGTGTGTGTGTGTGCGTGCGTGCGTGCGTGCGTGCGTGTAAAAACATCAGTCATATATTTTCATAAGTCTACAACTACATGTCCAGGTAGCCACCATATATGGTTCAGGTGCACTATTTTTCTATTATTACTATTTTCTGTTATTCAAGCACCAACACAACAACAAATATTTCCTGTAAGGAAGATATCATACACCCTTGACTAAACGTAATACTGACCTAGAACACACCTTTATTCGGTCACCGGCATGGTATTTCAAACTCTTATTTTTCTGAGGCCTCATTAAATGCCAACCATTTATTGTAAACAGAACATGCATATTGTCTTACATCGGGAAACACAAAGGACTTCCCACTGTAAGTGAAACCAGAGCATTTAATCTGCTGTACAACCTTTTCTACAAAAACTGACCTTTTCAATTGCTGTCAAACTCTCCAGGTAGAAAACATGAAAAGAAAACACAATGTATAAAACGTAAACCATAGGTCCCCATTGTCGTCATCGGAGACAATACGGCTGATTACACAAAGGAGCGAGAGAGTCTACAAAAAGGTGTCCCTGCTCCATGGGGATTAACCGACGTAGATGCTCTATGGAATAATAATAGAACTATGATCCTTCAGATTACTATAGAAAACTGCATCTGTTGTTGGTATAGCCACACATTTCTCCATGGGTGTGGTGCCCATGCATGTGAAGACATTAGCCTTTTGCCAAACAGCATGCACACAAGACACAGCCACCTCTTAAAGCCCTCTCCTTACTTGGTGTACACTGCTGTTTTTGTTTTCTGTTACATAGCGTACTGTACTGTTTTCTACTCATTTATAGTTTAGCATACCGTACTATAATATACTTGTCTATTTATATCATTAAATGTTTCGCTTAATAGAGTACTCCAATGCATGAATCCGTTTAGAACACCTCCTGTGCTGTGTAGCCTATACTGTACTGCGCTTCTCCATGGAAACTGTTAAAGAATTCAACTAACTAAATCAAATCAATCAGACAGTCCAACTCCTACCCACATGAAGTTAAATGCGTTACATCCAGTCATATAACAACTGTGGTGTACTCCTGCCACTGCTCACTTTAGTGTGCTTTTTAACTTTTGATTAGAAATGACCTGAGTGTTCTATAGCTTCTCTACACCGGTCCAGCCACAGCTACCATACCGCAGTACATTTTTAAATATGCATTGGCTCACACCCTCAACCTCGGAAACAACATCCATGACACTCAGGGTATAAATGCACAAATACAGTATATAAAGATTTCCCTTCTGCCAACTTTCAACCCTCAAACCAAAAATAATATCCTGGCATGTATCCATCCATCTATCCTATTTGCACAATGTGTATGCAAGGCTTCACGTGTGTGTATGTGTTGTAGCTCTGTTGGATGTCGTTTTTTTGTGTATTATAAATATACTACAATCACATTTTAGATAAGTCCTGAGGTCATATGGTGTCTACATTTTCATATCACTGCACCTTTATTCTCTTTGCATATAGAGTGACAAAATTGCCGAGGGTATATTAGATAAGGACAGTCCCTGGTTGGTAGATTGAATCCATTTGAATTGAATCTGTGGAATAGATTGTAACAGCAACCCTCCAAGCATCTGTTCAAAATGATGAACACTATGAACACTCAGTGAACAAAACACATCTGGTGACCACAATTCACTACAGTTTATTTGATACCAGGTATCTCTTATCTCAATCCATGAAGTCCCACTGAGACAAATCTTTTGCCAGGGAGATGCATGCCAAAGGCCAGAGGTAGTTTCAATATAAAATATATACAAGTATTATCATGAATTAATTTAAAAGATACAGAATAGAAACATGCAAAACAACATTAACCATCCATTATGTTGCATAATATAACTGAACAGGATAAGGTTCAGGCTAAGGTATGGGCTCGGACTTATCAGAACCAGAGGCTGGTTTGTCTAAGAAACGTCACATCATTACAAATACTATTCAAACTAAAATGCAAAAGGGAAGAGGGGTTATTATAGATGCGAAATTATGATGGGAAATAATGATTCATGCCTCTCAATAATGCCCAAGGTGAAGGCTTCAGGTCCTTTCCTGGCCTAACCACATCATTTTCTGGTGGTTGAGGGTATTCATTCAGCAGGGGCGAAATCCAAAAGCGACCTCGCCCGCGGGCGCCCGGTTTCAAAAGCGGGCGCCCGCTTTCACAAAAACGGGCGCCCGGTTTCACAAAAACGGGCGCCCGTTTTCAAAAGCGGGCGCCCGTTTTCACAAACGGGCGCCCTTTTCAAAAGATTATGGCTAGGGTTAGGTTAGGTTTAGGCATAGGTTTACTGAGGTTAAGTTTAGGGTTAGAGTTAGGTTTAGGCATAGCCTAGTTTGTGAAAACGGGCGCCCGCTTTTGAAAACGGGCGCCCGCTTTTGAAAACGGGCGCCCGTTTTTGTGAAACGGGCGCCCGTTTTTGTGAAAGCGGGCGCCCGCTTTTGAAACCGGGCGCCCGCGGGCGAGGTCGCTTTTGGATTTCGCTGGCTCTCTATTCATTAGGAGCCTTGAGTATAATGAATGGGTATGTATTTGGTTCGCTCATTTGGTTATAAATTTGTATTGAGCCTCTGAATATATTGTAAAAAAAAAAAAAAAAAAAAAGTAATAAAAATCCATTAGGCCTCCTCTCAGCACAAGCTCATCTTATTTTATTGCAAGTAACAATGTTGAAAAACTCTACTCAACCTTACAACATGGACAGGTTTTCAATGATCTTGTGTTATCTGCCAATTCAATTACCTGCTAACCTTGTCCTGGCTTCAACTGCCACTGTTAACGCCATGCAAAAATCATGCAGAGTTACATTTTGCGAGAATGGAACCCAAATGCAGAAGCCACCATCAAATATGTTCCAATATTTTTTTTTTTAATTATTGCAAGCAGTTAAGAATATATACAGAACTTTTAACTGCAACATAGGAAAGCCAAAAATGCTAAGCTCAATAAAGCAACAACCCAGGAAGTCTACAACCATTACAAAACACAGTGGGAACAAACAATCTCTCTAAAAAAAAAGCTAACCTTTCAATGAGCAAGGTCTATCACACGAGGTCTCGGGCACAGAGGAGAACAGAGAATGTGTACTGGCAGTGTTAATGGAACAAGTCTGGTACTCTAGTTATAGGGAGGAGAGTTGATTGCAGAAGTGATAGCAGGTTTGTAATTGTATAGGCATGTGGCACTGAACAGGGGGTGGAGACTGGTTAAGTAGCTACAGTAGGACTGAGGGAAGGTAATGGAGAGTGACATGGTCTGCTTCAGACATCATGACATGAAGCCCTGGTATGAAAATCCATGCTATAGAAAATAACAAAACATGCTGGACAAGTACTTTTTCTAGACCCTGTGTGACTTATTTACACTGACTTGACATGTCAATGAAGTTACAACAGACAAAACCTTTTTTTTTCTAACATTTTTTGCAGGGGGCCCCCATCACCCTCCTAAAATCGCCAATGCACCAAGGCTTCATTTTCAGCCTCCTCGCGCGTCTCATGTAAAAGTCTCTCCAATCGTCTTCAGTTGGTACAGAATGCCGGAGCTCGGATTCTAAATACACTTTATTAAGTTTACTCATCACATTCCAGGCCAGGACTGGTCTAGCACTGACCAACATGTCTGAACCAATCACTCCCATACATTCGTAGCCTGAGATCCTTGCAGGCAAAGCATTGCTGGTCATTCAAAGTCCAAGGTTATTTTAAAGGTGAGTTGTTTACACATGTATTTTAGTTCTCAGAGTGAAACACTTTGTAACTCTTCTTTCGCTTCACCCCGAAGCTTGTTCTAGGACCAGGCAGGATGATAAACTCCTTTGAGAGGAGGGTGTTTGCCCACCCTTGTGCAATGTGACACCACGTGGATATTTCAACATCCCCAATCTCTAATGGCTTTACATCCTGCTCTACCAGGAGGAGGTCCCTAAGGATTAAGTACATTATACTGAACCACAGGTTGCGTCCCAAAGGGAGACGATGCCAAACGGACATATCTAACGGACAGCCCCTAGGTGCCCTATAGTGAATAGCACACAAACAAGACACAAGGTTTTTTCTGTAATATTATCCCAGCCCAACAAAAAATCTTTTCAATCCCTGAGGTGAAAGGACAACAAGGACCCGATTTATGTAAACATATGTACAGCTGTGCTGTAGGCTACATTTGTCCATGCACAAGATTCATCAGGTGTCACCACCACACACATTGTTATTCTCAGTGAACATGGTCTTGGGCTCCCTTTACACCAACCTCGACACTCTGGGTCTACTCCAGGGTGACCGGGCACATTGAAATGAAATGGAATGGAAATAGCAAAAAAAATGCCTCAAACATTACAACTTTACACACTGCCTTTCTAATCCATGGTTATTTCACATTGAAAACATACTTCCAAGTTTGTAAATGCTCACATTCTTTCTTTAGACGTGGTGTGAATGTATTCCTTGACTGTTTGTGGCAACAGTTGAATCGGTACTGCCTGCTGTACGGTATGTGACCGAGACATGGTACAGTACTGGAAACAGACAAATCTAGCAGTGAGAGAGAGAGAGAGTAAAAAAGCAGCATTAGTGTTGCCATGCCAGGCGATGCAGTACAGAATGAAAAGGCTCTGGCGGATACACAAGAATGCTATGAATGGCACGTGGACCTCTATGGGGGCCTCCCGCAGGTCACGGTCAAGGTTAGGGTGAGAAGGATGAGGCTGGCTGGGCACTGCTGGAACTGATGGCCTGCAAACTGACACTGTGGGAGCTAACTCAAGGCACAGCTAGGAAGGGGAGGAGGTCACCTGCCCTACACCACCGACGTAGACACACTACAGCATGACAGTGGCGCTAGCAACACCACAGAGCCCCAGACCCTAAATTAAAGTTGGCTAATCCTCATCCTCTCACTGCATCTTTCTATGCATTTTTTTCCTGAAAACCAAAGGGTGTAGCTGTAGTGTATAGAAAATATGGAATTGTCAGATCACCCACTTCTATATACACCAATAAATCTGATTCAAATGCAATGTTAACTTGTCCCACCTGACCTGTCCAGGTGCGATTTGCAGCCTTACTGGTGTATACTGGACACATGGGCAGGAAACATTTCCTGCCCATGTCCACTTGACAGGTTTAAAACTTTATCATGTTGTGGAATTCAAGCCCATTTCATGGACATCTCACGGACATCTCACGGACACGTGGAAAGTGTAATCCGTATCTCTCGACACCCCAGCTGTGAATTCACACAGTCCTCCAGGGGGTGAGACAAAAAATCTCAGCACTATCTTAAGCCTGTGTCCCAGTTTTTTTTTCCATATGTTTAAAATTAAAATTAATGTCCAGCCAAAAGCCCAGACGACTCAGTGTTTGAGCAAACTCAATATCATCACCACCTCAGGGTGGGAACAGGGATGGCTTTAGCATCGACTTTACTAGAGCCAAAAGAAAATCAAAAAACAAACAAAAACAATTGCCATGGTCCTTTAAGCATTTAGCAACAGTTTCAGATCACACAAAGCACAAAGCATGCTGCACTGAGTTAAAGTCAGACTGCAAATTGCCAAAACGGCTACAAGAATACAAATTGTTATCATTGACATGCAGATGGTATTTAGTTTAGTGATTTGTCAGATCACAGATAGTGCACAAATTATTAAAAGCAAGGAAAGGGACCCAAAATATATATTTGGGGAACTCTTGGAAGAGATGGATCTGATACTGGTTCAGCCCATTGCATTACAATACAGAGAGTTGGGTAACTCAAACCGCTTCATTTCTTTATTTGATGAATTAATTGCAATCCGATGATAAGCAAAGAGTGGATTATTGTGTCAAAGTTTTCTCCTCTATTGAAATTGTAAGAATGTTATATAAACACGTGGGCCAATTCTGGCCTAAAGTTGACATTAGAGCAAAGGCGAAGAAGAGTTTTAGCCTACATCCAAATCCAGTCTTGTTTAGAAAAGCTGGCTTGGAGAGATGGTGAGGCGACATTGGCCATCCTTGAGGCCATCCGCGAGGCTAAAGACTATGCTTTCCACCCCTATCAAATATGCATGAAAATATTTTCTGAGGCTGGACAGGGTGATTTGCAATCCTATGTGCACAGTTGCTTTGTTCTGCCTGACAGGCCCTGTCTCAATATAATAGGATGGTATTTACTCTTCAGATCTGGTTAAAGTGCACTCAGAAATCAAAATGCAACTGCATCACCATGTCAGATCACAGAGAAAGAGAAGAGAGAGAGAGGGAGGGGGGGGGGGTATTTTGAACCAGGCTGTCAGCAAACAACACTGGGCAAGTAGTGACATTTTAAAGCGGAGGAGAACATAATTCTATCTCCCTCTCTGTCTACATCCTCCAGGGAGAATGGAAGGTATCGCCACCCAGCAAATTCCATAGCAGTTAGTATTATCTTGCTTAAGTTAGGACAAAAATGTAGTCAGTCTGTCTCTGTCTTTCTTTCTGTCTGTCTGTCTCTGTCTGTCTGTCTCTGTCTGTCTATCTGTCTGTCTGTCTGTCTGTCTGTCTGTCTGTCTCTGTCTGTCTATCAACTGCCTGTCTCTCTCTCCTCTCTCTCGCATCCATGTTTATCCACAATTCAAATATGTTTGTATTTTTAGATAAAGGACCTAATTATAATTGCACTATATTACCTGTCTCTGAATCCTGAATGTTTATTGTAAAGTAAATGTCATGAACTGTGTGTTCCTGGTAATGGTTGAAGCCAGTTACCATAGGAATAGCATTTTATGAGCTGTAATAATTAGCTATACTGCCAAGGATTTGTCTAAATTGGCAATTCCTGAAGCCAACCAATAGAGGTCAGTGAAGTCATGTTTTAATCATGTGTTTAAGAAAAATATTAGTTGCACAATCACAAGTACTTGACTCACCTGACAGACTCACAAGGTAAATTACACTGATGTTTACTCTGTGTTTGTTGAACCTTACTCCTACTGGCTTAGTAAACGGAATATCCTATTTATACTGTGTTTTCCTCTGAGAGTGGTTGGTAACTTGGTATCCAATAGGCTTGCTATAAATAAATAAGAATGAAGTACAACTGTATTTTCTCTAAGCACAATTCCAAAAGTGTGGAACAGGACCCATTTGTGGGTGTATGTTAGTTATTTTTGTTTAATGGATTTTATGAATAGAAATACAGAACGAAAGAAAGACAGAAAGAAAGAAAGAAAGAAAGAAAGAAAGAAAGAAAGAAAGAAAGAAAGAAAGAAAGAAAGAAAGAAAGAAAGAAAGAAAGAAAGAAAGAAAGAAAGAAAGAAAGAAAGAAATATTTTTTTCACTAGCATGGGTCATGGGCAAACATTTAATTTCTTTTTTGGTCTGAAGCTAAAGGCTTTGGGAATGGGAACCACTCCTTACAGAGGTCATATTTTCTCACTTGCTGCACATCATGAAAAGCACAATAGAGCCATATACTGTGATGCTGTGATGCAGGACTGGGTCATAAGTCAATATGAAATATCACAATATCTGTGATAAAGTGCCTAGTACCTCAATATCTATTGATGCAATTGTGGGGGTGACTTCTGGTGCTTCCACACACCAAAAAACTTGACTGAGATGGTTAAGGTAAAAGGCAACAGGTTTTACAAAGTTAACACAATTACACAACTATACTAATTACCATGCAGCCCTATACCACATTCATGATAATATACAAATGTACAGACAGAAGTAATTTCTAACAATAGTCCTGTGTGTGCCATACGGTATGTGTTCTTGCAACCACTCCACTAGAGATCGACCGATCAGACTTTTGGCCGATGTTTCCGATCACCGATTAGTGGGACATCAAAAAGGCAGATAGCCGATATCAGCCGTTACGATTATTATTTACTTCTTTAATAGAATGAAAGTGCAGGAAGCAGCAAAAGTGTTTCAGTTTCCCCTCCATAAAAAGCATCTTTTTTTAATTCAAGGGCAACAATGCATTGTAGCAGCATTGGAAACATTTTGCCGTGAAGTACAGGCACAGAGCTTCAGACATAGACAAGAAAAAGAGAAAATACATTTAGGGTAATTTGGATAAATCTATAAATACATGAGGTGAGAGGGTCAGAGACACACAGCTACACCACCACAATCTACTGGATCTTCAATGAAAGTGGTTGATGTACAACGTACCATTTTTGAACATTTATAATAAATAAAAATAATCGGCTGCTCTTTTTCCGATTATTTATTTTTAGCACCGATACCGATTATTAATAAAATCATGGATATCGAATTCGATTATCGGCCGCGGCCGATAATCGGTCTATCACTACACTCCACTCATACCACACAGCTTTAGGAAGCAAATTGAATGCAACCCATCTATTTAACCATAAAATCCTACAGGCTATTATTTGTCGGGAGGGATTTCCCAAGGCGGTCTGCCACTAGTCTTGGGCCCCCTGGAGTGAATAGGAGCTCTACAAGCTTATTTTTCTTTTTTTCTTAATATTTGCTATTATGGTAAGCTTATAATAGAGATGCTAAGGTTAATGTGGGTAAAAGGGAGTCTGGGTAGTTTGAATTTGCCAAAAAGCATTGCCTAGCAGCTCCTCGATGAAAATTCAACATCCTTTAGTTCTGATACAAGCAACTGCATGTCTGCTATCCGGTCCTGTTTGAATAGGCTTGTTCTGTTGCTGTCCTCATGATCAGGGTGCATCAGATGAGCTGTATGTCTCTCAATGCCTGCCTTCACTATTTCACTTATACAGATCTCAGTGGTGGAAAAAACACATGTTTTAATTATACAGTAAGTAAAGGTATCAATACTGCACTGGAATGTAGAACTACTCTCTGTATAATATACAGAGAGTAGTTTATGTTTGTTACAAGTTAGTCTGGAATTCTGATTACACTTGAATAAAAGTACAAAATATTGGTATGTATTGGAATACCAATCCAAATTTACAGACTAATCCAAATTTACAGAGTAACTACTATAGTTGTCAAATAAATAAATGTAAAAAAGTAGTGTAGGGGATTTAAAATATGAAACTTTCTTTTCTTCAGACATGGGTTAACTTAAATATCTGTCGCTAATTTTGTTGAAGATCCCCTGGAACCCCCCAAGGACCCTGGATCTGCATGTCCTTCAACCCATAAGAATTGAGAACTACTAATCTGGCATACTGCCACATCCTGACCTAAATATAACCTATGATAGCTGAATACGGTAATATATCCCCAGTAGACGTGATTGCAGCCTTCGGTGAATTGGATTCCCCAAAGAAAAGGGCTATTAGGATATAGAGATAGAAACTCATAGACTAACATAATATTGTCTGAAGTGCAAACCACTATAATTACATTAAATATGGACGGATTAAATTCTCAGAGATGGAAGTATCATCCAACCCAGGCCTGCAGTAAAAAAAAAAGAAGAAACTGCAAGTATTAGCCGATTATTTCATCATGCCGCCGCCACCACCAGGGGGCAAAATGATTGCCTTTTTCCACTGCCTAATCATGCATTTAGGTTTGACTTCAATATGAATAAGCTAAATATTTAACTAGCTTATTTTGTGTTTATGCCTTAAATAAATAGAATACAGCAGCCATGACTGGAATTCGTAAGTGTTATATCCCACATTTTAAACCATTCCAGTGAATTGCAACAAGATAGACTGTATAGAAGTATTAAGTGTGACATTGGGGAAATATTAGACATCACCTTGGAGTACAATAGGCTTATCAAACTCTTTTGTACCACTAAAATCTGGAATCAAATTAGCTTACGCTTTAAATTATCTTGCAGCAACAACCGATTAACCTGCGTAGCCTAACTCAGCGCTTCCCAAAGTGGGGTCCAGCTAGGGACCCCGAGGGGTCATTGAGGGAGTTCCAGTAGCCTACACATGCAGCTAAATGATAATTACTATGAACCAAATGGAAAATTGTGCGTCTGTAACTCAGAGAGAATGTACAAATGGAACAAAGAAATCTTGCCTCTTATGGCGCTTAATTGGCATGTAGAGTATTTACTTACGTGAGCAGAGTGGGCGCAAGTTAAGCGATCGGTCTGCAGTGAGTGGTCGGTCATCCCTCGCAGTACTCCGATTGGCCGGCTTAGGTTATCTGCAGGTAATGGTGACATAAGTAAGAGAGCTTTGTAACTAATGGCACATACATAAGTATTAGCTTGCTCTGCTCGTGCACGACTAGGCCATGGCCTACTTGTGCGCAACCGCAAGTTTGCACTGCACACATTCAAATGACAGTCAGTGAGCAAATGTGTGACAATTTGGGGATCATTGGCATGAAAAGGCTTCGCGCCACGGGCGATGAAGCCGCACCCATACCATTTTCAGTAATAGGACTTTTATTAATCAAGTAAGCATCAATAATAACAGCAGTTGGTGAAGTTACAACAGACAGGCAGCATGCATAAAGCTAAAGAGAGTTTTCTGTTTTCAATGATAAATGCTGTTGGTTTAGTGGTGCCACAACTGTAGTTCGTTAGTAGTATAAAAGTAGTATTAAATATAAGCACTTTAAGCACTTTCATTTCAAATGTCTTGTATGGAATTAAAACCATGCCATAATTAATTCGTAACTGTAATTAATAATCCGTAACTGTAATTAATAATCCGTAACTGTAATTGTGCTCCGTGTCTCTGCAAAATAAATCCAGTATTAATTAGTATCTGTAATTTTTTTCTGTATATCTGCAAAATAATCCGTGTCAAATTTTGCATGTGTAGAAAACAATTTGTAAGTTTGTATTTGCTGTTTGTATCACTGCAAAATTTCACAGGTGTAGAAAACAATTTTGCAGTGGTGAGGTTTGTATTTTTTGTATTTGCAGCTTTCAATCACTGCAAAATCGTTTTGTACCTCTGCAAAATAAATATTGTGGTCTGCACAACGCGACATCTGCTGTTCAAGTACAACACCACACATCTACAGTTTAAAAAAAACACAGTTCAAAAAGTTACGAATTTTGGCAGTGTCTTCACTTCACCGCGGAGAGCCAATCAGCAGTTGGCTTACTCAGCAGTGCACCATTTTGATTGGTTGGCCAAAGGAAGCAGTCTCGCCAATCCCAGTCATTCATAATACATGAATATGAGATCCCATTGTTGGGAAGTACAGAGGTCTAATGGCGGCTGTTCTATAGCCCAGCACAGCTTTAGTGATCTTAAATCCCTTTATTTTAGATTGTTTTGTGTAATAGTAATGCATAAACATTGCAGAGACTTTAGACGTTTCTGTACAATGGTTTAAAACTGCACGAGGGTATGCTTAAAGTATCTTATTTAAACAGGGACAAACTCTGACTGCAGTTTCTGCCCCTCAATGTCGCCCCTCCACCCTCTGACAGCTGTGTGATTGCTGTGCTAGCACACAGCATTAGCATAACTATAGCAGTTCTGACAACAGCTATGTGATTGCTGTGCTAGCACAGCATTAGCATAACCAGCAGTTGTGACAACAAAAGAAGAACATTTGAGGAAAACTCCACTATTTATATACTATCATTTTGACAGATACCATTAGTCTGTTGGCTTGTGTATAATCTAAATATCAGATAAACGTGCATTAGCGACAATGTAACCAGTGTTATTTTAGCAATTCTATTAAAGCTAACAAATATAAGACTTCCGGTGCTGATCACTTCAAAATAAGACAATTCACTGGGAGACGGCTCGGTTGCCATGTAGTGCCATGTAGTTGAGAGAACAACAAGCAAACTGGTCTATTCAAATGACTGTTGCAGCTATAGTCAGTGTTGTAGTGGTACTTTAAGAAGTGGGGGACGCCTCTTAAAGAAAAATTCCACCCATTTTACGATTTTTTCTGAGAGTGCACAAATGTGTTCCATTTGTGCACTCTCAGAAAAAAGGAAACTCATTAACATGGTGAAACACATCTTGATGAATGAATGAATGAATGAATGAATGAATGAATGAATGAATGAATGAATGAATGAATGAATGAATGAATGAATGAATGAATGATTTTTTTTATTAACAGAGAGATGAGTTACAATACAAGTCAAGTACACACTGCTACAAAACTGATAACAGCTTGGAGAATTACAGTACAATTCAAGTACAACTGCATCAAATCTGAAAAAGCTGATTGGACACACTAGTTAAGCATACACTTGTTTACAATAGTGGCCAACTTGTTCATTTCATTGAGGCATTCAAATACCGTACATACAAGACAACTACTCCAGTAAAGACAGAAGCAGCAAATCATGGGGCAAAATCATAGTGGAGGTAAAAAAGGAAAAGAGAAATGTACATAGAGGAGAGGCGGGGTGGGTGGGGGGATTTTATATACATTTTTGTTTTACAGAGGCCAGTTAACCATTGCAGCCATCTGTAGGTGCCCTTTGAGGGCGGTTTTGAAGGAGTCAAGGGATTTACATGCCTTTATGACTGTTGGTAGGGCATTCCACATTTTGGTGGCATATGAGCGGAAGGAATTGAGACCCTTGTTTGTGCCAAATCTGGGTTGGACATGGTTAGTAGCACTCCCTCTGGTGTTGTGGGAGTGTACTTCATTGACGTTAAGGAAGTATTTGGATAGGTATAAGGGTATTTTGGTAGAGTATCGTATCTTGTGGACCAAGCCCATTGCGAGATGTTGTACTCTGTCGTCAACCCTAAGCCAACCTAGGCTGTCGAAGTGGGCAGGGGTGAGGTGGGTTCGAGTTGTGTGGCCAAGTGATGATGTCATTAAGATGTATTTCACAATGCTAATGATTTTTTGAATGAAACCGTTTACGAATTACGAATTACTATAGCCAGGGGTGTAGTGGAGGGGGGGCGCGGGGGGACAGCGTCCCCCCACTTTTCTAAAATATTTTTGGGGCAAAAGGAAAAAAAATCATTAGCATTGTGAAATACATCTTAATGACATCATCAAGATGTGTTTCACCATGTTAATGAGTTTCCTTTTTTCTGAGAGTGCACAAATGGAACACATTTGTGCACTCTCAGTAAAAATCGTAAAATGGGTGGAATTTTCCTTTAAGAGGCGTCCCCCCACTTCTTAAAGTACCACTACAACACTGACTATAGCTGCAACAGTCATTTGAATAGACCAGTTTGCTTGTTGTTCTCTCAACTACATGGCACTACATGGCAACCAAGCCGTCTCCCAGTGAATTGTCTTATTTTCAAGTGATCAGCACCGGAAGTCTTATATTTGTTAGCTTTAATAGAATTGCTAAAATAACACTGGTTACATTGTCGCTAATGCACGTTTATCTGATATTTAGATTATACACAAGCCAACAGACTAATGTATCTGTCAAAACGATAGTATATAAATAGTGGAGTTTTCCTCAAATGTTCTTCTTTTGTTGTCACAACTGCTGGTTATGCTAATGCTGTGCTAGCACAGCAATCACATAGCTGTTGTCAGAACTGCTATAGTTATGCTAATGCTGTGTGCTAGCACAGCAATCACACAGCTGTCAGAGGGTGGAGGGGCGACATTGAGGGGCAGAAACTGCAGTCAGAGTTTGTCCCTGTTTAAATAAGATACTTTAAGCATACCCTCGTGCAGTTTTAAACCATTGTACAGAAACGTCTAAAGTCTCTGCAATGTTTATGCATTACTATTACACAAAACGATCTAAAATAAAGGGATTTAAGATCACTAAAGCTGTGCTGGGCTATAGAACAGTCACCATTAGACCTCTGTACTTCCCAACAATGGGATCTCATATTCATGTATTATGAATGACTGGGATTGGCGAGACTGCTTCCTTTGGCCAACCAATCAAAATGGTGCACTGCTGAGTAAGCCAACTGCTGATTGGCTCTCCGCGGTGAAGTGAAGACACTGCCAAAATTCGTAACTTTTTGAACTGTGTTTTTTTAAACTGTAGATGTGTGGTGTTGTACTTGAACAGCAGATGTCGCGTTGTGCAGACCACAATATTTATTTTGCAGAGGTACAAAACGATTTTGCAGTGATTGAAAGCTGCAAATACAAAAAATACAAACCTCACCACTGCAAAATTGTTTTCTACACCTGTGAAATTTTGCAGTGATACAAACAGCAAATACAAACTTACAAATTGTTTTCTACACATGCAAAATTTGACACGGATTATTTTGCAGATATACAGAAAAAAATTACAGATACTAATTAATACTGGATTTATTTTGCAGAGACACGGAGCACAATTACAGTTTGGATTATTAATTACAGTTACGGATTATTAATTACAGTTACGAATTAATTATGGCATGGTTTTAATTCCAAATGTCTTGGGGTTGTTTTGCATGCCATGGTGTTTGGTGGGGCAGTCTGGGCATTTAGGGGGCATTGCCCCCCCCCCATGCCCATGCCTAGGCTAGATCCGCCCCTGTCCTACTCCCAATCTCAGCATTAACATGTAATTCGTCCACAACAGCTGAAGAAAACCAGCAGGGGGTCTGCTAGCCGCAGTGTGCGTGGTGGGCTGCCTGCCCTGCATGCTACTGTCGTTTAATCACACGTCATCTGGGGACGGTACTGGGGAGACAGAACAGACGCTCCAGATAAAACGCTCTAATGGTTTTCAGACTGTAACTGTAACCGAGAGCAATAAGTCATTATGTTACTGTATAATCCGTCCCCTACAGGCAGGCAGTGAGTGCGGAGCTGCCTGTCCCTCCCTGTGACAATTATATCCCCGGACTTTTTTTTTTTTTATTCTGTCTGATTCCGTTTGGTGGTACACCGACAGGAAAGAGGAGGAGGCGGGGTTTGTTTATTGTCGTATAAAATAGTTTCTTTTTAAATTGCCTCGACGGTTTTATTCAAATAGGCACACGAGGCACGAGTTCCACACGTGCGGACAATTAGGCTTACCATTGACACTGACAAGTAACTGACACAAAAGTATGAAGACGAAAAAAATACCAGCAAATGACAAAGATAACTTACAGCCTGTCACTCAGTCACTGTAAAGTGCCGTCGTGTTGAATGCATTCTCCTACGTGTAGTGTGGGTGTGTGTGGGTGCGTGACGTGTCCGCGGCGCGCCTTAAAACCAGACGGAAGTTTTTACAAGCTTGTAAAACGTGAGCTTGTAGATCGACACGTCGATTTACAAGCCCCCGCGCCACCACTTGGCAAGTCGCAGCTTGCCTCCGCATGGCCTACAAAGTGTAAAGTCAAACAGCAGAGGTTCCCTAACTTGTTTCTGACAAGGACCCCCCATGTGGCACGAATGCATTGCCAGGACCGTAAGAGAACATTTTTTTTATAACCGATATTTATATTGGGGGAAAATGGACCCTTGAGACTGAGAGCCATTTGTTTCCGTTTGTAGGTTCCTCCATTGTAGGTCTATTCACTCTCAAGAGTTACAGACCCAGGCCATGAGGGTCCATTTGGTTGAGGTTCCAAATTATTAGCAGGGAGAGGACCTCCTGACTGAAACTCCCCGGCATTGGCGATTTTGGGTAGGTGCAGGAGGGGCACTTGCCCCCACTGGTGGCAAAAAATGGGAAAAGGTTATATAGTTTAGTCTCAGACCCAAAAATAAGGACTTTCAAGTTTTTGTCCACGATTTGGCAGAGAAAACTGCAAATGTTGGTCAAAATAACAATTTGTCTACATTTTGTAATTGAAAATTCAGATGTTTAAAGAGGAACTCAACATTTCAACATTTTTTCTGAGGGCGTAGCCTACAAATGCCACCAAATGAACCCGAAAAAAGAAGCGTCTAAAGAAATCCAGTAACATGGTGAAGTACATCTTGATGATGTCAACAAGATGTTTCACCATGTTAATGATTTTCTTCAGACCTCCATTTCTAGGAAACACAGAATCATTTCCACCCAGCACCTCTAAGGTAGGCCATAATGACATATTAGAATGTTGAAAATGGGTGGAGTTCCCCTTTAAATGTAATTAAACTCTTGAGAGTGTAAAAAAAAAAAAACTCTGCTAGGAGAGCCTAAAATTGCCTATGGTCCATTTGGTTGAGGTTCCAAACTATTATTTAGCAGGGAGGGGATCTCCTGGTTGAAATTCTCCCTTAAGGGGTCCATGGGTCCCCGGGCCCCACTTTGGGAACCATTGAAATAAAACCAGTCTTTTTTTTTTTTTTTTTTTTTTTTTACTGCAGGCGATGCTCTCTTGAAGGTGGGGCAAAAGGCGGAGTTACCGCCCGCCCCCCAGCGGGAAGATTCCTCTCTATGCTCGACATGCACTACACTACACAGTACACACACATCCACATGCGTGTTCACCTGGCTGCCACGCGCGCACACACATACACACAGACGGACAGTCAGACAGAGTCAGGCAGGCAAGCAGGCAGGCAGGCGCGGATCGACGTCTGTACAACTTTTTTGTGAAGTTTTTTCCACTACCAACAACCCCACACGATTAACGAACTGATTCCAGGACCGATTCTTCTTCAGGTTTACAACGAGACAGATCTATACCCCCCTCAAGAGTATTTCCTCTCTGACTGCGACCACAGGTGTCCCACCAAAAAAAAAGAAACTCATTGATTTCCAAGGAGAAGGAGGATGGATTCGTGTGCTTTCCTGTCGTTTGCCCTGGTCGTCAGTGCTGGGATGCTTCTTCAAGGTAAGGCTCACGTTTACTACCATGTAGTAGTAGTAGCCTAAGAAGACATATAAGGAGTGTATGCTATACGATCCTATTCATTTCCAGAATTCCAGTCACGGCCAGCCGGTTTTACACAATACAGCGACGCGCTGGGATTACCTGTAACCGAACACCCCCCACATACATACTCAGATAATGATTCTCCGCATTACGAACAAGAACAACTTGAACAACCCGGATTAACATTACACAAATGTCACTTGCTCTCCTCAAGTGACTGGCGTTATCCAATTTGAATTCAAGTCAAATGAGCTTTATTGCCATGACAGTCAGACATACGTTTGCACACTGAATGCGAGTGTCAAAATACAGCCCAATATATATATATATATAAAAAAAAACAGTCCCAACGAAACGACTGCACCAGCAGTAAAATGTGCCACCACTAACTTGGCTTTCCTTTCGCTTTGTGGCTGTGGCTGTGACTGTAGTTACAGCGTCTATCTATGCCATAAATACCTGAGGAGTGTCTAATCCTCCCAACTCAGAACTGTGTCATTTAGTTTACTACACACGACTTCACTGGTTGATCCGCGTGGTGTTGAATTTAAACGATGCGAAACCAACGAGGAGTGCTCCGAGAGAGGCTCTGGAGAGCAATTACGCACGAGGTGGTATAGTGCTGCTGCTGCTGCTGCTGGTGGTCCATTCCATAACGCCATTATTATCGTCATCATCATCATCACCATCACCATCATGCTGTTTGTGCGAGCAGCAGGGACCGATCGTGTTTTATTTTTGAATTCAGAATAACTTTTTTTGTTGCACGGTCTCTAATCCTTTCTCATCATGCGCACGCACACCCCCTCCTCTGCCACATTTCCTTCCATCGCTTATTGGCACGGAGGATGGAAGCTGCTGCTGCAGCGCAATTATGGAGCCATTTAGAAACCCGCTGTTAAGATGTTGCTGCCAGCAGGTCATTTGGTTGTAATTAGGGATGTAATTGTTTAATGCGCAATGGAGGTGGTGTTGTAGGCGGTAACAGGCAGCCCTACCTTATGCATATGCAACGCCAGCCTGTGTGTGTGTGTGTGTGTGTGTGTGTGTGTGTGTGTGTGTGTGTGTGTGTGTGTGTGTGTGTGTGTGTGTGTGTGTGTGTGTGTGTGTGTGTGTGTGTGTGTGTTGCTACGTGTGTGTGTGTGTGTGTGTGTGTGTGTGTGTGTGTGTGTGTGTGTGTGTGTGTGTGTGTGTGTGTGTGTGTACTGGACACCCCCCCCCCCCCCCCCACACACACACACACGCTGCGTGTGTGTCATAATTAACACTGTGTAGACCCTGCCCTCAGACATAAACAAAATACACATGACATAACAGGTTAGTCTTGTAATTAACACCTTTTTCTTGTCTTTGTTAAGAGCTAAAGCCATCAAAGGAGGGGCTTTAATTGTTCTGTGACAACATATTATCTCTATGGATACAATCTCAAGTTACATTTCTTTCTTTTGTTTTACTGCCCCGGGGGTGAGGCGAGGGTTACTTAGCTGTGGGGGGCAGAAGTCCTATTTTACCCCCAGTTCTTATCTCTGGAGCAGTGTGTGTCTGTCCGTCATTCTGTCTCTCTTGCTGTTCACACAGAGCTGCTTTTTGTCAGGATGGCTGAAGGGCAGGCTGTCCGTCTGTCTGTCTGTCTGGCCAGCCAGCAGGGTGGTGGCCCATACCTCACATTATTTGATCTTATCCGGCCTGTCCCTGTTCACTGACCCATGGGAGAGGTGGGCACGACTGGCCTGTTTTGGCTCATTTAAGTCACGCTGAAATCAATATTCATCCCCAAAGGGAGGACAGATAGTGCTGTAGACAGTGGCTGAAGTTGGGGGTATTAAGGGCTCCATATGTGGGATTCCTCACATAAAAGGCTGGGGCACTTTCAACGGAATTCAAAATGATAAAAGTAATAGGCTAGTAGTTCTACTGTCTGACACAGGCTGTGCCATTAATGCTCTTGAAAAATGGGGATAACTGAATGTGCAAAAATGCCTCCTACCCTCCTAGTAGCGTCGTACTGGTCAAATAATAGGCTCATTTACAGTGCTTACGCATCATTCGGAGGTTAGACTACATCCCAGGAGGAGTGTTTGCCACAATGAGTCATGTGAGCAACATTGCTTTGCCTTGAAACGTTACCCACTTTGCAATGCTTGGAATGCAAGAATATGCTGTTTAATGTGACTAACAATGTATCATTAAACAGCCTACCAGGGATGGGGCATACTACAAAACTAGTTCTGTTGCATCTTGACTACTACTTGACTCTAGACTACAGAACATTATGTGAAACGTAATGGAGCTGATGACATTCAAAAAGCAATCAACACAAACAATGGATATCTAAGAATGAGTGCAGTTAGTCATGGAGAACATGCAGGTAAAGCATAAATACTGCTTGACCTTGTATATGAATTTAGATAGGGATGCTGCGGTCAGGTTTTTTTGGGAGCGTTCCCAATCACTGATTGTTTTGTCTCATCACCAGCAGATACCAATCTTGTCCCTAAGAGGCATATTTGAATATTTTCAAAATGATTGTATGTCAAAACAAAACCCTTGTCAAAAGGGTTTGTGTGGAGTGTGTTTAGGCTTGCCACAAAAGTGCAGAATTCCGTAATATATCTGATCTATTTATACCACTTAAATGGTAAAAAAAGAAGATTGGTTTCTCCAGGGAAAAGATCCGAGTGAATACTGGCCGATACGGCCGATCGCCGATTAGTGACCGATTATCGGAACATTTCTAAGCTTAGACCCAGAGGGCTTGTTTCTTTTCTGTAGAGGAAATGGGATGACACTCATGATGACAGACACAGACAGCTTCATGACTTTGTGTAAAAAATGCAACACAAGAATGGGGCGAGGCTGGCCTGTTCAACTGTGGAATCCTCATTTGTATTGGGGGTGTAGTTCTCACCGAGAACTAAACCCCCATTACAAATTAATGTAGAGCATGTCTCATTTAACTTAACAAAACCCTTCAGGACATAGCCACTCCGTTTGAAATGCCGGCATATAACTTAATATGACAGACAGGCATGATCAACCACCAAGGAATGCTAATAATGCTATTAGTACTAATGTCCGAACTAAAACAAAGGGAGAAGAAATGAAATAAATCTGATGTTGAAAGCCTTTAATATGGCCTACTGTCCTCCTGGAAAAAAGAAACAATCAATCACCGTACTTTAGTGAGCAGCAGTCACTGCATTGTAAAAATGCATGGCTCTTTAATTATGCACCCCCTAAAGTCATCCATTCACATTAAATAAATTGACTTAAGATTGTTAGCCAGCCAGACAAGAGAGTGTGATATGCTGTTCGTACTTCAAATTACTTTAGCCCGGGGACGAGCATGTAATACTATCTACGTTTGCCCAGACACGTGAAGCAGCCTCTCTTTTTTCTTCTGGAGGGAAAATACCTTTTGGCCAGGGCAGGGGGTGGACCCTGCTGTCACTCTGAGAAGTATGAGGGTACTCTGGGTATGTGGCCTCAGAACGCGGGGGTGCAAGCTGGAAATCCTGGGCCCCTGACACCTGGGCTCCTGGGCCCCATAATAGTATTAGGTAGTTAAACTGACATATAAAACATTAGGGGTGCGCCCAAAGCACCTTTTTAAAGCCGCAGTGTCAGTGCTTTATCTCTGAGAACCCATCTTGTTTATTTATTTATCTATCTGTGCGGAGCTTATGTATATGTTACATGTAATGATTGAATGTTCAAAGCAGGATGCCCCTTAGCAGAAACGTACCCTAAAATGGTACTTCTCAGTCATTACTTGTAGCCAGTGGGAACTAAACAAACCGTAGCATGGCCCACATCCCTCCTGTTTATGGGATCAATGTCACTTAGAAACGCACAACCCTCCCTTCAGGATGAGAACACAGCTCTCTGTCCTTGTTTTCGCTGGCAATGAGTGACCGTTTGCTTGTTAAGGCTACACAGTACACCTTTTAAAACACTAGTCCAAAATCAACATTCTGAACACAAGGAACTGACGCATTCAATAGAACAAAAGAGGTTGTAGCCATCAGCGAGCTTCACTGATGCCAAATATTTTAGCCTGGCATCTGTGGCGTGTTCCAGGGCCCCTGTCCAGGTTTCGGCCCTCTGAATCATTCAGGGGCCCCCATATGGCGCCCCTGTCTGAAGTGCTAGCTCTACCTTCAACTTCCACAACCTCAATGGCTTATGCTCTGAAAGGTCAAAGTCTCGTTTGAAGCCACTTTAATCATTCTGTCAGATGGCTTTAGTTTGATCTCCTATTCAACGTGAGCTGGAAATCTAACACGCGGAACTGACTAGTTATGTCATGTTAATAGCAGTGAATTATGTTATACAAAGTAATTTCAGCAGTAGCAATGCTACCTCTGGTGGTAATCCAATATTTCAATTTCACTCCGAGAGGCCCCCCCACTGCTGTGCATTAGTGGTTCGGCAAGCAGCCTTGACAATGAAAATGGGGCGGTTTCAATCCTTATGCCTAAAAATAAAAAATGTACCCTTCACACATTAAATAATGATACTGTACACAAGGAGGTTGAAATGCCGACATGTTTAATTCATCTTCCTAAAAATGCAAAATGTCAGCGATCAGCTCGTTTATCACATTGGCCCATCAGCTTATGCTGCCAATGCCAATATACTATAGCAACAGTAACACCAAAAGCGGTTCCTGTCCTGAAGAGGTAAAACACCAAAACGGGGTTCCCACCAAGACTGTCGTGGGGAAGAAAATGAAATGAATAAATATGTCAATAGCATACATGGGAAAGGGAAGATGGAAAGAACAAAAGACTAGAGATTGAGAGGGGGCAAAAAACACAGTGATTCTAAAATATGGTCCATTGCTTTGTGCAGGATCAGCTTTCCCAGGCACACAGCGAGAGTACGGACAGTGTGTCTAATGCAAAGGGGCCTCACTTGGGGGTACCACCTTGTAGCTTGGTCAGGGTCAGAGACCTCTTGCCTTGCTATTCTCCCTCCCTGTGAAAATGCACTTGAAGTGACCAACAATGCACGAAAAGCAATATAACAAAAACGCAAATAGAATGGGAATGAGGTCATGGGTTGTGCTGGAAATGTCCTAGCTCTCTGTCTCTGTCGCTTTGCACACACACAAACACACGCACACACACGTACACACGCACACACACACACACACACACACACACACACGCACACACACACACACACACACACTCCCCCCTCATCACGTTCACAGAGTAAAATCCTCGATTAACATTAACACTCAGGCCCTTTACTGCGCACATGAAGCAGGGCATAACTCACAGTAGCAGTGGTGCACTTCAATGTTGTAGGGGGGGTGAAAGTGCCAGATATTTGCTGTGTAGTGGTGGTGGTGGCGGTGGTGGCAGTGGTGATGTCATGGCGAAACTCATTTCACTGCCCAGGAAAGCGTGACAGTATCAAAGCAGGAAGTTAAATGTGATGTTTGCCCAAGTCTCAGTGGGGGAGCCCGGGCTTTGTTTAATGTGCAGGAAAATTAAAATTCAGTGAAGTCCACCTTGCCAAGAAGAAACTCCCAGGGGACAGCGCAGACAGAGACTCAGGGAGTCAGGCAGGCTCTGAATAGCGGCAGGGAAATGGCTTGTGTTATCTTGCCTCTGCTTTTCTGATTTGCAGACTCAATTGTTTATAGGGCCAAACGGGTCCCAAACAATAACGTGTAATCCAAATAGATATTAAAATAAGGATTTTTTTCCCCCTCGCCTTTTTTTGAAATCCAGCCCACAACTTTTTTTTCTTTCTCCCCTGCATTTCTTTTTCTGATTTACATAATTTATTCATTGTTGGATTGAAACTGTTCAGCGGGATTTGTCTTGTTGTGTGTTTTTCTGGTTAATTGTTTCCCCTACTACTCGCATTCAGCTCTGGGACTGTTTTTATTATTATATACACCATATATTTTCCCAGTTCCAAGTCCAACTTTAGTGTTATTTTCATAGCTTTTCCTACTTTCCACTAAATATTCCATTCAGATTAACAGGAAATAATGTGTTGCGTGTGTGTGTGTGTGTGTGTGTGTGTGTGTGTGTGTGTGTGTGTGGGTGGGTGTATGTGTGTGTGTGTGTGTGTGTGTGTGTGTGTGTGTGTGTGTGTGTGTGTGTGTGTGTGTGTGTGTGTGTGTGTGTGTGCGCGCGCGTGTGTGTGTGTGTGTGTGTGTGTGTGTGTGTGTGTGCACCCGCGTGTGCATGCGTGCGTGTGTTTGGGATGTGTTTGGGGTGTGGCATCATGTAACTTAGACCACTAATTGAATATGAAAGCCTGAGGTTGTGAACTTGCAGATCTGCTATTTCCGGGGCGTATTTTTAAGTATCAAAAAGGCTTAAGTAAAAAACATAACTTTGTGCATGTGTTTGTTTACATTCAAAATCACCCTTGTGGGTGGCATTAGTCTCCTGTGCTGGCTGGTGAATTGTAAATGTGGGAAGTCAGTGCAGCAGGTCAACACATGCCTCTATAGTAAATCACTGTGACCCTGTGCGACAGGTGAAGGGACATCTGACTTTTTCACCCTTCCTTCGGGGTGATGCCATTTGCCCTGGTGTGATGGTCATCTAGTCTAGCCAAGATTTCCACATTGCCCACCCTCCCAGTCCCATCTGTTAAAGGAGCAATTCCATCTCTGCCCAAGTGGGACTTGCTGTCTGACCTGCTAAATGACTTCTAGGAAAGCTACGCCCTCACAGTAGAGCACCTTCAAGACAGTCACGCTTCGCCTAGAGCTGTGGTTTTCAACCTTTTTGACACCAGGGCCCACCATTTATTCAGCATTTGAGCCATGGACCACCATTTGATGTCATATTTAGCCCCACAGACCCCAAAACTATAGACTTATTTTGCTTTTGTCCGCAATTCCAGGCTGGAGTTGAGAAACAAAACCGTCAAACATACAGATCATAAATGACCATTAATCTTCTACATTCTCTAGCTGTGTAGACTTGGGGCTAATTCAGATAGTGAATATTTTAACTCTTGAAAAAAACATGAAACCAAATGGACCCTTGCGGGTCCATTTGGTTTCATGTTTACGCTCTCAAGAGTTACATCTGGTTAACCAACTTAACTGGGGACCACCTGGAACCCTCTCAGGAACCACTGCTGGTCCCTGGACCACCTGTTGAAAACCCCTGGCCTAGAGGTATACCAGCATGTATTAAAATACACAAAATCAATATTTTGATTGTTGAAAAGTGGAGTTGCGTCAGAAGTGAAGGATTAGGAATGAAACGGGGTACAAAACGTTCCTTTTTATTCGAGTGGCGATGGTAGTGTGTGCACACAGACATGCGCCTGCTAGTCACATAAAGCAGAGATGAGCAGTCAGTGGGAGAATCTGTCAAATAAGCTTTAAATGAGATATGTTGGGCTTATTTTGTGTGGGTGTGTGTGGCGCACGTGTGAGTTATTTATTCAGAAGGTTCCCGCAGGTGGTTCATGATGAATGGGTGTAGTTTCAAAGCCATATTGATAACTCAGATCCTTGTTTACTTGTCTCTTTTACTCCTTAATCCTCGCCAGTATTTCATAGTCAAAAGAAATAGTCGCAGCTGGAGTCAGATGCACTGAGATGAAAAGGAAAGGGGGAAAAAAGTGAAAACTGAAAAGATGACAATGTTTATGACTCGCCGAATTAATTATAAATAATTGCACATAATGAAGTTCCAGCCACGCACAGGAATTGCAATACCTTTCTCTATTTTCAGCAAGTGCTAATATGAGATGACTGCATCAAACATACAGTATTACCTTGATATGACTAAACAAATCTAATTTAATTGGACTGTATTATTTACAACCGGAAAAGGGTTAGGATTTGACTGTAGAATGAAAATTTCCACACTTTAGGTTCATTCGATGCATACGTCGACATTTCTATACAACAACGGGTGAAATCAGTTACTTCAACCACTATGAACGTGGCGTCAAAACAGATTCCTTGGTATACCACCCCGTGATCCAGGACACGTAAACATGAAGATCATAGCTAGTGTTTGAATATCTCCAGCCTAATGACTCAGACTGCTTTTCATCTCTGCTAAGCCAGAGACCGAAAGTGGAGATTGGGGTTTCTTTGGGACGTACTCTACTGTGTGTGCGTGCGGCCATGCGTGCGTGCGGGGCATATATATTTTTTTTGCTTTGTTCTCGGTGATGTTCTTTAGCCAGCCTGCCAGAGGTGTCTTCGGGGATGAGACACCTGCCTCCAATCATCCTCAAGAGCCCATTTAAGCAGGGTCGACCAGCCGGCCAGAGTCACTCCCTCTCGCCTGATCATCAATCATTCATTGATCCTCGCTCTGGGTAACGCAGAGGTCCTGCTGGGTTCAGGTCCCGCATAAGCCCCCCGTTTTCACCAGGAACTTGGAGTTGTAGTTCAAAACAAAAATATTGGCGACCACAGTCAAGAAAGAATGTAGACAAATTGTCTAACAAACTATAAATAGCTATACATAAATCACAAGATCAGTCAGTCAGTCAGTCAGTCACTGGCCACCTCCTCATACACGGGAACAAAAGACCGTAATCAGAGCCAAACACATTGGGGGGGGGGGGGGGGGGGGGGGGGGGGGGGTGCTTATTGAAAACCAAAAACTCTCTGAGTCAGACCTTTAGCTTTATGTATGCTGTTGCAACTTCAACAACAACTTATGTTATTATTGACGCTTAATTGCCTAATAAAAGTCCTGTAACCAAAAATGGCCTGTGGCGCTTCGTGCCTCGGGCGATGAAGCCGCCCCCATACCATTTTCTCCTGCCTCCCCGTTTGGGAAAGGGTACATCCGGCCCTGGCGTGTGCCCGCATCTGTGCATGCATACGTGTGTGTGAATCTGGAGCCGGTCTAGCAAACATGCTGGATTGCTGCCAGTAGGTAACACCCAGACTCATATTTTTTAATAAGCCTAATGGCACCAGATTTACTTCGACCCAGGCGCCACAAATGTGATAAATGTCTCTGTTTGTTGCAAAAAACATGATACTGTATGTTTGCCAAATTAGGCACACAGGATCGTGGGAGTCATGCAGTGAGCATCAGAGTGCTTTTTTATATATTCCATATACTGTACGTTTGCCTGTAGTTGTGTAGTTCAGTGGGGATGATTTGTTATAAAATACACCATGTCATTGACCCATCATCCAGTCAGCCCCAAATTGAAATTGCATGTCGAAGGGCCTCTATAGAGCTCACAGAGCATGTTCACTCCTCTCCATAATAACTATTCCTAGCCCCTGATACCCATGGGTATTTCTTTCCAGTTGATGTGCTACCAGCAAAACTATCATGTAAGCAAGCGATGGCTTTTGTCCTGGCAGTGAAAATGTCAATTAAATCAATTATCCACTGATTGATGGAGGTATGTTGGTGTAATGATGATGACTTGGTGAACAGCATCAGGTGCAATACCCACTTAGCCAAGCCAACGAGCGTTACAGGTGTGTTTAATAGCTTGCTCATTAACTTTAAGCACATGGAAAAGATGCCGCTATGAATGATTGGCCTGAAATCGTTAAGTTCACGTGGACACCTTGGCCTCTCTCTCTTCGCCCCACAACCAACCCTTGACCCTGACCCAAATTGCTAGTCATAGTGATTTCGCTGCGTAATGTAAACCAGTTGTTCTTAACTTTGGGCCTGGTGAGCCCTACACTTACTGCTGGCCCTCTGTTCATAACGCTGTGTCCAAGTTTACCAGGTGTTGTCTAGATGTGGAGTGGACAGCTGGAATTAAAACCAGCGGGACATCAGCTGTGTACACACAAGCCAGGAACACACTGATGCTGTAAACAGTATGATTGCACAAAGACTTTACCTACAGAATAGGCTTATGACCAGACCTTTCGTTATACATTTACCCCCCCCCCCCCAAGCAAAAATAAACCAATGTGTGGTTGAATTTGTAAACCACAGAGATAATACACTAGTTTTCTCCTCTTACAAAAGTACATTATGGTACCAATCTAACAAAAGCACCTTTCCAAAGGAATTGTGTTTTATTTTTGCAGAAGCATAATGTTTGTATTGGATGGTGAAACTCTCATAGGAACATGTCAGTGCTCACTCAAAGAAAAAAAAAGATCAATAGCCATGAATGTTATCTTAAGTGGACAAGACTGCTATTATGGAAAACAACAAAAGCAGTGGTTATACTTGTAGCCTTAGATGCCAATTAACCAGAAGGCTGCAGGCTTCTTAAAGTAATGTGAAGAGAGAGAGAGAGAGAAACTCTATTAGTAACTTTAATTGAGATGCTGAATAACAGAAAGTTATGTATGGCTCAGGAGAGCCCTGCATTCAGTCTCTTAGCATTGATTGTTTAAGCACCAAATAATTTTCTTGAATAGGCACCCTATATGCACAGTGTGGGGGCATGACTCAGTAGCTTACCGCCACAAGCTACGGTTTCCCTATGAATATAAGACAGTGGCAATGGAGCTCGACAGAACAATTTGCTGCTAGTGCTGTGGCGTAGACTAGATAAAAAGAAGCCTATCTATATAACAATATCATACATAGCCATTGACTGGATGGTGCACAAAATTAATACCGTCTGACAAGGACTGAAAGGAGCCCCAATGTAAAATATAGCCTTGCAACTGGACACACTTAATGGAACACACTTAATGGAATTTCTTTGTGCCTGCAATTAGAAGCTTCTGCGCTAAAATTGAGTTATGCAAGCTAAAGTCTCAAGCTGCGAGAATAGTTCCACTCCCCCCCCCCACCCACCACCCACCCCGCATTGTTAACCTTTGATACAGATTTCCTGCTGAAAGGCAGGAAAAAAAAGTTGCCAATAGTATATCATCCCAAATCTGATTCCGCTTTTTTTCCCGGGCCATTCAGAACAACTGTGACATTCACAAGGACACACACACACACACACACACACACACACACACACACACACACACACACACACACACACACACACACACACACACACACGCACACACGCACACGCATACACACATTCCCCCTCTGCACACAGTAACTCAATTCTGATCTATTTGGTCCCTTTCTTTGACCACAGGAACCCTGGCGTCCAAATTCTTGGCTTGTCATGATAGGGGGAGCATTCATTGTCGTGAGCTTGTTGATCGTCTATTTTCGGCCAAGAGATTTAGTGTAGAGTAGGGAAAACTAGGGGGACCATGTATATATACCTCTGGGTGACCCCTGTCAACAAAGTAGATGGAGTTTAAGTGGCTAATGAATCATTCCTCACTGACCATGCTATTAGCACACAAACACTACTCTCAATGTCCATAAAGCAGCAAGAGCAGTGTATCCTCCATGCTGAGCGATAGTGTTACACTACGCACGCACATGTGTGTGTGTGTGTGTGTGTGTGTGTGTGTGTGTGTGTGTGTGTGTGTGTGTGTGTGTGTGTGTGTGTGTTTGTGTGTACTAGGCCGGTTAGAAGTAAGCTTGAGGGCAGAGGGCATAGTGTCATGCTGTCCATCCACACACACACACACACACACACACACACACACACACACACACACACACACACACACACACACACACACACACACACACACACACACAGAAGGGGATGTGGTGTGTGTTATGACTTTAGCCCTCCTGGAAGAGAATAGTGGCTGACAACATGGGCGCTAGTAGACAGGAAAATGGGTCATGTTGACATTGCTTGCTACATTTAATTGGTATCTCCCGGTGCCTTCACAAAGCGAGTATTCATCCCCGGGTTTTCCCCTGAAGGTCGCTGGTGCCCGATGAAAGCCATACAGTAACAGTTGTACATCACTGTGGTGCGTGTCCGGCTCAAATGTCCGTCTCATCGCCGTACGTGACATCGAAAAATGTCGTAGGACTCGATTTTGACAGCAGCGCCGTGCAGAAGTGCGACGCTGTACTTTGTAGTCGTTCGGTCGGTCTAGGAAAAGAACAGCGCACAGTCAAATCGCGAGTGCTAATTTGACCCTGAAACTGTACAAAAGTAACCAAAATAGACCTGCAATTTGCACATTCCCCGAGTTAAAATAGGAGTTTACAGTGCAAAACGTGTTTTGGAGTCTGTAAGGCAGAGCTAAATGCTCTTGTGAAGACTGGAATGGAAATTGAAAATCCAATTTTGTGTCCTCTTAATGAGAGTTTTGCCACTGAGAATAATGATGAATGCTTTGTGCTCCTTCTGTTCTTGTGACATGCAGGCGTTCTTGTGTTGGGGCATAAAAAAGAAGCACAGCGACAGGATTTTTTTTTTCTTCACCGGCTGATTACAGCTATTGCCAAAACCGCAGGGAACAGCCAGCATCCAACATTCGTAATATTGTGTAGGAAATCAAAAGCAAAAAAAAAAACGTGTCTGCAACTTCCTAGGCATGACGTTTGAGTTTTCAAAACTGCCCACCAAAAGTTTTCTTTTATGATGAAGGGGAAAAAGTGACAACAAGTAGGTCAAGGGAAGGAGAGGTAAAAGTAACTTATGTTGTACTTTACAAGGGCAGTATAAATCACCCTCTGGTAGCTGCTTGACCATGGCTGAATGATAAACACATCTACCTGCTTGATGTAAAGGGGTACTTAAGTTTGGGGCGGGAGGTGGATTGCCGCATAAACATTCGTCTCCTCGCTTCCAAAGAGATAAATATTTCCACATCTCGGGGAGTCGGGATTGGCTGGAAGCGGTGGTGTCTATATGTCATCATGGTAATGAAACATTCAGAATGCACAAAGCCGCTCATTTGGTCTGTTTACTTACTGCAGTGCTACGCACTCGGCTCTGCAGTTGGACGAGCACAGAATGTAACCTTAGGCTGTGTTTGTAGGAACGTTTATAAAAACATTTAATTTAATTAGGTACTGGCTTATTGTTGTCTAGACAAAAACAAAAAAGCAGCAGCGAGAACACGGCCAAACATAAAGAGTGCATGGCCGACAATAATAGGGTATTATTTGGGGAATTGAAAAGCATTATTATTATTATTATCATTATTATAGTTGGTGTGTGTTATTCCCCCCACCATGTTCTATATTGAACATGACCAAAAAATATCATTGTTTGTTGGAATTCATTACACCAACCCTATAGCCTCATGTTTATGCAGGGCATAAACATAAACATATATTTTCGTTGCTTGACATCTAATGAGGCCAACCTGGTGACACCTCCAGAGCACGCGCAGGGGCGGGTGGTAATCCTACCAGCTTACGCTGTGTGAAACCAGGGCT
Source organism: Benthosema pterotum (assembly GCA_039105355.1). NCBI lineage: Eukaryota > Metazoa > Chordata > Actinopteri > Myctophiformes > Myctophidae > Benthosema > Benthosema pterotum. Next base: position 15,548,194 of record CM076975.1, on the reverse strand, counting down.
TTCAGGTTTAGAGCTGATTGCCACCTCCGAGACTCAGGAGTCGTCAGTGGTCGATGGTTTTCTTTTCATGTGACAATGGCAGTGGATCAGTAGTCCTTACCAGCAGCTGAGGTTTCAGTCCTGGGAATTCGGCCCAACCTTGTCCCAGAGTGGACCCAGCAGGAGCAGCAGAATCCATCCATTAAAAGGAGATTATCGCTGAAAGGCTCCGCTTTGAAGAAGTATATTATTCCTACACCCCTAGGAGATTTATGCACGTTAGCAGACATTTACTACTACTGTACCCCACAGAACGGGGACTAAAAAAATGGGTTTGGCCTACCCCCCGCCCGGTGACAGACACTGAGGTATAGACATTCCAGGGAAAAAGATAGGAAATGGTGACTATGGCATTAACTATAGGGTTAGTTTTTCTGCTAATCGTGGTACATTTTGTGGTTGCCTGTACTACCATCAAACCTTCAGTGTCCAGGGTGTCAGTATCCGATCTCAGGAAAAGGGCATTTTTTGCCCTTTTTCAAGTCATTGCTATAATAGCCTGCACACTAGTGTAAGGAAGGAGAAAATTGCAAGTCTTTAAATTGTATAATCTTGAGCACATTCACTTATATTAGGCTGCTTGTAGTTCCAGAGTGCAATTGATTTTCAGTCAGCGGCGTACGCCTTCCTCATTATTTGGATTTGTGAGGGAGTAGGCTGAGGGGACTGGTAAAGCCTGCCCCGTCTGCCCTACCATCAAAAATGTATTTGGTGTTCTGCTTAAAAGGCAGCGTTATGCTGCAGCTGTTGTGTTTTTTTCCCCCTTCAGAAAGGTTCTGTGGTAATTGAGGAATTATTCATTTGAAGTGAGATACAGTATGGCTCCAGCTGCGTCCTCATCTATATGGTTTGTGTATACTGCCATGGGCATCGTCTCAGTGTTTTCGTTTCCCTGACTAGTTCTCTTCATTATTATTCTGTTTCCCTCTGTTATATCACAGAATGGTATTTTCAGTTATGATAAGAAAATATATAAATATTTGTTTTTTTTTACGTTAAAGATTCACATAGTGATATCATCCACTTCAGTTACAATGTACGACTAACAATGTCTCGACCTCCACAACAACAAAATGCCCTTGCTAGCTTGTAGATTAAATACTTTTTGATGTCTTCTTATTACTGTATAACATGCCCAGAATAGGAGCTCATGTGGGGACTTCACAAACACATAGTCTTAGAATATACAGTATGCATGCTCAACATTACTTCAGTTTTGTGGACTTCTTTATATGTAGCCCTTGTTGGTCTAAAACCCATCATCAGTCTCCACAGTCGTAATTTGTAAAGCCATCTCAGATATTCTGCTAAGTGGTGCAGTGCAACATGTTTGGCTGCTTTCCCCCATTCCTTTATTACCATTCATGTCACACTAGGAAGCATCCAGGGACGGGATGCAATAGGGCAGAGGAAGGGAGGAGAAAATGCAAATGGAATCATAGATGATGGTTGAACTCCTCAAGCAGATGTTCTCCAAATCTCTTCTGTAAACGCGTACTAAAATATCAGTTGAAATATATTTTTTGCCTCACAGAGTGATCTTTTTTCCATCTGTAATCTTAACGCAAAATCATTAACACTTAAAGCTTAGTTGACAGGGGAAATCTCGTTTTTACACCCCCCCCACTCTAAATATACCAAATCTCTCCACTAAAAACAGCTGATCTACAAGCTCACTGACATGTAGCAGCACTGTGAAACATTGTGAACCAGTGGATCTTGTAATTTTTCGCCGAACATTCACGCCAAAAGACTCAAGGGTTAATTTGGTTAATGGCTCAAAATCTGAAACGCAGGAGATCTGATTGGGCTCATGTGAAAAGTCATACGCTTTGCTTCGTTGCAGAGAGCACACTCGGGCAGATGTGCGAGGAGATGATTTTAGCAGCTTGGCTCACTTCTTGGCCACCACCCCAGTGCAGAGTTGCTGCTGGTGAAAGGTTTGACAACACAAGGCACACTTGTCCTCAGCGCTATAGCGGTGAGCTGTGAGGACACTAGTGGTGTCCGGTCGGCAGGTAATGAGACTGTGCGTGCTTCAAACCACTTTGGTGTTAAAATCACACCTGTGTGAAGTGATCAGGGCGAACACACCCAGGGGGGGGTGGCCCGCTTCCCCCACACGGCTGTACACTGCTGATCACTTCATGTGCTGCAGCTGTCCATGCTCAGACATACAGTACATAGGGAAATGCATAGGCACAGAGGTACCGCTCAAAAAGCAGGACAACCTCTAGACACTGTCTAGACACTTTTGAGCCCAATATTTTGTCACTTTGTGTATTCTGTTGATTTGTTTAGAAATCATTTCAGTGTAGACGGCACAATTCCAGATGTAGCCTATATCAGACTAAAAAGACCAGCCTTAGGCAACGTGAATGAGTATGATCAATTGCCAGTCATTCTGGCATCCATCACCAGTCCTGACAGCAAACTATAATTATAATAATGGAAACGGTCCAAAGCTTTAGTGTCAGTACCTGGATTATATGATTATTATGCCATTGGATTCCTTAACATGCACACTATCTTATACAGGTATGTGCGATGTTCAAATAACACCTGTTCAATTTAGACCATACTGCACTGATAAAAACACCTGCCTGCTGCTGAGAGAAGCAAGTATTCTAACACACTACGTGTGATTTTGATAAATTGGCTTACATATAGGGCATGCATGGTCCACTATCTTTCCAACAATAAAGATAGTGGTCCATGCACCACGTGGGGAAGTTCTTTGCTTGGTTTACTAATAAAATACTATGCCTAAACATTTTTGTAAAGCTCAGCTGAAATCTAGTCAGGTCACTAGATGACCCAATAACATTCAGGCGTGTGCTATTTATAATTTAGTTTACTGTTTCTTTCCCAGCCCAACCCATATTTATTACATTATTAGTCAGTAGTAAACATCAACAACAGATAATCCATGAAATAGCCTACAGTTACTCTAGTAGTGTATTTATGAGACCTATTTCCATTTGTCTTTTTCGCCACTGACTAACCAAACCATGTACCAATTAACCAGTTGTTCTGTGCGGTTTTAGTCATATATCCTTTCTTAACACAGTATAAGAAATAGTGTTCAAAGTTCAAACTTCCATCCATGATTCATGGCTGAGCGAGAGGATGCCTCTAGACTTGTAAAGATGACTTACACGGTAATGCTGCTGTAATGCAATCCTGGGCGAGAACAAAGCAACATGAAGGCTGGGCAAGTCGGTACAATAAGCTGAGATGTCTTCTGCTTGAAGACGGCAGCATTAAGGTCTAATTTTAACTTCTTCGACTGGATGGGAACCACATGAAGCCGAACTACTTCTGGTCCTTATTGAGGAAATACCAGGGGGGATCTCCTGTTTATCTCTCAGTCAGAGAGATAACACCAAACACTACCATGCACTCTTTCAAGATAGCCGCAGTGCTCAGGTATTTGAAGCGGGACTGTCCTCTTTACACGAAAATACACCCATAACTTGCAAGAAATGCACTGGAGTTGCAATTGTTGTTGACTCATACAATTCTCTTCTCCACCACAGAACCTTTCTTCCTCAGTGAAAGCTTTAACAAGGCTTTTTTCCCCTTACCAAACTGTGTGTTTTCCGCTGATAACAAAAGCAGACTGGGTGTTTTTTTTTTCTCCAAGACACTTGAGAAAACTAGGCTATATCTCACCCCACCTGCTACAGAGAGGCAGTACATACTCTTACAGTTACCTGATAATGAGACTGGTCATTAGTATGTTTTTCTGTGGCAAGAAGCTTCAGGAAAAAAGGCTTCCTATTCATCATCTGAAAGACTACAATACGCAGTTGTTTTCATCCACTCGTTTATGGGTTTTGCTGGTCTGTGCTGACCTTCCCTTTTCCGTCTTTTGTCAATCCGGTTTGTCATTCTCTAATAATGTTGCTCACGGTATGAACTCTGACTGTGCTATCCCCGTCTCTATTCTCATGCAGCCTAGTCTCACTCTAGTGCAACGTTTATTTTCCACCGAGGAACGGAACAATGACCTGAACAAATGGCCTCATCCAGTGTGTTACTGCGGAGTTTTTCAATTATGACCACTCGATCAGAATCTGTATTGTGTTTTGAGAGTCTCAAGAGTGTGTGTGTGTGCGTGTTCACGTGTGTGTGTGTGTGTGTGTGTGTGTGTGTGTACACACAATACAATTTACATGCTGTATCTGCTTATACAGTGTTAGGAGCATCAACAGTGCAAAGCTGACGAGTTGGGTGTCTCAATAGATCAGGTTTCAGATAGCGCGCTGTTTACTAGAGCTTGCAGGCATTATGCAAAGAGGATTTAAAGTAGTCAACTTTGGCTCGAGAATGTCTAGGGTCAGTGTAAGTCGTCCATCACATTTTAATGTTCAACTTTTTCATTACATGCCAGAGGCTGTTTATTTTTATGATTGGGAAATCATCACCAAAATAACACCCTGAAAGCCACGCCAAGACAGAATGCATTGTTAAGACTCAATCATGTGACAGCTTTTGATACCATGATGTTAATTGTTTCAGAGCGTTTGTTTTGATGTGTCTTTCATCTGTATGACTGTCACGTCTTGTTTTTAACTCTGGAGTTCTGAATCACGCGCCAGGCGTCTGCACAAAAAAGGTACCCTCAGGTACTAATAAAGAAACCTTGAAAAACCTTAAAACTGTGTGATGTATAAGCACCAAGGAGATGATTATTCCCCACCGCCACTCCCATATCTGTAACTTAAAGGGAGGCTTTGAAGTTGCTTGTAGCCGCAAATGGCTTGTTTTGATTAATTCAGTTGTTCCTTTACAAATCAAATGTTTATTGGCCCGAAGAGCTTAGCATTGTCATATCCATCAAGCTAATGCGAATGCAAATCATGCTGTTTTATTGCGCAATGCACATTATACCTATTATTTACATGAGGTTTGGCCATAATCCGCCGTTTAAAAGCGGGAGATAGATATACAGTAGTGAGACGGAGGGAGGCCGGACACAAGTTAGGTGTATTTAAGCAGTAAGACAGCGAGGGTGCACAAGTTGGAAGTTGAAGCGGGACAGTATGTTCTTTGTGCATTTAAACGGGAGTCTCCAAACGGGTTTTTTATGTCAAGCTAAATCTCGCAGAGGCCTTAAGGGGCCTGATTAAAAAAGAAATCTCTCACTGACTGCTGGAGGGCAGAGTTCCAGTTGTTTGCGGGAAGACCGTGTTGTGTGTTGTAAATGCAAGGGAATCCCTGTGGGCGTGTACCACATCAACAGTGATGCAGATTGTGTGCCCTGCCCTGAACAATTAGCACAAAGTCCTCGTGGCATTTGATATTTTAATGAGACTATTACATACTGTAGGCCTTAACTAGTTACAACCCGAGGGGAGGGAACACGTCTGCAGTGCATACATACATTAAGAAAACTAAGAAAACTCTCATGATTTAGAGGGCATATGGCTGCTGTCTGTTTTTTACTAAGTGAATTCCCCACTTGATCCTACTATAGCCGGCGTCACACAAAAGCAGCACGAGTACGGCACTTATCTTTTTTTTCATTTGAACCATAAAAACTAACAGCTCTGGATACAAATAAGGCCTTCACCCCGACAGACATGATTTGTGCAATCGGCCTCGGGTCTCAACGGGTTAATGAATGAGATTTGACTGCTGGATGACAGTTCCACAGGGTTATATGGATTTTTGAAATTTATGTTTGCAGAATGATCATGGCAACCCGATTCTCCACAGTTCCATCTCATCATGGAATGCCTCGTGACAGAAATTGCAAACAGTAGAAACGTGTCCCGGGGGCAGCTCTATATAACATAAGCCATACTCTGGGTGCGAAAGGCTCTGGAGGTAAACTATGTGTTTCTAATCATCATAAAATGGCCCTAATTTAGGCGTATGTTAGTTTTATTTATTAAGGAGCCTTAGCTGTGTTGGCCCCCGAGGCTTAGCTTGATCAAGGTGTATCAGATACCCTGCCTCGGTGCCTTGTTTTCACCCTTTGAAGTCTGAGGCGGATCGGGAAAGTAAAGGGTTGTCAGGATGTTAACTTTCCTCTTTGAGTTTAATGACCTAGAAATGTTTCCATATTTCTCTCTCCTTTTGAAGAACCTCATTTGAAAGTACTGCATTTCCTTTAAACGGTCAAAGGGGAAGTCTTATCTGAGAGAATTCCTGGGGAATGTGATTCACAATGTCATCGCTTTCTTGCTATGGTCATACCTCATTCACTTGATAGCTCCGAGACAGCTTAGTCCTTGTCTTGACATGGTTACGACTAACAGGCCATTTATTGCCTGGGTCTAAAACCTTTGAATCCGCCCACTCCACTGAGTTGACTGATTATGGTCTGGCATCGTGACATGAAACAGTGGTTTCTCCCTTGAAAAAAAAACTCATTATCCAATGAGCGCCACGGGGAGGACTGAGCGATTAGCCAATCAGAGCCACAGGCGGGACTAACAACGTTTTCAAGACGTTATTAAACGTTGTGAAGTTGGTCAAGCGTGCTGATACCAGGGAGGAGGAAAAAACTAAAATGACAAGATAGACCATGCTGTTAAAGCTGTTCTGAATCGATTAAAACTACCAATTTCCTTGAAATCCAAGCAGCAATATGGCTTTGAAGTATGTTTACTTCAATTTCAAAGTAGTGATGATTTTTGCATGACATGGATTTTTTTAAGCACAGGAAAGTACAGTTGTCGGTGAAGAGGTGACCGCCAAAACACATCACGCCACACAACACATCTCTGTTTTACTAACCACCATTTTAGTGGCCACCTGGAAAACTAGACTACGAATAGGCCTTAAGAGGATTTTAAACCCAACACTTGTTTCCATTGGGGTCCTTCAGACTCAATTGACCCAAACAATGAGTGAAATACAAATATACAGTAAGTACTATTGGAAAAAAATCAGTTTCAATGTTCAGGTAGTCTCCTGTAGCCAGACAACTATTTATTTTTTATTAAAATGTTATCCTGATCCTGGGCTCTACACAGTCGAAGGAGGAGGCGGGTCACCAGCACCCACTGTGTCCCTATTGGGAATCGAACCCAGGACCTTCTAGCTGCGAGGCGCCAGACAACTATTTCAACTAGTTCGGAAAGTGTGGAACTACACCTCCCGAAATAAGAGTACTCAGTTTGTCATTTCCGTTCACAAAATATATTTAAGCTAGCTTTAGGGCTTCTCTTTAATTTCCATTCCCAAGCAGCAAGCTATAAATGATTCCATTGATTTCTATTTATATTGGGATAAATTTGCACAATCTTCCGTTGCTCCAGACAATGACGGAAGCATTTGAAAAGTGCGAGAGGCAACAGTCTGGCAACGCAAGGCTACTATTCAGCATACGTCAGTTTTAGTTATTACGGACATTAGCTGTGCCTGGAATGTGGGTAACATTGAACTCACGTATACCTTCCCCATGGAAATCGGACAGAGTGGAGCCAATGTCAGACTTAAGATGAAAATGGAGTGTAACAAGGAAAACAAACTCTGGCTAATTGTCCTTTCTACTTGTTATCACAGGATTTAAAAATAGACCCTGTACCTGACAGAGAGACTGCCAGCTAGCACTTAAAGGAATAGTTCCCCCCAAATGTATCTACTCACTCTCATGCCGTTATCATACAGGTGAAGATTAGTTTGTCCACACAACCCACTGAGATTTCCAGCACCAGTACATAGCAGGCTCAACAAAAATAACATAAATCATGTGACCATTAAGAGTGGGTTAATTACCATAAATGCATACTAGTCCAGACAGCTCATGTGCCAGCCATAATCAAATTCTGAAGACAAACCATCATGCTGCGAGTGAAACGTAGCGTATCACTACACTATTATTTAGCACACACTAAATCTTCTGAATGTCTGTGTTTTTGGCATTGTTGTGAGTGGGTGTAAACACTTTCAAAAGCAGAAGGATTCGCAAGATTTTGCAAGTTTATCTCCAGCACTAATTGTGTATAAATGAATTATGCAGCTCAAGTTTATCAAGGCCCTGAAATAAGGTTGGCCAAGGCAGTCTGTGTGTCAGAAAACCTTGTTTTATTAAGTTAAATCCATATCCAACCGGTTGCTGGGAAAAAGTGGAAAACTTTTGAGACCTACAGTACCTGTTTCAATTTCCCATGTCTCAGCTGAAGGATGGTTTAGCAATTTGGTTAGCCTTGGTATGTTCTTTTCAGTACAAAAACACATGCATTGTTCATTATTCAGGGAACAATTGTATTTTATCGATAACAATCACATGTAGAGACAGAAATTGTCAGCGAATGCACAACGACTAAATCAATCATCTATAGTAATGTTCCTCCCAGAGTCTTCATACACCATATTTAGAGTTAACCATGCATGCCTGGCTTAAAGAAGTGGTTCTCTACTTCTGTTATGCTCGAATGGTGCTACATGCCTTGTGTCAGACACCCCCCAAGGCAAAGACACTGAGACAGGAGTAGGGGCAAAAAAAAAAAAGAAATTTATTCAGACAAAACATTACGTGTGGGTGGTCTGCTGGGGAGCATGAGGGGAAATCCTGGAAGTGGTGAGAGGGCTTGGGAAATTAAATTAGCACAAAAAACACAGATCTACAACGCTGAACTCTAAAGCACACTAGAGAATACAGTTCTAAATTGCTTGAATACACCACAGTAGGCCTACTAGTCAACGTCCAAATGTGAGCTGGCAGCTTCTGTTGATTGGTGATTGTGTGCAGCAGCTGGGCTGATTGAGACAAGCAACACCTGAGCCTATTGCTGGCTGAGGAAGACGCCCACCTTCATAGACACAAAAAATAGTTGCCTCATTGGCTGCTGCAGTTTGTTTGAGCCATGTAGGAATGTATACGCTGTGTGTGTGGACGACACTCTACATCGCATTATGTCTACTGTCAAATCACATAGTCCATCTTTTCCAGGACTTAATCAGACCTGAACATGCAATCTGTGGCACACGGTCATGCTTCTGTGGTGCTTCGGAACGGAAATCTTGCCGTGGCAAACAAGTTCACTCACAAAATGGCTTATCTTTTATCACTGAATCACCCAATGAAGTTGTTTAGTTTAGATTGTTGTTGCCCTGGCACAACCAGTCCACCCACAAAATGACTTATTTAATTGTTCTTACCCTGGCACAACAAGTTCACCCACATAATTACTTTTTCTTTCTATCTGAATCGCCCAATGAAGTTGTTTAGTTTAGATTGTTTCGTTTTTGTTGCATTCCTGAGCCAATAATTTGATGACCTGAGGAGACTCAAAGAGTCTTCTATTGACCAATGACTTGGTCATCAAATCATTATTACAAACATATTATTATATAATTCCAGGCTTCATGGGGCATGTATAAAATAAGTTATGTCTTGGGTGAACTATGAATTACGTCTATACCAGTATAGCATGTAATTCTCCAAGGTACACAACCACCACCACCACCACCTCCAATGTGCACAATGCAATCCTGATAATAAGGTGTTGTGGAACCCACTGTTGATTTAGTTGTTGTCTCTCCAGAAGACACATTGGGGATTCAGAACATTCACTGTGTTGTTTAGGATATGGATACGGACTCAAGAATCAGTTTACTTGTTGCAACCCTCTGAATCTCATGAATGATTCATTACACGCCAATGTAGTCGGTCTAACAATCTCAGAGGAATTAATTAAATATCGAAAACTGTTTTTGTTTTTATTTAGAAAGGACAGAGCAGAGGAAAGATATGCCACAGTATGTTTTTATCAAATATTTGCCAATCTCTTGCTGTTTTTTTTCCTTAAGCACATGAAGTCTAAGCCTCTCATAAGAAATGGGCCATATAAATAAACTTGACGTAACTTGACAGTTCCCCTGCCGGAATCAAACTGGGGGTGTTGAAAATGATGTGGTCGATGATGCACTTCACGGCCCCGGGAGCAACACTTGCAGTTCCTTTTGTGTGATAAAGAAATTAAGAGGGTGAAAAAAAATAATAAAAAGAAAGAATAGAGGGAAGCGAATGGGCTGGAGAAAATGTAAGTGACACAAAGAAAATGAAGAGGCTTGAGGAAGATAAACAGGGAGGGAGAAAGAAGGGCAGAGAAGAGAATTGCTCTACAGTAATTCTGACTTAGAGGCTCTTAGACCGGAGGGATCAGGAACAGCATTATTGTTGGCATTCATTCAGTCACATCGCTAGTAATAAACCATCTGAGAGCAGTGCATGAATATGTCTATTTTAGTTTGTAGCTGCATTGCTAAATTAGTTTACATGATAGATTTGCTCAAGTACTCAATAGATGGCCGCAATTCATCCACGCTCATCCGAAGGGGACAAAGGGTTGCTAGCAGTGGATGCAGTGGAGTCACTAAATAAATCTTTCTCTCACCCTCGGCTTCCACAGCTTCATGCGCCTAAATCTGTTATTGGCGTTGCTAAGTCGGTGCATTCTCCAGGGTACATCTCCCTTGGCAGGTCTGATTGCAGCGAGAGCGCTGTCATTTCCTTGTTATCACTTTTACAAAAGCGACAGGCAGACCTGTAAGTTCCCACATTCTTGCCTTACAGGTTACTTAATTGGATCGAAACCGTGCCAAGAAACATCACGGCACACCTTAACAACCCAGAGCAGCCCTGGCTTCCTATATAGCCCGCAGTCATGTGTTATTGCCGAGGTGTTGACTCTATTCTGGCTTTTTCTCTTTGGTTTTGTTAGCGCTGACTGTAGGGTGATACGATCCAAATATTTCATTATCAGCGTTTCTGAAAGTGACGATACGCACCAATTAACAAATTCAAACCGAAACAATTATTTACGCATCTAATTCCAAGCGAAATCCACACGCGTCGGTGTAGTCTGCGTGTGCGTGAGCCGAAGTGGATTCTCAGAATCTATTCTAAGAGGGGAAAACGTGTTGTGTGTTTTGGACGTGCCAAGAGCACCAAAAACACTGTGACCTGCCCAGTCATGCTGGATTGTCACTTAAAGGTGTACTGTGTTTCTCAATGAATTGAAACTTTGCTCTGGATTTGGGCTGCTTCTCACGTCCTGCCAGGAGTAAAGAAGGAGGGTTGGGGTAGAGGGAGGGGGGAACGGACCAGGCACTGAGCAGATCATGTGAGATTTTTGTTGTTTTTCTCAGTTGAAAAAGTCAAATAAAATCTTGTTTTTACTGGCTCACTCGCTCACTTTCATCGTGCCAACCGAGGCCATGGAAGTTGAGGTGCGCCCCTGTCCTCGATGTTTTCAGTATCTCCGGGCCGTGGCCTACAAGATAACACCAAGGGTTGGACCGTTTCCACAGGAGGATGGGATTCCGGGGGAGTGAGGAGTTGTTTCTAGACAACCACCCACAGACATGCTAATGATAAACTTCATCCAAGCGCTCTGTTTAGTCTCTCTCTCTCTCTCTCTCTCTCTCTCTCTCTCTCTCTCTCTCTCTCTCTCTCTCTCTCTCTCCAACCCTTCCTCCAAACAACAACCCCCCACCCCCACCGACCCACCCACCCCCCCTGTATCGGCTATCTTGAGTGTTTGCCACCGTGTACAGATACTAATGGCCGTACCATAACTATTTGCTGGAGAGCATCACTTGATGGACCCCTGCCATTAATATCCGCTCGGATAAACATGGAGAGCTGCCACGAGAGCCCCCAGCCCCACCCCACCCCACCCCGCCCGTCCGCCCCTCATACAAATGCCCTCTCCCCCTGTTTAGGCGCGCTTTCGTCCAGTAATGGACCTCCCCTGGGGTCGGCTGAGTTGCTGTTGCTGCGGTTCGCAACAGGCGGATTTGCTGTGTGCGTCCTCCTCATCACACAACAACTCAAGCATCTCACTCAGACACACACACACACACAATATCCTCATGCAGACAAATTGGATTTGTTGACGCCGTTGTCCATCGAACGGCACAATTTCCTGCTCTCTCCCTCTCTTTCTCCCTCCTAATTCCGCTCGCTGCAGCCGCTGCAGTCTGTCTGCCTGTCTCCTATATATGCGAGGGGAAAAAAGCACAATAAAATGACAGCAATGCTCAATTGAGTTTCTGTTGTTTCAAATTTCTTTTTTTCCCGTAGTCTGTTTGCTGAAGCTAACTGGAGAATTGGATGGGGCAGTAAGCAATTAGGGGGCACTTAGCCGACGCTAATTCTCATTGTTTTCATAAGGTTGGCTTTGTGGCGCGCGTGTTTGTGTGTATACATCCCCGCGGACAAGGCGATGTGTTTGTCTCCCAGACCTGCTGGTGCCGGGGCAGTTTGCTGAAGCAGCAGAGAGAGGGCCCTTCTCACCATACAGAATGAATTAGCCTCTCCTCCCATGGGTGTACACTGTTCCATCCCCATACTGCACAGGGTACCATAGGGGTAATGAGAGACCCGACCGCTCTCAAGGCCCCGGAGGCTGATCAGCCGATACAGGAAGGAAGTTGAGGGAAAGTGCGCTGCGCGCGTGTGTGTTTGTGCTAGTGTGCAAAATACAGAGACGCAATGTTTAATGTTGTCATGGAATTTATGGTGTGTGTGCGTGCTCGCGCCCGTGCGTGCATGTGCGTTGTTTTGTGCTGGAGCGCACAGCCGATTTTCCTATTAAACGATTTTGACCTGGAAAACTGATTCTACGAAATGTCTTCTAAATCCAGACAGATTTCTGAAAAAAAAAAACTCTACATCAGTGGTGCTCAATACTTCATGTCAAGGACACCCAAAAGCATCTGTATAATGGCCGCCAAACCCCTTCTGAAAATATATTGTAGTTCTAGGGACCGCCCAGAAACAAAACACTGGAGTTAAACATGTTCGCTGTGGCAGAATATTCAAAGATTTGTGCCGCAGTTTTAATTTTCTTCATACATCAAACCTACAAGCTCAGTGTGCCATAAGCTGCCATGACCACGCTATGAGCTATGAGTTTAAAACAAGGGTTTTCAACTGTTTGTGAACCAGGGACCACCACCCTGACTAAGAATCAACCTGGCGACCAAAACCCTAATTTAACCTGGAGACCATGTCCCTGACTAATAATCAACCTAGCTAGGGACCACCTCAATTACCCTTACTCCATTCTATTAGTTCATCCAACCTTCCATTAATCTCAGATTAACTGATTTTACTGTGATGGACTAGACATGATGACACTGTTATACTTGTTCCATTATGGGCACATTTCCTAAAAATGATGACTATCTTCAGTCGTCAGGCAAGCTTTCTTGAGAATCTAATCCCTTTTCTGTGGAATGTCTTAATCTCGATAAGACTTCCAAGCAACAGACAACATTGACACGCTTCCACAGAACAGTCTGTCACATTGCTACATGCAGGGACCATGTGCAACACCCGCACGGACCACCAGTGGTCCACGGAACACCTGCTGAAGACCTTTGGCTTAAAAGACACCAAAAGGTCCCCTCGCCTAGAATGGATTAAGCGGTGGCACTCTATGCTATATCAAATTAATGAGAGGGTTTTTCCTTAAACGAAGTCTCTCTGCTAGTTGCAAACTGCTGACACTGTGGCTTGTGGCATTCCAGGGTCACCAATTATTAAATTGGCGTCCATGTCAAGTTGGATGTTCCAAATTTATTTTGTGACCTTTTTTTTACCACTTTCTACTTAGTGTCCCTAATTTTAACTTTTAACCTAACTTTTGAGAATCATCATTTGGGATCACACCACGTCACGATTGTAAGCTTGTAGGTCATCTTTTTTCCTCCACTATTTTCTTAAAAAATGGTGAACATATAGGGCTTAAGTGGATGGATCCAATAAAATTATATAACATCTGTGTCCCCGTAGAATGGAATTTGTACAGTATGTTTCCATTATGGGAAAAAAAGCATCCCATCCAAAACAAACACCCGTTTGAAAGTTCAAAGTTTAGGGTGAAGGAGAAAGTTGAAGAAGAGTTGCTCCGGTCCAGAGATGAAATTCCTAACGCGGGCAGTAAACTGTAAAACATTTTTAATGGACAGTAAACTGTTAATGCATCTTTTTGTAGTGTGTGTTCATCAAGTCACGCTCGTAACTTCACAGAAAGGTAGCCATTTTGTTCCAACAGCGCATGGGGGGGGGGGGGGCATGCAAACAACCCAAGATACTGTATTTCAAATTAAAGTTCTTATATTTAAAATGATTTGAAACACTACTACTGCTACTAACTACCTACAGTTGTGGCACCACTAAACCAACAGCATTTCATCATTGAAAACAGAAAACTCTCTGAGTCAGACCTTTAGCTTTATGCATGCTGCGTGTCTGTTGCAACTTAATGTGCAACTGATGTTATTATTGATGCTTTACTTGACTAATAAAAGTCCTGTAACTGAAAATGCTATGGGGGCGATCCCCTCCCCAATTGGGAAATGTTACATCCGCCCCTGGTCGGCAGTTTTGAAGGAACTAAAGGATCATAACAGCCACAACATACCTTCTATGTTTACTTAGAGCCATCAGTGTACCTAAATCAATCTCTCTCTCTTTTTCTGTCTCTCTCCTCTCTCTCTCTTCTTCCCCCACTCCTTCTGTCATAGTAGGATTATAAATAGCTGACCCCCTTAAACCTCGGAGTGGTCCGCATTCCTCAGAAGCTGGACACGTATACGTGTGGTAGGGAGGGAGGGAGGGAGGGAGAGGGATGAGAGAAGAGGACACTCGTGTTTTTTTTTCCTCTCTTCCTTTCTTATAGGAGGCAAAAAAGCCCCCCCACCCCCATCCACAGAGTGCTTATAGGCGCTGCATGCGGTGGTGGTGGTGCTCCCAGGTAGCAGCCGCTCTGATGACAAAAGCAGATGTCAGGAAGACGTTTCCACTGCAGCCCCTTCAGAGGCAGTTCAGAGGCAGTCGGGAGAGTTTGTTTGACCCCTTCTGACCTCCCCACCATCCATTTCCAACGCAGAGAACATGCACGTCTGGCAGAAAGAAGAGAGCGAGAGAGAGAGAGAGGGAAGGAGCGACAGAGAAGGAGCGACAGAGAAGGAGCGGATATAAAATTTCCCAATTGAGGGGGCAGGAGAAAATGGTATCGCTTCGCGCCACGGGCGATGAAGCCGCACCCATACCATTTTCAGTTACAGGACTTTTATTGGGAAAGAAAGCATCGATAATAACATCAGTTGTTGTTGAAGTTGCAACAGACGCAGAAGGTCTAACTCAGAGATTTTTCAATGAAATGCTGTTGGGTTAGTGGTGACACAACTGGAGTTAGTTAGTAGCAGTACTGTAATAGTGTTTCAAATCATTTTAAATACAAGCACTTTAATCTGAAATATCTTTGAAATTTGGTTTGTTTTGCATGCCATCATGTTTGATGGGGCAGTCTGGGCATTTAGGTAGGTCTTTGCCCCCCCCATGCCCATGCCTAGATCCGCCCCTGAGGAGCGAGTGAGAGAGAGAGAGAAAGGCTGTTTTTGCTCTCCGGGCCACCTGTTCAACATTTCATCTTGTGTGCGCGCGTGTGTGCCCACACACACGCATGCGGGTCTGTTGTGCACTTTCTTGATTTGCCTAGCTGGGGGGGGGGGCGTTCGGTCGGTGTGTAACCCCCCTTTTTTCATCCCAAAGAATACCAACCACATACCCCCCATGATCAAGCCTCTTTTCCAGCTTTGACGTCCCCTCTCAACCGCATACCCCCCGTCACTCTCCTCCAGCTTGACGCCCCCCTTCTCTCCTGCGGGGGGCCAGAGAGGAGGTGGACTTGACAACACTTTAATGCTAAGCAGATGTGAGTGCGAGGAAACCGAGCGGTCAACACGGCTATGACAGGACTCTCTCCCCAGTGGAAGGCCTCGGGGCAGGCTGGCGAGAGAGAGAGAGAGAGAGAGAGCCCACTTACACAACAGTCACTTTTAACACCTCAAATTAATAATATATACCTGTATAGATATATAATATATCATGCACTCGACCTCAGGCCAACTGTGATAACAGCCTGGCGAAATAGAATGCCGCACATGTCCCTGACAATGGAGCCCTCTGTCCGAAATGTAAATTTAGAAATTTGCTTGACGTGCAGCAGGACGGTCTTTCATGGCATATCTCCTCCACCATCCGTGACCGAGGCCGTTCCCTGAGCTCTACCCCCCCACCACCCCCCACCCCTCCATTCTGGAATGCCCTGCCAGAGTTTTGTGGTCGGCAGGTGTTTACGGGAATGCAGGGAATCTAATCTCAAAAACTACTATAGTAGGTGCTGTGGTGGTGGTGGTGGTGGTGAGGTGGGGGCGGGAGGTGAAGCTATTCAAGCCTCCCGAGTCGTCTGAGCCCCCATACCTCTGTGCCTTAGCGTGGGGTCGGGTCGGGTTGGGAGGGGGGTGGTGGTGGTGGTGTGGAAGTGGGGGGATGATTTGTTTGGTCCGGCTCTCTGAATTTAGCCGCGAGGGGTCAAGGCCCTCAGTCAGCCCTCCCTGGCATGTTAACCCTGTCCAGAGTTCCAAAACATCGCATAGCGAAGGAGGCATTGCATTACAACGCAGCTCACCGCCTTGGCAGAAACAATCGCGCGGTTGTTGATGCGCTATAGTTCCAGCGGTAACGAAGCACCGCAGCGCGGAAATATTTGCACTTTGTGACTCAATACTCCTGAATCTTTCATCAGATAGCTCCCCATAGTCGAATCGCTCGAACCTCGGAAACGTGCGTGGCGCGCTGCTGAATGAAGCCCACCGTTATCTCTTTCCGATGAGGAACGTGGATTTTTCAAGGACTCCGGCTTAGACAAGCAAAACTGGCCCACCTATTCCCCTAAAATAATTTACACTGGCAACTGAAGGCTGTATTGTGTGAGTGTGTATTGAAGTGCGCATGTGTGTGTGCGCTGTGTCAGAGAGTGCATGTCTATCCTGATATGTGTGTGCAGATAATGTTATCTAGGTAGGCCCAGGAGAGTGCTAACTCAGTGCTATGTGCGTGTGTGAGTCAGGGCTACCTTTCAGTGGCAGGCTAAGGTAAACAGAAAAGGGCTGCCTTTATCGCTCCCACCTTGACTGGCTGTCCAACTGCCTTCAAGCCTGCATTATAACATTGTTTCGGCGCCTGCCTTTTTTCATTAACCACTTAAGCCCTGTGTGCTTTGTTGACCGGCGTCCACCGGGGCGCCAGGGGTCCCTCTGCCTTTGTCCCCCTCGACACAAAAAAAAGCCGCACAACGTGTTGTGAGCTTGTCGAGCTTTTCTTGCTATATCCTTTCCAGATGTTCGCCAGCTGACATGCCTGTCTGTACTGGAACGCTTCGTGTTCGGTTCGGTTAAACCCTGTCAAATTAGTGAGGAACACAACATCACAAAGCAACACTATATATATATTCAAGAGGTGTTTGACTATCCTCAAGAAATGTTTTGACTCTTTTCACAGAATGTTTTCCTATTACGACACGGTTCAGAATAGTGACGCCAGTGTTCAAGTGGTTGGCAAAGGCAAAAAAAGGACAAGCTGTTGGAGGTGTTTGTGTGTGTGTGTGTGTGTGTGTGTGTGTGTGTGTGTGTGTGTGTGTGTGTGTGTGTGTGTGTGTGTGTGTGTGTGTATGTACGTGCGGCACTACCACACTTGTGTGTGTGCGCAGACGCGTGTGTGAGTGAGTGTGTGTGTGTGTGTGTGCGTGCGTGTGTGAAGGAAGGGGATTATGAGCCCGCCAATCAATTGGTCTCCCAACTGTAGGGTTCTCCAGCAGCAAGGCGGGGGGATTAGGGCTGGATCAAAGCTCTTATTCAGGCTTTAAGATCTGGTTTGAAACACAGCGGAGAGAGGGAGAGAAAGAGAGAGAAGAGAGCAGAGAGCAGAGGGAAGGGGGGGGGGGGGGGGGCAGAGGTAATGATAGGGCTGCTGTGCCGCACAACACCTGCACACATACTGTAGCAGTACTAGGGGTGGGGTGGGGCGGAGAGATGCCCACCTGTAGTGGCTGCCTTTGGGGCGTGAATTGGGGGGTTGCTTGATCGTCTTCTGGGAACCTCCAGCGTCGATGGACAAGATGCACAGTGTGGATTTGGGCTACATTTTTCCTTACCACAACCCCACCCCCCCCACCACCTCCCTCCATTCGTCCTCCCCTGCGGGCAGAGGTTGTGAAAGCGCATCAGGCAGGCAGTCTCACAGAGAGCGAGAGAACTCTGGTCCGCACATATTTTTACAGAATCCATACTCATCCCCACTCCAGCGGATTCTTATCGGCCCGTGTAAACCATGGGGCTTACATGAATGGAGTTCACAGTTCAGTTGCGGCGAGCTGTGGGAAAAAGAGGGGGGAAAAAAGACTGGGACTGCGGGACCGATTCCCAGGACTTTGGCTGAGAGGTGTGCCTTCTGGCACCGCTGCACTGTACAGTACAGTGTGTGGCACTGTAATCGTATGCTGAATCTCAGGAGCGGATCTAGGCATGGGTATGGGGGGGCAATGCCCCCCTAAATGCCCCCATCAAACATGACGGCATCGAAACAACCCAAATTTCAAATACTTTTCAAATTAAAGTGCTTATAATTAAAATGATTTGAAACACTATGCTACTAACTAACTACAATTGTTGTACCACGAAACCAACAGCATTTCATCATTGAAACCATCACATCACGTGTCTGTTGCAACTTCAATAACAACTGAGGTTATTGATGCTTTTCTTGCCTAAAATAAGTCCTGTAACCAAAAATGGTATGGGTGCGACTTCATCGCCCGTGCCACGGGCGATGAAGTTGCACCCATACCATTTTCACCTGCCCCCCCCCCAATCGGAAAATGTTACATCCGCCCCTGCTGACTCTCTCTCCCCCTCTCTCTCCATATACTGTATGCTTCTCCATACTTCTCTTTCTCACACACACAGCAGCCATATTGTCTTTCGGTGTGGGAGGAAGTCACGCTGGAGACTTCGCGGGGGGGTTAGACACTAGACAAGTGGCCTAGACTCATTCATGCGGGTTGTTTGTCCTCAGGCCTTTACACACGAGATCGCATGTGCAAATCTCATCTTATATATCTGAAAGGAAAATATTGATTCTTCTTCTAGCCCCCCACGCCTGTTTTTGTTCTATGACTACTTTCCTTTCCTTAGGGGTATTTGAGAGTGTTCTTTTTTTGCGAGCTTTGTGTGTGTGTGTGTGTGTGTGTGTGTGTGTGTGTGTGTGTGTGTGTGTGTGTGGCGTGGAGGCGGTGTGGATGCTCCCGCACGTGCAAGAAAGATCGCATTTTGTATCGCGCCTTCAGTGGGTGACGCGTGTCAAAACATGAAAGGAATGTGGGCCTATCGGTTTTTTAATGAACACGGATGGGTAGTGTTCGGTTATACTCATTGCCTAGTCTGAGTGAGAGCTTCTCCTCAACGCGGAGAGGGTATAGCAGCGCTTTGGAACAAGGAGTGCTAAACAAGGACAGGTGGGTAATGCTAGAGCACGTGCACTTCCAAAAAGGACGCCGTTTTATGGCGCATAGAACGGGTGCGCAGCTCGAGTTATATTGTACTTCACGGCTGATTGTTCACGCTGTTCACTCCTCGTCATTTCACGAGCTTGCACTTTAACTACTCTAAGCTTCGTTCCTCTCTCTCCCCCCCCCTGGCTGACCTGCATTTGAGAGAGAGAGAGAGAGAGAGGACGGAGAGATGTTTGAAGATTTAGACACGTAAGCAGGCCCGAGGAGTCGTGTCTCTCCTTTCATTTGGTGTTTTCCACGGCATGTCTTGATTTTCTTCCCCCCTCCTCCTTCCTCCCACCCCTTTTTTTAATTTTCATCCAAACTAAATGAAGAAGGGAAGGGAGGGGTTTTTAAAGCGCTGCAGACTTAACAGCTGCTAATTACACAGGCCCATAATGATCCGTCTTTGAGCCCGAGAGAGAGCCGCTCTGCTCGGCGATGTGTCACTGATAGTATGTCATTTAGCTTAGTGGGAGATGGATGGAGGGGAGGAGGAGGCCCAGTTCATGATATATGGTAGTTGTACGCTCTTGCGTGCTTCTTTCTTCTTTACCTTCTTCCCCTCTACTCTCCAGCGGCTCTTCATTAGTCGCCCGAAGTATCTCTCGCAAACTCCCCCCTGGCCGCGGCTTCCCAATCCCAACAACACCCGGAGCCACTCTGCAAACCCTCCCCAAAGACTCCCTTTAGTGCTTATAGCTGGGCTTCATAATGCACCACATCGCTGCACTTACATGGTGGGTCAAGCAGATGAGTGGCCGCACTATTGAGCTTGAGGGATGAACTCCTGACCCGTGGCCTCTCCACTCCTTGGCTTTAAAGGAGGGTTTGAACAGCTAGCTCACTTCTTTTTTTTCCATTAGCCGTCTGTGTGGAATATCCGCGGGTCTGTACCGAAGATGAGATTTCCACGGGGGTGGAAAGAAATGAGTATTTTTAGCACCTAAAGCACCTGATGTCCACGTCTGTGTCGAAAATGATCATAGACATTCGCAGACCTCTTGGTTCTGACTCATTTGCCTTCGATGGCTGCCCATATCCGTTTATGATGTGTAGTCGATTTCGGCCAGAAACCCTTAATTCAACTTTTTCATGTAAATGGATGCCCTAGTTTTGTAGTACAAGGAATGGAATAGGAGCAGCTTCTTCTTTTTTTCCATTTCAGCAAGAAGTAACGTCTGTCGCACATGCAAGGTTTCCACCCCGACGCCCACGATATCCTAAAGCAGCGATATGGAACGCGTCCCACCCATCAGCATCCTGCTATTATTGGACTGTTTAGTGTTTTCCATCGTGTCGTTTTCCACTTTGCATTCGACGCGCACATCTAAAGGCGTTGTCAGCTGGGAATTGGTTTCCCGCACCTGTGAAACATCCTATATAGTGTTTGTCTATGTAGGATCTGTTGCTTTAAACACACAGTGGGGGTGGGTTTACCTGCTGCCCCCATTGTTTTTTTCCTCCACGTTCAGTCGACAGCTGTTCGGCAGTGCCGAGGAGGGTGAGACCTGCTGCCGCACACGCAGATACAGTAGCTCTACATCACAACCAGGGAAGGTTTCCTTAAGGGTTTGAACAATTCCGTTTCCTTAACGAACAAACGGCCGATTCCTTTACAGTCACCTCATATGTGGAGTTCCAAAAGAATACAGTTGCAGGACTGTATCTGTAAGAGAGAGAGACTGTAAGAGAGAGTGTATGCTGGTTTTGTAATACTATAGCAGCCATAAAGTACAAATAGCAGCTCTGAAGGCAGTGAGTAATCAGGAAACATTCCTGAAAATGGTTTGAAATGTGAAGGAGCCGATTCCAGTTCCTCAGTGTTGAATCCGGCTCCACCGATTCCTCCAACTTCCAACCCTACTCATAACTGGGAAAAATACAGTATACTTTTGTTAATGTACAAAAGTACCTGCATACCCCTCCCCTCTTCTCCCTGTAGTCTGATACCTGTTCTACAGGGTGCAACATGAACACAGCTCACAGTTCCCAGGAGGATGAGTGATTTCTCCCATGAAAGGGTTTTCAACCAATGTTGACATTATAAATAGAAGATGAAGGGACGGTGCAGTGTGTATAGTTCTATCCGGAGCTCAGCTTAAAATGGAGTTCGTCCTCTTTTTTTTCCCAGCACAAGGCTTGATGTGAGAGAGGTCCATATTTCACGATAAGTGAATTTACTGCTTACATCACACGCCAGTAGCTGACCGGATAGCGCCGCCGCCGCCGACTGCATAATTTCAGCGGCGGGGTCCGATTCTCTGGCCGCAAGGGGCCTGTGGTGTGTCGTCTCCCTCCTCCGTGCTCTCAATCTTCCTGTCTCTTCTGTCTAAATAAAGTAATCTGTAATATGGTGATTATCGCTGGCCTCTGTCTCCAACATTCCTGAGTCAGCCCTAATCTGAGCTATGAAATGGCTATTTATAGCCACGCAAAAACCCTGAAATGATAACTCCCTCGGATTCACACGGCAGAAAATGAAGTTTGTCAGCGCACTGGGCAATTAGATTTGAAACTCCTCGATAAGGCTTTGCTCGGATGCTTTAGGGCGGATGCATTTTGGTTGTTGTGGGGCGGCGGTGGTGGTGGGTGGGTGTGGGTGTTGGGGGGGGGGGGGGGGGCAGTTTTGTGAGTTTACGATAGGACCCGTGGGCAGTGCTGTAAACCCTGCTGCTGTCGTTCTGGAGCAGTTTAAGGAGTATAATGACATTGTTTCAGACATTTTATGTGCGTTTGCGGAAAACGAGGGTTGCTGTGTCTACGTGTGCATGCGTGTGTGTGTGTGTGTGTGTGTGTGTGTGTGTGTGTGTGTGTGTGTGTGTGTGTGTGTGTGTTGTAGGGCAGATAGGAATGCGCTAAACAGCGAATCCCAAATGAAACCTGTCACATTCAAGGAGTGCTGGTGGTCATATATAGGCAGTAATTTTAAGCGTTGTGACGCATGAGTCGACAAAGATCTGCACGGACACGCCAGGGCCACCGTCATGACCTCCGTGTGACGCCGCCGTTACACCCCCCCCCCCTTCCTCCCGCCATGCCGTGCCTCGTCAGACCCAGCTGGCTGCTAGGAGACGACATGCCTTGCTCATCTTTTTCTCGAACCTCATAAACTGTAGATGAAGGAGTAAAAAAATGAGCCCTGTGGGCAGGGCTGGTGCGTGTCTGACTGACTGACTGACTGACTGACTGACTGACTGACTGCGTTGTATATAGAGGGAACGGGCTTGAACGCCGTTCAGCGCGTTTGAAACCCCAGGCTTTGTTTAGCACTCCCGCTAGTCTGCTGCTCTGCTCTGGAATCCAGGTGAGGGGAATACACAAAACAAGTAAGGGCAGAGACGCGGGGGGTGTGGGGGAGGAGGAGGAGGAAGAGGGTGGTCTTGGCTGGTTCGACAACAAGCCTAGCTGAACCGTAGCCGGAGGGAAGGTAATGCAATTCAAACTTGCCACTCCCCTGCCCGTTTTTTCTTTTTTTTTTTTTATAAAGCCAGGGTTTATTGGAAGCATTTGACCAAAGGTAGCTGCATCTCCATCTTTTTATGCCTTTTGAAGTTGTTGTTTTTTCCCCCACTTTTCCAGTTGGAGGAGGCCGTGTATATACAGTACTTTATGGCTGCTTCTTATTAACCACATGAACCCTATTAGTAGGTGAACATTAGGCGAAGTAGACCACTGGGGCACGCCTGTCAACAAAATCATATTTTGGTAGTTAAATTGTTGGCAAAAGATATCACATACACAGTAGTAGAAATAAAAGTAGAATTGTCAGCCACCTGACGTTTCATTTCTTTCTTTGTTTATCCTCAACCTGCTTGTGAAAAATGGAAACTTCACCTAAGTGCAGTGATTAAACTGGGTGTATTTAGAGGTCCTGTGTGTAGGAGGGCCATGAGAGTGTGTGGCTTCTAGGCAGGGATTTTCCGGACCCCAAAAGCTTCTAAAATAGGGAAAGTCCACCCCTAAAATGGTTGTTCATATTTGTGCCGCCTCTCCTGGGAGACAAACTACTCTCACAGCAGTGAATTCATGCCATTAATGGTGACCCAGTGACCCACGAGCTGGACATTTTGCCCACTGGAGCTCGCAATTCTAAATTACATTACGTGCGTAGCGTTGGCATACGTCAATATGCTACACACAACAGTCGGGGGGCAATTTTACAGTGTGTTGTTGAAAGGCTGAGCCACGGAGGCGACCGGTCCGCTTCACTACAGGCTGTTGGAAGGGATAATGACCAAAAACAATGTGGCGCACCACATCACCCGGGTTAATCAGTCCTAGACTTTTTCCCAGGCCACGGGGGGAATATTTAATTTAAGACCTTCTCACAATGATATATTCAACACAAAATTGCGATTCCCGGCATTTGAGTGAAAGTGACGCGGCGCAAAATAGATAACAAAACCTTTAACCGCCGAAAAAAAGCAAAACACATTGATGCACACAGTAGGTTACAACCCTTCTTTGTTTGACACAACTACCAAATCCTCTCGCAAATTGGATACCTTTGAAGTGCCATGAAGAATGAACTTTCTTTTTTTGCATTTGAAAATAATACTAGCATAACGTAATATATTATACACTGCCTCCTGGTATACTGTACAGTATTGCGCAGTCTGTTAATGTGATACCTAATCACACGTGTTAAGATTTATCGCTGTTGTTCAGTCCATACTAAACTGGTCCCCCCACAGGAGAGGATCGGGATTGATACAGATGGTATTTCTGACAGATAGTGGCATCATCATTGATGTACATATGGCATCGCTATTGGCTTTTTTTTCTAATGACAAATTATCTGTTAAGTGCCAGTAATCCAATCCATCAGTGCCCATTGACCCTAGCAGCTTGGCTAAGGGCCACCGACGGTGTAGATTTACACCGGGGTGAGGGACCATGCAGATGGCACAAGTCTTTACTCTGTAAGTGCTGACATCCTATACGTTGGTGAGTCGGACCGGAGTCCCTTGAGGTCGAACCCGGCACCTCTCACGAGGGAAGAAATCAAACACCCCTAGTGCTTTAAAAGAAAAAGGAAACAAAGATAAGAATAAGTACTAGAGATTAGAGATTCAGAATGCTTTGGTGTTTTTTTCTCTGCTGGTTGAATTGACACGAAACCTGCAAATATTTGTGAAGTTGTTGTGATAGATTGTTTTGCCCCCCGAAAGCTGGTTATATGACCTTGCGTTGAGATTTATTCATCTCGCCTGTTTTCATTGTCTGCCAAGAGGGCTGCTGTTTTATTTATTTATTTATGTTTTTTATACCTCGCATCGATATGCCTCGCCATGTCTTTAGAAACGGTAATGCATGTGAATGAATGAAAAGCCTATTCTGTGTTTGTATGTGGAATTCCAAATGGAGGATTTACTGTGGATAGGCGGTAGGGGGGGACTAGGGGGACCAGCGGCGGATGTAACATTTCCCAATTGAGGGGCCAGGAGAAAATGGTATGGGTGCGGCTTCATCGCCGATCGATGAAGTCGCACCCATACCATTTTTGGTTACAGGACTTTTATTAGTCAAGTAAAGCATCAATAATAACATCAGTTGTTGTTGAAGCTGCAACAGACATGCAGTTGTTACAGACATGCAGCATAAATAAAGCTAAAGGTCCAACTCAGAGAGTTTTCTGTTTTCAATGATGAAATGCTGTTGGTTTAGTGGTGCCACAACTGTAGTTAGTTAGAAGTAGTAATAGTGTTTCACATCATTTTAAATACAGTATAAGCACTTTAATTTGAAATATCTTGGGTTGTTTGGCATGCCATCGTGTTTGGTGGGGCAGTCAGGGCACCAAACCCCCCCCTCTCCTTATACCCATGCTTAGATCCGCCCCTGGTATGCCGTTCAATTCTGCTATGGAAATGTCAGGGGTTTAGGTGTGATAACATCACGCCACGTGAAATCGCGTTGATGCGAGAGAGAGAGACAACGCCCAGGCCAGGGTCTGATCCACGGACTGTGCTGGAGGAGATAATTGCCATCTGCTCAATCACGTCGCCTGGCCCTGCATGGCACGTTGGCTTGATTTCAATTACATCTTCTGAAATGAAATTACAGCATTTTTACTTTTTGGCACGGAACCTCGCGGGCATCGTGTCCACCAGGTGAGGCCCATTACGAGTGTCTGCTAAAAGGTCACCACCAGTCAGCAGCATCCTGATCCAAGCCGCTCTAATTCCCTTTACAAGTGACGCAGGGACTTGAGGGTTTGACACGTCGGGAAGTGGAAGTCATGACAAAACATAGAGGATTGCAGTTTGACGATTGATTGATGGGGTGGAGAGGAGGCATTGGTTGAAAATGGTGTGGTTCCAGACTACACAAGTGCAAGTTTTTTATGGATAAGGATTTTCAAATAAAATGACAAAGGAATTGACTATATTGTTATTATGACTCCTCAGTTAAATGGAGAGTTGGCAACCAAATAGATGTACTATAGATGTTTAATTCTTGAGAGCGAAAAATCAGCGTTAAACGTTTTAATTCTGAAGTATACCCAATTGTAGAAGAGTTGTTATTTTGATCAATGTTTTTCTGTTCTCTCTCCTAAATACGGCATGACATTGTGGGCGTTTTGGGTCTGAGAGACTGAATCTCATCAAATGGTGGTGCTCAAATTCTGAATAAATAGTGCGTCCATGGTGAGAAAAACTGCATTAAACCGTTAGAAAAACATTCAAATCTATTGACATGTTGATAAATGCATATGGCTTGTCTAAAGTCATCGAAAGGGGTTCATCTTAAAGGGGAATTCTACCCATTTTCAATGAGTCCATTTGGTTCCATGTTTACACTCGTGAGGTCCTGAAAGAAAAATCATTAACATGGTGAAACACAACATGATGTCATCACGTTGTGTTTCACCATGTTAATGGGGGGAACTTTTTATAATGTCCACACAACATCTCTGAGGTATATCAATGACATAGTAAAATGTTAAAAATGGATGGAATCCCCCTTTAACTTATAACTTATAAGAGCAATGCAGTATGGCGCACTCCCTCCCTGTGGCAGTCCTCCATACAAGTTATTATTTCTGTTCTTTGCTACTGCCCAGAACATACAAGCCCCAGTGTTAGAGATTCACATAGATTTGGGCCTTTTATCCGTCTCCTTGAAGCTCCAATGTTCCTGCCTCGTTTGAGAAGTCTCAGAGGTTTCTTTCTTTTTCTCTCTTTTTTTTTTTTTACAACAGCCACTGTTTTTGTTCTCTCCCCACTGCCTTTATTTCACAGATTGAACCACACTGTGGAAGAAAACATGGGCTTACCATGGAAGCTTCCACATTCCACCGTTAGTCTTCTTATATCTCTGAAAGCCCTTGACTCCTTTCAACTAAAATTACATGGCCAACATAACAGGAGATATGTTTTTAGTGCCCGTATGGTACAGTCGGGCGCATATGCTTTGCGCTTTTTCCCTTTCTAGACATGACATGAGCGGATAAAGTGGGGGAATCAAACGCTCAACCTTGGAAGTTTTAACGCAGTGCTTTACCCCCAGTTATACCATACAGGAAGATTTACTGCGCTCTCATAAATCAAATTGGCTTTTGTGGTCCAAGCTGTTGCCTGTGCTGCTAACAATGTTGTGTTTCCTCCTTGACAGAGTGTTTAATTAGCTCTGCATTTAATCACATTTATTCTGACTGGTATATATCAATGTGTTCTGGCTGATTGTTTCCAGGCTTAATAGATTAAAGGCTTACAAGTCTTATTAAAAATTAACCTCAGGAGCCCTATAGTATCTGTTGTGGGCGCGCGCAGGGACGCGTCAGGGAATGAGCACATCTATAAAGCTGTGGACCGGTATTTTTTTTTTTTTTTTTTTTTTTTTACAAAAAGTGGGTAGTACCTGGATCATTTAGGTGTACAATTGGAACTGAATGGATCCTAATGGGTCCACGCCACTGTTGTAGACAATGTGACGCGATCTGCGGTCATGTAGATTGGGTGCTTGTGGACATAAAGATAAAGTGTATATAGGTTTAGAGAGGGGTTAAGAGCTAATGGGCTCTGGTGCTGTTTCTGTCTCTCACTCTTGTCTCTTCCTGTCGAGACGCTTTACTGTTTCTCTTTCTTATTGATTTCCTTTTTCTGCCCAGGTACAAACAAACATATAAATCAGGCCAGCGAAAGGCATATACTAGCAACTCCAGCATAATGCGAAGCAACAGCTTAAAGCAGATGTAGGCTTTATTTAGTTGGTTAGTCTGTGCATTCTGTGATGCCATGAGACAAAACAGGACAAGCGAGTGATATCCTGGATGCTATGTGTCCCCACATACACCTTGTCACGCACGCACACATGCACATGCACACATGCGCGCGCGCACACACACACACACACACACACGCACACACACACACACACACACACACACACACACACACACACACACACACACACACACACACACACACACACACACACACACAGTCAACTCAAGGGGATTTGTAGCATTGGAACATTCTTTGTAATCACTACTGTCCCAAAAATAATGACTTCTAATTGGGTGTAGTTTAATCTTATTTTTGCTTAATGAGTAATACATGCTCAAATTAAGGGCTGTGGTGTCGGTTGTGGGTGTGGGTTACTAATCTCGTATCGCTGTAACCGCACAGATCATGATTATTATTGCCTAATTTAACATAAAAAATCGTTTAAATACTTTTGCTTCAATCATCCTATTAGGAACATTTAATGACTTTTCCAACTCACAAAGATAGGAATACAATGAAACTATGTGGCTACGAGAAGCGTGCTCCTGCCGCCATAATTTAGCAGAATGCGCTCTATGAAATATATATGAAATGAGCTGCAAGCACTTAAGCACTAAGCAGAATTATTTCCAGCTGTGGCCCGAGGTATTGATTTTAGCCTGTTAAAGGGTCTGTGAGTGGTGTTGTTGACAAGTGCAGTCGATTGGCTATTCCCATGTCCACTGTCGCCATCCTTCCCCAGAGAAGGTTGACCTGAGTGTCACCTATACTTCCCCTGCTGTTACCCGGCCGCTGACCTGCGTCACCCCCATTCAAACTGGTTCGGCTTGTTCCACTTGTTCGTGGCCTCGTGTTTCCAGAGTGATGCCTCTCGCAATGTTTAAATCCTTCCGTCAGACAGTCCCGAGAACGGATGCCCTGGCCATAAGTAAAAATAAAAAGCGAAGCGGACACGTGAAGCCTTCTCCCCATTTCAGTTTAGTCTGTACAGTTGCACACGTTTGTCCTAATATAAATAGAAATCATCATATGTATGTACTGCAAATAATTAAAACATTTTTTTTTTTCTGAACGGAAATGTCAAGCAGATTACTGTGATTTCAGAGTATTCGGAGATGATGGAATAGTTGCCTGCCTATGCAAAGTTTTACGATCCTACCATAATTAGCTTTTATTAGCCACCTCAGACTTTCTCAACCTGTTGGGCCAGCTGCCAGGACACCCAGGAAGGTCTCCACTCTTATTTGGGAGGGTTGAGGGGGGGTCCCCTATAAATAACAGTGATCTGACAATTTAAGGAAAAGACCAATATTGCATCAACGAACTCTACTGGTCAAATCGTAAATCATAAAAAAAACTTGTCAAACATTGGCCAACTTTTAAAATAATACGAGAAAGAGCCATAAAATGTGAAGATAGACCATCTATAAACTCATGCTCGTCGCCATTTGGGGTCCCCACTTCAAATAGGATGTGGGGGAGGGGGCAGGTTGATAGTAATAAGGATCCAGATGTGCACCATGCCTGTCAGGCATGGTGCATGGTGCACATATGAGGCGACGCGTGGGCTAACTGTAAGCACACTCCCCTCATCTCTATGCGCTGATGACATACACGTATAGTAAACGACAGGCAGCGGGAGGATCGCGGATGCTCCTCTAAATACAGCATCCCTTCTGAGGGGCCGCTTGCTTGCGCAGCCTGCCTTTGATCACTGCCATGGCAGGGGACTCTTTGATGACTCACAGAGATGCATCTCTCTATCTCTCTGTCTCTTACACAAGCCCACACAAACACACATTGACGCTTGATGTGCGTGCGTGTGTGTGTGTGTGTGTGTGTGTGTGTGTGTTTTTTCACTTATTTTATGTTTTTCCTTTTGTTTTCATCTTAGGATGTGTGAATATGTAAGTAAGTAAGCAAAGATATGATTATGCTTGTGGACACCTAAACTGGATGTTTAGCATAAAACTGGATATTTAACATAATAGACTTCACAATACTAGTATAGGATGCTGTACTATGTATAGTATAGTATAGTATAGTATAGTATAGTATAGTATAGTATAGTATAGCATAGCATAGCATAGCATAGCATAGCATAGTATAGTATAGTATAGTTAGTATAGTATAGTATATACAGTACTTAGTATACTATATACTGTATAGTATACATATACTGTAGTATACATATAGTATAGTACAGTATAGCATTAGCACAGTATAACACAGCACAGCACAGCACTACACTACACTACACTACACTACACTACACTACACTACACTACACTACACTACACTACACTACACTACACTATACTATACTATAGATTATTCTGCATTAGGCCCGTGATACTGACATATTGTCACATTTACTTTGACTGTACATATAAAAGGCAGAGTATGAACTTCCATGCACTCAAGTTGAAAACGCGGCTATAGCTCGCTTAATCGTGACACTAATCATATCTGATGTGCCGCTGTGTTATTGGAAATCCATAAGTAGAGCCATTAGTGCTGACTGCTCAACTCCTGTAAGGCTGCATGTATAAACACCTCAATGGAACGGCTTTTGCTAGAATTGCACTTGTTCCTAGGCAGCTGTAATTTTTGCGCCAGCTAGCTATCTCCAAACACAACGTCAACTTCAAATATTGTGTCTGCTCTGCAAACAGCAAACTAGTGTCCACACAGACACACGCAAACACACACACGCTAGGGTTTTAAGCGTTCACTTAATGTTTGGACGGGGGTGTGATGTTATGCTAATGAGTGCATGTTAATCAAGGTTGCGCGTGAACAAGCAAAAAAAAATAGCCGGTCGGCAGCAGCCAGACACATTTCCTCATTAGTCTCTGTGGTGAACAGATGCAGAAAGATTTATTTTTGCATGAATATAACGGACAACAGATGAACCGATTAATGAACAACTTACAGTGCAAGGCACAGTCTGCGTAATCTGTGTCATAGTGTTCATGTCACGCTTCGATTGGGAGCCGCTTTTGCCATTGCATAAACGCAAAGGAAACCTAAACAACCCAACCAAAAACATTCCCCAATCTAGTGGGAAATTCAAAATTCACTGGTCACCATCCATCACCAACAGAGCGGGGATTTTTGTGGTGGAGAAATAAGCGTCTAAGCATGCTGACGGACCGACCGTCTGACACCCGCTACCAGAGAGAGTGGTCCGTCAGAATGCTCTGAGGATTGTATGATTGGACGCTTCTCAACAGAACAGAATGCTTTTCCGTGCATGATGTTTTACGTCGGTTGAACACGAGGCCGGTGCGACCAGGCGAGTCTTGAAGCGAGCGCCTGCCACGCGCCGAGCAGCCCCGATGGCCCTGTGAGTGATCAAGCTGCGCCGTCCGACTTGGCAGTACGCGGTGGTTGGCGTTGGAATCCTTTAGGAATTTAAGATTCCGGTTCCTAATAGCAATTTCCTCTTAACGGTCTGATTCCTTAATGGCTTCTTTTAACGGTCCAGAGACTATTCCAAATGTGATGGAACTGATTCTCGTTCCTCAATTCCATTTTTCATTATGATAAGACTGCAGTGTCTTAGCTGAAATATTTGACGTTTACTCTAGCAAAACTAAACTCTTTCTTTGGGAAATAATGAACATCTTACACATTCATTGATCTTCCAAGAATCCAATCAGACACATACGTGCAAACACACACATGCAAACACCTACACACACCTACACACACACACACACACACACACACACACACACACACACACACACACACACACACACACACACACACACACACTGGTGAAGTCTACTTTGACGGATTCTGTGTGATTTTTGCCATCCCTTTTCCACATGTACATTTTACATTTTGATTGATTTGCTGTTGGCCCACATTAGGGTGAATGATCAAAATTCAATGTTTTCATTCCAGGTTAAAGCTGCAGATTCCTTCCCAGGTTCTCGCCCATCGGAAACAAAACACATAGTCAATAGCCATCGCTATGATAAATGAACCATAAAAAGTGAACACAACACGTAGTGCACTTGCTGCCGTAGCAGGAGTTATGCATTGCCCTTGGGGAGCTGCTGGTTGTTTTGGATGGGGGTTATGGGTTCAGCAGCATGTCCACGGCTCTGGGGAGAAAGCTGTTTCTCAGCCTGCCGGTTGGCGCGCGTATCAGTCGAGAGCCTGCCGGAGGGTAGAGTGATGAACGGGGAGGCGGAGGACTGTGTGGGGTGGTGGTGGGGGGGGGGGGGATCGACAGTCTCTCATGATGTTAGAGGCCCATTTGTGGGGTGGTTGTCTCTCTCCGCTTTGGGAATGGGGGAGCCGACGATACTCTCCAGTCGTTCTGACTATAGTGCTGCTGTGGTGCGACTGGTTGTGTCAGCCTGCACCACGGCATGTCAGGATGCTCTCAATAGTGGTAGAACTTAAGATCAGCAAAAAAAAAATCATCTTGCATTGCCTATTTATTTCTGCATCCATGGAACAAGATACAGAAATACAGCTACTCAAAACGTTGAATTTATGGACATCATCCAGTCTTAATTAATGAACACGCTGACTGCCACTGGCGTGCACCGGGCCATTGCAAATAATAGCCTGGGGCGGATCCAAATGATTAAACAAGGCTATTATTTGGTGGTATAATGCACAAAATGGTGTCTGTCAGACCCATGGGGCCTGAAAGGAATCGGGGCAGCTAATTGAGGCATGGCTACTAATAGAGAAAAAGTAAATAGTTATTCCATCACACTAAGATAGAGTATGAAGCTTTTTTCACATTGGTGTTACACTAGAACATTCAGGAGGCCACCAGGAGACCACGATAACCTGACTAGGCCTGGTGGAGACCTGGGTCCAGAACAGCACCTTTTGGTACAGGTCTTTCGGTGCAGTACAGTTTGCACTGTACCTGTGTGACCTGTACAAAAATATTAGAAAGGGAAAAAGGATATCGACCTCATTGGTGAAAACGTTTTCATTGCGGGACAGAGGCATACAAGTGTCAATTATCTGTCTCCCAAACATTTTTGTGCATTGAGCAAAGGTAATTGCGCATGGCGAAAAGTCGATAAGGCCCCTCACACTCCACATCCTCCTGCGCGGCAACCTCCCCTTTAGACTAATGATTTTAGGAATTGAACGGGGCCCCTGAGGTGAGGTGAGGACAGCTGAGGAATAGAGAAGTGTTTGGGTGACAAAAGGGAAATGTAGAAAACTCTTGTTGTCTCCGTATACCGTAGCCTGTCGTGTTCCTCTCAGTGGAGTCAATAATGTGGAATATATGGGATCAGGACCACTTCCTGGCGCCCCCTCCAACGGCTTTTTTTCCCTCTCTACCCGAGGCAGCGAGGCTTACAAACAAGCCTCGCTGACAGATGTCTGGGATTGTATAGCACACCAATCTCACTGAGACAAATACCTCCTGGTGTTTGCACTCACTGTGCAGACATACTTGGCATAAGAAAACATTTTTTTGACGTTCATTATCACCGGAGGACCGTGTACAGTGCTAGGAGGTAGAATTTACAGAATGAGACGGCTCATTAACGAGGCAACAGCGGAGATTGCGTTCACCATCTCTTAAAACTACTTTGTGTATATTTTCAACTTTCCGAAAGTGACATGTAGCGAGATGTAATGTAAAAACGCTGCTCTGAAACGTCCTTCCCTTCCGCTTAGCTTCACCAGCTGGTCAATATGCATAAATTCGACACTACTGACAAGTTTCTCTGTTTATTTTCTCAACATTTTTCTCTCTCTCTCCCCCGGTACTGTGTGTTTGCAGCTTTTAGTCACCAAGAACTGATAAGAGGTTGACATAACCTGTCTTTGTGAACAATGCTTTGCTATACCAGAGAGCCCACTGGCTTGAAATAGAAGCCTCTTTTGTTAGTCACGCACCATAGATACTCAATGAGTTGTGTGTTGAAACCGGAGACATTGGCGCGACATGGCCACATAGACAAACATACCTCTCTGTGTAGTCTATCCTTCTTTTCACTTTTGCCATCTCTGAATTCGATAACAGTAATCTCTCTTTTGGACAATGGCAATACACAGTGCGTCAGGCGAGGAATACCTCTTGGAGTGTGACCTACTTTTTGCAATATCAACTCAACTCCATCCTATACAAAGAGTGAAATATTTGCAAACGTTCTCAATTCTTTTTTTGGGGGGGAATGTTTGAAAATGTTCTACTTCCACGGCTTGGCAAATAGGAGTGCCAGCCAGCGTGAAAGTAGGTAGAAGAATGTCTATAATGTCTGCAAAATTATGCGGTTGGGGGAGGGGACACACCTGTGGGGTGTAAGACTGCATTATCCCGGGCTCAGTATTATACTTGAGCCTTGTTGTTTCCAAAGTACCTGCTGGTGATGCTGGCTTCCTCCACTATACCAGTGTGTGCTAATGGCGCCTGAAATGCTTTAAGCAGGGGTCCTGACACCTCTTGCTTTTGTTGTGGGGAGGAACCTGAGCCGTGTTTGCACATCTCCTTTCCTACCACGCTTCCTCCTCACTGGCCCACCTCCCCTTATCCATCCACCCCCCCTTCATAACCTGTTGCTATGACACTCTACACCTGCGTAGGTGCAGAGTAAACACCTCCGCTCCGGCCTTGTTTACACAAGCCCTGAGATATGATAAAAAAAAAACCTGTGTGTGTGTGTGTGTGTGTGTGTGTGTGTGTGTGTGTGTGTGTGTGTGTGTGTGTGTGTGTGTGTGTGTGTGTGTGTGTGTGTGTGCTTGTGTGTGAGGACAGAAACACCTGACCATTCTGAAATGTCCTTGGGATAACTTTAGCACACCCTATCTCTCCTCTGTGTCTCGAATTCGGCTCCACAGTGGCTCCCCAACGCATACGTCAGTCTCTCTGTGTGCTCTGAGTTTTGAGACACGCGGCAGCTACTTTTGGCAGAAGGGAAAAGAAGAAGAAGGAGAAGAAAAAAAAAAAACAATCTAATGAAATTCACACGGTTTGTTTATTTCCTCCCTCGGTAGCAACGGTTCGTTAGCCCCTGTGCATAGTTCCCTCTTGCCTTGTGCCTTGCATTACCCCAAATCACATGCAGCTATTTTTTCATTGTGCCGTCGCTAATGTGGCACAAAGTACTTGGTGCTGGGGAAGAAAATAAAAAATAAATGTCTTTTGAAAGATGTTTTGTGCCCAAATGTTGACTTTTGTCGGTAGCACAAACTATTACTTATTATTACTACCAGAAACATAAGAGTAAACGTCCTAACATCAAGTTTTAATTGACATGATCAAATGGCCTTCTAAAATCAATGTTATGGCGTGGAAGCTCATTAGGAGAAGATACAATATTGACATCAGAGTATGTGCCATTACTTATGGCTGTTTTAATTGCAAAAACAAATATGATACAGAGCAGGAATGATCTCACAAACATACTTGTGATAGAACATATTGCAAGGTTAGTGACTTCACTTTAGTGGCTTCATGTACCATTCTTTGTTTGGCTTATTAGAATCCTATTGAAATGTGTAAATTTTAACCTATACGATCACATGTAGGCTTTGTGTGGGGTTTAATTCAAATCTATACCCTATACCAATGAGTTTCTTTTGGTTGTGACTGTAGCTAAATCAATGCTTGGGATTTCGGGGGGCTTTATACAAAATTATATCTCTGCAGACGTTGCTTTCAGTCTATGTCTGACCTTCATCTGAAACATACCCTGAAAAAATAAGGCTTTGAAACTTTCATGTGCAGTAAATATATGCTCTCTTATTACTGCATACCGCCTCTGTCTGAACCCGCTCTCTGTTGCTTGAAACCCAAAGGAATTCATAAATAAATAATGCTTTACGACAATAGGGACTAAGGGAGTTTAAAACCTTTTCTGAGCGTGCAATTCAAAAGTGCAAAGTGCAAACCCTGCAAAATCTATGGATGCACGTTCTTTTCACCATGAAAGAAATAAATACTAAAAGCTCACTGACTTGATTCTGGAGTTGAGTGTATTTAATAATGTATTTAAACCTCCCTTCCCAACCATGGCATTGACATAATTATTAAAATAACCATAATGCTAATGAATAAGTACTATAAATACAGTACTAACCTAATATATGTTTTTTGAGTTCAGTTTATACCTGTTCTGGGCATTTGCAGTGGCACTGATGTTAAAAATAAAACACAACATTGGTTGCGTAACAAGGAAAAGCATCAGACTTCAAGATGGTACTTCCTTGTCTACAGTGTGTACGCGTACTGCACATTAGACTAGAAGAAACATTGTTTGTTCATCTTCCTTCAGACAATGCAGCCGGAACGGCAATATTGATAATATTAACATTACACCTCAAGTAAAAACTGGTGTGAACTGAGTGGTGCTGTGAGCGTGTACTCAGTATTTTTTGAATGTTTACACTACTCAAGAGAGAGTGTGCAAGAAGAAAAAAGAGAACATCATCGTACACACATGACCTTGGTGTATATAACGGCATCTTTTCAGTCGCTGGCACATTGCTTTATGTAAACAGCAACAACAACCATAGGCAATGTTAGGCTCTCCAACAGGGGAGAGCCTACGGGTCCATTTGGTTTCATTTTACAATCTGAATTATATTTAAATTACGTAATTTTCAACCCAGAGGAAAAAACTGCTTCTCAGTTTAAGCTCAGAAGCGTCTCTTGAGACACCCACGTTTATTTCTCATTTTAAGATCATCTATACCTCTTTATGGCTCTAAGATGAATACTAGGATCCATACAAGTCTCTTCATTGGCTGCTACAGATGTATTTATGAGATACATGAGGCAAAGCTGAATCTCTCCATTGGCTGTTGCAGCCAACGCTATATGCGTATACAACGTATATAGCAAGATTTCAGCTTTGTCTCTATAGCCATGAAGAGCCATAAAGAGGCATAGGTGATCTTTAGGTGACCTTAAAATGAGAAATAAACATGGGTGTCTCACGAGACGCTTCTGAGCTTAAACTGAGAAGCATGTTTTACCTCTGGGAAGAATATACACAATTAGAAGATCTAGATGAATTGTTATTTTGACCAACATTTGCCAGTTTATCGCTCCTAAATTGTGGACACAAACTTGAAAATGCTTTTCTGCCCCCCCTGGCACCCTCCTAAAATCCCCAATGACCAACAACATGCACCGTGCAGCAGCAACCCCCAGAAGCCACTTCAGACGGCGGGTCTGTCACTTTTCCGCAATCTCTTTTTGGCCTCACCACTTTGGAATGAGCAGAATTTGAACCGCTGCCTGTTCTGCCTGTTTAGCTGAAAGCTCAAAGAGAAAGAGTTGGAGCGTGAAGACCAGCAACTCACCGCCCCTTCACTCTGCCCTGACCTCCCTCCATCCATCTTCTCCCCCGTCCGCAGTCCTCCCCCCCAAACTCCCAACCCCCAGCATTGCGCGTGAGATTACTTTGCCGCCATAGCAACCTCCCTCCATCCTTCCCACTACTTAAGTGTGCGCCATTGATATAGTGAACGGGGGTTGGGAGGTGGAGGGAAAGTAGTGTTGACTTTGCATTTGTGAATGGAACCACCACCGCTTTAAACTGTGACACTGCACTGTGTGGCGTTTGTGGTTTGTGGTCTGTGGCTGAGTTACATCCGTTTATACCTGAATGCTGTGGATGCGTCACTGTTCTCCTCAGTGTTAAAGGGACATTTTACCATTTTTCAATGAAATATATGTTAATGACGTTTAGAAGACTTGGAACACTTTCCTGGGGTCTTTATGTGTGTAATGTGTGACTTTAGATATTAGATATTTTAAATTTTAAAAGTGAGCCCAGTGTCTCTGATGTCGTCAACACTCACTCCTGGACTACAATTCCCTTAATGCTCTGTCTTACTGAGACAACATGTATTGTCGATGACATCAGAGATGCTGAACTTACTGCTAAAATCTAAAATATCTAAAACCACTTATTACACACATAAATGCCCCCAAAACTTCTAAATGTCAGTAGCATATATTCTTTGGAAAAAGTGAAATGATAGTGTACAACTGCAACCAATTGGTCCCATTTGTACACTGAGTGTCTGTGTGACTGATGGACCTGTAAAGGTACGGCAGCTTTGCAGAGAATAGTCCAAAATCTTTGTGTTTGCTATTCGTCGCACACAACAGAGTATATGGGGCTTAATTGGTTAAGGCGCCGGCCTTTTGTCGCCTTGTGCAAAAAAAAAAAAAAAAAACACCTTCAGCTGTAAAACGCGATACATCACAGCCCCTGTGTGTTATTAAATCCTAAAGAGAAGAGTGTTGCCTCTGCCTCAGCCACTTACACAGCTCCAGAATGTCCTTATCTGCATTTCAATCGCCGACTATCTGGTCACAAACTACCTCCCTCTGACAACCGTAATCTTCTGCTCATTTGCAGGTAAAACGCTGACTGTAGAGACGAAGGCTGATGTCACGGTGTACCCAATAAGAAGTTAAAGAACTCGGGTCTTAAAAAATAACACTCTTTTTTCTTCTTGTTTCACAGTGCGGAGCCTGGAAACCGTTATCGGCCTGTACGGAGAGACCATTGTAGTGCCGTGCCTCATGACACAGCACCCGGGGGATGAAACAGCACCCGGGGACAAACTGATGTTCACCAAATGGAAATATGTGAGTGTCCATTAGTCTGCTTCACTGTCAACTGTACTGTAAAGAGAGATATTTCATTGGGAATATACTGTATGAGAGGATGTTCAAGTTACAAGATTTACATGTTTTTTATAATTTGGGTCAAACAAGACCATTTCAGGGTCCTTCTCTACACCAGTGGTTTTCAACCAGTGGTCCTTGAGAGGGTTCCAGGTGGTCCCCAGGCTAAATGATTGACAGTTGGTTAACCAGATGTAACCAGATGGACCCTTGCGGGTCCAATATTCTATAGTTTAAATGAAGTCTACACAACTGGAGAATGTAGAAGATTAATGGTCATTTTCATCTATGTGTTTGACTGTTTTGTTTACTATATCCAGCAGCCTGGTATAGACCTGCGCAGTGACGTCACCGCCCCGGTTCCGGAAGTGTTTTCCCCATTCAATTTTTTCGACACACACAATATCATCATATTATATCTAATTAGCAAGAAGTAGAAAACAACACTTCGTCCCAAAAGATTGTGTTTGTCACCATGATTTGTCACGACCCGAGTTGGCTTTGTCCGTGTTGTCATTGGGCCCGATTTTGGTTACATTAGCCCTTATGCGCAATTAACGCACTTAGCATTGGGGAAGAGGCGTTCCCACACTAAAGTTGATAATTTCGTGACCATCCTATGTCCCTTAAAAACCTCCTATACCCGTTAAATTATGCATAGGTGTGGTTTGGGCGTTTTTAGCTTTCATCCAATCCGTGTTGGTCTTGCCATTCCCTTTAATTCATCCCTTATCTATTTCCCTTATCCCTACTGCTATGTCTGACCCTCCTAAGCACGCAGCCTGGCTGCGGGCTTAGGACAGACACATACATGAGTAGCCTATTCTCAAAGATTATGCTCTCATTTTCAAACAATTATAGCTCGGTCAATTCTCAATCATTTCTTACCATTCAACATGTTATGTTGAAAAAACATGTTCCATGTTTTTTTGCTG
This sequence comes from Benthosema pterotum, assembly GCA_039105355.1. NCBI lineage: Eukaryota > Metazoa > Chordata > Actinopteri > Myctophiformes > Myctophidae > Benthosema > Benthosema pterotum. Next base: position 15,508,974 of record CM076975.1, on the reverse strand, counting down.
TATGTGGCGTGCATTTATCCCAAGTCTGCGAAATGTTATAAAGTAAATTGCAAAAAAGTCGGCAATTCGCAGCAAAAAACGTTTTTTTTTTTATCATTGATTTCTCGGTCAATTCTGGACCATTTTTTACATTTCAAAGTGCAGCGTGACGGGAAAAAAATCCTCTCTCAGATGCTGTATAGTATATGTGGGTAGGTCTTCTCTACGATGCGGGATCTAGCAAAATGTAAGTGTCGGGATTTTGGTGGAAACGGTCCACCAAATCCCCGACACTTACATTTTGCTCGATGCGGGATCGTAGAGAAGACCACATATATTCTATACAGCATCTGAGAGAGGAGGTTTTTCCCGTCACGCTGCACTTTGAAATGTAAAAAATGGTCCAGAATTGACCGAGAAATGAATGATCAAAAAAACGACTTTTTGCCGCGAATTCCAGAGTTTTTTGCAATTTACAGCATTGCGTCACAAGTTAATTAATGTATTTAATTATATTATATACTGTACATTGCCTAAACACAAGGAAGTGACCGACAGCAGGCAATCTGCAGCTGTTTATAGCACAATCCATAAATAAGGAGATGAATTGAACTGGCACCTTTCCACGTGGAGTCGTGGACATCTCCAAAGGCGCACAGACACTGTGCGCACGTGGCTCTGCCTTCTCGGATCGGTTAAGGGGTGGTCTGAGCTGGCCTTATCTAGTTCCCAAATCTATTTGACGAAATTAGCAACTTAAGGGACTGCGCAACAAACACGCCCATGACCACACCTCCAGCCACAAATAACGGTGTCGGCATAAAGAATAGTGGCTAAGGGAAGAGAAAAGGTGACCAAAATAGCAATAAGGGAATTCGCTGCGGGTATCGGGTAACGTTAGGGACAACGTGTGGAGCGAAAATCGCGCCAATTGTCTTTATATGAATTATTTTCGAAATGTCTATGAGAAAAATGAATGGGGAAAACAATTCTGGAACCGGGGCAGTGACGTCACTGCACAGGATCTTTATTTTTGGTCTGTGGGGCTAAAATGTCAAATGGTGGTCCGTGGCTCAAAGGCTGAATAAATAGTGGGCCCTGGTATGAAAAAGGTTGAAAACCCCTCCTCTACACTATGCAATCCTTTAAAAAAAACAATAAAAAAATATAAAAAAATAAAAAAATTCTATTTTGTGTATTTACACTTACTGTCTATCATGATCAAGTATTGAAGCTTGTGCAATGTGCATTGCAGTACAGCACTAATATGGAAAGACAGAATTAATATTTTCCTCTCAATAGAACCAACAATCCAACAATGTCAACAATAATTTTCACTAAATGGAGATCCACTAAACAGATAATGGGAGAAGATAATACGAACAAATATTCTGTTAAATTTATTTCATATTTATTTATTTATTTATTTATTTATTTATTTATTTATTCACAATTTAATTAGGCAGTAACATCCTCTGAGAGGGTTGGATTAACAATGAGGATTTGGCTCTCTGGCATAGGTTTAAAGTGGTTTTAAAGGGATTGGGACATTGTTTTGTTTTTTTTTTGCATTTTTTTTTGTTTTTTTGCATTTTTTGAGCTCAATGCCACATTTTCACATTCAGTACACTTTCTGTAGTGTGACTTTCCCGCTGTTTGTGATGTCACATTCTGCAAATCCCATGTTGATGGTATTTGCCAGCAGATGTCACTGTTTCCCACAGCTTTGCCCGTTTTCACTGCAGCTCAAAAGGCCTTCCAAAACCCAGAGAAAAACCCCAGCCCCTTTGAATGCTCAAAGTTCAGGTTTTCTGGGTGCATTTGATCCCATAAAAGCATGAGTTTTCAACCAGTGGTCCTTGAGAGGGTTCCAGGTGGTCCCCCCAGTGAAACGATGGAAAATTGGTTAACCAGATATAACTCTTTGAGAACGTAAAAAACGAAGCCAAATGGACCCTTGCGGGTCCATTTGGTTTCATTTTTGCACGAGTTAAAATATTTCATTTTCATTTTCTCAAGAGTTAAAATATTCATCTTTAGATTCTAGTCTACACAATTAGAGAAAGTAGGAGATTATTGGTAATTTTGATCTGTATGTTTGCCTGTTTCCGAACAAAAGCAAAATCTTTAGTTTTGGCTTCTGTGGGGTGAAAATGCCATCAAATGGTGGTCCATGGCTCAAATGAAAAGGTGGGCCTGTTATCAAAATAGTTGAAAACCACTGGTATAAAACCTAAAAGAAAAAAGAAAATGAATGCCACAAAACCTCTTAAAGGGGAATTCCACCCATTTTCAAAATTTTCCTGAGAAAATTTTGGTTCACATACAAATGTGAACCAAATGGACCCTAGCGGGTTCATTTGGTTCCATTTGTACCCTCTCAGGAAAAAGAGGTCTGAAAGAAAAAAATCACTAACATGGTGAAATTCATCTTGATGATGTCATCAGATGTATTTCACCATGTTAATTATTTTTTTCAGACCTCCATTTTTAGGAAATACAGAATTGGGGGGGACTTTTTCATCATGTCCACACAACATCTCTAAGGTATATTAATGACATAGTAAAATGTTGAAAATGGGTGGAATTCCCCTTTAAGAGTGGCTCCCCTAGGCCACGCGGTCATCTCTTCTTCCCTCTTGGTCCTCCAGGAGAAAGACGACGGCACCGCTGGCTACCTGATGCTCAAACAGGCCCACAAGGAGGAGGCCATTGTGCAGGCCACTGACAGCTACGCCACGCGGGTGGACATGGCAGACAACTCCAGCCTGTTGATCAGCCAGGGAACCCTGCAGGACCAGAGGATCTACACCTGCATGGTGGTGTCAGAGTCCAACCTGAGGGAGTATCCTGTCACCGTGGTGGTCTACAGTAAGTCCTGTATAGCTGCGCATGTAAGTGTGCATGCGTACGGCAAGTAGGGGCGGATCTAGGGCATGGGCATGGGGCAATGCCCCCCTAAATACCCAGTCTGCCCCCCCCCACCATGCAAAACAGCCCAAGATATTTCAAATGAAAGTGCTTATGAAAAACAAACTACTAACTGACTAACTTACAAATTAACACTACTACTGCTACAGAAAACTCTCTGAGTCAGACCTTTAGCTTTATGCATGCTGTGTGTCTGTTGCAACTTCAACAACAACTGATGTCATTATTGATGATTTACTTGACTAATAAAAGTCCTGTAATCGAAAATGGTATGGGTGTGACTTCATGGCGCGAAGCGACACGGGCGATGAAGCCGCACCCATACCATTTTCTCTTGCCCCTCCAACATGTTCTCTTGTCCCCCCCCCCCCAAATGGGACATGTTACATCCGCCCCTGACGGCAAGTTGGGTTGCTAAGTGATTTCACCTGGACTAAGAGAAATGCCACAGCATATTAAACAGGGGGAGGGAGCAGGCCAATAGAGCTTAGCAGTCCCACCCCTTTCATGACGTTGCCCGCGGCCCAGAAGTAGTCTCCCCATTCATATTCCTCATTGACTTTTCAAAAATAATTTGAACTTGTGTTGTGACAAATCATGCCGACACAAAACGCAATATTATCATGCAATTTCTAATTAGTAAGAAGAAAAGAACAACACTTTTTGTTTAGTTTTTCTTCTTACAAATTAGCCCTTCACTAAGTCCCTCCCCAATCCGGCCTTGTCCAATAGGCACATTACAATTGGAAAGCTTGACCAGGATAGCAACGGTTGCTAAAGTATGTTGATTGGCATTGGACAGTGATCAAGCCCCACCCCAAAGGGTGCGGCTTTGAGAAGGGCTCATTATTTGATTTTCACAAATTTGTGTGTGTCGTCATGATTTCCCACGTCCCGAGTTGACTCCGTCCGAGGCGGCATTGTCTTTTCATAAATCATTTTGGGAAAAGTCTGTGAAGAAAATGAATGGGGAATTCATTTCTGGGCCGCGCGCGGCGTCATGAAAGGGGCGGAACTGCTCAGCTCTAATAATAATAAACCAGATTTCAAGGAGCAAGTGGATTAGCCCATATAAAATGCATTTGTGCTTCGAGTGCGGTCACACTATATCTAATTCTACCTACTGTATGTGGTGCAGCTTTAGCTTTTCAATGGGAATGGAGTGGTTTGTTGCCCTTCGAAGACTTTTGCAAAAATAAAAAATAAAGAACACTGCGTTTCTACTGAAAAGTGTTGACAGACTCCTGCCCGTATAGGTAGAACCAAAGTTCAGTGTCACCGCAGCCACTGAAAGCTCTCATTCTTTTTGAAATTCACAGGAAATCTACTCATAATGAGCTCATGACCTTCTCACTAGTCTTACCGAGCGGCAGAAAGACAGCGGCCAATATCTCCTCCATGACATTTTAGAATCCACAAGGTTCTTCCCAAGAATATTTCATCAAAAACGGACTTCTCTCTCTATCTCATATTCTACCGTGTGTACGCAACGTCTCGGACTTGTTTATATCCTGCGTCTTTTTCTTTGTTGATACGAGATACCTAGTGGTCATGTGTTTCCTTTGGAGCGGGAACTTGTGGGAGGGTTACCATACAAGCTTTTTTGGTATGGTGTTGGTTTTATTGACCACATGTGATTTGGGAAATATTAATGAAGAAACATAACCAAACAAACCAAGAACTGACCTCAGGGGCGGATCTAGGCATGGGCATGGGGGGGCAATGCCCCCCTAAATGCCCTGACTGCCCCACCAAACACGATGGCAAGCAAAACAACCCAAGATATTTCGAATTAAAGTGCTTATAATTAAAATGATTTGAAACGCTACTACTGCTACTAACTAACTACAGCTGTAGCACCACTAAAACAACAACAACAGCATTTCATCATTGAAAACAGAAAACTCTCTGCGTCAGACCTTTAGCTTTATGCATGCTGCGTGTTGCGACTTCAACAACAACTGATGTTATTATTGATCTTTACTTAACTAATACAAGTCCTGTAACTGAAAATGCTAGGGGTGCAGCTTCATCGCCCGTGACGCACCCATACCATTTTCTCCTGTCCCCCCAACTGGGAAATGTTACATCCGCGCCTGACAGACCGGACTCTTCATGTTTGTGTTTACAGAGAAGCCGGCTTCCCCTGAGATTCTGGACCAAGCCAACATGCTGGAGAAGGACAAGCTAACAACGGTAAGAAATCACTCCATAATCGCCTCTCTACGACGGAGGATTGAAGTGTTTGCAGGTGCGAGGTGTCACACGTGTGCCAAGTATGCACTCGTGTGTGCACCAAAAAAGGAAGACACCCCTCTGTGTTCTTTTTGAAATCACACCCCTACCGTAGCGTAAACTAGTGCGGGATGTGTTCACTGCTAATGAAGTCCCAGCTGGTACTAAGCGTACTAAAAATGTTTTATTGCCGTAGCGCCGCATAAACCAAGTTATTTATCTCCAAACCACCATTGTGAGTTGTCTGATAGCACAACGCTTCTCCCCCATCTGGCTTGGTTAAGGGACACTTTGAAGGAGAGGAGAAAATAAATAAATAAACATAGTTACTGTTTTAACGGCGTGACAGCGCGTGACTAACAGTCACTGGCCGTGCTCAGCGCCTGCTAGCATCTTGATAAATATGTAAGCACCCACGGTTTTCGTGACCCACAAAGACACGCACAGACACACACGCGCGCGCATGCGCACGCGAGTACAGAATGCTAATGTTTGTAACTGGGAGCGTGTACAAAACAAATATAAGCAATTCATTTGTATACACTCGGGGTGTAATAATAAACTAAATGAAATCAGCCAAGAGTATTTCACAACAACAACATCCTCATCATCGATGGTTCAACCTTGTTCTGAGTGAACATCGCTCACTCCTGTTCCCCCCAGTGTGTAACGTTATGGGTTCTGTGTGGTTGTACGCAAGTACGTAACATAAAAAAAAAAAAAAAATATATATATATATATATATATATATATATATATATATATATATATATATATATATATATATATATATATATATATATATATATATATTATATATATTCCTGGTAAATTAATCGCACAGAGGAAACAAAAACGCCTCCGTGTGTGTGTGTGTGTGTGTGTGTGTGTGTGTGTGTGTGTGTGTGTGTGTGTGTGTGTGTGTGTGTGTGTGTGTGTGTGTGTGTGTGTGTGTGTGTGTGTGTTTGAGAGTGTGTGTGTGTGTGTGTGTGTGTGTGTGTGTGTGTGTGTGTGTGTGTGTGTGTGTGTGTGTGTGTGTGTGTGTGTGTGTGTGTGTGTGTGTGTGTGTGTGCAACACAGTGCTTGCGTGCATGGGGCTGTGTGTGGACCTTCAGCTTTGCCAATCATGTTTCATGAATGCTACCCTTCTACACTGGTGTGCGCGTTTGTTACGGTTACATGCAGTGGTCTCTCTCACACACAGTGTTCGCGTTGTCGAGTACGATGTTTCCTTGGACATCAACGGCTCCTCTGCTCTCTAGCATGCGAGGCACACGGCGCCAGGCACCTGCAGCGAGCTCACATTTATTATGGATCACACAAGTCCTGCGTCTTTCCCCTCTCCATTGAGGCATTATTGAACAGCTTTGTGGTCTTTCTAGCCAGGGAGACATGCGGTGGTGGAGGCTGTGATGAGAATAAGATTTATAGTGGGCGCGCGTGCGGCTGTGCGTGAGTGCGTGAGTGTGCGCGTTTCGTGTGTGTGCGTGCGCATGCGAATGGGGTTATTTCAGTTTATAACCCGTGCGGCGGGTGATATTGGGTACAGCATGTGTGGCTCTTTCAATTCTATTGAATTGTTATTGAGGAAATGTAATATGCTTGGGCACCCAAGATAACAAATGGCTTTTTGCTCTTATGTGCACAATATATGAAGCAATGAAGACCGCCTTGGATTGAACATTCATCTTTGAAACCGTAGCTTAGCTAGGCTCATAATGTGTAAACATTGAATATCGATAATTCCGCTAAAATCGTGTCAGGTAAATTTAGGGCGCACTACACACCCCGAAACAGACAGTGGTCCCTCAAAAGAATGATGGTCAGCGCGACCTTGGCTTAAAGGAAGATTCCTGAGGAATCATAATGCAACCGGTACATTCTCTGAACGTCTGGCGCTCTCGGCTTATGTAAACTTTTCTTGAGTTACACTAGCGGCGGTAGCTCCCCTTTCTAAAGTTTATCTTTGCAAAACAGCTGACGCTGTGAGCGTGTGTGTGTTTGCGTGCGGCGCGTCTGCGCGCGTGTGTGTGTGTCGCTTGAATGTTCAATGAGTTATAGGTTGAATGGTTTTCCTAATCGCATCGTGTTACATGATCTGTGCTCTCCTTCCCTATGAGTGTACATCACTTGAACACGCACGCACAAACGTGCGCACGCACGCACACACACATTGACGGCACGTCATAGGCAAAACTCTCATTTATAAATAAAAACAAGCACCCACACATTGACAAGACACAAAGGCTGCCAAGGGGAGCAGTTTGCACACAGGTCCACAGCTGCACCATGCACAAATTATTCCGTTTTTATATATATAATATATATAGATGAGGCATGTCCTTTGCAATAAATAACGGTCCTTTTCTTGCCTCTTAATTTCGTTCCGTTTGGTGAAAAAGTGCTGAGGTCTCTGGGTGGGAGGATGTGTGGGTGTCACTGAAATAAGGACCTTCTTGGTCCAAGCTTAACTGACACTTAGGAATTTAATCCATTGTGTTGTGTCAAAGCAGAGAGGGAACTCATTGCACCTCTCTCTGACAGACAAAAATGCTCCCAATGCTTTCAGGCACACGTGCACGCACACGTGCGCGCGTGAAGTCACGCTCGCCTGATCGGCTACACACACACACACACACACACACACACACACACACACAGCAGAAGCAGACAACCTGCAATTATCTGTCTGAGTGGTGGGAGTGAATGGCGTTAATCCCCCATGTCCAAGTCGCCTCTGCAGAGAAATATTACTAGAGTCAGTTTATATTTTCTTTACTATTAATTCATTTTAATTACACAGTAAAAAAGTGCACGCTCTTCAGCGCAAAATTAACACAAAGCAGTTTGAAGTGTAGCCTAGGACTGAAGTGGTTTACAAGTGATTCTGCATTTCTCTCTCTCCGTGGGCAATGCTGTTGTCCATCGAACGGCACAATTTCCTGCTCTCTCTCTCTCTAGCTCTCTCTTTATCTCTAACACTGTCTCTCTCTCACACACACACACACACACACACACACACACACACACACACACACACACACGCACACACGCACACACACAGACACAAGCTGCAGTCATCTGGCTGAGAGGTGGGGGGGGAATAGCTAAAATGTCTATCCAACACTTGCGTTGTGAATGTGTTATTACCATTCGATGACATGTATGTGTAATGAACGGGAACAACAGTCCTTAGACATGCACACTCAGAACACATGAGGTGGTGTTGACGTGAACGTGTCATATAAGATCCCACCCCCTCCCCCTCCCCCCAGGCCTTTGGCTGTTTGGCACAGCTGTACATTGAGTCAAAGTATTAGTCACCTACGGTGCCACGGCTACAGTTACCTTTAAGACCATGACATCACTCACCCCCCCGCAAAACTCAAAACCACACAATGTGGTTTTACGGGAAAAGCCGCAGGACAAGCAACCATGTTGCTCTCATAGTGACACTACACAGGAGTCAAAGAGAAGGCAGCGGATTGTGTTACAATCTGCGCATAACCTGGTAACAAGACAGGCACCTGCACACACTCTACAGTTGGGAGAAGTGCCCCCCCCCCCCCCCACCCCCCCCCCCCCGCCACCCCCAACACACATACTCGATCCTGATTGGAGGAAGGCAACTATCATCCTGATTGGATTGCTGAATTGCTGAAAGGCTTTTCTTCCAAAGTCCAAACTGTAACTAGGAGCTCACTGGAGATATTATAGGGAGGAACGGCTTATATGGTCTAATGTTAATATCTATTATTTGAATGAAGTCAAATCAGGTATTTACAATATATTGCTATACCTTTAAAGAGGGAGGCCAGTGTACAATGCAAAAATAATAAGGGAATAAGGGTTTCTTAGGCACAAACATGCGGCTTAAAATCTCACAAGCTACTAGGCAGGTGATAGTAGATTTTAAGAGGCAGTTCATTTTCAAATAAATACATACATAGGTCCTACACACATGCTGTACATACATACAATACATATTATTTTACATATAGGATCTTTGCCTCCTTCAGATCACTATAGAATTCTACACGTCTTTGCATGGCATGTAACACTGATGGCACCATTTCCGTCCACAGACTGACTCAGAAACCTGCATACCAATGACATCATTGATTCAGCACTTATGAAAACTACTGCCTTTCGCCTTCTTGGAAAATGACCCCCCTTGAAACAGAAGCCATTGTTCTTCCTACAATTAAATTAGCACAGTTGATGTCATTGGTAGGACATAGAACATGAACACTATAGCTAGAACAGCTTTCTGAACTGCCCACAGAATACAGCCAACCCGAGACCGGTGGTCCTTGAGGGGGTTCCAGGTGGTCCCCAGCTACAGTAAATGTCACATTTGACATTTAATTGTATCTTCTCAAGAGTTTGAGTCTTTTTAAATCCGCATTATTTAATTTACACAAGGTCTATGCACATTAGAGATTGTAAAATGATGTGATCTCTCCCATTGTACCAACATCAGTACAGCATGTGGAATTGTGGGCAAAATATTATCCAACAATTATGAAAATCTTTCATTTTGGGTCTAAATGACACTAAAACATCTTGGTGTTCTGTAGAAAACCACAGTTTCAGAGAAAGTATGTGAGGGAAAAGTCAGAGTTAAGTGTTCCTTTGGCAGGGTACAAATATAACCAAATGAATGACCCATACCATTGTGTACACTCTCAGCGGCTGAACAGACAACTGAGCATTTGACTGTGTGCGTATGCACAGCGCACCGGAGTGGAATGATGTCATGCTGTGTTTACTCATTTCAAACGTGACCTGCTGGTTCTGTCGCTGACCTTCGCACACCTTCAGCTGTCAAGTGTATGTGTGGGAAATGTTAAAGCGCTTCCCCTCCGGCGCCATGTTTATTTGTTTTATGTACCTCGCGCTCACAGTCAATATTGGAATAACAGACGTTTACACACACATCAAGGATATCAAACTTGGGAATTTGCCATTGTCTTCGGCATGCATAATTGTCACGCGGCCAACAATCTTATATAATAATAAACAAATGTATGACACCATTATGTGGCTCATACAGGGATCAATGGAATGCCATAAATGGTTTAGAATAATAACCGCACAGTACGCACCTCCAAGTATATTAAAATTGTAATTCCTCATTATCGCCTGCATGCATATTGTCATTATTTGTCCAAAATGTATTCCTTTATATATTCACTTCAATCACATTACATTACACGGGTTAATTTCCTAGTGCATGATGGATTTGTCATTTGTCGGCGGAATGATTTTTCGGCATCAGTGAATTTTTATTATTATTATTATTATTTTAATTATAATAAATAAATGACGTCTCATATTTATTTCTTATTTTCCCTAGTTGGGGACGTGCGTTTCCAAGGATGCAAACCCCCCTGCCGAGATCACATGGCAGAAGAACGGGCAGCCAATTGTTGACGACGGGAAAGGTAAGCGACATAACAACCCTGTTTACCACACACACAGACACAGGTACACGCCCAGGTCATGATGATGACACAGTGTCACAACCCGAGACACTAGGCAGACAGACCCTGAGGGGTCTGCTAGGGAATGTTTCACTCACAGCGAGTTGAACCTGGTGAACCTGGTCTCACCTCGTTCGCCATGCTTCGTGCTACATTAGTGTTTTCACTTGATTTGGCCTTGAACAATGTTGGCAAAACACAATGTTGCTTTCAGGTGGAAGCCGCTGTGGGCGTCTCTTGTCTGACACAGTTAGTCAGCGGAGTTGTTCAGCACGAGTCAGACACGCTTGAGTGTTTACTTGTCTTAGTCTAGTCTTAGTCGACTACATATCAGAGTCTATTCTTTTAGCCTTAGGGCAGTGGTTTTCAACCATCTTTAGTATCTTTAGTTTTGGGGTCTGTGGGGCTAAAATTTCATCAAATTGTGGTCCGTGGTTCTGAATAAATAGTGGGCCCTAGAATGAAAAAGGTTGAAAACCACTGCCTTAAGGGCATTACGGGGAGTGATAAACGCCCGCATTATTGCGGCGATTCCAGCTGTGCCCCTCACCTGATACTGGGTGATAATTGCTCAGCGTAAAAAAAGCTCACAGAACAAGCGCACGTGCAACAAACAACACTTTTTGTGTTGGCTACAAGACTATCGGCAAAATAGAAATATACAAATACTGTTTTAACGGTAGACCAATTTGGATCCTTAAAAGGCGACAGCAATGACAACTACAAAGTGGCATCTACAAAGCTGAGATACTGCACAAGGAATATGTCTGAAGACGTCGGTTCACTATAATGTAGTTAAAACTACTGTGTGTGTGTGTGTTTCTAACTTTCTTATTCGGTACACTCTCCAGCCATCATCGTGACCTCCACCGAGGATGAAGACCCCGACACAGGCCTGACCACCACCACCTCCACCCTCCAGTACACGGCCACCAAGGAGGACCTGGGGGCTACCTTCAGCTGCCTGGCCTCACACATCCTGGGGCCTGTGGAGTCACAGCCACAGACCATCCCCGTTCACTGTGAGTACAACGCTACGCAGCGGTATTTCCCCAAAATGGTGGCTCAAGGAAAGTCTATTAAAGTAGACATCTCAGAAATCTCAGAATCTTTATGATTTTTCTTTTAGTTTGCTTTCTTAGACCCCCTCCCCTTCCGGAAAATATCTAGTAGGTATGTCAAGGGGCCTCCATGGTCCTTACAAACCAATAGATATTTTCAAGTCTTGACTCAAAACTCATTTTTCCCCATGCACTATTGCTCCCTGTAGTGTTCAGCCATGAAAGTATGCCATTATAAATAGGGACTGCCTGATTGGCTACCAAATAGTCCCGTTGGGACTTTCCCTCCACCAATGGCAGAGGGATATAGGGACATCTTTGGAGGGCCACAGTGGTCCCAATGGTTGTCATACTTACTAGATATTTTCAGGAGGTGATCTAAGAATGACAGGGGCGAAGATAAAATAAATAAATACGGCCATTAAAATTCTAAGATTTCTTACATATAGCACCTTTAAAAAAGCGTTAGAATGGGTTAAAATAGCAAGCTCACCACAAACGCAATTACGACGGACGGGTGAGCTTGTGGAGGTTATTGTGAGAAGGGGCTTATGTAACTTATGGCTTTATGATGTGTGTTTGTTTTGGATCATGGGGGAGACCCTAAATTACTTTTGTGGGTGTTGAGGTTAAAGGTTTGGAAACCCCTTGGCTGTAGCACCTCCTTCAGGCTTCCTGCCTGTAATGCACTGATTTAAAGTAACTTTTACACTGCAAGAGTGAATGACAACAAAGACTTTTTTTATTTTTTTTTTATCAAATTTAATCTCAACAAAGCTAGAAAACAGATAGAGTAAGTGAAATTGCAAGGAGCATTCCCCAAACTCCTAATGCTAGTGTGAAATGGCTCATTTGTAAACTCTCGAGAGCTCATTGGATTTCAGCAGAATACGAAGGCCCTTCCAGGTGTTTTCTAACTCCAATACGCCATTGCGGCGCGTCCTAATTTCATTGGGGGGATCTATTACCAACTCGCGTTATTGACCAAGCCCTATTCCAACCACTTCTGGAAGAGGAATCCGTGTTTATAGCATAGTTGTCGTAAGACGGTACTTACTGCCACTTGGTGCGAGGACAACAGAGCATCACGGCTTCACCCATGTGTGAACGCAATTGGGGGCGAGCCGAGACATATCCAAGACATACAGCGGGCCGGTGGGGCTATTCATATCACCACGCGACTTTGCGTCCGACATTTAATTATACTGTGCATTCAGGCAGCAGGAAGTATTGCTGCTCTGCCCGTGGAAGCCGTATAATGAAAGGTAATCTAATCCCGGGTTAGAACTTGAGATATGAGAGATTACAACCCGGATCGATGCGCCGTGCAGGTATGTAGTCACGCCAGCAGAAAGACGGCATTACTGCAGGACCAGGTGAGGTTGCTTCAATGAGCCGCCGCGGTCACCGCGGTGAACACGTCGGCATTCTCCTCGTTCTTGTGCCGCACGCGGTTAGGGTATGCGTGCGTGACGCACGACACGTCCTTGTTCTGCTGACAAACAAGCAGGGCTGTACCTATTTTTATTCTGTTCTAGGTTGCAACACATGTTAACCAATTAACACCTCCTATCATCTCTGTAATATTGTTAAAAATCAAGTTCATTCTCTCATGTCAAGACCTGGGATATAATTGTATGTTGGATGTCATAAGTATATACGACATGTTCATCATAGAGTGTTAAACTGTGACAAGAAAGTTGTTGTGGAAATAAATAGACGTTTGCCTGAAGCAACGTGGCCATGATAAGGATGCCGAGCAGGCATCAAGCAATGTTACAATAGGTAATATAGGCAACTTTAGTGTGTACAAACTCTGTGTTTGTCAACAGATTTGAGTCTAATCTCCACCTCACCTCATCTCTATTGGCTGATTACAAAACTGCTGGAGACTGCTGCGCCGTGATTGGCTAAAACACAACCACAACCCCCTCCCCGCCACACCCTAGCACCACCTTGCCATGAGCCCGACTTCAATCATTTGTTGACAACAATAAAGTTCTGGACCGTCTGCAGGGCAAAGCAGGTGTCTGTCTGCAGGGAAACAGCTGCAGCAAAAAACAGGGGCATGCGCACATCCAAATATGGCGCTGGTGCTGGACTAAAAAATCATAATCAAAATAATAAAGGAAGTCCGCACACAGCTATGCTCCACAGTGTTTATTGAATTAAAACACCGAAAGTGTCACACGACGTTTCGGCCATGTTTGGCCTTCATCAGGTGAGGGAAACAGGCAGGAAACAGCTGCAGCATCAAGGTAGAAGGGGGAAAAAGGCAAAAAAATATAGCTAAAAAGTTGCCTCTATTACCTTCAATGGGACTTTCCAAAATCTAATTAGCACATACCTGTGTATGGATTATTATTTATTACTGTATATGCGGGAAAACCTGCAAAAATAAAATAAAATAAAATAGACGAATGCCTGCTTCCCCCTGCATTGCCAGTATAGACGAGGGTGCCATGTTCAATGTCACAAACACAGCGCTGAAGTGCCTGTAAGTAGCTTCTCTCACACTCAATCCCTGCCTCTTGCTGCATCTCTGTCTGCGGCGTGCCGCGTGCCGTCCACACGCTGTACGCAATTACTGTACCACCATCCAAACCCATGACACAAATTGGGATTGCTTGCCATTAGAAAAAGGCACGGAGGCCGGTTTTAGAAAGAAACAAATCTATGGTTTCAGTGGAAACGTGTGTGAAATACTCTACACCAGGGGTTTCCAACCTTTTTCATATCAGGACCCACTATCTATTCTGCAATTTAGCCACGGACCACTATAAGTGGTGAAAATGTTGGTCAAAATAACAATTCTTCTACATCTTGTAATTACCGGTATGTACAGTAGATTCTTGAAAATTAAGTAATTCAGATGTTTGAATATAATTTAACTCTTGAGAGTGTAAAATTAAACCAAATGGACCCATAAGGGTCCATTTGGTTTCATTTTACGATCTCAGGAGTTACAGATCTATAAGGGTCCATATGGTTACCGACTGTCCATCATTTAGGTGAGGACCACCTGGAATCCTCTCAGGGACCACTGGTGGTCCCAGGACCACTGGTTGAAAACCCCTGATCTACACTGTGGAGCCTTTACATATCCTGATGTGTTCCACTGGTATCAGGAGAAACTCTCTCATAGCATCGCCAACAGATAGTGGACATTGAGGTCAGGGCAACATGAATTAAAGGGCCATTCGTACAAAGATATGCCTACTGTAGCCAAAGATATACTTTAAAATATATAGTCAATTAGATGTTAGAGACCACACCATAACTATAACGATAATGATAATGATGAAAGATAATTGTAATAATAATGCGTGGTGTATATGGCAATTTGCTTTAATACATCAATTACACAGCCCATGAAACCCTGGATTCACTGGGTTGTGTTTGGTATTATCGCCAATTATTTGATGACCTGATGATTTGTAGAAGACTCAGTAGGAGACCCTTTTTGTTAGACATTTCTGCCTGGACACTTCATTTCCCTCTCCCTGCCGTGGGGATTCCATTCCAGAGCTTGTCAGGTGTTGTTGGTGTAGATTGGATGTTGCAAATTCAGAGAGAAATACACATTTAAAACTGAGAGGTGCCCAAGTTTTACTGAATAAGGCTAACACGTGTACTCTTTATTAAGAAATATTATATACAGAGAAGGTTAGTCTGTCCTTGCTGGTGGGTGTTAGTAGTTTTCTTTTTCTTCTTTTTTTCCTCTGGAGTCTTTATTGTGCACAGCCTGGAGAAATGAAATGAGGACGTTTCTATTGATGTAACCTTTATATATAGTGATAAAAATATCATATTAAAGGGAAACCGTGCCGATTTTGAACCGGCATCCCGCTATTCTGATGTGCAGAGATCTAGCACACAGAAGACATTATACACTATAATCACACTATAATCTCCTCACGTCTTCAACACAATGGAAAATTGTTACACATGATTAATAAAGATGACAAATCAAGTCAGAAATAGGTTCAACGTTTCCAGGCATATGGCATATTTATTCAAGTTATAAGTTCAACCTGAACATGATTATTATTATTATTTTTAGTTTCATTGATATGTAGCTGGGGACAGAGAGAAGAGAGAGGAAGGAAAGATGTTGATGAAGTAGTCAGAAGGTTGGGCTTTTGTTTCTGTAGGTTAGTGAAGTAGCTTTGCCTCTTTGCTTCTACTGTATGTGGACAGTGCATTGTTACACTGTACCATTGTAAATGTGGAGTGACGTCCTTACGTTGTACGCTTACTTAACATTTTTGATGTCACTTGTCAGTGTTGCATCTTAAGACATCTCTGGTTATAAGACAACATGCATTTTTCAAGACTCAATTGTGGGACAAAGAACATTGAATGTAAAATAGTTATAATAGAAGACTCATCCTTATTTTAGGATATTTCTGTTGAAAATAAAAAGAACAGTCTTATATTCAGGCCACCAGGGGATTGTCGAGTTGTGTCACAGCTCCGGGCATGTTTTGAAAATGTTCTTTGAATGAGTGCTTAGCAAACAGATAAGCATCATTGGGTTCATAATACATCTGACAAAATAAGTTGGCCATGATCACTAAGACGTGCGATTGTGTTTTATGCACCTTAAATTTCTAAATGTTAAATTATCTTTTCCCTTGGAAAAGGACCAATTACAGATTTCCCCGTGGCAATATATGTATTACTCGAGTAAAGAGTCTTTGTTCAGATGGAACCAAGGAAAACAAAAGGAAAAGTCAACTGCAACCTACGCATAACCCCAGGGAAATTAAGGCGGCGCGCACGAAACCCGCTTTTTATGTGTGCTGTGCTCGGTTGGCTGTAATCAGAAAACCCATCCATAGTGTCTAGCGTCAAGATAGCATACGTGGAATATAGCCGCGATCGCATCGGGCAGGGGGCTGTGAAAAGACGTCTGGGACGCCAGACCTGTCACCACAGTTCCCTCCGGAAAGTCCCCGTATAGCAAAGAATCCCAGCGCGGAGAGTACGCGGACAAGCATGGTTACATAGCACATCGGCACACAAATCTAACAAATCATTTCTTGGGGGAAATATAGGGAGTTCTAAAAGTCGGCGTCTCCGAGATCTCATTATGTCTTTGAATTGCACTGTTGACAACCTCTTCCAATAAGGCAACGAACAGCCATGTTATGTTGAGTTCATGTTTATTCACCGCTCAATCTATATCAGCTCTCATCGTGTCTTTCATTGAGAACATGTGTAGTTCCTCGTTGCCTGTAAGCTGGTAAAATGCCATGCCGTGCCAAAATGTCACAAAGGGAGTGCACAGCTATGCGGTTTAGAGGATATTCCCACCCATGCTACAGTAGACGACATAAGCATTTCATTCATTTATTCATTCAGATTTTAGATACACTATACTTTCTTGATGCTCATGGTTTGTCTTTAAATAAATTTTGAATTCACATTATTGTTTTCAATCAAAAGCGTCTTATTTTTACCTGACCGGCTCAGTGTTGACACATCTCAAAGTGTTCTAAATCAGTGGTTTTCAACCTTTTTGACACCAGGGGGTTACCACTAATTTGATGACAATTTCACTCCAAGGACCTAAAACTAAAGAATTCTTTTGGTTTTGTCCACAATTCCAGGCTGGATTATTAAGTGGTGCTGATTCAGATGGTGATTATTTTAACTCTTGAGAGTGTGAAAATGAAGCCAAATGGACCCGCAAGGGTCCATTTGGTTTCATTTTTACATTCTCAACAGTTACATCTGGTTACCCATCTTTCCATTTAGCCTGGGGACCACTTGGAACCATCCCACGGACCACCTGTTGAAAACCGCTGTTCTAAATGGTTGTTTGGTCAGAAATGTAATCATTTGATAATCTGATAGTTTCAATGAACGTTCCCTCAGAATCAGAATCGGCTTTATTGTCACATAACAGTTTCACAGGTGGAAAAGTGGGTGAAATGTGTCTTCACACTTATGCACTTCTGCGATACCTTCAGAACTCCTATGGCTCAGTTCCTATGTCACACTGCAGGAGTGATCAAATCACGTTAAACCACACCATTTTGTGTAATATTGCTTAATTCAAGGTGCTCGGAAATAGATTACTGTAAGGTGCGAAGGGGTCAGTGAGTATTGGTCCATGATATATAGTCCACCACAGGTGGACCAGAATAAGGGTGATGGTTAATGTAAAAGTAAGAATAGGCTCTATCTCACAAAGAGTTGGTGAGTTGGATTAAAGGGGAATTCCACCCATTTTCAACATTTTTTCTGAGAGCGTACAAATGCAACCAAATGAACCCTAACAGGTTTATTTGGTTCTCACAAAAAAGAAGCATCTAAAGAAATCCATTAACATGGTGAAAATACATCTTGATGAAGTCATCAAGTTGTTTCACCATGTTAGTGGCTTTCTTCAGACCTCCATTTCTTGGGAACATAAAATGGGGGAACTTTTTATCATGTCCACCCAGCACCTACTAATGCCATATTAGAATGTTGAAAATGGTTGAAGTTCCCCTTCAACAGGGAGTCCTGTTAACGCCCAAATCCCCCTGTTAAAGGCTCTGTTAAAGCCAAATCCTGTTACACACCAAATCTTTTCACAGAAAACAGTAATCATGCATCTCCCTCTCTCTCTCTCTCTCTCTCTCTTTCTCTCTCCAGATCCAACAGAGAAGGTGAGCCTAACGGTTTCACCCAAAGGACCCGTCACAGAGGGAGCCAACGTTACACTGAAGTGCCATGCGGACGGCAATCCTCCTCCCAGTAGCTACAACTTCCACATCAAGGTAGGCAAAGCCCCCCTCCCCCGCCTCCACGGAGAACATCTCAACTGTAAACAAATGTAAACATGTTGTCTCCTGCGACGACGCGCCTAAAGATAGTCACACACCGGGTTGTCAGTAAAGAAAAGAACTCATTCCCATGTTCTCTTCTTCTCCGACCCCCTTCCTTCCTTCTCATCCCACCCACCAGGGACAGGCGGTCTTGGTGGAGAATTCCGACAGCTACACCTTGACGGCCATCACGCGGGACAGCGCCGGAGAATACAAGTGTTCGCTGGTTGACAACGAGGACATGGTAGCCTCGCAAAGCATCGCCGTTAGCTGTGAGTATATGTATGCCTGACGTATTTATTATTATGCAAACCTTGAATTTTAAAAAGAAAAACAAGAAGGGAAGGTTGACTTCAGAAAAACCCAAACTTATATATGCCGAGTTTGCCTTTGCAATGAGTCAGTAAATACCTCCAGTCAAAACTTCCCCCTAGCCACATCCCTCCCTAACGGAAAAAAAGTGACTTCAGAACACTTGTATCCCGAGGTTGCCTTTGCAATGAGCCAACAAACACCTCCACTCAAATCTTCCTCTGCCCTGCCTCTGCCTCGCTAACTGAAATTTTCCAACTTTGTTTTTTAACAAGGCCCTTTTTTATTGACGGTAAATAAAGTCATGGGAGCACAGTAAAGTAATCACATTTCCAAAAGGCTCTGCGAGGCCTAGGCTCGGAAAGGAGGCAGAACGAAGTGCCACGAAGAGAGAAAGAGAGAGAGAGAGGAGGAGGCAGACCGAAGTGCCAAGAGGGAAGAAGGGCTAATTAGAAATTTCTGACTGCCAGCGACGTCAAAGTGACAAAGTGTTTTGGACGGGCAAAGAGCTCGTTTTTTTTTAAACGGATACTCCCCCAAGTAATCATCCCCATCTTAACCAGGTGCATGTGTCTGAACCCTCTCAGTTCAAACGGGTCAGAAGATTTGAATAACCAAAGATTTAAAATAAATAAATAAACGGGGCTCGCACATTTCCCCTCCAGTAATCGCATTGCTGCCTCCGTTGTGCGTTCACACGTCTTCATTTGTGTCCTGTCGCTGCGTTCCTAAATTGAGTTTGGTGCTTGAAGGGAGGAGAAACAGCTCAAGTGTACGATCCTGTGTGCTTGCGTGTGCGCTTGTGTGCATGAGCGAGTGTGTGTGTGTGTGTGTGTGTGCATACCTGTGTACGTGCATGCGTGTGTGTTCTTACAGTACTGTGCTGCATGTGATTATGTGTTGCGGTGCATGTCACTGTGGGCTGCCAGCTATTGTTGCTGTTGCGTGGGCCACCGTCTAGCACGTCGCAATAGGCGGTGTAAAGTGAGCGAGTGTTGTTCTTCAAGTTTGCAACACTGCGGCTTTTGTTCTAAGTGAATTAGGCGATGACGCCACTCAGCATAACACGGTGCCTTGATGGCGTCGTAGCGGCTGATTTCACATGCGGGTTTGCGTGACGAAAATAGCCGATCTACACGCTTTACAAACCGTCGATGTGTTTTGCAAGCTTGAAAATCTGCTATTTTCAGAGAGCAACACCCGAGCGGAACTAAAAAGATGTGTAATTCTCCTGGATCTCTCCTCCAAAGACGAAATTGTCGATAAATATAGTGTACACAATCTACCCAATGTTTCCCAGATCTGGATCTGAGCCTGAGCCACACAGGGAAGGTTCTGAAGAAGGTGAAGGACTCGCTGGCGGTGAAGATGAACAAGAACGCTTCAGGCGACGCCAAAGTCACATGGACCAAGGTAAAGTAAAAAAAGAGAGGAAATAGAATAGCTGCTGTAAAGAGAGTGAATGTATAAAACATATAAGGTTTCCTGCCTGCAGCGCAATGATAATAATAGGACGTTGAGTGAAACATCCCCATCCCTGATATGACACCGCCACCCCGACTCCTTCCTCCCTTTTAACACGGTTTCGGAAAAAAACGAGGAACCTGTTCGAGGAGAAGTTGCTTCTTCTTGTCAGCGGAATGTGAAAAAGACAGTGACCATTAATCATGAGTCCTGCTGCAGTGGGATCGCAGCATGTTGATTCTTCCCACATTGCTACCGCACAGTACGCGCCTCGGGAAATGGACGGACATGTTACTGGTCAAGGGTCATCTATAGGGGACAAAGCTCTCGTACACTGTGTCCGTGGCATGTCTTGCATTGCATTGCCCACGCAACATGTGAGCGCTGTTATTTTTGTTCATATAACTCGCAAGGAAAATACAGACGGTGACATACTGTACTCATAAGTTGAATTAGTTGAATTATCATGGTGCTGATAAGCAGCTTACTGGGAATTATCGCTTGATAAGGGTAGAAGCGGGTGAAAATTATCAGCATTTTTTTCACTTTGGCATTAAAGATAATATAGGTAACTTTTTAGACAAACATCAAAATAGATACAGTATATAGCTATTTGTTTTTTGCCTTTTCCCCCTCTATGTTGCTTCTACTTTGATGCTCCAGCTGTTTCCCTGCAGACTCTAGACAGACACCATCTTGCAGACGGTCCAGAACTTTGTTGTTGTCAACAAATCATGGAAACAAAACATTCGTCTGGCTCAGGGAAGCTGCTAATGTGAGAGGGGGACGGAGGTTGTATGGGGCGAGGCAGCGTTTTAGCCAATCACAGCACAGCAGTTTTCAGCAGCTTCATAATGAGCCAATAGAGTGGAGGTTTTTAGACAAATCTGTTTACAAACAGATAAATCTGTTTACACACTAAAGTTGCCTCTATTACCTTTAACAATATGGCACATTTTGGGACACTAGCTACTCTGTTTGTAGGTCCATGGCAAAAATAACATTTGCACGAAAATGCCCATCACAAGCCAACATGTAACAACACCTGTTACGGGTCCATTTCCACGTCTAAATATGTCTACATTTTTGAGCTGCAGCTCAGGCAAAACCATGAATTTATAAATACCCAAGGAAGGCACAAGGAAAAGCTGCCAGGCATAGAGCATGTAAATGGGTTTCCTTTCATATGCATTTCCTTTCAATTTTTTTTTTGCCAATGCACATTCGTCTCAGTATTGTACTTCTCGCCCCTTAGAACGGTGAGAAGACCGAGGCGCCCACATTCGGAAAGCTGACCTACGCCCATGCGGGCGTGTACGTCTGCGAAGTCTCCATGGCCGGCCTAACGCGTCGCCAGTCCTTTGAACTGGTAGTGGAAGGTGAGTGTGTCCTTAATGTGCTGCCAGGCGGGCGGCCGCGCGCGTGTGGGTGTGGGCGCCACGTATCTCCAGCAGAGGTTGGACAAGGACTTGAGAAACCTCGTCGAGAGCTTCTTTCTTTTGTGCCTTTCTTTATAGAGGTTTCAGTGTAGATGTAACAGGCAGCACAGCTTTTCACAGTACCAGCCGCCATGCACTTGTCTAAGTCCAACTTGTATTGTCAGGGGATTTAGAAATTGAACAAAACATCTCTCATCTTGCCGTAACGCCAAGGATGGACCGTCCTCCAAAAAAAAAACAAGGCAGACCTACATACACTATAATGCATTATGTACACAATGCACAATAACAATACACGACGATATTACATATATACAACGACGATGTGCTGTGCAGTAATATGCAGGCTACTGTACATGCTGTTATCTGTTCAGCAAACCTGACTGGCTGCGGGAAGAATGCGTTGCTCAGACAAGTGGTCTGGGATTTGACGCTTCGGTATCATTATTTCAGATGGAGGGGAGAGCGAGAACAGAACACGAGCGCCGAGCACGCGGTGGCCAGTGTCCTTAATGATGTTTTGTTCTTCTTTCTTTCTTTTCTCGTGCGAGCGAGTGGTGTAAATGTTACAGAGTTGTATTAGTTCTGTGCCAATGATTTTCTGCTATTGCTGTACGGTCTGCAGTCCGCGAGCAGTCAGGGTTGCCAACGAAACCACACTTGTGATACTGCCTGTCAGAACACTCGTAGTGGTAGAGCAATAAAATATAAATATATATATATATATATATATATATATATATATACTGTATATAAAAAAAGCTCTTCAGATGCCTCGGATAGTGCAGTCTGCTTGCCGTGCTTGCTGGAGATAGCAATTAGTGCTGGAAGGCCAGCGCGCGGGTTGCTGGAGATGTGTATATACCAGAGCAAAACACTGTCATCAATTTTCAACAAACGCCCCATCATTGATGGCGACGTGCCTTTTCCCTCTGATCTTCAGCACAAATCGTTCCGCATTTAGACAGGGGGGCTGTTATCATGGCAACAAAATGATTAGATCTATCGAAGAGGAACTCAACTTTACAAAACTATTTCTGCGGTTGAAAGCTAATAAATATGCAGGTGTTGTTGTTGTGCAGCGAGACAACATCATCGTTGATCATACTCTGTAACCGCATGAGCTCCATGGGCTTTTGCCATCCCACCCAAATGATGGGTTTGCACAAACAGTGTGTTTGTTTGTGTGTGCATGTGTGTGTGTGGGATCGTCACATGCACACAGTCTGCAGCAGCGGCGTGTTGTCTTCGCCTCATGACGAATACATGAAGGCTCGGCCCCAAATAATACTTGGACCAGCCGAAATCTTGCGACATTGAGGGGTCAGAAAACTGAGCTCTCGTGAGGGCTGTTGCAGCCTGAAAGAGGGACAAGAGAGGGACATTTCCATTTTTCCCTAGAGTGCGCAAATGTGAACCGAATGGACCCTAGTGGGTCCATTTGGTTCCATTTGTACACTCTCAGAAAAAAAAGATACTAAAAGAAAAACAACTGATGGTGAAACAACTTGATGGTAGAGCCGCCATTGGACTGATCCCATGAAGTGAACGGAGTTTGTGACGGCGTAACTCTGTCTATACTCATATTTGAGCCAAGCCTTCCTGTTAGCCACATGACTAAATGTGTCTGACAAGGTGATGTGGTTCCATCAGGTACACCAGTGATCACCCGGTCTGAACAAACACAGAGCCGACGACAACCAGCACAAAGTCCTGACCTGCGAGGCGGAGGCAGTCCCGGAACCCGCCTTCAGTTGGAACGTCAACTTCACAAATGTAGGTACAAATGTAGACATGGATGGTTATACTGGTACAAATATATACCTGTACTGTAAGGGTTTTTGTTGGAAACAAAAGCCCTACTCGATCATGCTACGCCATCACACTAAAGTAGGCTATAACTCGATACACGAAGCAAGCAGTGCTGTCTTTTTACTATTTTTGAATAGTATAGTATTTAAATCCTGAAAAGTACGGTGCATTGCCAGTGGTGAGTCTGTGCGTGTGACAAAAATAGCCCATGTACAACTAGTAATCTTTGCTCTGAATTAGGCTTTAAATAAGAGTAGCTCATTAAGCACTTTGAAATGGGAAGACAAAACAGCCGTAGTCGTACTGCAGTAGTGCGTATAGCTTTACCAAAACCCCATTACAGCACACAAGAATTTAGTATTTAATGCAGTGGCTGTGTAATGTACAGACTTGGTGCTATAATGACTCTGCTAGCTACAGTACCTTGTTGCAGGAGGTATGGAATCAGAACGCTAGATAAATATATACACACATTGTCGCATCTAAATGCCCACCAGGTTGCATAAATGTACAGAAACAGTACAGACGTGGGTGGGATATTGTATAATGGGGTGCAGCCACACAAGGAGAGTGAGGACAGCCACAGCGTGGCTATAAGTCTTCCCTAATTGAAATGTTTTTTTCTTTTCTTTCCTTCCCCTTTCTTTCTTTTTTTCTTTCTTCTTTACGTCACTGATAGTTATTAGTGAAGACAAACAGGAAAGTGGGAAGGAGAGAGGCTTGCAGCAAAGGTGTGGGTGTTGGCAGTATCCACATGATTAAATTAGAAATAGCATTGTTACCGAGTTTTCAATTCTGTCACGGTGAGGCTGCATCTGTTATACCTGATTGTTGTTAGATAGTGTGTGTTTACGACTGAAGGTTAACGCATACAGCATCTCATCCTTTTTTTTCTGGAAACCTCCATTGGGTATATACCGACACCGTTTTGGGACGGTTTCTAATCTGTCCGCGGGAATGATGGATTCTTGTGGAGTTTATTAGACAATTGGTTTTTAAAGCAGAGTCAAAACAAAAGCACGACAAACAGTGAGGGGAAAACTAAAATTCTTTAAGTCACGATTCACTGCGTTAGGGTAGGTGAGAGATAAGCGTGAGGACTTTTCTTTTTTTTTTTTGGAAAGCAAACTGTATACAGTATGGGTTCAGAGGGAAAGCATCAGGATAGATTTCCATGCTGTTAAGAAGTGCATGAAAATCATGAATGATTCAGGTGGGGTTGAGGAAGCAGACAGGTGCCCGCAGGCAAGCTCAGATCTATGATCTACTGCTAATAAACTCTGGCTAACATCATAATCCACTAAGGTTGCACTAGGTGGTCGTATTGGTATGCCCTAAACAGGCTGGAATTATACACGCAGCATTCCGTTATGAGAGAACCATATTAAGAAAGGATTTTTGCTACTGCTTGCTCGAGCATCACCACACCAGGGACACAACATGGTGCAATAAATAAAGGCTTTAATTAAATACCAAATTAAGAACATTATACTCAAAGGAAATCAAGGTGCTAAAGCTGTAGGGAGAGAGAATGAACCATTTGAACCGCACTATGCCTGCCTGCTTATTTATTTATTTGTTTGTCAATTAATTACTTATCCAAAAAATAGAGCTCTACAAGCCCACAGGCCTGTCAGCTTGTAGCTCAACTATTTTTTGGGGCAAAGACATCTGGAATGGATGGGATAAAGCGGTCCCAAATATAGACTACAGTTCCAGATAATGACATGTTAATTATCATGGTTAGAATCATGTCATGTTTCATCGTTAGCCATGGCCAGCATCGTGGCTTCCCAAATTATTACTTCATCAGTCCAAAATTGAGTACAGACTCGTCGATTAAACCGGCAAAATGTGTAACTAGAAGCATTTCAAAACTACCCTGAAAACATTAACGACAGTCACACAGCTGAATATATATCCATAATGACCTGTTCAAAAGACACACCACTTTGTTCTAAAACTTCAAGGTTTCTGAGGCCCACTGTACTATGTTTTCTGTTATAAAGCCTTTTATGAATGTATTGCTGGTTTCAATATCTCTCAATAAGGAAGTACTTTTTTGTTTTATTCCAATGTGGCATTACCGCAGGGACGTTCAAACATGTTCTGCACGATTTACTTATCTACATGGCACCTAAGGTCATGTCTTTTCTTGTGGGACCGCCCACCATTAGCAAACATTGTTTCCCGTCTTGACAGATTTTGGTTTGTGGTGAGGCTACAGTCGTGGAGTTACGAGGCTTAATTCTGTTTTCAGAAGGGGTTCCTATTCGCACTGTCAGTCTGCCACTGGCATAATAGCAGACTTCAGCGTCCTGTCAGATGTTGACATTTGGAATATTTGCCTTCCATTATTGGCCTTGTCCCCCAATGCCATCTCAAAAACTGACAAGTGGCGTACAAAGCATTCTGCACTGTGCAATAGATAACCTGACATAGCGTCGATGCCTTAAAAAAAAGACAATGTTACTGTGTGCACCATGTTCTTATAGTTTTTATAAAGACAACTAATTGTTTGTTTTTTCGCTTCCCCCTTGCAGGAGGAGAGATCCTACAATAAAAAGAACGGCAAGGCCATCCACAAGATCACGGTGGTGCCGAGAGCCAACCTGACCGTTACTTGCAGCGTGAGCAACGACCTTGGAGACGATGCCAAGACTATCAATGTGTCCTCCTGTAAGTCAGTAGACTACCTCCCTGTGCTAGTAAACCGGCAGGCTATAGTGCTAGCTCACTGCCGATTGCATGGAAGGAGCCTTGTTTCTACTCTTCAGTACTGCTATGGAGCTCATAGCCCAGTGCTACTATCATGCACTGGGCTATGTATCAAAGTAAAGGAAACACCAAACCGTAACGGCTCTCTACAGTTGAGGATTCTGAATCATTCTGGTGTAATCTCTGGTACTTCTGTCTACCAGAGCATAGGTCAAGGTTAATCCCACAGATAATGGCATAATTGTCATTGTAATCCCCTCTGATACCATCATTGGCATAATTTGGCATAGCAGTGCCTAAGTAACTAGACTCCGTAAGTTGTTTGGCAAGGCACCGCACTGTATAAATAGAACCCAGTATCGTCGGCGTCTGAGTTGTTCAATTAGATATTTGCCAGTGTTGCACAATGGTGTCCGGGGTGCCGCTTTCTATTCCCCTTTTATAAATCGTTTATGGGTCATGGGGAGCTGCGAACGCCGTTGCTGATGAATGTTCCTTCCATCCGTCTTGTCTACTCTTGTTCACGCCTTCAGGCCCGCGCAGAATGTTGGTCATTATGTGCTGTGATACAGGCCCGACGGCGTTATTTATGGCACTTACAGGATCACATTCTCTCTCCCCCCCGGAAGGTATTGGATATGTTGTCGACACGTATCCTTCTGCTAATCTGAAGACATCGTTCCCCTGTGGGCTGAGTGTTGTCATATCTGCTCTCTCCGCGTTGAAATACCTCTGCTTCTCTTTTTAGATTGTAAGGCCTGACAGTTTATGAAGAACTGGCATTTGAAATTAAAAGAAATGACTTGCATTCCGTAATGATACAGTACATTTAATTACGCCTCGCCAGCACTGAACAAAGACAGCGTCGTTACGTCGTCGCAGCGGATTCTCTGACCGGTAGTAATATAGTTTTACGTTGCAACAACGGCGCTGCGCAGTGTGAAATTACGGGCATTATGCAGAACAGAATTGGAGGACCATTAATGTGCAGTTATGAGTCAGTAGTACAGGTATTTTCCATTAAATGTGCTATAATACGGAGTCTTGTCATTGTATAGAGTTAGAGTTGTAAGAGATACGGCAATATTCTTTTAGCACGATCTAATAATTTACCCAGTTATCCTGGCATTGTGAGTATGTAGTAATAATCCGAGGCTGTTGCTATCTTTGCCCATGGTACAGTAGCACGGTACTGCAGGCATTCAGTGGGGAGGACACCACAAAGTTCATTTGTAATGGCTGGAATCGCCTGTATTGAAACATAACATTCTTAGCCATTCTTATAGACACCAGAACCCTGAACTGTGGAGAGAACCGTACGGTTTGTGTTTGCTTTATTCTAAGCAGGGGGTTTTATTTGATATGATTCTATCTGAAAGAAGCTATTTGGCGAACGGAATTACATTTTAATTACAACGGCGCTAAGTGACAAAAGGACAGATCATGGTGAAAATGCCACATTAACATATTTTCATCTCATGCACCCCCCCACCTCCCCACGCCCACCCTGGCATTGCATTACCTCTTCATCCCTGTCTTCCTTTCTTTCTGGCTGTGAAGAAAAAAAAACCCTCGGTTGCATTTGTTCCTCCTTCCTCCCTTCGAAAAACCCTCCCTCCCTCCCTGATCTTGACTAGACCCTTGTTCCTGTTAGTCAGGGTGCTAAATCAGAGCATCAAAGAGCCCCACTGTTCTGTTCTGGTTACAGTTCCCCACAGTCACCCTAAAGACGCACGCAGTTGACAACATGTTACTTCTTCTTCTTCTCCTCTCCCCCCGACTCACCAATAGTGCATTCAGATTGATTTTATTTCTCAAATAAAAATAAAAAATAAAAATATATCACTGCTTGAAACATGCCCTAAATAGTTTCTCTGAGCATTATTGATGTGCTTCCCCGTTGCTGACTTTGAGCGTGCATGTTGCGAGGCACGACCAGGAAACGTGATTTCATTTGATTAGGTTTCATGAACGGCTGCAAACGACGACCCGGTGCTTCCCCTCCTACTGCTGCCCCCTTACTGTTTCTTTGAGGATTGATTAACAACAGCCTGGCTTTCACCGCTATCCTTTTTTTTTGACGAGCACACGGGGCTAATATTGCAGTTTTATTATTATTTTTTTCACTCTTCCCCGTTTTTAATTTTCCATCCCTTCTAATTTTTGTTATGTTTAATTTCAGTATTTAAGGACGAGCCGACCAAGAAAAGGGAAGGTAAGGATTTTGTTTTTTTTTCATTTGAGAAATTTTACTTTAATTTTCTTATTATTTATTTGCTCTCTAGAATGGCGAAAGGGGGCCTCTCAGAGTGAGATAACGGCTACGTTATTAGGAAAGTGTTACCGCAGGGAAGTGTCTGCATTCATAATCATCATCCACATTCCAATCCTGTACACACACACCACCGCCACCACCACCACCCAGCCCACATGCCATCTCCTGACATGGAAGACAATACTGTCCCCTTCCATGGGAGCTTTTAATCTCATCCTGGCTTTGCCATCCACATAGACTGGGGTTTATCATACGAGGGAGCTCTCTCAAAGCATCGCTCTTGTGTGTGTGTGTGTATGCGCGTGCGCCCGCGTGGCATTATCTATTGTTGTCTCAGTGAATGAGCTCGCTATTGTTTGCGCTCCAGGGTCCTCGGATGACAGCGGGGACCAGGCCAAGCTCATAGTTGGCATCGTGGTGGGGCTGATCATCGCCGCGGCGGTGGTGGCGCTGGTCTACTGGCTCTACATGAAGAGGAGACAAGGCACCTGGAAGACCGGCGAGAAGGAGACGGGCACGTCCGAGGAGAGCAAAAAGCTGGAGGAGAACAACCACACCGTTTAGAGAATTAAGACAGCCGTGCTGTACTTGGGGACGAAAAAGGTACGATGAGGGCGAAGCACACACATACACACTATGTCAGTGGTTTTCAACCTTTTTCACCACCACTTGATGTTGTATTTAGTCTCTCGGACCGAAAACCAAGGATTTTCCAAGTTTTTGTCCACAATTTAGCAGAGATAAACTGGCAAAACGTTGGTCAAAAATAACAATTCTTCTACATTTTCTAATGGACCTTTATCTAAGCCCCTCCCAAATCTCTATTGCCCAATAGACCTTTAGATAACCCCCTCCACAAACTACTATGGTCCAATCACAGCTAAGCATAACATGTGATAGACAAACCTCTCCACCAATAGCTACCTGTAAGATAAAACATTGTTTTAAAAAATAAATGCCACACACACTTTTCCACTGCATAGGGCATGCCTTGTTGATGGATTTCGAAGAGATTTTGAAGGTCTGGTTCCAAAAATGAACTAGTATTTATTGTGTAAAGTCCATGATATTTACATTGGAATGAATGATCCCGAATGAAACCAAATGGACCCTTATGCGTACATTTGGTTTCACTGAAGAGTTACAGATCTATAAGGGTCCATGTTACCAACTGTCCATCACTTAGCTTGGGACCACCTGGAATCCCCTTAGGGACCACTGGTGGTCCCCGGACCACCTGTTGAAAACCCCAGCACTATGTAAAGCGTGTGCATACACACCCACACACACAGGGGTTGGATTTGCTGGGTGGATCTTTTCATGCTTCTCTGTGCGGTCGTTCATATTAATGGCCGGCGGGGATACTGCGTGTTTTATCCCTTGCTTCTGGTCCGAAACTGAATTAAATACATGCATTTCCTTCTGCGGAAATGTAGACCGCCTTCTATGTTTGATGTCACAATTTAATAAAAGAAATACTGTACATCATTAAAGGGGAGCTTAACCCGTTTTTCAACTCTTATCTTCATCCATATCCGTACTAATGCTCATTATTATAAGATGGAAGCATCTCTGTCCACTCCACTCTGCGTTGTTAATGCTTGGCTATGGGGGAAGTTCAGAGACCTGCCCAGTGCCACTGACGTCATCAACTATAGCAGGGATGTCAAACCTACACAGCAAGCCAAAATAGAAAAATTGGTACAAGTCGAGGGCCGTTGACACAGAACTGTGTTTCAAGACACGGATACTAGTTTACGATGATGTCCAAGAAAAACAGCAAAAAAGTCATTTACCTTCAAAAGTCAGTGCCCCTTAATAGCAAGATCAATGCATGCATTAAAAACTGCTTTCATAGTAAAAATGTACAGTAAATTTATTGAACTGAGAAAGTACAATAATTAGTTGCATTCATCTCTTATCATGGTGTGTGCAACATGCCAGAGGGCCAGTTATAATAGTAATTAAATATCGTCCCACGGGCCAAAGAAATTTCTTCCACGGGCCTGATTTCACCCCTGGGCCTTGAGTTAGACATATGGGTAACGCTTCCTTTTACGGTACTGTAATTACCATGTATTTACATGGCAATTACAAGGTAAGTACCATGTAATAAGGGAGTAATAACTGCAAAATTACCATGTAATTACAAGGTAATTACAAGGTAACTATATAGGTAATTACCTTGTACTTTTAAAGTAATTACCAAGTCAATTCCAGGCAAATACCAAGTAACTACCTGGTAATAAGTATTAATTACTGGATAATTTGTAATTATATACCAACTATTTTGTTAATTGCCAAGTACTTACTAGGTAATTGCCAAGTAATTCCTTAAAAAGTACCTGGTAACAGCCAGGTAATAAGAAGTAATTCCTCAGTATATGTAAAGTATTTATATGGTAACTATGTGATTAATTACCCTTTAATTGTACCTGACAACTACAGAGGAAGGCTATGTAAATACACAGTAAGTACTGTGAAATTAACAAAGAAATTATTATGACACTACCAATTACTTTTTATTACCAAGACATCATAAGTTTCTATTAGATACTTACCATGTAATTACTAGGAAATGAAGAGTACGCCATGTATTTTCCTAGCAGTCAACTGGGGTATACTACTTACCTGGTAACTTCTTAGTATTTACCCAGTAACTACAACATTTACCTGTTTCCATGCTATTATCTGGTAATTACTCATTTGTTACCCAGGAACTACAGAAATACCTACCTAGAAAGTACCTAGTTATTAAAGTGGATTTGTACCGTAAAAGGAAGTGAGGCCTGTTTCCATGCTATTAACTGGTAATTACTCATTTGTTACCCAGGAACTACAGAAATACCTACCTAGAAAGTACCTAGTTATTAAAGTGGATTTGTACCGTAAAAGGAAGTGAGGCCTGTTTCCATGCTATTAACTGGTAATTACACATTCGTTACCCCAGGAACTACAGAAATACCTACCTAGAAAGTACCTAGTTACTAAAGTGGATTTGTACTGTAAAAGGAAGTGAGGCCTGTTTTCATGTTATTAACTGGTAATTACTCATTTGTTACCCAGTAAATAGAAAAATATCTACCTGGAAAGTACCTAGTTATTAAAGTGGATTTGTACCGTAAAAGGAAGTGAGTTCTGTTTCCATTTTATTACCTGGGAATTACTCAGTATTTAGCCCGTAACTAGGAAACTATCACATTACCCAAGACACTTGGACTGGAAATGCCGCAAAACCGACCAGTGTCTATGATACAGTGTCAGAGTACACTGATACAGTTACGGAGTCTGATACTCCCCCTGAACAGCACACTGTATCTGTCAGGAGATAAGAGTTCCCATCAAAAAACACCATCACCAGCCATCAAACTACATTAAGATGAATGCATTACTTCGACACTTCCTCACTCAAAACACCTCGCTGTGACAGATATGCAAAAACAAGTGAGCTGCCAAAGATAAACATTTTAATCAAATTCTTATAAAACAATCTCAGAAACAGTGCAAATTTTTAACAGTCAGGCACTTAACAAAACAAAATAGAATATGCTTCTTTTTCAATAAATAAATAAAAATAAAAACATCAGTGATAAATAATGACTATAAATAATAACTACTAAGTAAGCAGTCCCAGTCTTGGGAATTCACATCAACATGCGTCTGGCCCCAAGCACTGGTGAGGCATTCCACTTTTTGGTCTCTGAAAAGTGTACAGGTCTCAGGGCTGCTGAGGACCACATTAACAAAGCTGTGTGTTCCTGTAAAAAGCAGGGAAGGATTATCCAACGGGCACGTTGGGCCCAGGCCCAGGGGCCCCTGAGCTAGGGGGGCCCATGAGCTTGAGTGTCCGTGTGATTGCTAAGAGGCTCAAGCTCAGGGCCCACCCAAAAAAGGGCAAAAGTGAATAATAGTTGTGCACACAGTCCATTAACAATGGGTTTACTAGTTTTGTGTCATTAAAATAGCCTCAATAGTCCTAAACCATCATGCCGCCGCGCCGGGCAGGAAAATCCTCCGGTGTAGGGGGGCCCTTTGGCTGGTGGCGGCCCAGGAGCCCTTCATTTCATAATCCGCCTATGGTAAAAAGGAAAAGAAGACAGAGAAATGAAAAGACTTGGCAATAACTGAGTGTTTTTTTATTATTATTAAACTCAAGGTATATCAATCATGTAGTCACCAACTGTATCTTAAATCATGTATTCACAATCGATTCTTTTAAACATTTTATCCTTTCAGTTTGTCTTTTGTACAGTAGTTCCAGTTTTCACATTAGACACATTCATTAATCATGGCATCCTATAGCACTCTTACAGCATAGGTCTAATACCATATTGACACACTGTATAAAGTGTATTATTTAATAAGTGCAGCTTTTACGTGCACTACCCCTTTAAACCACATTAACACACAGTATAAAAGTGTATAATTTGTATAAGTGCAGCTTTTACGTGCACTGTCCCTTTAACCACTGGATAAACCATAATACTGAGTTGACACACTCTAAGTGTAATCAAAGTGCAGCTTTCATGTGCATTGTTCCTTTAAACTACTGTTGGCCAACATGACGTTCCCTCTCTATTGTTCGCGGCCATTGAAATGCTAATTTATACAGTTCGTGCTTCACAACGTGAGAAAATATATACATAATAAATCGCGGCAGTTTGGAGCCAAAATGGCGCCGCCCAGACCCCAGAAAAACCCATGCTCTGAACCACTGAGCTTGACACAAGATGGCGGCAGTTTCATTTTCCATTAAATCTTTTCTTTCTGCCAAAATACATCGTATTAAACACTTTTTTTAACCATACAACCTAGCGAGGCTACACTGTGTAAAGTCTGTTTATGTGAGGTAGTTTTTTTCTACTGTTTACACTGTACTGACCTGAATAAACAGGAAAAGAGGACGGAGAAATGAAGAGACTTGGCGCAGCTTTTCGTTCCACAATAACTGAGGGGAACCGGAAGATGCGTCACTTATATAGGACCCCAGAGAAACTCGGTGCAAAACAAACGTTCCGTCCTCTAGTGCAATTCCTAGTGCCTTGGCTTGGCATTCCACTTTTGGTCTCTGAAAAGTGTAACATGTAAAATCCCTCCTGTAAAGCCAAGGCACTAGGAATTGCACTAGAGGACGGAACGTTTGTTTTGCACCGAGTTTCTCTGGGGTCCTATATAAGTGACGCATCTTCCGGTTCCCCTCAGTTATTGTGGAACGAAAAGCTGCGCCAAGTCTCTTCATTTCTCCGTCCTCTTTTCCTGTTTATTCAGGTCAGTACAGTGTAAACAGTAGAAAAAAACTACCTCACATAAACAGACTTTACACAGTGTAGCCTCGCTAGGTTGTATGGTTAAAAAAAGTGTTTAATACGATGTATTTTGGCAGAAAGAAAAGATTTAATGGAAAATGAAACTGCCGCCATCTTGTGTCAAGCTCAGTGGTTCAGAGCATGGGTTTTCTGGGTCTGGGCGGCGCCATTTTGGCTCCAAACTGCCGCGATTTATTATGTATATATTTTCTCACGTTGTGAAGCACGAACTGTATAAATTAGCATTTCAATGGCCGCGAACAATAGAGAGGGAACGTCATGTTGGCCAACAGTAGTTTAAAGGAACAATGCACATGAAAGCTGCACTTTGATTACACTTAGAGTGTGTCAACTCAGTATTATGGTTTATCCAGTGGTTAAAGGGACAGTGCACGTAAAAGCTGCACTTATACAAATTATACACTTTTATACTGTGTGTTAATGTGGTTTAAAGGGGTAGTGCACGTAAAAGCTGCACTTATTAAATAATACACTTTATACAGTGTGTCAATATGGTATTAGACCTATGCTGTAAGAGTGCTATAGGATGCCATGATTAATGAATGTGTCTAATGTGAAAACTGGAACCACTGTACAAAAGACAAACTGAAAGGATAAAATGTTTAAAAGAATCGAGTGAATACATGATTTAAGATACAGTTGGTGACTACATGATTGATATACCTTGAGTATAATAATAATAATAAAAAAACACTCAGTTATTGCCAAGTCTTTTCATTTCTCTGTCTTCTTTTCCTTTTTACCATAGGCGGATTATGAAATGAAGGGCTCCTGGGCCGCCACCAGCCAAAGGGCCCCCCTACACCGGAGGATTTTCCTGCCCGGCGCGGCGGCATGATGGTTTAGGACTATTGAGGCTATTTTAATGACACAAAACTAGTAAACCCATTGTTAATGGACTGTGTGCACAACTATTATTCACTTTTGCCCTTTTTTGGGTGGGCCCTGAGCTTGAGCCTCTTAGCAATCACACGGACACTCAAGCTCATGGGCCCCCCTAGCTCAGGGGCCCCTGGGCCTGGGCCCAACGTGCCCGTTGGATAATCCTTCCCTGCTTTTTACAGGAACACACAGCTTTGTTAATGTGGTCCTCAGCAGCCCTGAGACCTGTACACTTTTCAGAGACCAAAAAGTGGAATGCCTCACCAGTGCTTGGGGCCAGACGCATGTTGATGTGAATTCCCAAGACTGGGACTGCTTACTTAGTAATTATTATTTATAGTCATTATTTATCACTGATGTTTTTAATTTTATTTATTTATTGAAAAAGAAGCATATTCTATTTTTTTTGTTAAGTGCCTGACTGTTAAAAATTTGCACTGTTTCTGAGATTGTTTTATAAGAATTTGATTAAAATGTTTATCTTTGGCAGCTCACTTGTTTTTGCATATCTGTCACAGCGAGGTGTTTTGAGTGAGGAAGTGTCGAAGTAATGCATTCATCTTAATGTAGTTTGATGGCTGGTGATGGTGGTTTTTGATGGAACTCTTATCTCCTGACAGATACAGTGTGCTGTTCAGGGGAGTATCAGACTCCGTAACTGTATCAGTGTACTCTGGCACTGTATCATAGACACTGGTCGGTTTTGCGGCATTTCCAGTCCAAGTGTCTTGGGTAATGTGATAGTTTCCTAGTTACGGGCTAAATACTGAGTAATTCCCAGGTAATAAAATGGAAACAGAACTCACTTCCTTTTACGGTACAAATCCACTTTAATAACTAGGTACTTTCCAGGTAGATATTTTTCTATTTACTGGGTAACAAATGAGTAATTACCAGTTAATAACATGAAAACAGGCCTCACTTCCTTTTACAGTACAAATCCACTTTAGTAACTAGGTACTTTCTAGGTAGGTATTTCTGTAGTTCCTGGGTAACGAATGTGTAATTACCAGTTAATAGCATGGAAACAGGCCTCACTTCCTTTTACGGTACAAATCCACTTTAATAACTAGGTACTTTCTAGGTAGGTATTTCTGTAGTTCCTGGGTAACAAATGAGTAATTACCAGTTAATAGCATGGAAACAGGCCTCACTTCCTTTTACGGTACAAATCCACTTTAATAACTAGGTACTTTCTAGGTAGGTATTTCTGTAGTTCCTGGGTAACAAATGAGTAATTACCAGATAATAGCATGGAAACAGGTAAATGTTGTAGTTACTGGGTAAATACTAAGAAGTTACCAGGTAAGTAGTATACCCCAGTTGACTGCTAGGAAAATACATGGCGTAAATACTCTTCATTTCCTAGTAATTACATGGTAAGTATCTAATAGAAACTTATGATGTCTTGGTAATAAAAAGTAATTGGTAGTGTCATAATAATTTCTTTGTTAATTTCACAGTACATACTGTGTATTTACATAGCCTTCCTCTGTAGTTGTCAGGTACAATTAAAAGGGTAATTAATCACATAGTTACCATATAAATACTTTACATATACTGAGGAATTACTTCTTATTACCTGGCTGTTACCAGGTACTTTTTAAGGAATTACTTGGCAATTACCTAGTAAGTACTTGGCAATTAACAAAATAGTTGGTATATAATTACAAATTATCCAGTAATTAATACTTATTACCAGGTAGTTACTTGGTATTTGCCTGGAATTGACTTGGTAATTACTTTAAAAGTACAAGGTAATTACCTATATAGTTACCTTGTAATTACATGGTAATTTTGCAGTTATTACTCCCTTATTACATGGTACTTACCTTGTAATTGCCATGTAAATACATGGTAATTACAGTACCGTAAAAGGAAGCGTTACCGACATATGTGATCTCTGGGGATTCAAAGCTGTATAAATACTGACCTATCAATGTGGTCACTAGTAGTCAAATTTCTCTGAGACATAAATGCTGCCCTATTATAATGAGCAGTAGTGAGGGGGACCGATTGTGAAAACTGGTTGAAAATGAGGGCTTGCATTCCTAATTTGGACATTTTTTTTACATCAAACATTTGGTTTTCCCTCTTCAAAAGCTCACAAAACATCACAGTGTGATCCCGGGGGTCTTGCAGGTGTGCTAGTTTAGCTATTTGTTATAGGTAAGCATGGAATTGATAATGATGGATAATGGTTGAGATTGATGATGGTTAAGAAAAATGTCCTCCCCTCAGTTTGTGCCTCTTGGAGCTCTGGCGCATGCAGGCACGCTGAATTACAATACATTTTTCTGTGGGCTGGCAGGGATATTAGTTTGCTCTGAAAAATATGCGCTCAAGGTACTTGGTAGCAGTTTATTATTCAGACCTACAATGTTAACAATTAAAGGGATAGTTTTGGTGAAATATTAAGTAGCACTGATCATTTCTGTGGGGGCCACTTATTAAACCTAAATGAATCCATAAAACTAGTGTAATTGTGATTGTTGATCCGTTCCTTTCATTTTATTATATCACACATCACATCACTTCTATCACAGAACTATGTACTATGACCAAAACATATTATATATTTCTAAAATATATTTTAGATATACATGTAGTCATGTACAGTAGGTCAACAATACAAATACAAAGGTTAACTCATGTCGACCTGACAATATATATTCTACAAAACGTTCGCTCTGAAAGAACGTATTATATTCAATCACGATTTTCCCCCAAAATAGCAGGTATACACGGCACGCCCCATTTGGGAAAAGTACTCCTGCTATTTTTCAATACAATGTAAAACACCCATAGAGAGTGGGTTAAAGAAAGTCTAAACTATCCCTCAAATAATGACAACAACGTTAACGCTTTTTTCCCTCCTTCTTTCCCTCTCTCTTGCCAAAGTAGCAGTCGAACGAGGCCTTGACACGCCAAAAATGAAGACTCCCAAAACGACTGCCGACGACTTCCATCAGGCTCCACGTGAGCAGCACACAATCACAGAGTAATGTTGTAACAGGATGTGCCTACAGCTGACATGTAGGCTGCACTGTGGCCGCCTCATGCTATTGTGTCATTTTTTATGTTTTGTGTTCCTGGTGAATGCTCTTTTTGTTTTTTTGTTTTTCGTCTTGTTATGTTTGAGTCAATCTGTGAGGGCCATGTGGTGGGATTTGGCTTGTCGTACGTGTTTGTTTTTGTCTCGTTTCGTTCGGTTCTTCATTTTCCCTGCGAGAATGTCAATAATAGTTTTTTTTTTAACAATTCATTGTGTGCCCACGGATGAGCATGCTGATTTTAATGCGCTGTGTGGAATAGCCTTCATTTGGCTGTGCTCAGTGAAAAGACACTTCATTGCTGTTTCTGCAGTCAGTAACACCTTCCTAAGTTAGCTAAGACTCCCAAGGCAGGGAGGAATGATTATAACAATTGTCGATAATAACCTGTGTACTGTACCATCAAAACCCCTGTTATTATTATTTTTCTTGGTTTTCTTTGAAATATAGCAAAATGCCTACAGGGGATAGTTTTAGTTCGCAAAGGTTTTTATTTTTTTTTATTTTACATTTTTTTCTAATGCATGACACAAGCAGCATACTGTAACTGTGATCCGTAATCGTCAAAAGAAAACAAACGTGTCATGTTTCCGCAGAAGAAAAAAAAAGAGCAGTTGTGTAGATGTAGATTGTAAGCTGACAGCGCATTGCAGCACACCCACTCACTTGTCTGTAAATTGTAGACATTATTCCACTTTAAGTATAATTCACTACGGTTCTTCATTAAAACTTTTTAACTGTCAGTTTATTCACTTTCCCAAGGGGGGGTTTCCTTTTGTTTTTTGCTTGATTTAGGCTCTAAATCTATTGGATGTGTAAAGGCAAGCAGTTTATCAGGAATGTGCAAAAAGAAAAAAGTATTTGCAGTTAGTAATGAATGTGCGGCCATCTTGTTGTATACAACTTTGATACCCGGGCCTTGGGGGCTAAGACACTGTGTGTTATTTGTGCATTTGAAGTTAAGCTAGTTTAAAGACTGAAAACTACGTTATTGTTGCCTTCGCCTTCCCACACCCATTTTGTCCTAGTGTTCCTCCCCTGTTATGTCATCTTTTATAGGTTATGACCACTCAGTCCAAGTGCCATATTCATACGTCACTGCATGACTGTGTCAGTATGGCTTGAGCGTCCCACTCTTTTAGCTCAGCGAGTGACACCATCATGCGATGGAGTATAAATTTGGCTTAAGCGTAGATGTTTATCTTTTTTTTTTTTTCTCCCTCGGAGTACCTCTACTCCACATGTACCGGGGTCTGAATGTCCTGAAATCTTTTGTGTTTTTTATTATATTTATATTCCGAGTGAAAACCTACCAGGATAGCTGTGCTACAGCATGCTAGATGATCGTTTATTTTTGATTTTTTTAATTTTTTATTTTTATTTTCCAGCCTTGTTGAAAGGCATCATCTAAGTATTGAAAAGGTACTGTATGGTAGGAGAGTTACATTGGGGGGTGAATAAGGCGATACAGTGTCTTGTGTGTTCTTTGCTGTATTATATATATATTTTTTGTTTCGTTTTAAATGGTCTGAAGGATATAAAGCCCAATTTAAACTTCGTAGTATGAATGTCGCCGGGCAGAAATGACAAGATTTCCAGCGGAACATTTTAAAAATAGGTTACTATTAGTCGTAGGCATACAACGAAGTCTAAATTAGCCATCGGTCATGTTGAAGACAGCGACTGTGATTGGGGAAAATGAGGCCATATCTGCATAATGCACAGCGGCCTTCTAATGCAGCGAAAAATAGACATATCTACAAGCACGCAACCACACCGTGTCCGCGGTGCGTTGCGAGCGCGTGGATGTTCGGCACGCGTCACAGTCGTACGATAGAGCATAAATTAGGCGTTTTTGGATTGTTTCTGCCCTGTCTGTTCCCCCCATGCCGCGCGTTGCGCGGCTTGCGGCGCAATGCCCCGATGTCCCACCAAAGAAAAAACGCACACGGAACAGACAGGACGGGATGTTACAAGTGTTCCGTTGGTAGCCCAGCAGTGCACACAGCTTTATATGGCAGGGGGTTCCTCGAGATGCAAAGTTGACGTTGAATATTTGAAATCTTCTCGGAACAGATTGATGATCGCAATGTCTCTAGCCTGATGGCAGAAATCACCACAGTCTCAATAACTTCGGTTTCGGGGTCACTGAACCCGCCGGCATCGCTCCCAACACTATTATTCATGATAATACTAGTTGAATTATGCGGTATGGCACGGCCGAGTGCAGTGGTTCTCAAAGGGCTCCTTGCGGCTAAATGATTGCCACTTACTAAAGAGATAGTAAGTGTATAAATGGAACCAGTTCAGACATTTTTAATGTGTGAGAGTTCCTTCTGGACATTTTCTCTGCCTAATGCATACCAAACTGGACGTCCTTGAAGTTAAAGTGTTTGAGAACCACAGTGCTGTGACCCGTAGCATATTGTACTGTGGAGTGGCTGATTGAGAGAAACATCAGTAAAACAAACGACTAGAACGGCACACAAGGCAGGGAGTGGACACATCTCTTATCTGCCTGCTGGTCCATTGTGTTCTCATGCCTTTTGTTCCTTTTCAAATAATCAGGTCAGCAGTGAAACCAAAGAGTGTAAGACGAGAAGGCCATAGTACTACTGTAAATACAGAACTTTTTGTTTTTGTACTGTTGTTGACAATAAAGTGTACATTTTGAAAAAACATTCTCATTGACACATCTTGTTCAATGGTCTCCTTTTTCCTCCCTTTCCCCCCCACCTAAATACAGCTAAAGCAGGAGTTTTCAACAGGTGGTCCGGGGATTACCAGTGGTCCCTGAGGAGTCCAGGTGGTCCCCAGGCTAAATGATGGAAAGTTGGTTAACCAGATGTAACTCTTTGAGAGCGTAAAAATGAAACCAAATAGACCCTTGCGTGTCCTTTTGGTTTCATTTTTAAAATATTCACCATCTGAATAAGCCCAATTCTACACAACAAGAGAATGTAGAAGATTAATGGTCATTTTGATTTGTATGCTTGCTTGTTTTGTTTTCTCAAAAATCCACCCCGGAATTGTGGACAAAAGCAAAAGAAATCTTTAGTTCTGGGGTCTGTGGGGCTAAAATGTCATCAAATGGTGGTCCTCCATGGCTCAAATGCTGAATAAATGGTGGGCCCTGATGATAAAAGGTTGAAAACCACTGAGCTAAAGTATTTCACATTTTTCCGATTACGGAGCCCAACGAATTATAGGAGGTCAGAGGCCAAGATTAACAAGAGCAACACTAAACCTAGCCTTCAACTCCTGCCAGTGATTTACACTGACGGAATTAATTTGACATATAATTCAGTTCGGACAAAAACAAAACCCTTCAGGTTAGGCCCTTTAAAAACCTTCATGAATTCAAGGCTTCGAGAGGTGGGTAATAGATAGAATATAGGGAGGAAAATGGTGACTGCTTGGAAAACACTCCACTCTCACAGCAGTGTTTGTTGGTGAACGCCCTCACCAATCCTCAACCACACCCTGAATAATGCCTTCCCTGGCTAACCTTAAATAGCCTACAGTGCAAGTGATTAAACCACACCAAAACCCTGCCTAAACTCCACCAGCTGCAAGCTGTAAACATCTTGATCAATCGGATGGGTTTGAGGCTGAATATCCACTCCCTTCTTTCCTTTTTCATGCTTCAGGGTGGCTTAGTGTGGCTTGAAATGTTAAATATACAGACAGACGGGATCGCTTAGAGCCTAAAATGTAAGG
Source organism: Benthosema pterotum (assembly GCA_039105355.1). Lineage (NCBI taxonomy): Eukaryota > Metazoa > Chordata > Actinopteri > Myctophiformes > Myctophidae > Benthosema > Benthosema pterotum. Next base: position 15,467,459 of record CM076975.1, on the reverse strand, counting down.
CAACAACTTAATTTAGCATTTAGGTATGCAGCAGCGGCGCAAAAAGTGTTCAAAGAAAGGGAAGCAAAAGGAAGCAGCAGCTCAGTCAGTTGACTTTCATCTGCTGGTACAAACGGAACAGGCCACTGGAGTAGTTGAGTGTCTAATAAGGCATAATAATGGAGGCTAAGCATTTTGTAAATTGTCTGCATTGAACACAGCTGTCACTCTATCAATGGTTGCCTGTATTTGTCCTAGATAATATGCTTTAATGCAGTGGTTTTCAACCTTTTTTGATACCAGGGCCCACTATTTATTCAGCATTTGAGCCGCAGACCACCTTTTGATGACACAGACCCAAAACTAAAGATGTATTCTGTTTTTGTCCACAATTCCAGGCTGGATTTTCACACACAAAACAGGCAAACATACAGTAAATCAAAAAAGATCATTAATCTTCTACATTCTCTAATTGTGTAGAGTGGTTTAAAGTGTTTTATATGATGAATATTTTAACTGTTGAGAGTGTAAACAAGAAAGCAAAAGGACCATTTGGTGCATTTGGTTTCATTTTTATGCTCTCAAGAGTTACATCTGGCTAACCAACTTTTCATCTGGTTAACCAACTTAGCTGGGAGACCATCTGGAACCCTCTGAAGGGCCACTGATGGTCACCGGACCACTGGTTAAAAACCAGTGGCACTGCATTAATGGATTGTGTTTTTTACTGTACAGTAGTATGATGTCCTATTGTCTCCATCAGGCCTAAGACACATTTCTGTACATTACAGTATTTTTGGAATACTCCTCCAGATTCTCTCCACAAATCCTGCAAATTGTTACGTCAGCATCTATAGTCATGTCCTCAAGACAGATCTGTCCGATATTTCATATTCCATCCTAATTGGCTCACATTAGCTTCTAAAGTTCGCAGGATTGCCCTCTTTTTCCTTATATTACTCCATAATCATTTCTGCCAAACACTCCTCTCCTCCTGATGGAGACCAGTGCCCAGAAGGACACTTTTTCTAGTTTTCTCTATTTGATTGATTGTTTTCTATTGTGATTGATGGATGTGCCACCTAGTGGTGCCGGGGTGCGGCTTCCTCTGATGAAATTTCCAATTTCGTAAACTCCCGTCATTAATTTTAAAACAGGATGTTCTCCAGCTGGTGATTATCTTCCATTGTGCACCATAGACAGAAACAGGTAGCTATGCCTCATTGGCCACTGGGCCACACTGTAAATGCCACACAATATTATGTAGGGCAGCTTGCCATAACTCCACTGCAAGCAATATGCTCGACAGGGGCGGATCTAGGCATGGGCATGGGGGGGTAAATGCCCAGACTGCCCCACCAAACAACCCCAAGATATTTCCTATTAAAGTGCTTATATAAAAAAAAAAAAAAAAAAAAAAAAAAAGGGTTTGGAACACTACTACTGCTACTAACTATAACTAAGTACAGTTGTGGCGCCACTAAACCAACAGCTTTTCATCATTGAAAACAGAAAACTCTGAGTCAGACCTTTAGCTTTATGCATGCTGCGTGCCTGTTGCAACTTCAACTGATGTTATTGATGCTTTAATTGCCTAATAAGTCCTGTAACCGAAAATGGTATGGGTGCGGCTTCATCGCCCGTTGCGCGAAGCAATTTTCTCCTGCCCCCCCCCCCCCCCCCCCCCCCCCCCCCCAATTGGAAAATGTTAAATCCGCCCCTGATGCTCGAGTTGTACCGTCCAACCATCCCCCCCAGGGTAGACGTCTACATAAGATAAGGTGTTATGGTGTGAAATCCCAAGTTATTTTACACATCGCTCCAATGAACAGAACACTGACAAATGACTTCTCCACATCTGATGTTATTATTATGCTGCTGCGGCGCAGTCCTTGCTACCCATCTGTGAACACTTTTGCACATCACTGAATTAAATGACATAATCATGAGGACATTTTGAACTGGAAGGCCAAATTTTAGCGCCATGTGCTCCCCAGACTAACCCCAACTTCATTCCTGATGACCCCAGGGACCGCATTTCTGCTATCCTTGAGCCAAAAGCTAAAAGTAAAAGGATGGTACTAATAATATAATCTTTACAATACAGTAAGTGTTGATCCTTCTGTGAATATACAATAGCTCCCCAGGCACTAAAAGTAATCTTTTCCCCTTTTGTATTTTTAGCTCTCCTCCTAGCTCTCCTTGTCCTCTCCATTATTGAGAGAAACTGGAGGTCCTGGTTATACACAATGTGACTGTTGAATAGGCAACTGTCAGCTGCTTGCTAGAACATCATGTTTTCTGTCTATTCCTATTCATATCCCATCTTGCATGCGTCTGTATCAGATTTGGGGACTCAAATATCTGCTGGCCACGTTAACGCGGCTTGTGCCAAATGGTATGCAAGTGTTTAATAAAACTCAGAACATGTCAGGTCATTTGTGATGCTGCCTTGGGTGTAATCTTGTTCTCCAGGGGCAAAATATTGCTGACGCCAGTCTGTGCTCTGTGCAGGGTGAATATCAACCTTTACACTGCTTTGGAAGTGCAGATGAGAGACAGACGCGGGGGCCATGTTAGGTTTTTAAAATCACAAATAAATAAAGTCTTTGCAGTCAGGTCCCAAGTCCCCTGTTTTGAACCACAAGTCAAACCGCGCTCTTGGCAAAGTGTAATACATTTTAACAGAGTCATAATACATCAATGCCTACCCAGCAAACACAGTCACAGTCAGTCAGTCAGGACCGGGACATCTTGATTATGGCCAGATCAAGGCAATCCATGACTAGACATCTGGCCCAAAATATCACCTGATATCAACCTGATTCATCCTCCTGGGACATCTGTCTTCAGTGGTTGAAATCAGGTGATATTCTTTCTGGCTAGTCATGGATTGCTTTGATCTGGCCATAATCAAGACGTCACTAATTTGTCTGGGTCCTGACTGTGTTCACTGGGTATGCATGCCATGTCTGTATAGCACTTAGAATGAATTAGAATCTGCTTAATTGTAGTTATAAGCACTCAAACAGCTTCATAGCAATCGCCACAGCATAATATAAAGTTTTTATAATTATGTGCAGCCAAGAATAAATAATAAATGTATTGCTTCTCAGCTGAAGACCTGCCATCAGAAGGACCATATTATAGTCAAAAAGCAGCGAAAGCAACTCCACAGCTCAACGAACCACATCGCCTCTCCACCACATCCACAACTGATCTTGTCTCGTCCGTGAATATCACAAACAGCATAGACAACAAAGCAGACAGAGGCCAGCCCCCACCGGAAACAAATCCCACATATTGCCGAGCAACACAGACACACTGTGAGAGATTGGATGGCCTTCAACAATGACTGACCCCCTCACCCCGTATCCCTCTAGCACCTCCACCTCGTATTGCACCGTAAGCATTAGAAATACAAATATATAAACATTGAAAGTGTTGCTTTTTAGAAACATGTATTGTGGTTAGGCATTATGATCAGATCAGTCAACATACCATGATACTGATATGATACCGAAACAATACAGTTTACCAATGGATAGATAGAGCCCACACACTAGAATAGCTACAAAGAAACCTCCCTAACCATTATGTGTACAGGGTGTTTTAAATTTTATTGAAAAATAGCAGATGTTGCCTGCTATTTTAGGGGGAATCATGAAAATGCAGTGCAAATCATTGAATATTATATGTTCTTCCTGAGCGAACATTCTGTAGAATCTATAGTGTCAGGTCTAAGTGGAAGACTTTGGCCCAGCTCCGCCTGTCGATGTGAGTTACCTACATCGTCTCTCACTGACATGAGATGGCATTGACTAACCATGATACTGACATGCCCCGTCACCGCCCTGTCACAGGGATGTCATGCCTCAGTCTGGCCCTGTTATAGGACTTTAAGGCAGGAGGAAAACAATGTGTTTGGAAACGAAAAACCTGTGGGCAAAAAAAATCTCTCTCGTTTACTGCTAGTCAAAAAATATATAAAAGAAGGTACAGTCATCTGTTATTTTTCTGTCCAAAAAACTTAATTTCCATCTGGCAGAGTGGGAGGCAGGGTAGTACGTTGATTGTACTGTGAGATGCAGGTGATCTGCTTGAACGAAACAACACACAATATCTGAACAATTGAGACCTTTGTCAAATACTGCGGCATCCTTCATTTGCAGAAGTCAATGGGAGAGCCGTAATCCTGGCTGCTCTCAAACAGGCTGCATGTACTGTAGGAGCAGGTGGGCCCTCTCTGCTCGCCTCCTTGGCTGTGGGTGGTGCTGGGCTAACAAATAAATGATACCCACACAATGAAAAGCACCGAGTTGGAACTGTGGCGGCACTCCACACAGTAAAAGGATGCAGGGGCGGATATAACATTTCCCAATTTGGGGAGCAGGAGAAAATGTTATGTTACCATTTTCAGTTACAGGACTTTTATTAGTAAGCAATAATTACATCAGTTGTTGCATCAGTTGAAGCTGCAACAGACACGCAGCAAGCATAAAGCTAAAGGTCTGACTCAGAGAGTTTTCTGTTTTCAATGATAAAATGCTGTTGGTTTAGTGGTGACACAGCTTACTTAGTAGCAGTAGCAGTGTTTCAGATCATTTTAATTATATGCACTTTAATTTCTTGGGTATCTTGGGCTGTTTTGCATGCCACGTGCAACATGTTTGGTGGGGCAGTCAGGGCATTTGGGGGGGGCATTGCCCGCCCCATGCCCATGCCTATATCCGCCCCTGAAAGGATGCGAGGCAATTGGCTCAGACGTGGAGTCTCTTTATTCCTCCAGATGCTCCAGTAGCAGCTGGAGGAATAAAGATAATGCGCATATATATATATATATATATACACATCTGGGCCAGTGTCAAGTCGAGTCTAAAACACATCAAATCTGTGACTCGAGTCCAAGTCACGTGGTCACGAGTTATTCCTCGGCGGAGTTACCCAGCGCAGCACATAACTAACTGAACACATACCCATTCCAATAGACAAATCCAATAACCACATGGGCATGAAAACACTGGAACGGCTCCCATAGAGGGAGCACACAGGAGCCAGTCAAGTCAATATGCCAATACATGAGGCCACAGAGATTACAAGGGCAGTCAATTGGATTAAAGAGAAGATGTGCAGATACAATTGATTAAATTGCATAAACCTTAATCAAATGAAGGGCAAAAGACAGCATGCCAATATAAATATTTACAACACCGGTCACTGTATTATAACCAACCGTGTGTGCGTGCGTGTGTATGCGCGTGTGTCTCCCCACACAGTTAATTTCAAACTACACCACATTTGCCCAAATGCAGATGATCCGTACTGAACCAGAACTCAAGGGTTATATTTACTTATACTTATCTGGTGACACAGGGGAGTATATGAATATTTATAACTATGGTCTATAGGCTATAGACAAGCACTAACTAGACACAAGGTACTGTAACTGAACTGACAAACACTGGCATAGGCTGGGAGACACAGGCATAAACATTGACAAATTGCAGGACTGGCAGGCAAGACAAGAACCATAATTGGGCTTAAATGTACAAACAACAGGGAAAAGAGGGATCTGGAGAGACAGGATTTCAAAACAAAATGGTGCAAAAGTCTGTTTTTACATGACTACCCACATTTAGAGGAATCTCATTTTGACTAGTGTCTGCGAATCTAGGATTATACTAAAAATGTAACTCCACAAACACAAAAGCTATTGTCACTGATGAGCAATTCAGCATGTCCTCGACATGCAGTGTGCACTCAACCTTGTGTCACAATACCAAACTGGCAGACCCCAATTCAGGCACAGACAAAGTGAAGTTCAAGGGTGTTTTATTCACCCAAACTCGAAATTGAGGAAAGAAATGTGCAAACCTGTCAGGGCAGAGCAACAGGCAGGCATGGTGAGATGTGAGGTGAAGGAGAGGAGCACGGGGCATACTGTATCAGTACTGGCAAAACCCAACACACTGCTACAACTAAATCAATAGTGAAGTTCACAGGGATTCAGGGAACAATCACTTCACAAGGAGTTCGCTGGCTAGAATCATATACTACCATTGCGGTTGGTCCAGAGCTTTATAGAGTGGAGTTGATGAGCTGATAGCAGACAGGTACTGTATGTTGAGTGGTGGGGAGAGAATGGGGACAGATGAGCCAGAAAACACATAACAGCAGGGGCGGATCTAGGCATGGGCATGGGGGGCAATGCCCCCCTAAATACCCAGTTTGCCTCCCCAAACAACAAACACCATGCAAAACAACCCAAGATATTTCAAATTAAAGTGCTTATATTTAAAATGATGTGAACATGACACGCTGTGTCACCACTAAACTAACAGCATTTCATCATTGAAAACAGAAAACTCTCTGAGTCCTGAGACCTTTAGCTTTATGCATGCTGTGTGTCTGTTGCAACTTCAACAACAACTGATGTTATTATTGATGCTTTACTTGACTAATAAAAGTCCTGTAACTGAAAATGGTATGGGTGCCCCCCCCCCCCAAAGGGACATGTTATATCTGCCCCTGGATAACAGCACTCAGCCCTGCCTGAGACATGGTCATATGAGGCACCATGACAACTCACAGCCTATGAGGTGTGATTTATGTAGATTCTTTCTTCTATTTCTGCCTTTTTGAAAACGGGGTGCGGAGTACAGGGCTGGATTTAGCCAGCCCTACTAGGGTGGGCTGGAAGAATGGCAGGGTGGGCAACTCCAAAGTTTTTCATATGAGGCAGGGGTTTTCAATCTTTTTGATACCAGGGCCCACTATTTATTCAGCATTTGAGCCACTGACCACCATTTGAGGACATTCTAGCCCCACAGACACCAAAACTAAAGATTTATTTTTCTTTTGTCCACAATTCCAGGCTGGATTTGGGAACCAAAACAGTCAAACATACAGATCAGAATGACCATTAATCTTCTACCTCCACTAGTTGTGTAGACTTTGGGCCATCACATGAATATTTTAACTCTTGAGTATAAAAAAAATGAAACCAAATGGACCCACAAGGTAATTTTTACGCTCTCAGAGTTGGTTAACCACCATTTAGCTGGGGACCACCTGGACCTCTCTCAACCACTGGTGGTTCCCGGACCACTGATGAAAACCACTGATATTACCTTTCATTGGGTGGGCTCTGCCCACCCCTGCCCCCCTCTAGAGCGGAGTGACACGCAACCAAGGTCATAGGGATCAAGGGAGTCGAACCCGTGACAGGCAGCCTACTGTACGGGTGGCTACGCCACAGCTGTCCGGAACAATTTGACTATGGATTAATTGGATTTGATTTGACCTCCCAGCCGGCTCAATTAAGTACAATCAAGCTCTGCTGGGGATGGATCACTACAAAGGGTAGTTCTTTTCAACATAAAACGCTGCATTCAAGTTCACGAGAGTTAAGAAAGTGCCATGAATTCTCTGCATGCCTTGTACATTTTTTTAGCTACCATTTTCTTTTAGATCTTTAACTCGAGTGTAAAATGATACCAAATGGACCCTTAAGAGTCCATTTGGTATCATTTTACGCTAAACTATCATTATTTAAATTAGATATAAACATTTGAATTACTTATTTGTTAGAATCTACACAATTAGAAAATGTAAAAGAATGTTACTTTGACCATCGTTTTGAAGGTCTCTTTCCTAATTGTATACAAAAAAAAAAAAAAAAAAGAAAATACTTGGTTTTGGGTGCAAGAGACTCATCAATTGGGGTTACTCTGCAGCCAAAACGCAGAATAAAATGGTTGAAAACCTCTACTTTAGAATATAAGCAACATATTTGAATACAAGCAAATATGCAAGATAAGTAGACACCATGTGTTTTCTTCACACGTTTTGGAACAAGCCAATCAGTAGGTTTGTGTGTTTCATTTCAATCTGGTAAAACTTATTTTTGGCAAATGCCCCCGTGGAACCCTCCTAAAATCGCCAATGAATGGACAGCTACTTTTTACTAATGGGCAAAAGAGCAGGAGTTTCATACTCATGTCTATGCAGTATGCACTATGCACAATGCCAGCCAAAGGAGGAGGGAGAGAGAGGGGAGACGGGACGTGGATTGATGACTCGCAAGCAGCATGTGGCTAGTGCTGGCTCAGCCACCAGGCAGGAACACCCACATTTTGTAATCATCCAATATCCTCTTCACCGAGGGTGAAGATAAGAGAATCCAGACCATTTATAGAGCAGAACCGAACGGACAACAAAGCGGCCCAAAGCAACAATAAAATGCGCCTCTGATAAAAAGGTCACTGTAGCTATAACGTACAGGACTGTAGGGTCTACTCAATCGACCAAGCCAAGTCACACTGCATGCCTTCACCCAGACTTACAGCGACATGTCACTAGACTATACAACACTGTCTGTGTGGTTGGCTTCACACAATTCAGACGCACATGACACTTACACACATGCACAAACACACAAAGGTCAGTAAGGCAAAGTCCTGCCGCATCCTTCATGATGGTACAAATTCAAAACAGGTGGTACGCACTTAGAAACATGAAACACCTGCAAGGAATCTTGTGAATGGAAGCAGGCCTAGTGCATGAAAAATAATAAATAATAATTCAATCTTATCTATCCCGCCCTTTTCACAGTGCCCTGTTTAGAGCCACCAACACCCCCCCCCCCCCCCAAAAAGAAAAAAAAGAAAAGAAAAAACAAAAAACATAGCTCAAATTATCGAATTGCCATGGCACCTTTTTCGCTAGCCGCAATGCAAATCTAGGTTCTTTTGTAATTGGGCTGAATCTAGGGTTACAATTCGGTCCCTCGACTTCCCCCATAACAAGAATTTTCATCTGCAATCTGCTTGTATTAAACAGCGATAAACTCACCAACATTGCAGCTGTATGGAAAGGTTGAATTATCCTCCATCTGCAAAGTGTTTAACACAAATCCACAGTAGACATGTTATGAGACACTTTGTCAGTAAATAAAAGTGCTGGACTATAGGGAGGCAGTCGTTTGTATTAGTGCAACACAGTATCACAGAAAAAGGGTTGGCCTGGTGCTTCCTGCATTATGTGCAAATTCTAAACAGGTGGTACACAGGGCCGTTCAGTGAAACCACAACCTGACCTGGCCTGGTGGAGACCTCTCCCCCAGGAGCAGGGGCGGATCTAGCCATAGGGGGCAATGCCCCCCTAAATGCCCAGTCTGCCCCACCAAACATGATGGCATGCAAAACAACCCAAGATATTTCAGTGCTTACTATTTAAAAGTATTTTAAACACTACAGAAAACACTGCCCCCCAATTGGGAAATGTTACATCCGGCCCTGCCCAGGAGGCACTTTTTTAGTTGGCATTGTGATCCTGTTTGGTCTTGAATGATACACAGTAGGGACATTTTCTTCTTTCCATCCAATCGTTAAGGAATGGACTGTACGTTTCTAGATGTTAGAGACAGTTCAATACTCTACAACTCTCAACTCTGCATGACACCGGATGTGCTGCACGAGTGTGAGCAAAACCAGACTAAAAGTTATGTTTTTTTATCTGATGGAGTCAGACTTTCTACAATATTAGTCATTCAATGACCTGGAGCTGCTTAGTTTTTGGTTTCAATGAAGCAGTAAAGGTTTTTTTTTAAACACATGACTATAATGAGCCTTGAATTGGATCCTTTGCCAACATACTGTATACAACATCATGAATCACAACACATGACAAGATATGAGTAAAACCATAATTAGTTAAGTGGTAGTTATGCTATGGCTATTTAAAACAATGAATCTGCTTTAGACATTTGAAACCATATATACACTCAATACACTCAGAGCTGCTTTGCAGCTATAAAAATAAGCACAAGAAAACATAGGTTTTCCTATGCTATATATTTAAGGCTGTAAAGCCCTCTGAATTGCCTGCATGTGTGGGGTCAGTCCTAATCCCAGACAGGTATCTGTCATAGGGCCTGTTTGCAGGGGCGGATCTAAGCATGGATGGCAATGCCCCGCTAAAATGCCCAGTCTGCCCCCCCAAACACAATGGCATGCAAAACACCCAAGATATCTCAACTGATATTATTGATGCTTCACTTGCCTAATAAATCCGGCTTCATCGCAAATCTACATTCATCGCATGAATCCACCCCATGCAATTTTCTCCTGCCCCCTCCCCAATTGATAAATGTTACATCCGCCCCTGCACGTTTGTGCCCTCACAGCACAAACCTTCAACCTGGAAGAAAACCTTCCTGTATGTATGAAATGTGCAATGCCTCGCATCTTTATGGGAAAACAATTATTTAAAACGGCTAGTCCCTCCGGGATTATGTGATAATGTGTTCGCATAATGTAATTGGTTGCACAGTCAACCAATCTCGGAAATATATGCATTAGTTTGCGCTTTCCCTCTAACCATTGAACAAAATGTGTTGCACTATAGTGCAGAGCATGGTTAAGTGTCAAACTGTCACATGTACTGTAGCTCTCTAGACCAATTTCACTTTTTTTTCCTTTTAAGAAATCCACATACATAATTCAAGCATCAACCATCAGCCCATCAACTCTTAAGGGGCTGTTTTAACCAGTCATGGAGAGTGGCGTCTAGTGGTGGTTAAGTATTGGACTTGAAGTAACAGTTAAGCCATACAAATGCACAATGATAAGTTGTAAAAAGAAACAGATGGATGAGTTGTAATTAAATAAGTGTTTTATTTTTTAAAGGATGAAGCCAACTCAACAAAACAGGGGAAATGATTGGTGGTGCAAAAGGAAAGAACAGAGCAAAACAAACAAAATTGAATGCAAAAAAAAAAAAAAAAAAAAAAAAAAGTAAAAATAAAGCGCTGACCTACTGGAACTAAAACAAAAACCTTCCTCCTCTAACAAACAAAAACACAGGGGTTGGCACTCATCTCTAAACTAGTGTGAATAACAACAAATTAACTAAGTGCAGAAATGTACTCCCAGAACTACACTACCTTTTTCCTGTGGTAAACAGAAGCTTTAATGGATCAACAAACTTGAACCAGATGAACAGGTCTGAGACAGCAGGTGAGGTGATGGCTCTACATGGCTGCACACAGGTGGTTTATATCAGCGTTGGCTGAAGGTGATTGGTGGAATGAAGATTGGAGGCCCAATCAGTGGTGAGACTAGAGGCGGAGCTATATGGATTAAACCAGTGGTTTTCAACCAGTGATCCGGAAACCATCAGTGGTCCCTGAGAGGGTTCCAGCTGGTCCCCCGGCTAAGTTGGCTACCCAGATGAAAAGTTGGTTCAGATGTAACTCTTGAGAGCGTAAAAATGAAACCAAATGGACCCTTGCGGGTCCATTTGGTTTCATGTTTACACTCTCAAGAGTTAAAATATGCACCAGTTAATTAAGTATTCAACAATCAACACAAATAGAGAATGTGGACAAAAGCAAAAGAAATCTTTAGTTTGGGGCTCTGTGGGGCGAAAATGTCATCAAATGGTGGTCTGTGGCTCAAATGCTGAATCAAATAGTGGGCCCTGGGATCAATAAGTTTGAAAACCCCTGGATTAACCTGATCTGCATGAAAGTGGATGTTAGACCAGAGCACAGCAAACCCACACACAAGTACATGCCTAACTGACAGTATACAGTACATGACAGTCATTTAAAAATAGCTAATCAGTGGTCAGATGAACATATTGAATGTCACTAGGAAGGACGGGTGGAGAAAGATCAACATGTGGAAGGTCAAAACAGGTTATTCCAACATATGGAGATATTAGGATTTGGGGTTTGAGGTGAGATGTAGAGTTGCTGGCCAGCTCCACAAATCTACCGTACCGTACGTCAAACATGTTGAGCTTCCACACAGACATAAAGTGAGTCAGTGTGTGGCAAAGTGAGTTTAATGTCCCTTAACACAGTTCTCTGTTTGGATGTATGAGCTGTCAAGGCCAGAAAGTATATATGATGATGTCTCACATTCTGTATACTCTCTATGGCAAACTCGGTTTCAACTTGCCATGGATCAGTCCATCAAACTCGTGTTTCAAAGCTAATTAGGTGATGTTATTTATATACTATGGTCACGCTTCTGCAGACATGTTGTCAAGCTTTCAGATCACGCATGATTTATCTCAAATCCATTTGCAGCAAAATGTGCACAGTAAAAAAACTATACCTTAAGCCAGTAGTGTGAAAATAGCATCCTTCCCTATCTGTAACCTTCAGTCTGTTATGGAACCTTTTTACGCATGAGGGGGAAAAATGATTTTTAAATGATGACACCACCTAGATATTGAGTTAACCTCAGAAATTACTTTGGCAAATAGTGCCGATGGGGGATGAAAAAAAAAAGAAGAAGTTAGCAATTACAGCAGGTGTCAGTCTGCCCACATTCTTCCCATTCCGACATGGCAGCTTTCTGCTGGATTTATTTTTAAATAATAATGGAAGTACATCTCTTCCGTTAGGGTTTAACAGGACGGGACATGTCTGTTCAAGGACCTGCCGGAGGCTCTACTTGAAGCTTTTATTTCGTAAATAAATTCTGTAGTTTCACTCTATGTAATTGTATGGCGGTAAATGGCAAATTTATACACAGTGCTTTTAGACAAAGTGCTTCACCCATTCACCCCCACATTCTATTCACACACCGATGGCAGAGGAAACCATGCAAGGCACAGGGCAGCTGTGTGTGTGTGTGTGTGCGCGTGCGTGTGTGTGTGTATGCGCAATATGATTTAACAGATGATGATGAAGTGGTCATCACTCATGAGTGTTCATCATTTGCCACTGGCTAATATTTGAATATGATGAATATGATGTGCTATGAAGACATGTGAACACCACATAGAGTTGTACAGTATATTTGCCATATGTGACATCGGTAGACAGGGAGCAAGGGAGAAAGATATTGTTGCCGGGCAGAGGCCTCTTATATCCAGTTTATAACTCATTTTTTTCATAAATGAATGAGTAGTTTGGTGGGTCTCAATAGGGATGTGCCAATAAGACATGTTGGCTGATGCGATAATGAACTGCTGTTATGGCTGATAACCAATATTGAATGAATGAATGAATGAATGAATGAATGAATGAATGAATGAATGAATGAATTAATAGCTCATAATCAATTGTATGTTTATACCTCTTAAACCATACCTGGGCATTATGCGGCCCGGGGGCCAAATGCGGCCCTTTGGCTGACTCTGACCGGCCCGGGGACCACCACTGGTTGGTTAACCAGATGTAACTCTTTGAGAGCGTATAAATGAAACCAAGTGGACCCTTGCGGGTCCATTTGGTTTCATTTTGACATTCTCAAGAGTTAAAATATTCATCATCTGAATTAGCCCTAAGTCTACACATTCAATCAGGGAATGTAAGAGAATAGTCATTTTTGTTATCCTGTTTTGTTTCCCAAATCCAGCCTGGAATTGTGGACAAAAACAAAAGAAATGTTGAAGAAAACTTTGGAATCTGTGGGGCTAAAATGTCATCAAATGGTGGTCTGTGGCTCAAATACTGAGGCAGTAGAGGGCCCTGGTGTCAAAATGGTTGGTCTTACTCTTACTTTTATGTTGAAATTAAATTAATATTACACAGACTTTAGTTCAGCCAATTTAGTCTTGGCCCTCCACAATATTTTTAATGACCCTTGCGGGTCTATTTGGTTTCATTTTTACACTCTCAAGAGTCACCATCTGGAATTAGCCCAAGTCTACTAGAGAATGTAGAAGATTAATGGTCATTTTTGATCTGTATGTTTGACGGTTTGTTTCCCAAATCCAGCCTGGAATTGTGGACAAAAGCAAAAGAAATCTTTAGTTTTGGGGTCTGTGGGTCTAAAATATCCTCAAATGGTGTTCCGTGGCTCAGATCCTGAATAAATGGTGGTCCCTGAGATGAAAAAGATTGAAAACCCCTGTTTTAGACCATACCTGGGCATTATGCGGCCCGGGGGCCAAATGCGGCCCTTTGGCTGACTCTGACCGGCCCGGGGACCACCACTGGTTGGTTAACCAGATGTAACTCTTTGAGAGCGTATAAATGAAACCAAGTGGACCCTTGCGGGTCCATTTGGTTTCATTTTGACATTCTCAAGAGTTAAAATATTCATCATCTGAATTAGCCCTAAGTCTACACATTCAATCAGAGAATGTAAGAGAATAGTCATTTTTGTTATCCTGTTTTGTTTCCCAAATCCAGCCTGGAATTGTGGACAAAAACAAAAGAAATCTTGAAGAAAACTTGGGGCTTGGGGCTAAAATGTCATCAAATGGTGGTCTGTGGCTCAAATACTGAGGCAGTAGAGGGCCCTGGTGTCAAAATGGTTGGTCTTACTCTTACTTTTATCTTGAAATTAAATTAATATTACGCAGACTTTAGTTCAGCCTTTAGTCTTGTCCCTCCACAATATTTTTTGTATCTCATTTGGCCCCTTGGGAAAAATAATTGCCCAGCCCTGTCTTAAACACTTCTCTTCTTAAACACTGCAATGATTCTTTTTATTTCATTATTCAAACTGTCCCATAGCACTTTTAAATTATACACTATATATATATATTACCAATGTCGATATGATCTAATTGTCTATTAAAACATTACAATAATTTAGTCCATTTTGAAAATACATGCAACAGGATGTCTGCACTGCAGGCCTAGGCAAGCCATCTTGGTATTTAATATTGTGAGCTTGTAGATCTGTTCAAAATGTTACTTTGGGCTTGTTTATCAGTACCACACATGCACATGGATGTGTTTGCTCCCATATAGTTTCTTGGCTGCGTGACCTAGATGCAGATGTGAAGAGGTCTGGGCATATATGGGGACAGCTGGAGGAAATGGCCCAGAACCAGGATGCTTGGACAGCTCTGGTTGGTGGCCTCAGCCCAGGGTTGGGCGATAGGCCCAAGTAGTTTCCAACCAATTTCATATCAAGGACAAGGACCATTATTTATTCAGCAGATTTACACTCTCAGACCCAAAACAAAACAATATTTTGTTCTTGTTGGATATGATTAAGCTTTTTTACTATAGCAGATAAAGGGCGCGATTTTCCTTCCACCCGTTGTCCCTAACGTTACCCGATACCCGCAGCGAATTCCCTTATTGCTATTTTGGTCACCTTTTCTCTTCCCATAGCCACTATTCTTTATGCCGACACCGTTAATTGTGGCTGGAGGTGTGGTCATGGGCGTGTTTGTTGCGCAGTCCCTTAAGTTGCTAATTTCGTCAAATAGATTTGGGAACTAGATAAGGTCATCTCAGACCACCCCTTAACCGATACGAGAAGGCAGAGCCACGTGCGCACGGTGTGGCGTCTGTGCGCCTTTGGAGATGTCCACGACTCCACGTGGAAAGGCGCCAGTTCAATTCATCTCCTTATTTATGGATTGTCCTATAAACAGCTGTAGATTGCCTGCTGCCGGTCACTTCCTTGTGTTTAGGTAATGTACAGTATATAATATAATTAAATACATTAATTAACTTGTGACGCAATGCTGTAAATTGCAAAAAAGTTGGGAATTCGCGGCAAAAAAGACGTTTTTTTGATCATTCATTTCTCGGTCAATTCTGGACCATTTTTTACATTTCAAAGTGCAGCGTGACGGGAAAACCCCACTCTCTCAGATGCTGTATAGAATATGTGGGTAGGTCTTCTCTACGATGCGGGATCGGGCAAACTATAACTGTCGGGGATTAGGCGGACCGTTTCCACCGAATCCCCGACAGTTGCAGATTGCTCGATCCTGCATCGTAGAGAAGTCTTTTTTTTTGCCGCAAATTCCCGACTTTTTTGCAATTTACTTTATAACATTTCGCAGACTTGGGATAAATGCACGCCACATACAGCAAAAAAACATGGAACATGTTTTTTCAACATAACATGTTGAATGGTAAGAAATGATTGAGAATTGACCGAGCTATAATTGTTTGAAAATGAGAGCTATAGCCTAATCTTTGAGAATAGGCTACTCATGCATGTGTCTGTCCTAAGCCGCAGCCAGACTGCGTGCTTAGGAGGGTCAGGCTTAGCAGTAGGGATAAGGGAAATAGATATAGGATGAAGTAAAGGGAATGGCAAGACCAACACGGATTGGATGAAAGCTAAAAACGCCCAAACCACACCTATGCATAATTTAACGGGTATAGGAGGTGTTTAAGGGAGATGGCATGGTTACGAAATTATTATAAATAAGCATTATTTACATTAAAATTTTGCAGATGTTTAACAATCTATCTCTTGAGAGTGTACAATGAAACCAAATGGACACGTAGCCTAAGTGTACATTTTGTTGCATTCCATACTCTTTAGGGGCCCTCAAAGACCCCTATGAGTCCCCAGACCTCACTATATAACCACTGATATACACCAGCCTATAGAGTAGCCACTTAGATGCAGAGCATAAGCTGTACGAATGGCCATAATGTGCTTTTGCCAATAAATCTGCACATCTGTCAGACCATTATTGATTTTGTCTTGGTTGAGGGATGAAGATTCTCCAAAACAAACAAACATTTTCTTCATTTCACCCTAGATTGTTTTTTTTTCCTTCTTTCTCATCATTTAATAACTGCAGTATCACGGTCAGCATCAGTCATAGAGTATATGGTTTAGAAATACTTGGACGCAAAAAGAGCTTGAAACCTTTTTTTATTTACTTGTCCATGAAAATAACAATATCAAGGAAAAGGCATTAATAATATATAAATTAATTGCACATTACTCTATGCTTTACATATTTATTGACACAGTATTCGTCACGGAACCACATTAATAAGAAAATGGAATTAGAAAATAACAAAAATTGCTCTTTGCAACCTAAGGCCACTTATCCCCTTAATAAGGGACCTAAAGGAACAGACAATGCTGAGCTCAGAGGCGTTCAAGTTGAACAAACAAACAGACAAACAAAACAAAACAAAACACCCAGAACCAGTGCAACATTACCCTACTCTGTGGCTATCATTCTGTGAAAATGGTGCCATCTACAAGCTCTCAATGTGTCGCAGTGCGACTCACCGTGAGCTTGAAGATCGGCTATTTTTCCTGGGGGAAGATTTTGGAGTACTGAAGGAGGGGAATTGGATAGATCTCTGGGGAATCTGGTCAACAAAGCATACAGGGTTTAAGTGTCCAAGTTAAACTGGAATGCCACAGTCCACACAGTTTATGCTATTCCTATGGTCTCTGGGAGGTTTCATCTCCCAGGCACAATGCACAAATTCACGCTGAAGCATTTTCATATTTCCAAATGAGGAAAAATACAGGACATCCGTGGCATTTTAAAATTTTAATAATATTTTGTTGGGGGGGTCTGTACGCTGTGCAGTCTTCCATTGCCTCCAATTGTCAGTGGAGCAGATTCATGCTCCCTAAGAGAATGGAAGCTATGGATGGATGATTTTTACTCGTTATGTCTGTCTTTTGTTAATCTTTTTTTGTGATGTATTTGCAGAGGCCTAACAAGTTTTACGGTCAATACGTGATTCGATCAATCCATAATCACATTTCCTGAATCTCCCGAATAACAGATTGCCATCTGAGAGTGGACTGTCCGAGACCATAAGAATAACATGCTGTAAGAGTCCATGAATAAAGTGCCATTCCCCTTTAAAGAGCTGCACAAAAACATGGACATTGTAAAAGAGGGCTAGTGGTGCGTTAAAGAGAAAAAGTTTTTCTTATCTTGTTTTAAGTGAAAAGCCTGGGCAATGTCAGCATCGTGACACAAACGCCTCATCGCGGCAGCTCTGAACTGGACTGGGTTACGACACATACTGGAGACCAGATTATGCAAGATTTCTCATTCTCTGTTATGTTTCATATATATCCCTTCTAGGTCCTAGATTGTAAGAGCACTTTCATTTGGCTGTAGACTTTAGTGCACCGTCTCCCATCTCCCAACACATTAACTCACACTGATTCCACAAATTATGCCAAAAGAGGTTCCACGTTTAAGTTTGACTATAGAGCACACATAGCACCGCTCTGTCCATCTATTGCATCTCTCATCATACGATCATCCCAATTAAGCAATGAAATAACATGAAGCAACAACGCATAATTACTGCAGAGCCATCAAGTGATTCCCATCCCAATTTGGCATGTTTTGCCAGCCAGCGTGTGGTGAATACTGAAGAGCGCGTCATGTGGGAGGCAGGCCCACAGCCTCAAAGACAACATTTGGTTTTTAGAACTGGTTTTTAACCCTATAGCATCCCTATTTCGGCGGTGAATATTAGGGACACATCCATAGGCATAAAATTGGATTGGGTGGGAAAAAAAAGAAGCCGACCAAATACAGACCCAGGGGGAACTCCGTACAATAATGGTTTAAGTGGTTAAATGCTTACTCCGTCTCTCCTCCATACATACACACACACACACATACACAAAAAGGCATTACCACGTTTACTACCGGCCGTTGGCACGTACTGTGTAAATTCAGTTATCACTGTCGACAAATTGGCTTCAGTAAAACTCAAGTGTCCAACAAAACCGCCCACTTGTGTTGAACTAATACATTCATTGGCTTGTTATCTTCTTCCTCGATTAAGGAAAGCGCGTCGTCAATCGGGGAAAACACACACAAACAAACAGGTTCTGTCTGATAGAACTTGTGGTCAAGTTACAGAAAAGCAAAACTGAAGCTGAAGTCATGACTCATAAACCGTTTTGGTGTGGCGGTGTTTAATGTGGGCCGCAATGTCAATATACTGCTCTATGTTTCCTTTTAAGGACAGAATATATCCCACATTTTTCTCCCCAAAGATTTCAAAAAATAATAATAATGTTTTACTCGAAATTAAATGTTAAATTTTAAATGTTAAATTCCCAAAATGTTTAAATCTTTTCTAAAACAGTGCAACAACCACACCAAAACGCACACGTCGCCAGCTCGGCTATTTGCGATGTTTTGAACTATTGTGAAAAATCGTGTGAAAAGTCTTTGAATGACTTTGTTTGAACAAAATTAACACAACATCGTATGGCACAAAACACTTTCAGATGGGGGTTGTCATGTTCATCAAGGACTGGACAAAATTAGTATGCATTTGGCATAGGCCTACCAATATCGGCCAGTCTTTCACATGAACATGTAGGACAGGGGTTTTCAACCGATGGTCCGGGGACCACCAGTGGTCCTTGAGAAGGTTCCAGGTGGTCCCCAGGCTAAATGATGGAAAGTTGGTTAACCAGATGTAACTCTTGAGAATGTAAAGTGAAACCAAATGGACCCTTGCGGGTCCATTTGGTTTCATTTTTAACTCTCAAGAGTTAAAATATTCATCAACTGAATTAGCACCACTTCATTAAGAAGTTTACACTGTTTTGTTGGCAAAATTCAGCCTGGAATTGTGGACAAAATCAAATCTTTAATTTTAGGTCTTTGGGGTGAAAATGTCATCAAGTGGTGGTCCGTGGCTCAAATGCTGAATAAATGGTGGTCCCTGGAGTCAAAAAGGTTGAAAACCCCTAATGTAGGAGAGGCAGATAGAGACAGCAGTGAGTGGAGTGGACCAGTGTTCTCTCTGTGAGTGGGTGGGTTTACAGTGTTCACCCCCTCTAGAGGAAGAGTCCAGTGGCACCAATAATAAGGCACCATCCCAACACCCACATCTCTGCTACCTTCTCTCTGTTCTCACCAGCCCACGGTCCGCTTTCTGAAGACCAAACTTAATGCTCAGTCACACGTAGCCCTGAAACATGACTGTCATTATCGCGAAGTACGAGTGTCATGTGATGCATGGCTAAGTCACACACTACTGACAGCATTAACGTTACAGAGCTGTGTTACGGGTGTGAGCATGGTGTGAATGTGTGGCAGAGTGTGTGCATGTGTTTTTTGTTTCTGCCACTGTGGTAGTATGGTGTGTGGGTGGATCTGAATGTGTAAAATGGTGCTGTTCAGTCTGATTGTTGGCTGTCAATCACCTCTGCCTCCTGGTGATTGGTTGGAGAAGAGACTATAGTTAAGATCTGTGGTCTCTGTCATTTCAGTTATTTAGTATTATTTAGTTTTACCTCATGCCTTAACATTTACTGCTTTTGCATTATGTGTCTGAATACCTGGCCACGAGAGCCTGCTTTTTGTATTCAGGCAGATTTTGATAGATTAGAGTAGAGGAGTCAACAATAGGGTTTTGTTGTCATTTCATTTATGTGCGTCAGGTTATTGTCTAAACCTCCAGGTTAGGATTAGCATGCTTTTGTTTATTTCCCTGAGCTGATCCGTGTGTCAAATATTTGTTACAATTGATTCATATTGAATTCATGTAAATACCCATAAGTTGTTAATAAAAATGGGTTTCACCCCTCCAATTTGTTTGCATCCTCCCTTTCCCCTAGAAAGGGGGACGTGTGAGCTTTATGTGAGCATTGTGACCCCCTGGGGGTCCCGACCCACAGGTTGAGAACCACTGCTGTACTAGGATGGATGTGTGAGAGAAAGAGCACAAATAAAACCTAGGGAGAGAAAGACGGATGGAGGGAAGATAGAAGGGTGGATGGATGAGTGGAGGAATCTATTTAAAAACAGATACGGAGGAGTCTGGCTCCCCCCACTGGTAGCACATAAAACCACGCCAACTGTACACATTACTGCACATACATTGGGGCGTCTTTCTTTTTGTTGTTGCAAATGATGTCTCTGGTAGGGAGTTAAAAGGAAACCGTAGCAGCAGTAGCAGGGATGGGACCTTCTCTTATATAGTTTGGTGGTCCCCATGAGTTCCCCATGAACATAAATGTTGGCAACAGGAGCATTTTATTTTTGAAAAAGCCAGAGGCCTGCACTGGCACCGCTCACTGTAAACAACAAGCCAAGTCCTTATTTTTTTTTTTTAGTTTCACAGGTTTAAACTTTTTTTTTTTCGTTATCATTCACAGACATACAAGTACATGTCCTTGTCCTTGTCTTTGTCGCCATTGTCTCTCGAATAACGAAGGGAGACAGGGACCTTCCCTCGTGGCATTTTTTCTTTTCCTCATTCTCAGTCCAAGGCCTAGAAGATTAAAAAACAAAAAGCCCTTCTTTTTTTTGTCGTTCGAATTATCTAAATCCGTCAGAGAGGCGCAGCAGCAGCGTCCATTTTGTCGCAGTCTCTCTCTCTCTCTGGGGAGGCTAAAGGTTTAGTCTGGGCGCCACCAGGGCGAACTCCCGCAGGATGTTGCGCGCCACCTCCACTTTGTTCTGGGCGATCATCAGCGCCCGCTTCACGTCCTCGAAGGAGTAGCCCTCGCCCATCAGCTTGGCGATCTTGGCGTCCACGCTGACGCTGGCCGACTCCACGCCGCCGTGGAGAAGGGGGGGCTTCCCCACGTCGGGGGGGATCTTCCTCGGCAGCGGCTTGGGCGGCCGGGCGGGCGCCTGCAGACACTCCATGGCTGCCAGGGGCAACGACGACAACAACAACAAAACAAACAAACAAACACACAGTCATTGGGCCGTCCAGGGGGGAGATCCAGGGAGATTCCCCCAGAAGAATGGAACAGAAGAGAAAGATCATATTAACTTTAAGGAGTATAATATAGCAGCCGACCCGGCTTTAACTTTGAGATGTAGCCTCATAACAATTCACTGCAGCAACCTGAACTCACAAACAACCAGGCTGTAAAACCTCGATGCTAGGTGGGTGGTAGTCTCACAGTGCCAGACAGTCTGAGAGTCAAAGACGTGGCTGTAACTCCTGCATTGCAGCCCCTCCGACGTCTGGCTTTTTAGATATTTACGTACTGTGGCTGCCAAGTTTATGAACTTTTTAAGTGCTTGTTCGGAGCACTACGCATGACTTTCACAACCATGTGGCAGCCAGGTCTATGGACTTTGAGTGTGTGTTTTGAGTAGGATGTTTGTTTAAAGGAGTGAGGCTCCCCTCACTTCACACAATTGTGATGCGATTTTGTTTTCAAATCTTTGCGGTTAGATCAGATACAGTACATACTGTATGATGTCATTGTCGTGAAGATGTCTTGACAGCTTGTAAAAGCATGCTGTGAACACACTGCTGTTACCTTGAGCGGTGGGTAAGTGGTCGGCGTGCTCTGCGAACGTCCTGGACGGGACTTTGCTGTTGTCTCCCGGCTGTCTTCTGAGTGGCGGCAGCGGGGCGGCGTTGTTCAGCATGTCGAACACAGTGTCTATGGGCAGGAGACATGGGACAACATGTCAAACACACTGTCTATGGCAGCGGTGGGCAATTATTTTTCCCCAAGGGGCCAAATGAGATACGTAAAATATTGTGGAGGGCCAAGACTAAAAGCTGAACTAAAGTCTGCGTAGTATGAATTTAATTTTCATGGTAAAATTAAGAGTAAGACTAACCATTTTGACACCAGGGCCCTCAATTCACAAACAAAACAGGCAAACATGGATCAAAAATGACCATTCTTTTACATTCTCTGGCTAATTCAGATAAATATTTCAACTCTTGAGAGTGTAAAAATGAAACCAAATGGACCGCAAGGGTCCATTTGGTTTCATGTTTACATTCACAAAGAGTTACATCTGGTTAACCAATTTTCCATATTTAACTGGAACTCTCTCAAGGACCACTGGTGGTCCCCGGGCCGGTCAGAATCAGCCAAAGGGCCGCATTTGGCCCCCGGGCCGCATAATGCCCAGGTGTGGTCTATGGGCAGGACACATGGGACAATGGCACACAGTCTATGGTGTGCCTACTGCCTCTTTTTTGCCAAAAAAGGTCTAAAATTGAACTTTTTTCCACCTCAGCTCAGTGGCGCGGTTCAAAACCTTTCAGGTTGAGACCCAAATTAGAGATTGGACATTAACTCAAGACCTAAACTAGTGAAAATAACTGCACCCAAGGCTTTCATTTTCGTCCGTGCTGCACGAAGAGCGAAGCCTGGACTAAATTGTTAGCCACGGTGGTCTAGAAGGGGTGAATCTACCCTTCTGGGTGGGTTTCGCTCCAAATAATGTGACATAGCACATGCAGCACCGGCGGGGGAGAAGAGGGAGAGGCCGGGGGTTGACTGACATTTCGATGAGAACCAATCAGGTCTACCTTCCATCTGAGTCGGCCCACCGCCTCTCTAGGCCAAAATGCTTTCAGGTTGGCTCACACTAACAGGCTCGCAGCTTGTACTGCTATTTTTGAACATTTTTAGAAAGACCTCGAAAGAGGGTTCACCTTCATAAAAACATGTCGACAAAAAATAACAATGACTCCTCTCTCCTGTATAATGCAGTAAAGGCTGGGTGTTCTCCAGTCTAACAGACTCACCGGGGGCCAACAGCACATGCTCGTGTCCAGAGGAGGGCCGGTGAGGCCGCGTGGGGACGGCGCAGGACGAGTTTGAGGAGGAGGAGGACAGCTCAGTGAAGCTGTGCCGTACGGGCGGAGGCGGCGGTGGCGGGGGAGCTTGAGACGACAGGCGGCCGTTGAACAGCTCCTCTACGGCTGCAAACACACACCCAAAACACACACACCATACCGGGTTTGTCCGTACATTATTTCAGTTGTTCTAAAATATTTTGTCCGGTTCTTAGGTCACCCTGGGTAAACAGCGTCGTCCTCCAAAAAAGGTACACCCTGAATTAATTTACTTTACAGCACCATATGTCTTAGCACCGCTACATGAATATGTAAAATCTTTTCTCCAAACATCCAGCACGTCCCGAGGAATGCCGGGGAGAGAGAATATTTGTTTCCAAAGACAGGCCCGAAAATAACTTTAACCACACGGACCTCCCAGCATTCAAATTCGGGAGGGGAACATTTTCACAATGCCAGCGGATGAAGTAGTAGTAGAGGGGGGTAAATGATTAAAACACATGAAACTTTTATAATATGAAGAAGATAAGAGCTTTCCGCCCGACAGCGGCCATATATTCACTGCAATTCATATTTCATGAGGGGCTGACAGGCGCCGTTATATAAATTCGGAACCTTATGCAGCCCCGTAATTGGGGGCACAGCCGGGCGTACAACAATGTTATGCTGGGGGAGAAGAGACAGGAGGGACAGGAGAGGACATTCTCATTAAGGGGGAGTGAACGGCACACAGCTGGGAGAGCCATCCTCGTCGGGTGGAAATGACTGTTGACCAGTTGTCAGTCGGCAGTGATTTATTCCGTTCAAACACCTGCTCACTTTTTTATTCTCTATTCAATTAAGCATTCGGCATGCAGCCACTGCAAAAGACACACACTCTCCCACACACGTCAACACACTGCACTTCTGTGAAGGCAATATTTTTATAAAGTAATTTTTGTTATGAGTGGAAATTAAAATTGATTCACAAATGTCAAAAGTGTATTGTATTATTATTATTTTGTATCCATGTTCTTTTGTTTCATTTGTTTTGTTTGTACTGCAATAAAAGCTAATGGAAGTAAATTAATGTACTTTCATTATGGATGATTAAAAAGCACTTTGTTTATTAGTCACACGGTGTGGGGAAACTATATCATGAATAGGAATAGAGGTGCATTGGTAATTGATTTAGAATCAAATTGTATCTCTCTAAATGGGAATCTTGATTAAAGTACCTAGAGATTTCTGCATCTACTTTTTTTTTTTATCTCCGTCAGGCCAATGGCTGTAGATGATGATGTTTTTCGTGTCTGTCTGTCTGTCTGTCTGTCTGTCTGTCTGTCTGTCTGTCTGTCTGTCTGTCTGTCTGTCTGTCTGTCTGTCTGTCTGTGAGTGGCTAATCTTGTACATCACATTATATCAGACAGCGGCCTTGTGATAATACTAAAAAAATGGGGGGAAAAATGGGCATCAGTGGGTTGTATTGGGGTCTGGTGGTCACATCTACTAATGATTCCCTCAGCGTGGCACACACTGTGGCTCACCACTCCAAGAGATGTGTCAAATGCACAAATTACACTGTGGAAACGTGAGTGACTGATCATACGACTTTTGACTTTGATCACAGTTACACTTGCCATGAAACACATCCAGAAGAGCTGGGGGCTTGTGGGGGTGAGGCAGCGTTTTAGCCAATCACAGCGCAACAGTCTCCAGCCATTTCATAATGAGCCAATAGAGTGGAGGTGAGGTGGAGATAGATTCTGCACTAAAGTTGCCTATAATACATTTTTAAAAGGTTTGCAGGAAGAGAAGCTTTTACCCAAAATGACAAGACAGCGTGTAGTTGGTGTGCCATTTGAAAATGCACTTTCTGTTTACTAAAACAGCCAGAGAGATGCGTTGTTACTGGAAAAAAACAGCTACTCTATGGAATGAATCCTCAGTGAAAAGGCAGCCCTGTGGGCCAGTAGTGGGGCTCACACTGGAACACACAGCATGCCATAACGTGTTAGTAAACGCACCGGAAATTAATGTTCCTCCAGGGGGAGGGAAAAAAAAGGGGGCGCGAAGAAATACACATGTGCTTGTGGGAGTTGTGTGTGGGGTTTCATGGGAGTGGTGGTGGGGGCTCTGGGGGTTACCTTGCGGGGGCAGCAGAATGTCATAGTCGGAGGGCGTCCTGTTGGTGTAGAAGGAGGAGGAGGAGGAGGGGCAGGGGGCAGTCACTAACGTCCTGACAGGCTCAAAATGGCCACCTGGGGAATACAAGAAGAGGTCAACCCTCACGTACTGGTGCAGATTAATGGAGTGCCAGGTTCAAGGTTCAAGGTACTTTACTGTTACATCTTGCGCGCAGGTACATAAGAGTAAATCTTATTTCCGCGCGGCTTTCTTCAGACGAGCGCCGCCGCCGCCGCGGGGGCAATAATAACAATAATAAGTAAAGCAAAAAGATGGGAGAAGAGAGGGAAAAAACAAGTCGGTAGACTTTGGCTGCCATATGACATACTTCCGAAAGCCAGATGTTTGGAGTGGCCTGGAGCACCCCGAAAAATGATTACAATAAGACACAGTACACTGTGGTTCAGGAGGCAGAGCGGGTCGGCCAGTGAGCCGTGGGGGTCGACAGTTCGAATCCACGGATCCTCCTCCTGCCGTCCGCATGTCGAAGTGCCCTGGGGCAAAGACACCTTGAGACATAAACTAGTGATAAAAAGCTGCTAGTCTCGACACCCAGGCTTTCATTTTCGTCCGCGCTGTGCAAAAAAGGGAAAGCCTGGACTAAATTGTTAGCCACGGTGGTGTAGAAGGCGGAGTGTCTACCCTTCCAGGTGGGCGTCGGTGTATGAATGTGTGTGAAAGTGTGAATGGAATGCACTATGTAAAGTGCCTTGGATAAAGGCGCTATATAAATACACCATTTACCATTTATAATACATTTTTTTCCCACAAATTTTACATACAGTTACATAAGCTTGGCATATATTATATCACCACCAGCATTTCTGAGTATCAGCCAGATGTCTCACTGCACCTCCCTAACTTTTCAGGAGCCAAACAAGCTCGCAAATGTAATCTTTTAGAACTGCTATTTTCCACTACTTCTTGTGTAGATTTTCTGTTGATTTCAAAAATGTTTTGCAATAATAATAGGCCACATAAAAAACTAAACAGTGATATACACCGTCAATATTATATAAGTCAGTCGCTGCCACGTACCGCATAAACAACTTCACAGAACCTCCTATACCTTACATATTGAATACAGTAAATTAGTCTGCTCCAGCTATTTTCGGACCTGTGGTCCAAGACCCCACTGCCCCCAAAGAATTGATGAAGCGACTGACACGGTATTTTCCCTTTTAAAACCTCACCAACTCAAGTTAAATCATACTCCTAGTTCCATTGACCCAAGCCAGAACACAATCGACCGACTGACCATCTATTCTAAATGTACTCGAGTGACAGCAGGAGCGGCGACACACTCAGCGCGTTCAAGAGGGGGTCTCCCCCTGAACCCAGAAAAAGGTCGGGGAAGCGCCGCTCGGCTGGCAATCGCACGGAATTAAAGGCCATAAAAACGTTGAAACCCTCAATGAGCTCTCATCTCATCTCTCTGCGGCTCAGCCCCCGTGCGTGGAGCCGTCAGATCGGCTGGGGCGGCGTAATGAACTCGGCAGCAGGGGCGTACTTATGCTCTCTCATCTGATCATTTGCACATTCATCAGTTTGGTTTGGGCTTGTTGCTCCTCTAATGGAGCCGACACTCACCATGCTGCTCGGGAGGCTTGTGGATTCTGTCCTCGGCGGGCGGCTCGGGGGAGCCGTTCTCCACATGCCTGCGAGGAAGAGAGAGAGAGAGAAATGGGTCATCAATTCCTTTTTGCGAGCCTCGGTCACGGTAATAGTAGCTCCTAATACCTATACACACTGCCAAGGAAAAAATACCAGCGTCATGCTAGAGGCATGGCCAGGGGATGTACGATAACACCCCCTATTAACTTGCACATCATGGCTGTCTGGAGGATGTATTTGTACATCAAGCTGCCTCACGCTACGAAAACAGGACACAGGCCCTGGTCTTGTGCACCCACGGGTCACACACAGTGCTGGAAATAGTGGTCGACTTGAAAAGTTTGGGCAATATTTAGAGAAATGACATGCCCCCAAAATTAGGTACTCTAGGTCATTGGTTTTCAACAGGTGGTCCGGGAAACACTAGTGGTCCCTGAGAGGATTCTAGTCGTCCCCAGCTAAATGATGAACAGTTGGTAACCAAATGGACCCTAGATCTGTAACTCTTGAGATTTTAAAATGATACCAAAAGGGTTTCGTATAATTTTATGCTCTCAAGAGTTAACTTATATTTAAACATCTGAATTACTTAATTCTCAAGAATCTACACAATTAGAGAATGCAAAGAATTGTTATTTTGACCAACATTTTGCCAGTTTATCTCTCCTAAATTGTGGACACAACCTTGAAAATCCGAGAGACTAAACTCAACAATCAAACAGTGGTCCATGGCTCAATTGCAGAATAAATAGTGGCCCCTGGGATCAAAAAAGGTTGAAAACTACTGCTCTTGAAGGTTGAAAGTGGCTGAATTCATGTGCACTTTTTCCACGAATCCGTTTGAAACCAAAGGGCGCGTGTCGGTGTGGAAGGGATCCTAAAGGGTGGGGTTAACAGTGTCTCAGCACAGCAGAGTTTTTCAATAGGTGGCCCGGGGACCAACAGTGGTCCCTGAGAAAATTCCAGGAGGTCCCCAGCTAAATCATGGAAAGTTGGTTAACCAGATGTAACTCTTTGAGAGCGTAAAAATGAAACCAATATTCATCATGTGAATTAGCCCAAGTCTACACAACTAGAGAATGTAGAACATTAATGGTCATTTTGATCTGTATGTTTGACTGTTTTGTTTCCCCAAATCCAGCCTGGAATTGTGGACAAAAGCAAAAGAAATCTTTAGAGTCTGTGAGGCTAAAATGTCATCAAATGGTGGTCTGCAGCTCAAATTCCGAATAAATAGTGGGCCCTGGTATCAAACCCGTTGAAAACCACTGTGGTGACACTAAGAGTCCATGCACTGTTACCTGTTTGGTAGTGAAACAGAGATGCAGACGGGAGCCTGAGTCAGACACAGGGTGGAGGACGGCACCTGGTACTCATCTTCTGGCCTGTCTGACGACGCTCTCTGCCAATCCACTGTCCCGGGACCACTGAAGGGGTTGAGGGAGGGTCTGTGGGGAGGGGGGGTTACAAGACACACACGTCAAGTTTAATTGGACAGGGCTTAAAACCTGGCACAGCTAAAAGTATGACTCATGTACGAAATATTGCAGCCTAAAAACTGAGAACATTTTCTGCTTGTCTGCTTTCATTCAGTGTTAGTGACTTTTGGAGCCTTGTTTTATTTTAATTTCACTTCGCTAAAACTATTTTCATTATGCTACAAGAAAAACCGACCCACTATAATAACATTGGGGGGACGAACAAGAGGAATAATCTCATTTGTCTCAGCTGCCCTTTGAGCACCGCAGATGAACCAAATTGACATGTGGTGGCACCTAGTGGTTGGATTAACAACTTCAAAATAATATTGATATCTGGCTTAAATTTCTGCCCACCATCAGCAAAACCGACATTGGAAGACCGCAGCCAGCCCACCGGGCCAAACAATTTATTTTTTAAGTCGGTTGGCTTGTGGGCATAGTGTTGGGAAGTCATGTGTCAGCTTCTTTCTGCTCAGAATTGGACACACATTTGCTGTCAACAGACTTCCAACATGGTAGGAGCTGACAGTTTTGCAGCATGAAAGAACCCAGACTGGACTGGGCTGTGTCTGTGTTGTTCTGCACACATTTTCAGGCACATTCTGTGAAAAGTCCACTCTAAAGGCTAGTTCATATTATGTCATACAAGAGGGACGATATTGACCGTTTCTTTCGGGTTTTTTGGCCAGTCAATGATGAAATATTGACTCACTGGAAGAAAAGATTTGCCAAGTCCTTTCCTCAATAACTCAATAAATCCAACTGTCTGTCTGTCTGCATGCGCGGCTGCATGCACAGTGGCACACCCATGCATGCACAGCTTGGCATTTGCCAGACTAATATCACTGTAGTGTAGATATTATTCTGGAACTTCTGCGTTGAGGTTTTATTTCTGAAGGGCAGTACCAAACAGCAAAATAAAAGTCTCATTTTCAATAATGGGCTCTGATTGGTCCATCACAATTTTGGGCTGAGGGGGAAATATAACTCAAAGTGAGGTGTGCCAGACCCAATCTGCTCAGGGATTTATTTTTTTCTGTGACAGTTTGGGATGGTTTCCAGGATAATGTATGCATGCACGGACAGACGTATGCACACTGCACATCACAATATATGAAAAATAGCAACTCTACAGCGCACAAGCTTCTATAGATAGACAATTTATGCTATTTTTGCAGGACACAAAGATGGAAAAGGAAGATGCTCCGCACACTGTTTTACAGAGTCCCAGGACATTTCGTTTGCAGATAGAGACACAAATTCGACCATGAACAGGTCCTCCTCAGGTATTGGGTACAACACAGACATGTGTTGTAATGAAGGTACAGGTAGGGCCTTCATTTATCAAAAGTTGAAAAGGTGAAATACCGTCGATATGGGGTGTCTGCCCGACGGCGTGGACATGCGTGCCGTGTGTACACGCTACGTGTGGAGTTGTTGCGCTGGTGAAACTAAAAACCCGCTGCAACGTGGGATGACATAGTTTCCTGTAAAAACGGAGCTTCCCCTCGGCTCCGGCTTCATCAAAAGTGACAGCTCTATCCTTGCCCTCCACTTGGGCGCAGCGCAGAGAAAATACCTAATTTAATTGTGCCGCCGCTAAAAGGCTATTACATGTTCAGCCATCATTTTTCAAAGCCGTCTCTCGCAGTGACTGTATACGCCCCGTGGCTAATACGACTCGGAGGAGGAGGCCTATACGTCTCTCTCTGAAAGCAAAAGGATGAGTTTTTAGCCAAAGTCACGCAGAACTGAATGTGATGTCCTAGTTGTGACTGTGGCAAGAACAGAAGAAACTTTGATCTTTTGCATGTGTGGTACATTATTATCTGTAGGGCAGACACCTTGTAATTCCATACCCACCGTAACTTAACACAAATATCTCAAAAACAGCAGATGTACAGTACAAGCACACATCTGTTGGAATGTTGCTTGTATACGTATATTTGTCTGTAGTGGCTGTAGCACGTCCAAACTGGTTTCAGAGGACATCCAAGTATGATGCTTCTATCTTGCTTGATAAAAAGTGTGTGTGTGTGTGTGTGTGTGTGTGTGTGTGTGTGTGTGTGTGTGTGTGTGTGTGTGTGTGTGTGTGTGTGTGTGTGTGTGTGTGTGTGTGTGTGTGTGTGTGTGTGTGTGTGTGTGCAGAGGTTAGGATCCTTCAGGAATGTAACAATTCCTGATTCCTTTCTGATTCCTACAAACAACAGTGCCCTTCAACCATTCCTATATAGTGCAATAGTTAAGCGCAGTGGTACCTCTTCTTAACTTGAGATACAGGGACCCTCCTGGGCTACTTGGGGGTTACAAATAGACCCTTAAAACGGTGTGTGTACTACAAACCGTTGGATTGTGTACAAAATGGGAGTTATGGTCACCCACGATATTGAGCCGTCCCTAAAAATCCCTGGCATTGGAATTGCACTGCAAACATGGAGTGAAGTCAACATACAGTACATCACATAGGAGCTCTGACAACATGATGAAACAAACGTGTTCTGGAAATCAGATCCAAATGTGATGGAACTGGATTTCGGATCCTCTGGTTGTGGTTCCCAACCATATTTCTGCATTCACACTGATGCATACTTGCAAAGATGTAAAGATGCGAAGCTGCAAAGCGTGTTTGTAGCTTTGCATCTTTGTAGTCAAAGTTGAAACCGGCTTTTGTTGCTATAGCTTTTGCAGCAGCTACCTACTCTTACAAACACCTTTGTATCTTCATGTCGCTGGTGCCTGTGCAAACGCACTGTGTGTGTGTGTGTGTGTGTGTGTGTGTGTGTGTGTGTGTGTGTGTGTGTGTGTGTGTATGTGTGTGTGTGTGTGTGTGTGCTACTCACTTGTGACTACTGACAGCTGTAGGCTGAGGTAGAGAGTGCCGTGAAGGAAGGATATCGTACTCATCGCTGACCTGACCGTTGGAGAAAGGCTGCGAACAAGCACAGTACACACACACACACACACACACACACACACACACACACACACACACACACACACACACACACACACACACACACACACACACACACACACAGGTAAAACAAAATCTGATTAAAATCAGTTCATTGTTACAATCAATGCACTCAGTTAGTTTGCTTTGATTTTGCACCCAACTTCGATACACGGCGTTCAGGTTATTTCTATGCGTTGCTGATAATCCCAAGGCTTAGTGCTCTGCAATCTCTGCTCCAAGAGCAGCCTAGCACACTGTGCCATGAACCGCCGCCATGTGCCATGTGCTGCTGACGGGGAATTTAATAGAGTGCGACAAGCAGACATTTTTCAGTTTTTTTTTCCTTCCATCATGGAGATTAGCATTAATTCTATGCCAAAAAAGAATCGGCATTCACAGGGCAGGCAGACTGTAGCCCAGCCTGCCCAGGATGTGGCAGACCTTGCCGAGGTCAAATTATCAGTTGGCTCCTGCATGTTGATGCTGCTCTGAACGCTGTGGAAAAAGGGTCTCTGTGCAGAAAAGGAAATCATCTTTTTTCTTTTTTCTTTTTTGCTTGGGCATGCAGGAAATCTCAGGTGGGCTGGCTATTGTACAGTGAGTAGGTGACACTTTCTCTACACCCAAATATAGCTGCCGGTATATATTTGCTTTTACATAAAGTTTATTGAAATTTTCACTCTCGCTTTGGTGAACACATGTAAATCCAAAATTGAATGTTGTACGTCCTCGGGGGAGGATGTGTTCTCCTAAATAAGCGTTGGCTTTTTGGGATTATTCTTGGCGCTATAACTGCAGTCTGCTTTTGCACATGCATAGTCAGAGAATCCTGATTTCACCATTTTTTTTAATTCTTTCTCCCCATACAATAATTAATGCCTTCCTTCGTCATACTAAGATTAGACCCACCATTAGACCGACAGGCAGGTCAGCCGGACGACTGCTCAAAGTAACGGTTTTGGACATACGAGGTTTCTAGCTGACAGCAACCAATATGCAAACACATCCCACTCCACTCCATGGTGTGTCAGGAAGCCCACCTACCCACCCACCCACAGACTGAGAGTGTGGTGATAACTCACTGTGGCCCACCCTACCATCTGAAAAAAAGTGTCCTATATGTTTCAATACCACTGGTGCTCAAAACTAATCAACCAACATACTATGGTATTTGGCTGCGCTCCCCGAGAGCACTCAAAGATAAGTTGTATACGTGTTTTTTTTAATAACCAACGTTGTTTGCGGTTAAAATCTTAAAATGACACACTCACGATGCGTTGCCGGTTGCAACGGGATAATGCATATTATGTACAGTACTGTGTGTGCGTGTGTGCGCGTGCATGTGTGTGTGTATTGCAGGTCTTTACATAAGACTCAGACAATGACAAACGGAGGGGACCGAGCACGTGCAGCTACTTTATTTATTTATTTATTTATTTTGCATTATTCTCTGTGTGCTTTGCATAATATGATTAGTCCACCTTATCACCACAGTCACACGCATGCAGAGGGAGCTGCCTTATAAGGGCGGTCTTACCTAACATGCTGAATGCAAAAAAATCATTTGTTTTGTTGTGTTTTTTTTTTAATATATTATACACTCACTTAGTAATAATTATACATATTATTCATCCCTATCCTGTTTATTTGATCTAGTGTGTGTGTGGGCGTTATTATGAGAGGGTTCTTGTTGTTCTGAGTGCAGTAAGCGCTTCTCGTCGAGTCAGAATCAGATACGGTAAGTTCAGACCGTTTCTGGAAACCATGTGCCACGTATCACAGTGTGACTGACTGTCCAGTAATGTCACCATCACCTTCTGACGGTAACAGATTTCTTAGTTTCTCAGGAATTGCCTCTGTGAAGTCATTACCGTTTCCCCACCCCCCCGATGGCTTTTTATAGAAAGTATTTCTGGGGCCAGTCAGCTGTGAACATAAAACAAAACAAAAAAAAACATTTCCATGTAGCTGGGGTGAGATTTTTAACCTCTCTTTCTCAATAAGTGCCAAGTGACCATGTAGAAAGCGTTTTCCAA
Source organism: Benthosema pterotum (assembly GCA_039105355.1). Classification (NCBI taxonomy): domain Eukaryota; kingdom Metazoa; phylum Chordata; class Actinopteri; order Myctophiformes; family Myctophidae; genus Benthosema; species Benthosema pterotum. The sequence continues at coordinate 15,433,976 of CM076975.1, read as the reverse complement.
CGTATTCGAGCGTTCATGGTACAACCACGTTTCGGCCCACACATGGCCTTCATCAAGGCCTGATGAAGGCCATGTGTGTCCGAAACATTGTACAATGTAATGTTCTGAATATGGACCCTTACAGATGAGAGAGGACACATGGAGCTAAGGGGGTCCTTGAAATTAAAAGCTTAGAGAACAGACATTCAAAGCACGGCTCCAGACATACTTCTTCAGTCTTGCTTTAAGTTGAATTTTTAAAATCTGTTTTTATTCATGTACTCACTGTTCTGCTTGATTTGCTGTTACTTGAATGCTGTTTTTGTTATGTATTATTATTATGTGAAGGATATTATATGTTTTTTTTGCTTTTATCTGAATGCTGTGTGATGTTTTTATTGCTTTTGCATTACTCTAGATTCAGTAGACTGCTGCTGTGTGTTTGCTCAATAAACAAGTTAATAAGAAACTACTCCATAGAGTGCGTAGTAGTGCTTTCTCTATGTATCTTCAAGGATCTGCACCCAGTTATTGCTGAACTCTCCCCCTGGGTAGAGATTGCCTATTCCTATTAAATACGGCGGGGGAGTTTTTATTTTATTTTATATTTATTTTGTAGTGCTCTGTAAAGGACTTTGAGCTGCATTCATGCCATGAAAAATGCTATATAATAATTATTTTTTGAGCACTGCTAACCACTCTATATTCAACTATATTCATAATTAGTGTAGACTTTCATCATAAACAAACATCAAATTTCCAATAACAGTGAACAGAGAATTTTATGTCATAGTGTCTGAGCAAACAAAAATGCCATCTATTTGACAATTGACATGATGATGTACGATGATAAGAATGTCCCCTCACTTCTCACAGGTGTCATCATTGTTTTAACATATTACTAACTTGGACCATCGTGACCAAATCCGATACCAACCAAAATTAGTATTAACACTCTAAACTCTTCCCTCTGTACAACAAGATCCCTGAGAGTGTTTTCATTGTTTAACCCATGCTTTGAATCTGTTTTAATTCATAAGGGCCATCAGAAAGACAAAATTAATATGAGGCGCGTGTCACCAAAGAGAAAGGTTTATTGAGACAGTGTGCAAAGGCTTATGGGAAATCGAGTCCATATTTTTTTCTAATGGGAAGATGCCTTGCAGCACGCAGCTCTCTGCTCCCCTGTTGTTATGATTGCCACGATGGAAGATTTTTCAACACTAGAAATTACACTGCTTTAAAGTGGACTTTTCATGACAATCAACTCAGCAGTCGTTGCAGAGGCTGTTCAAAGGTAACTTTAATCCTAAGCAGTGTAGCAAATGGTAAATGGTGCCTTTATAGAACACGTTTTACATCCACACACCCCATTCATACATACTCATACTATACTGTACATACACTGATGGCAGCTGAAACATGTACAAGTACTGCGAGTACGAATGAAGCACATTGGGAGTAATTTGGGGTTGAGTGTCTTGCTCAAGGACACTTAACTCCTGGCCCGCCAATCCCGCACTCGTCGTGCGCGGTCCCGTCCGCCAGTACCGACGAAGGCGCAGAAAACAACGAAATGTAGATTTCATTCTTTAATCCAACTACTTGCATTTGGAACAGAATTGTCGCAACAACTTTTTTTTGGTCCCATTCGCACCCATTCAATCCCCCGCCTCTCCTGAGATTCTGCCCCTGAATGTCATGGGCGCATGGATAGATCAACTAGGGCTGGACGTCACTTCCTGACTTATGACCCGGAACTTTTTGCTCAGATCGTCAGAGGACAGCTTAGTCAAGACACCAGAAACAGCATGACGTCATCGCACATGCTGTTTAGGAGATCTGGCGCTTCAAAATGAGGGTTTTTACCGAATCCACTGGCTTGAGCCGTGGCATAGGGCAGAAAAGGATACACACGCGATCGCGGCCTATGTGTTAAGACACTGCAGGAGCCCAGATGTGAGTTGACAACCAGTTGCGGCAACTCTAACCCTGAGCCAACGAAACACAGTCATTTCTTCAATGCAATAACTTACCTTGGAGCCGTCTGTGCCGTCCACCCTACACTGGAACCTCGCGGCCGGCCCAGAGGGGCAGCTGAGGGGTCTGCTGCCCCCGTTGAGGTGACAGGAGGGCGGGGGCGGCGGCAGGGGAGCCAGGTGGGGGCCGTCGGAGGAAGAAGAGGGGCTGTCCTTGGGGCACCCCCAGGCGTCGGCCGCCGGAGCTACCAGCTGCGGGGGGTCCGGTGGCGTCACGGAGGTGGAGACGGACGACGACGACAAGCAGGAGGAAGAGGAGGAGGAGGAGGAGGAGGAGCCGCCGGGGAGCCAGGAGTGGCGGGACTCAGGTGGGATGGGAGGGGGGCGCTCCGGGGGAGGCGGGGGCGGAGGGTCCCTCTGGGGAGGCGGCGGCGCGGGGAGGGGCTTGTCCTGCTTCCTGGACATGCCTGGTGACGACTGGGAGAGGAAAGAGAGGGATCTGATTAGCGGGAAATACTGTATGTCGACATTATGAACCAATGACCGAGTTAAAGGGGAAATTCTACCCATTTTCAACATACCTGTTTTACTATGTCATTATTATAGAGATGTTGTTCTGTGTTTCCTAGAAATGGAGGTCTGAAAAAAAGTCATTAACATGGCGAAACACAACTTGATAACATCGTCAAGTTACTGTATGTTTCACCATGTCTCTTTCTTTGAGGACGTTTTTCCTGAGACCCTAGCGGGTCCATTTGGTTCACATTTGTACGCTCTCTGGAAAATTTTGAAAATGGGTGGAATTTCCCTTTAATCTTATAGAGTTGAGAAACAAGTTTTCTTTTATTTGTATTTTTTAGGGGCGCCGGCCCCTTCTATGTCCGTCTTTGAGGGGCTTTATCCCATGGACAGTTTGAGGGTTTGTGTCAAACACAAGCACGAACATCGAAGACAAAGGTGTGGACGTAAAATTGCGACTGGCCAGAATGAAATGAGGTACGATGACGATAGTGAGGGCGGGCCACTTCACATGGGTGTGATTTATATCAAATAGAGTAGATTTTCTTAAATCATTGTTCATTAACAAGAGCGCCAAGAAGTAAAGACCACCAAAGTCCATTAACTACTTTAAGCAATGGTTGCCAGAGACGTTTAATTCATTGATTAATCCACTTTAATCGCGCTCGATGCCAACCGAATTAGCATCTTCAAAAATGTATAGGTTTGTGATTTTTTGGGGTTTTGAGATTAACCAATCAATTAATAAATGCATATACCTGACATCCCCGACTAAAAGGGGAGGGGCAGCGGCAAAATGGCACCTTTTTAAGTTTTAATCACAATCGAGGGAAAACTATAAAATAACCATGGCGTGATGGAAGTCAAACATCGGCCAGCGACAGTTCCAATCCTGTCTGACTGAGTGGCTGCAATAATAGGAAAAAATCTCAAAAAAAGAAATAAGCAACCAGCATGATTGATGCGACGCGGCCGAACGTTCTACCCCAGGATTGGAACCCGGGGTCTCGGGGAGCGAGGGGCCCGCGGTCCCTGCCAGCCTCCTATACCCAGATGGAATCCCTCCCCGCGCGGCGCTTCAATCAATACGACTTGTCAACCAGTACTGTAGGTGTCTCATCAAACGACAGCGGTGTACATTTCTAAGCGCCTGCAGATGTGCTAGTCATATCGTATTAACATACCCTAACCCCACGGATCGCTTCTATTCTTTCAAAAAATGAGTTCTAAAAGGCCGCAGCTTTAAGACATCTTTGAAAGTACTATCATTCATCATCGCATTCTTGGCGCCGACGCAGCGTGGGGGCGACGTGAGGGGGCGATGGGGGAGGAGGAGGTGGAGGGGGGCAGCCGCATGCCACTGACCTTGGGGGAGGCGGTGGGGCTGGCCGACGGGGAACGGATCACACCCTTCTGGATGAGGTCGAGCCGCGGGGGCACCGGGGGCAGGCTGAGGTGCTGAATGCAGAGGCTGGGGTCTCCCCCTCCTCCCCCTACCCCTCCTCCTCCGATGTGGGCTTTCCTCCGCTGAGTCACGGGGGAGGAGCTGGGAGACACGATGGGGGAGTTCTGTCGCTCGGCACAGTGCTGGAGAGGAGAGAGAGAGAGAGAAAAAACAATAAGGTATGCATGACAAACCCATAGCACTTTAACACCCCCTTGTGGCTGGGGGAAGAACAAGCTCACAACTGAGAAAAGGTGGCGTCAACCAGAGCCATTTAGAAAGAGGCAAGCTTTGTTCACTTCATGGGACCAGTCCAATGGTGCCCGCCAGGGGCGGATCTAGGCATGGGGGGGCAATGCCCCCCTAAATGCCCTGACTGCCCCACCAAACATGGTGGCATGTAAAACAAACCAAATTTCAAAGATATTATTGCTTATAATTAAAATGATTTCAAACACTATGCTAACTAACTACAGTTGTGGCACCGCTAAACCAACAGCATTTCATCATCGAAAACAGAAAACTCTCTGAGTCAGACCTTTAGCTTTATGCATGCTGCGTGCCTGTTGCAACTTCAACAACAACTGATGTATTACTGATGCTTATTTGTAAGTCCTGTAACCGAAAATGGTATGGGTGCGGCTTCATCCCCCTGCTTCGTGCCACGGGGGATGAACCCACCTCATACCATTTTCACCGCCCCCCCCCCAATTGGGAAATGTTACATCCGGCCCTGGCACCCACTTGCGCTCCTGGGGGAGGTGACAGTGACACTCTCCTGAAACCGGGAGTTGATAAATGAATACATTCTAATGTTGTCATAAACAACGGCATAAAGAAACATGTTTATATTATTGTATTAATGCCTATACCTTTGTAGAAAATAATCAATGCATACAAATGAAAGAAGACACGTCACAGGTTATTTTCAGATCAATCATTTGCCTTGAAAGAGCAGAATAGTGGTTTCTCCAATAGCAATTCAATTCAAATGAGTTTTATTGGCATGAGAAATGGCACCTCATAATAGGTTTGTCACACGTTCAAAAAAAGCCGAGCCGGAATTAATGAATTCCAAGTAAAAAAAAAAAAAAAAACACATGTAGTCTTTTTTCCCAGCAAAAAATTACTTTGAAAACAAAATCACAGAGGCGCTATCTGACGGCACTTCTGAACCCGATGGGGCTGAGTGGGTGAGAGTGGCACATTTTTAACGACGCGCCACTTTCCTCCGGTATAAGAATCGCCTCCAAAGAGCTCTCTGCATTTTAGCTGGGAAACGTTCCAGCGCCGGCGGCAACAAAGTGGGAGCACTCAGAAAAGCTCTCCGAAGGTACAAGACAATCATGGCAATCAGGCAAAAGACGGCTGTCGGGAGAGAGAAAAATTAAAGGCAAAAAAGGGACGCAACAATGGGTTTTAAGTGGGCGCTTCTTGGCAAAGGCGAAAGCGGCGGCGGTGACAGCCAGCCGTTGTTTTCACATTAATTCCCCATCACTGGAACCGAGGTTCTAACATAATCTTTCCTTTGTTATTCATTTTAGATTTTCGCCTAAAAAAGCATTTAGATGGTTTGACTAGTCAAAAATAGCAGATATACAAGCTCAACAGCACGGAATAAAGTGACACACGGTGAGCTTGTAGATCTGATATGTTTGAATAAATTATGAAACATTGAAAATCTTTGAATCTCTCTACTTTTTTTTAAAGAGAATTATTTTTAACCTGTAGCGTTGCTTCTCGGGGGGTCCCTGGAACAAGACGTTTTGGGATGGAGGTTGGCTGCTGTGTAATTACATTGCGACAACTTTTGAGCACTACTGAGTAACATCCAGGGGTGTAGTGGAGGGGGGACACGGGGCGACAGCTCCCCCCACTTCTCACATCTAAAATATTTTTGGGCCAAAAGTAGGTCTATGTTCTTTGTTTTGTCATTTACTTTTATGCAAGTTTGCATGCACGTGTCTTAAACGGGAATTCCACTCATTTTCAATGTTTTACTATGTCATTGATATACCTTAGAGATGTTGTGTGGGCATGAGTCTTGGGCAATATACCGGTATTACCGTTTACCACGATATTGAAAATCAATACCGAGTAATATCGCAGGATTTACAAAAAATACCGAATACCGAATATCGTATTTTACCGTCCCCTCCAAACAATATCGTCCAAAAAAAGAAAAACAACCACGCAGTGCAGTGCCGCCTGCTCATGTCGCATGGCAAAGAGTTGAGATTTGATTCCTTCTATGCATCTTCAATTCTGAACGGATTTTGATAATTCAAACTGGTATTTGCTGTGTCCATTGAGTGGTTTCGTTGGGTGTATATGATGTGTATAATTATATACCGTTTAATGAAATAATATGGACTGAGAATGCCACCTTTTATCTTCTGCACATAGCCAGCTGCAATTAGTGACTCCCCGGTTAATGCTACTGAACACGTGTGCGTTGTTTGGACTGAACGAGAGAGAGAGAGAGAGCTCACCCACGTGGCTCTCCCTGCCACGTGTGTCAGCTACGGTTTCCATAGCAACCACACAACAAACAGAGAGACGGAGAGAGTGTAGTAGAGGGACAGCGGAGCCTTATGGATCTGTACACTGAAGGAGCTTGGATTTATTGACTTTTGGATCTAATAGCGATCTTTTTCCTGATCTTTGGTGGTTGACCTGTTATTTGGAGACAAGGTAAGGTTAAAAAAAAGCCTTGGTTGCTGTTTTTTTTTTTTTTTTGTAATGGCGGCACTGATTGTTTGAGGATCGCTAGTTAGATCCAGCTAAATGATGGATCCTTTGTAACCAAACGGACCCTTATGGATCTGTAACTCTTGAGATCACAAAATGAAACCAAATGGACCTCATGCTCTCAGGGACCACTGGTGGTCCCTGGACTACTGGTGTGTGTGTGTGTGTGTGTGTGTGTGTGTGTGTGTGTGTGTGTGTGTGTGTGTGTGTGTGTGTGTGTGTGTGTGTGTGTGTGCATGCGTGCGCAGCCGTCTGCTCGCTGCTGCGGTGCGGTGGCACAGCAAGTTATATTTCAGTTGATTTTTAAATACAATTGGCTACTCTGTCTGTGCGTGATCGTCTGCTGTGGTGTTGTCCTTTGATGTAGATGTTTGATATCCACAGGGTGGATGCCCAAGGGTTTAATTTAACATATAATGGGGGAAATGGTTATCGTCGTGATTGCGCTGCTCGTCGTGATTGACAGGGGGACAGGGGGGACGGACAGAGAAGATCACGAGCCCTCGTGGACAGCAGTCGGTGGTTTGGCCGCTAGACTCGGTAATATCGATAATACCGGTTTTAATCACGTTATCAATATCGATATTAAAAAATCAATATCGCCCAAGACTATGTGTGGGCATGGTAAAAAAAAGTTAATGAGTTTCCTTTTTTATTAGAGTGTACAAATGGAACCAAATGGACTCTCAAAACACTCTCAGAAAAAAGTCGTTCACCCCTTTTCTCATTTATAATATTGTATTCTACAATTCAGTGTTCATAAGTTGAGCTATCATATTGTTTCACACCGTGGGTTCATTTTCATTCAAGAATAAAGCAAACAATCTCTTTTTTCTTTTGTAAGCAACATGCAGGTAAGTGGGTACTTTGATACAGACTTGGGACATTCTGACAGGTATAAACATGTTGCAGATGCTTGCCTCATTTTTAAACATTTTAAACTGACTTGCGCTTCCACCACTAATACCGTTCATGGATGGGAGAGACAGTGGGGAACGTGGCAACTACTGGAGAAGACTGCCAAGTAACAACCAGATGGAGTGTGTTTGGTAGAACAGACTTCTCTGTCGGAGCCTCCTGTCACTGGAACAGTCTCCGAACTGAGCGACACCAACTAGTTGACCTTCAAATTCAACCTTAAATTAAACCTCACCATTTTTTTGGGGAAAAAAGTTAACATTTAGGAAATTTACAACATTTTCTTGTTGTTATTTATGTCTGTAATATGTGTTTTTAGATATTTTAGATTTTAGCAGTGATTCCAGTGTCTCTGATGTCACCGATACTACAGTATACCTCCTGGACTACATGTCGTCTCAGTAAGACAACCCTCCCCCCCCATCTACAGTACAAGGCGGTACTGCAAAAGCACTATGTAAAGCACTATGGGAATTGTAGTCCAGAGCAGATTCTCGATGACATCAGAGACACTTTGCTCACTGCGAAAATGTAAAATAACTAAAAACACATAAAAGACCCCTGGGAAAGTGTTCTAAATCTTCTAAATGTCATTAACATTAAGTATCCCATTAAAGGGATGTCTAAAAACGAATCAAATTTGTAATCAGAAGTAATTATCAGCTCCATTTGTCACTGGTGTCTCACTTTTTAAGAGCCTGCTCAGGGACGGACTATAGATGAAAAATGAGCTTCTGGCCAACTCTGGCTCGTTTACATTGGAGTTGATAAAACGACATTCTTCATTAATGCCTGTCGACAGGGAGAAGAAGCGCACCATTCTGGGTGCGGTGCGGCACCACTATAGCGGCTCTGCTATACCAGTGGTTTTCAACATTTTTCATATCAGGGCCCACTATTAATTCTGCATTTTAGCCACGGACCACCATTTGATGTTGAGTTTAGTCACTTGGACCACTCTTTTAAGCCAATCACAATCCAGTATTTGACTCGGAAAAAAAGTGGTAGAACTAAAGGATTTTCAAGTTGGTGTCCACAATTTAGGAGAGATAATGGACAAAAACGTTCTACTTTTTCTAATTGTGAAGATTCTTGAAAATGTAGTATTTCAGATGCTTAAATAATAATTTAACTGGTAACCACTGGTTTGAAAACGACTGTGCTATACTGTACCTTCCGGATGTTGGCCAGTCCGTTCATGACCAGGCAGTCCTCCTTGTCCTCGTCGTCGTCCAGGTCCAGCATGGGGCAGCTGAACTGCTCCAGGAAGAAGCACTTGGCGCCCTCGTTGCGCGGGTCGAAGGGGTCCACGATGATGGGCTCCGTGCCTTTGATCTCGCAGCGGCAGAACGGGCAGCCCTGGCCGTCCGACTCCTGGAACGCAACCACAACCAGAGAGAGACGGATTTCAGCTCAACACCTTTCTCTTCAAGCACACGCATGCACCCGTGGATTGCCGCCAGCCAGGCTCAGATGTAACGTTTCCCAATTGCGGGGGGGCAGGCGAAAATGGTATGAGGGGAGGCTTCCCCGCCACGGAAGTTGCACCCATACCATTTTCGGTTACAGGACTTTTAATAGACAAGTAAAGCATCAATAATAACATCAGTTGCTGTTGAAGTTGCATCAGACACGCAGCATGCATAAAGCTAGAGGTTTGACTCCGAGAGTTTTCTGTTTTCAATGATGAAATGCTATCGGTTTATTGGTGCCACAATTGCAGTTAGTTAGTAGCAGTAGTAGTGTTTCAAAACATTTTAAATGTAAGCACTTCAATTTGAAATATCTTTTGAAATTTGGTTGTTTTGCAACACGTTTGGTGGGGCAGTCTTGGCATTTAGGCCCATGCCATGCCCATGCCTAGATCCGGCCCTGGCGCCAGTGATATTTATAAGCTAGGAGCAATCATAAACATAATCTGGTGAGTGCGAGTTTGTTTTTTGTCAAGAAACACAAGGAAGAACTTCATAGAGCAGGGGTTTTCAACCTTTTTGACACCAGGGACCACCATCTATTCAGCATTTGAGCCACGGACCACCATTTGAGAACATTTTAGCCGCAGAGACCCCAACACTAAAGATTTCTTTTGCTTTTGTCCATCTTCCAGTTGTGCAGACTTGGGGCTAATTCAGATGATGAATATTTGAACTCTTGAGAGTGTAAAAATGAAACCAAATGGACCCGCAAGGGTCCATTTGGTTTCATTTTTACGTTCTCAAGAGTTACATCTGGTTTACCAACTTAGCTGGGGACCACCTGGAACCCTCTCAGGGACCACTGGTGGTCCCCGGACCACTGGTTGAAAATCCCTGTCATAGAGCATTTAGAAACTACAGCAACGTGGCCCGTTGCGGACGCCGCCCCCCCCCCCGAGAGCACATGTGTTTCTATTCAAGGTGACGCTACGCGCCTTTAGAATCACCCCCGCACCCCCACACCCCCCCACTCACGATAGACCTCAAAGCACAGATCGGACACAACGCGAATGCATGTGTGCATGCGCGCACGCCGGCTCCTCCGAGGGAAGCTATTCTGCAACTTTTACAACTTTTGATGGGGGGGCGTTTCCGTAAGGCCGCAGCGCCCACCCCCCCTCAAGCGGGGGGCCGTAAATAAGATGAATAAAAGCGGTTTTGGTTTTCAGACCATCTCTCTCTCTACTCTTGACTCGGGGGGCCCCTCCACCCCCCGCCACCCGCCTCCCCGAAAAAAAAAGAAAAAAAAAATCAAAGGCAGACAATATTTACGAAGAACAAAGCTGCAATTGTGGCGGCCATATGGTTGGGGACTTGGCAGAGGGCCGCAGCGACGGCATGTTTGTAACCTAATCCTAATTAGAGAGGCTGGAGATGGGAAGGAGTGGGAGGTTAAAAGGGAGGAGGGTTGGAGTGCAGAGGAGGAGGAGGAGGAGGCGCCACGCGGCGGACGCTCCTCCAGCAGCTCCCGCTGTTCATCAACATCCATGGCATATTAAACCACTTTAAACGCAATGCTTGCGTTTTGGCGTTTCCGTGCCGGAGTCGTGTGGCGATAATGGCCGAACACGTTGCGCGCTGATGCTATTTGCGTCACGATGCTATTTGCACTCTTTTGGAGAAAAAAAGAACAAAAAACAAAACAAATGGAATGATTTGATGTTTGAAAGCCGAAAGTGGTTAAAAGAGTCATTATGTGATACAAATGCTTCAGAAAAACAGAGAAAAAAAACACAGTTTTGGCCAACAAGTTACTATGGAAAGTCTTTCTAGATGGACACTAGGCATTTAAAAATAGGGATGCACCCATATGGAAATTGTTGGCCAATACTGACACCATTTAAAATAACAATATCAATACCGATAAACCTGTATGCTTAATTAGTTTTTGTTGTTTTTATGCCAGGGTGCCCCTTTTGTGCCAGGGTGACTATACATTTTCAATACAAGAAATAAATGTCCAGAATCACATCTTGTTAGACTACAGATTACCATCATAGTCAATGCAAAATGTATACTTATCGATAACAGATAAACATTGGCTGCCGGTTAATGTCAGTTTTATTTGCCGAAACTGCTACGTGGGCCGATATAATCGGTGCATCACTAGTTAAAAATGCTACCTCAGCTTTCTGAGTACTGACTGTTCTCAGAAATATACTTTCTATAAAAAGCCAATGTCAAATCGGGGAAACAGTGATGATTATTATGATGATTATTACCGTAGCAAGGTGCTGGTGGTGACATTACCGGACAGTACAGTCACACTGCGCTAAGCGATGCCAAGCTTTCCAGAAACTGTCTTTACTTTCTTTTTCTTTTCTTTTTTTTGTGAACCTCTGACTGTTATCTGATTTTACTTTAAGGGGGGTGGGGGTGGGGGGGGCAGAAGAAGCTATACAACCCTCGCACGAAACAAGGGAACCCTCTCACAGTAACGCCCCCGCGCACACACGCACCCTGCCGAGATCAAACGCCGTGCTTAAAAGCTAAACAGGATGTGGAATTACATACATCACCCCCAGCCAGCCACACACAACCAGCTGTTTCCTCGTGTGAGTGAGCGCTAACCAGACGGCCAGCCGAAAATAGCCCAGCGACCGGCGAGCTCGCAACGTGTCGCGGGTTCCGCGTCACGTTGTGAGCTTGCAGGTCAGCTATTTTTCGGAGGGGAGCATACGCTGGCCATAAAAGGTCTATCCCAGGGTTTGACTAACGGCGGCGAACGGAGGGAACCACCGCTGACTCAAGCCAAGTGGTGCTGCACTGCGTTAGTCACCCAGGAGGAGTTGGAGTTTTGCTTTGACTCACACATTCTTCACTGTTGAGAAACATACATGTGTGTGTGCGTGTGCACTCTATGCATACACACACGTCACTGTTTGAAGTCATTAGGGCTCCCTCCCGCCCACACCCACACGCACGCACACACATACATACACACAACGAACACACTATGATCCCCTGGAGTAAACGGAGGAGGGGTCTCACTTGGCTTTTCATAACAGGAAGTGTGACAAACAAACTGCTGCTATAATGTGGGTGCCGCCATAACATGGTGGTGGCCTTGGACACTGTTTGTTTACAATGCAAAAGAGCACTGGAAAGAGTAACGCTCGTTTTGCCGACCCTAAACCCCCGCACGTCTGCGTTCAGACATTTTCCAGGCTTTCGTTTTGAGGGTGCACGACTAGTATAGCGATATAACTTGTGGGAACCACGGCCGACTTCCCTGTCCCCCCTGCTATTCTTTTCGATATTAGTTGCTCAGTGGTGTTTTGAAGAACCAACACAAAACTTTGGTCAACAACTGACACACAGTTTTGCTTTGCGTAGGACTAGGTTTTGCGGAAGCACCAAATGAGGGACTGTGCTACCTCCAGTTTATCGCAAAATGTTTGCATACAAATGTTTGCATGAGCAGACTTGCCCGTTGGCCAACACTGTTTAGGTGGAGTGTTTTTGTAAAATCGCGGCTTCAGTCGGGTAACAAAAAGCTATTCAACCACATCTACATCTCATGGCTTCACATTAAAAAATACAAGCGTCAAAAGTGTTAATATCACGTCGGGTGGAAAACCTAACATGTCCAGAACAGTTACTTTTCAAGGTTCAAATTCAAAAGTAGCAGCAGCAGCAGCAGCAGCACATGTACAAGCTTGACGCATTGGTGTGACGCTGTGCCGAGGCCAAGCGAGGCGTTAACTTAGGTAATGAACACGAAAAAACATTGGAATGTGGAGCATCTATTTCTGCCCGATAGCAACGATACATAGACTACAGCCACAAAGCAAGCGCTTGCCCCCCCACCCATCCACCCCCCATGTTGTCAGCGTTGCGACTCAGTCTCTTGAGAGCTGAGTGACACACAGAGATGTGTTTAGCGCTGCTGTGGTCTGGTTCACCGCCGCGCAAAAACATTCCCCACGCGCCGCAAAGGCCTACGGGCTCCCATGGTGAGGAAACTCTCTCCATGTGTGCCCCTCACCATCGACGCTGTCTTGCATTACAGCACATATAGTATATATAGGTTTTTCCTAAAGCGCCACATTTCCACGCGATCCGTCCAGAATATCGCGCTGCTCGTTTTTACCCACCGCTGGGCGGCTAATTTGCTCTTAGCCTGCAAAGAAAAAAACGACATTGATGGAGACCTATGATTGTGAGATTGTGCTTTTAACCCCGCTAAAAAGGCTGTGTGGTGTGTGTCTGTGCTGTGCTGTGTGTGTGGGGGGGTGTGTGTTGTCCCTTTTAAAGATCAATTTGTGGACCGCGAGGCTAGTGCAGTGCTCTTCTATCTCTAGAGAGCTGTCTCTGGGAGATTACAACATAGACGTCCCACCCAGAGGGGAGGAAGAGGGGAGGGGAGGAGAGCAGGGGCGGATGTAACATGTCCCATTTGGGGGGGCAAGAGAACATGTTGGAGGGGCAAGAGAAAATGGTATGGGAGCGGCTTCATCGCCCGTGGCGCGAAGCGACACGGGCGATGAAGCCGCACCCATACCATTTTCATACCATTTTTCATGAAGCCGCACCCATACCATGTTATTATTGAGGCTTTAGTCAAGTAAAGCATCAATAATGACATCAGTTGTTGTTGAAGTTGCAACAGACACGCAGCATGCATAAAGCTAAAGGTCTGACTCAGAGAGTTTTCTGTTTTCAATGATGAAATGCTGTTGGTTTAGTGGTGACACAGCTGTAGTTAGTTAGTAGCAGTAGTAGTATTTCAGATTATTTTAATTATAAGCACTTTAATATGAAATACATTTGAAATTTGGGTTGTGTTGCATGCCATCATGTTTGGTGGCGCATACAGGTCATTTAGGGGGGCATTGCCCCCCCATGCCCATGCCTAGATCCGCCCCTGGGGGAGAGGAGAGGAGAGGACCTGATGCTAATGACTTATTATGGAGGTAAGACACGCACGCACACACGCACACGCGCACGCACACGCGCAGCACAAACTGCAACAAACTCTAGCTTTTCACTGCCATTTCTCCATTACTGACTGACATGTGGAAATGCGATTAGGACAGGCCGCCACGGCCAGGGGGGAGGAAGAGGAAGACGGTTAACCAAGGGTATCGCATCACGCTGTGTGGAGTCTGCTTCCAGACGCTGGGCGGGGAAGCGATCGATACGGCCGAGGAGTGCTGGGAGAACAACGGCCCTGTGACCTCAGCTCACCTGCGATGGCCCACGGGCGACGCTTAGTGTGCCACACGGGTGGGGGGGCGTGCGCCCGAAGAAATGGCCGTGGACCGAATCTACAAGGTCACAGCGTGAGGTTTGTAGTGATGTGCACCGATGTGTCGGTCCACATATCGGTTTGGCCAATATTTGCAGTTATCATCTACCCATTTGAAAACATATGCCAGGGACCACACATAACAGCTCTAGCAGTGATTCTCAACTATTTTAATTTCAAAGGATTTCATTTCAAATGGTTTCCCAGGAAGACCAGTGCTCAGTCTAGGGCACAGCTAATAGGGTTCCTACCAAATAAACCAATAGAGGACCCTCAGTTTGACATATCATAAGCTAAGGACTCCCATACAAAAGGCATTCCCATCGCTGTTACCCCAATTTGCATTCTAAAATCAATATTAAATGAACCTTAAAAGGGCCCCATTTGGTTACAAACTATCATTTAGCTGCAGGGACCCCCTGGAACAGCTTCAAGGACCCCCTGGGGGGCACCGTATCCCACTTCGAGAACCACTGTGTAATATTAGTCGACAGCTTGTTCTTCAGTGCTGCTGCTTTCAGAGCACTCTCCATCTTTCCACCTGCTTATTAGCGTGACAAGAAGAAGTGGATTCAGAACGTTAGCTGTGCAGGTTTGACAGAATAATAACAGGCCCCACAATCACAAGAACAACAACAACAACAACAACAACAGCACTACAGCAACAATAGTGCAACAATAGCCAGTTCAATTCACATGGCTCAGTTCCTGCTCCTACGCTCCATGTGATAACGGAACGCTGTAGGTTGCTCCTTTCTTTCCCACACATGTCTCCTGAGACCTTCAAAGCGCCATTAACGAGCGGCGGTATAAAAACACAATGTACCACTATGACAATCCTCCATGACTAACCACACTACATGGTGGCCCACACATGCACACACACGCACATACAGAATGGTGGAAACTAGTGACTGAGTATTTCCATTTCTAATACTTATACTACTATTCCTAAGTATTGTGCTTTTACTCAAAGCAATGCCCCCCAAAATGTCTGAGGTGGGTGGGTCTTTCAGTAGCTTCATGGTGTTCAGTGACATCACAGAATGTGGGTTCTTTTAACAATGTGAGTCACCTTGCTTGTATTATTGAAGAACTAGGGTTACGTTTGTAACCTATAGTTTGTTTCCCTGCACACACCCCTTAGTTTTTTCTCCAGGAAGGTTTTGGGTCAATTTAACCCATGTTTAGTGATAGGATGATAGAAAAATCCCATTCATTCAAAATGGACTTTTTTAATTTATTTCTTCGTCACTGGACGAATCTCACAGGTCTTAGGAATGTCTGGACCAAAGGAGAAGTTCCCATCTTCTCTTTTTTTTTCTCTGTTATTTTTTTTAATGAAAAGTCATGATGAAATATGAAAGAAGAGTACCCCAAATTGCCATGCATTGCTATACTTCCATTTATTATGATGAGAAATATTGTTATTAAATATTTTTATTAAATAGTTTACATTGGATAAAATATACCCGTAACAAAAATTAAGTTTAGTGTTCTAGGGTTAAAATGACTTGAAATGCTAATCTACAAACTACCACTAAACCACCACCATTTCATCATTCAAACCAGAAAAGTCTCAGAATCAGACCTCTTTTATGCATGCATGCCTGTTACTACTGCAACACAACTTATGTTATTATCGATACTTACTGTAGTTTACCTCGGGTTAGCCCGAGACCCGATAAAGCCCGAGCACCGACCCGGCCCGTGGCCGGTTCCGGTTCCGTTTACAAGAAATGACATCCGGGCACAAACGGGCCGGTTCCGCGATGTCGCGGGTTCGTTCAGGCCGGTTCCTGCATGTCCCCTGCATGTCCCGGGTACAATCAGGCCGGTTCCGGGGCGTCTCGGACCTCGGGTTACACCCAAAACCCGGGGATTGGCCGCCACAGCTGTCAATCACCCTCGTCATCCCCCCCTTGTTCTCCTCCGGCCAGTGAGAGGCGAGCATTGAGTCACGTGACTTTAGCATAGCAGGAAGTTACTGCATACGTCATCATCACAACAACAACACCCCCCCCCCCCCCCCCCCCCACACACACACACACACACACACACACACACACGAAGACGGCAACAACTTAACTATCGTGATAATAATAATTATTAAGATAAGCAATAAAGACTATGGTCTGCTGCTGGTGCGACAGAGACTACAAGAACAAAAAAGAAACCACTCTTCCACAACGGAGATATGAATTGTGTGATCTACCATCACGAGACGGCAGTTATAATAGTTGACTATGGATTATTATTTTTATTCACACACAATGGTGGATGGCTAAGAAGAAAAGTACAGCTACTACTGGGATTCAACATCTAAAGACGACGTGGATTTATTTTCTATGCTGTGAGTCGAGTCCGTGTTCAGCATGGTGTTCAACCATGTACAACTAACAGTAAGCTTCCGTCTTATTCATAATATACTAGTAGAACTCATTAAAGCGTTCGGACATTTCGGGTACTCGGACATTTACGGTTCGGACCCATGATTTCAATAATAGCACCGGGCTCGTCTCGGAGCCGGGTTAAATCATCCCGGGCATTCAACGGTTCGGAGCCGTCATGTTAATTATAGCACCGGGCTCGTCTCGGAGCCGGGTTAAATCATCCCGGGCATTCAACGGTTCGGAGCCGTCATGTTAATTATAGCAGCGGGCCCAAAGCGGAGCGGCTCCGATTACGTCCGGGTCTGAACCGGGCCGGTTCCTTGAAAATGGACCCGTGAAGGACTCTAACACAACTTATGTTATTATCGATACTTACTGTAGTTTACCTAATATAAGTCAGATATAGATAAGGTATAAAGCTTGTGTGTCACAGAACAGAAAGAAAATATATGAAATATAAGATAGATTTTGTGTTAAGATAGATGTAATAACCATGTCAAAATACATACCGTAGTTAGTACATACATAGTTAATACATAGCTATTCAATGTGGGAAGTCTGGGAACTGGGGTGAATTTAAATGAAAATGGTATAGGGGTGGCATCATCGCCCATGTCGCGGGAGCCGCCCTCATAGCATCCCCCCCCCCCCCCCCCCACCCCACCACCCCCCCCCCGATCCGTGCCTGCATAAAATTTTGGACATGTGAAAATAGCACATCTACTATATACAGTAGGCTCCTAGGTGGACCTGTAGATAAGCAAAACACATCAAAGACGCGTTCAGACTTGGCTGTTTAAAGTGGTGTGATATGTTCGCGACGCTTCATTTTGGTCATGCATGTCAATGTTGGTAAGAAAAAAAGTCAATTTTCTCACATCATGCACAGATTGCCTGCCTGGAGACAGTCATTTAACACTGGGAGTGTAACCAAATGGCCTCATGCGTTCACCCAAGATGGCCCCGTTCTCGTCATTGCAGTAACCTTGTATGTAATCGTGATCGCTTTAACTAGCCAAGTCTAAACACCCCTTTAGTACATTTGAAAACATGACGTGATGCATTGTGCATCATGAGGAGTTTGTAAGTACACTGGAATGCATGCAAATAACAATGTTTCATTTGTACTCAAGTACTTTTTGCATTACGGACATTTCCAGTGTAGTATTTCTACACTGGAATATTGATACTCAAGTACAAAATTGAATACTTTTCCGCCACTGACACACACACATACTATGAATCATGAGTGTATTGTTGGCGTTCCAGCCTACATTACCTGCCAGGCGGTGAGGCAGGACGTACACATGAGGTGACCGCAGGGCTCGATCTTCACGTCTTTGTCATTCTCGGCACAGATCTTGCACAGCTGGAAGGTGGAGCCCATCTCACAGTACAACTCGTACTGCTCCTGTTGGAGCGACATGACAGCACGTTAGTCACCAGCTGACGCACAACACACACATGATGTCAGCCAGGGGCTTTTCAGACCCTTCTCATTTCAACCTCCATTATTTATTCGACATTTGAGCCGCAGGGCGGTCGTTTGTTGGGATTTTAGCCTCTGGGAACCAAAGACTTGGATTATTTGCTTTTCGACGGAGAAGGATTTTGTCCACAATTCCGCGCTGTATTGATGTGGTACTATAAATCAGGGACCACCTGTGCGGGCCCTGAGAGGAATTCAGGTGGTCCACAGCTAA
This sequence comes from Benthosema pterotum, assembly GCA_039105355.1. NCBI lineage: Eukaryota > Metazoa > Chordata > Actinopteri > Myctophiformes > Myctophidae > Benthosema > Benthosema pterotum. Next base: position 15,415,564 of record CM076975.1, on the reverse strand, counting down.
ATGATGGACAGTTGGTAACCAAATGGACCCTTATAGATCTGTAACTCTTGAAAGTGTTAAAATGAAACCAAATGGACCCTCACGGGTCCATTTGGTTTCATTTTACACTCTTAAGAGTTAAATTAAATTTAAATGTCTGAATTACTTTCAAGAATCTAGAATTGTTATTTTTGACCAACATTTGCCAGTTTATCAAAAACTTGAAAATCCTTCCCCTTGGGTCCAAGAGATTAAACTAAATTATATAAAAAAATGGTCGGCCCTGGTATGATAAAGGTTGAAAACGACTGCTATAAACAGATACAAAATAACAATTATTCTAACTTCTGTTTCTACTGACCTTCTTGTACAAATGGAAATTAATTACACTCTTGGGAGCGTAAAATGAAGCTGGGGAGCACCTGGGCTGGAACTACCTCAAGGACCAGACCCACTGGTTGTAAATGCACACACATACAGTACATAACAGTAGCCTGTGCCCACACAAGCGGACACACACCTGCAGGCAGACACTGACTAATACAGACAGCAGGATCTCAGATGTGCGTATCGTACCATTGGAATGTAAATTACACGCCCACACACACTCACCTGTGTGACCTTGATGTGGTCGTGGGGAGTGGGCTCACACAGGCCGGTGAGGTCAGGGTTGTAGCTGCGTCCATCAGGAAACAAATAGCTGTGGAGAAGAAAGACCAGCTGTGCTATAATAGCTGCAAGACAGAGACACGGTGCATTGTTAACCGTATAGGCTTTACGGATTATGTATAGGGTGAATAATAGTGTTTTTTTACATGGCAAAAAAGCAGAGTAAACGTCTGATGATAGCATCACCATGACTTGCAAGTCCGATCTCATCATTACAAACCCTCCCTAGTGCTCAGATCAGCCGACGCAGGGAAGCTGGAAGTACCCTGGCTGAATAACGCCTGGCCAACGGTCCACACGCCCCAAAACTCTTCTCCCGAGGCCCTTCTGGCCCCAAAACTATGGAATGCACTTCCCACTGCAATCAGAACTGCAGACTCACTACCAATCTTTGAAAACGCACCTCTTCAGAATCCATCTTGCAGTAGTGCTTGCAATAGCCTCTAACCTACAGTATATACCTCTAGGTTTCCAACTGCCCCCAAGTTGCCCCCAGAGAGTCAATCAACTCTCTGGTGACTTCAGTCAACTTCAGTGAGCTTTGCAATAGTGTCATCCTTTGGCCCTCTTTGCTTCTTGCTTTTTGTGCTGTTGCACTTACATTCTTACATTTTAACTTTTGTGTCATTCATTAATTTATTTATTTATTAATATCCTACTTGATCACATTACAGCATCACACGTCAGAACAAGGTCGGGACAAATTAGGTTTCCACTTGTACCGTATACATATCTTGATGACGACCTGACTACAATGGACCTCAATGGAAAAGAGGCTTTTTGTGTTATCCTTTTTGCCCAGATTTGCTAATAAACGATTCAAACCAAACTCAAACTTTAGTTATTTTTTCTTTACTTATAAAACTGTGATGTGGCAATAATGCCCTGGGCAAAATGTGCTGTTATTGATGCTACATTAAAAAAGTATGATTAATGACCTGCACAGCACTACACAACACAACACAGAAGATGTACTTTGTTGCCTCAGACTTTGAGCCTCAGCCTCCCGACTGACTACATTATGGCATCCAACGGTGACAATCACAACAACATTATTATAATTATCATCGTGTGAATAATAACCTGACATTCGACATGCATTCGGAGTGGCTGACGAGAACGATGGAGTTTTCCAGGCGACTTCTTCTCCCGGAAGCCATTTCAGGTCTTCCAGCATTGATAGAAGTACCTGTAAATACATCCCTTTCCTTCCCCCAAGGCCACGCTAGACTTCTGAGAGCATTATCTGAAAGGCTGCCGTTAACTAGGCAGAGTCTGTGTGATTGATGGCTGAAGGAAAAGGAGCGATGCCGCGGCGGAAAAGCTACGGAGAGGAAGTGCCGATCGTTTGATGTGCCGCCGAGACGACCGTCAAGCCGGCAGCTGTCAGGTGTGATAGAAACAGACGTTGCAGCGCTCAAAGGCATCTTGTGGTCGGAGGCCACGCAGCAACACACACACAAGTTTTTCTACATCTGTGGAGTAAAACGGTGGAATGTGCGCGCTGCCGCCGTCTATAACTCTCCCCAGGCTAAGTAAGAATCAGCATTTTTAGGGCCGAAGAAAACGGAAAAGAAACAAGAACATCTTTGTCTTTCTATTCAAATCGGATACGAATGATTCTGTCAGTTCGCATCCTGTCTACAGGCTGCCGTGGCCCAAGAGCACATGGGATCAATGTATGGATAGGGCAGGAGAGGGAGACAAATTTGACCTTTTCTTCCTTTCTTTACTCGGTGCCAAATAGACGTTTTAGTAAGCCCCTCCCCAAACTGCTATGGTCCGTTCACGGTTAAGCATAACATGGGATAGACTAGAGCAACTGTAAAAAAAGAGTGGCGACACGGTTTGGTCTTGTGTCTTGCGCTTTGTGCCTGCACTGGAGTCCTGCTGTCAATGCAAGTGGATGGGCGAGAGTTGTTTGTTTGGAACTATGTTAGTTATGTTAGTTCCAAACATGTGTTTTTCAGCCAATAGCTGTATCTATAGATTATAGATACTTAGGATAGACAAACCTCTGCACCAATAGTTTTCCTTAAAGGAAATGAAAAAAAAGAAGAAAAAGAAATGGGGGTGGGCCTTACTGCAAGGTCTATTGCCAAGCTGTAATCCTGGACGCTACCCTCCCTCTACCTCTGCCAACCTCGGGATAGCACCAAATTCGTTCAATGCGTGAGGAGAGAGTGAGGAAAACCTTATTCCAACCAGTGCCTTTCCCCTCCATCAACTGACTGACTGACTGACTGACTGACTGACTGACTGATACAATGTACTAGGTGAGGTGAGGAGGTACAGTATACATACAAGCCCTCCCTGCATCCGTCGATCAGGGCCTGGAACAGGGGTTTGTTGTGGGGGATGGTCTGCAGGATGTTGCCATCGTTGGTCACATAGCCGATGGCCCACTGACCCAGCCTGGTGCAGCTCAGCCTGAAGATGTAACTGCATGGTGGAAGGACAGAGAGAGAGAGACACAAAGCTCTCATAAACACACACATTATACTCAGTACACATTGTGACTGGTGGTTTCTATGACAATAATGTAGAGCAGTGGTCCTGTTTTACCAGAGAGTTCTACATTGATTCTACAACGTATTCAAAATCCTAATAGTTTTCTCGAAAACCTCACTATTTATGTCAGTGGTCCTTGATATTTCATGTCAAGGACCCCCAGAATCATCTGCATACCCCTCTGGAAATATGTAGATCCAGGGACCTCTACCCAGAAGCAACATTTTTTTTAGTTTACTGTGACAGAACATTGAAAGATTTGTGCCAATGTTTTTAGATTTTTCAAAAATATGAGACCTACAAGCTCATATCTGATATTTTTCAATAGATAAAAAGTACATTGCAGAAATAAGGCGTTCCCGGCAAAAATCGGCTTAAGTGTCATAGACCACTGGTTCCCAAACACTGGATCCATTATTTCAAACTATAAAAAAAAATTCTCAAAAAAGTCAAAATTTTGAAAGCAAAATCCAATGTTTGTTTGTTTCAGTAACTTCATAACTTCATCAATGAAGAATCTAAGGAATTCCATAAATTAGGAGAAAAGTAGCAGTAAAAATATCTACAAGCTCACAAAGCGACACAAATCGATGTGTTGTGCATTGCAAGGCGTTGGAATGTTAACCACATTGACCCTGCAGTCCCCATTTGGGGAGGCCAATTCAAACACGAGAATTATAATCCAAAAATAGAGCAAAAAAATAACAAGCTTGTGTGTTGTACAGTAGTCAACTATTTGTTTGACCAAGTACATGGGTTTTATAATAATAATACATTTTATTTATAATACGCAACACATTCTTACTAACCTCAAAGTGCTACAATCTGGGGTTTAAAAAACAATGGGATAAAAACAGCAAAGTAAACCAAACAACTGGTTAAGAACGGCTCAGAAAAAGCCAAATCGACTACACTTAATAAGTAAGCAAACATTCTCCACCTCCTCAACACAAGGAAAATAAGATCCCTATTCCTTACTCTAGACATATTGCAAACCTGACAGAGGGAAGACAGTCATAAACAACGGTTTCAAAAACAGTGTCTGATAGATGAATTTTAATCCGCACCACTTGAACATTGCGGCATCCTGCGAATCATCCCATCTGCTGGGCTTAAGAAAGACACAGGCACAGCAATCCACAGACTTCATGATGGTTACATCAACACCCACATGTGCACTTCACTCGCATAGACACACACACACACACACACGCACGCACGCACGCACGCACGCTGGGGGACACACTTCAGTGAGCGCCTCTCTGTGTATGTGTTTGTTTCGTGCACTTGGTGTACGCGTGTGTCCGTTTGTTGTGGGATATGGAGATCCTGCAATACATCAAAAAGATCCCAGATGCACACACAAATCCCTTTGATACAAAATAAAAACAGGGATTTCTGTGGTTTCAGAAGACAACATGGACCCCATCGCGCACAGTGCATTGTACACATTAGAATCTATAGAGAGTATCATTAAAGAATGCATTGAAGCAAATCATGCTGGTATACGTATTGTATGGTGTTACCAACTTAAAGGGACATTTCACTTTCAAAACAACATTTGGTCATTTTATCGTATATTAGATATTTGATGTTTTAAACTGCCCCGCCCCCTTCCTATACAAACCCATTATTAATTAACCCTTCTCAAAACCCCACCCTTTGGGGCGGGGTTTTGTCACTGTCCAATGTCAATCCAATTACTCCAAGTATACAAGCAACTGTTGCTATGCAGGTCAAGCTTTCCTGGTCAAGCTTTCCCTCTACTAAAGTGCCTATTGGACAATGGACAGATTGAGGAGCGACTTAGTGAAGGGCTAATCTAAAACTCCATTTTAACCATAATAGATGAAGCAAAAATACCCAATCTTTTTTTTCCCGGTGAATGATATTGTCCTCCTAATACGTGAGGACAGATATTCCATTTTGCTCTCATCTAGCCGGTTTTATTTTCCTTTCTTTTCCCATCAGGGCCGGCAATCACCGCTGACGAAAACGACTCGTGGCAGCATCATTAATAGATTTCCATTTCCCTTAATATGCTTCAAACCAACACATCATTTATTTGCACAGTCCTGAAGTCATCAGTGATCCTGCGCCCTGGGGATGCCACGGATGAGACGTTCTCGTCTCTATTACCACCAACCCGACAACAGACAACACTGTCTAGACAGTGATTTATGGAGTCCCCATTCGTTCTTTGAGACATACAGTGTGACATCTTCCTGCAACAAACACTACTTTAAGAAAAATGCCTTTCTATCACGCATGGCTTCCCACCATCATTTAACCCATTTTTGTTGTGATATTAGCTTCTATTTTCTGACACAAGATTTTAGTTGCTGGCTCCAGTTTCTGGTTTCTGGTGCTAAATTCTATTTTCTGACACTAGATTCTGGTTTCTGACGCTATCTTCTAGTGTCTGGCGCTAGATTCTATTTTTTCTGAAACATCTATGCTCCTGTGTCAGTGATGTTCAACATATCTCATGCCAAGGACCGCCAGAATTATTTCTATTTGGCTTTGGACCTCCATCTGAAAACATGTTCTAGGGATTTGAGTCAAAGATTTTCTGAAATGCAGTATGTTTGATTTGCGCCACATTTTCACGATTTTTCAAAAATAGCAGACCTACAAGCTCACCGCGCGCCACTCGGTGGCGCGCTATGAGCTTGTAGATCTGCTATTTTTCAATAGCTAAAGTATTAGAACACCAAAACGTGTTAAGGGTACAGAAAAGGGTTACAATCACATTTCAGTATAAAGGACATCTCTCAGCGGCACAGTGTGGAACAATTCAAACGGGGAAAAAGGAAAAAACGGGGCTGCGAGAAGAGAAATCCGGCACGACACAGAACCAGCGTGAGGCTGAGTGTGTTAGGATGTGACCATCATAAGATTCCAACCTCCAAAAGCAACAAACAACTGAATTCACCAGAGCTTTATGAGAGCCTACAGTACTGTACTGTACTGCAGGGCTGTGGGATCTCAATCTTCTCTAGATACAATGTAGGGACCTGAAGAGCATTCGCTGCCCCAGCACCCACCTGTATTTTCAGAGCACCGTAGTACTTTTTAAACATAGCATTTTCTTGCTTATTCTTGGGTCTTAGATCGGGGGCCAAGTGATTTCCGAGTGCGGCACGGCTCAGTGCTCCAAGAGATAACTCAAATGCGGAGAACGATTTTCACTGTCGTTATCTGGTGTGACAAATTGTACATCTTAGACTTTGATGTTGTCTGCATAGCATTAGAACAATGTCCCAATAATCCGACATTCTTAAACCTACCCCAAAACCATTACAGTATTATATAGATATTAGGGGTGTAATGATGATATTCTAAATGTGATGCAATACAGTACATATGCCTGGGTACATAGCCTACGATTCGTTGACTATATTGGTTAATTCGAGCGATACGATACAATACGATTTGATGATTTGAAATCGATACTATTTAGAAAATGCATCAAATACGTGTGAAACTATGTGTGGATAGTGCAGGTTTATTAAATAGGCTACAGTACATCTACACTCCAGCAGATCGTTCTAGAAACGTTCTGGTGGTGATTAGTAGAGTCAGGTGAGTGTGTATGCATGGTGAGATAACAAGATGTACCCGGTGTAGCACATTTCACATCTTAGTTCTCGCACTCACAGCCTCGTGCTTGTTTGTGTACACAGCACGTGTGGATGCAAGTGTCTGTTAATACGATATTTAGGTGATTCGCCAAGGGACTGGCACTAAATTTACTCCACATGCGCATAGTGTGTGTGTGTGTGTGTCAGGGGCGGATGTAACATTTCCCAATTGGGGGGGCAGGAGAAAATGGTATGGGTGCGGTTTCATCGCCGTGGCGCGAAGCGACACGGGCGATGAGGCCGCACCCATACCATTTTCAGTTACAGGACTTTTATTAGTCCAGTAAAGCATCAATAATAACATCAGTTGTTGTTGAAGCTGCAACAGACACACAGCATGCATAAAGCTAAAGGTCTGACTCAGAGAGTTTTCTGTTTTCAATGATGAAATGCTGTTCGTTTAGTGGTAACACAGCTGTAGTTAGTCGCAGTCGTAGGGTTTCAAATCATTTTAAAGGTAGGGGAAGTGATTTCACTTTTGTCAGATATCACCCAAAAAATTTTTTTTTCTGTTAAAATGCTCTATTATAAGGTGTGGAAACCACATATGGAGTTTCCCCCTCCCCCACGTTAGCAGAGGAGCTAATAAAAGTTCCCCAGGTTACCACAATTCTCCTCCAATCAGGAGAGAGCAGCAGGTTCACATAGTGTAGCTACTTTTGGGGGCCCCTAGTGCACCAGGCTGGTACTACACCATGAATTTCAAATCACTTCCCCTACCTTTAAATATAAGCACTTTGAAATATCATGGGTTGTTTTGCATGCCATCATGTTTGGTGGGGCAGTCTGGGCATTTAGGGGGGCATTGCCCCCCCATGCCCATGCCTAGATCCGCCCCTGGTGTGTGTGTGTGTGTGTGTGTGTGTGTGTGTGTGTGTGTGTGTGTGTGTGTGTGTGTGTGTGTGTGTGTGTGTGTGTGTGTACTTTACACTTATTGTTGGAATTACTTTTTTCAAGCATGCATTTCCCACTTACAGGGATATAGTGGGGGTAAAGGGGGGGTGGGGGGGTGGGGGAGGGGGGGTGTTAGCCTTGTGAGAATTTGCTACTGAAACTAATTGGCAGCTCTTTATACACAACCTCATTAGCAGCTTGTTAGTATGTAGAAAGTGATTCCTGCTAATTAAACTGTATAATGCTTGGGCAATATTTTGCCACTTCTGCTTTTCAATGCGAATTCAAACAACTTAGCTGCTTTTCAGAGAGAGAGAAATGGAGAATTACGTTATCTTTTTTTCAACACTTACTTCGGGATTTAGAAGCTGTGTTTTAGGAACTGCCTCAGTTCTAAAGTCTATTCATGACAAACATCCAAGTTGCTTGGGTGTACTGGACTGAACTATCAATGGCCGAAATATCTCCAAGCTCGCGACGCATTGTGAGCTTGTAAATCGGCTATTTTCGGCAAATGATTACAGGATTCAAGCGGTTATGTTAAAAACCAGGGAATGGATACAAACTTGTAGTTTACACTTGCAAGAGCAGCACATGAAGGACAATCATTCTCACTCAAGTGGACAGCAGAGTACACAACACAACTATAAGGATGACGACATGGGTGAATGATGTAGCAGACACTCTTAATCCATACTCACTTACAGTAAGTAAGGTATACACAAGGTTATGGGACCCTATGTAAACCAAGAATCTATCATCAGAATAAATACGGTAGTATATAAACTATAAACGATACTATGTCACGGGTGTACATGTCTACATTCTATGGTATCTAAACCTTTGCTTAAGTCAGCACTGTCTTCAAGGATGAGGAAAGTGCTACAGAAGTGCTACAGGCTACTATGGACTCTGAAGAGGTGAGTCTTATCTGGAGTAATAGTACCACACAGGTGTCGCACACCAAACTTAGACTTGGATCTACTTTACAAACTCATACCATAGATCTTCCATTTCCGGTGAGAGACACCCCGCGTGCACAACACAGGCAAAGCAGCGGGATATTTATAATCTACATTTTTTAGAACATGTGTCTGTGAACTATTTGTTTGGTTGCCATACTGTGAATGTTGCCAATGTTGATGTTCAGCAAGGGCTTATAAATATTTACAATCCTGTCTGCCTTGACGAGTGGAGTTCGTTAGAGCAGAACACAGGCGAGGCATCCTAGAACCAGATTGTGGCCTCGCTTCTAGATAACATGAAAGGGAAAAAAAACGCACACACACACACACACACACACACACACACACACACACACACACACACACACACACACACACACACACACACACACACACACACACACACACACACACACACACACACACACACACACACACACACACACACACACACACACACACACACACACACACACACACACACACACACACGGCCAGTCGAGGACCATCTTTATTAGGCCCTGGGTAAACAACCGCTGAAAAAATACAGCCCTGGTAGAGGGTCAATAGAAGTGTGCCATGCAATAAAGCAGCAGCAGCAGCTTCATGAAATCAATAGAACCAAATACCTCTGCACATACAGACCTTACTATACTGTACATCATGATACACGGGTTGACAACCGTAGCCCCGAAATACCCAATTGTTCCTTATCGAACGGACCTTGTTTCTTATGACATTTGGGAACCGATCAATGCCACACGACTTACGAAAAAATGGTCCTGATGGATGTGTAATATGCTAGGGTTCAAGCGGTTCATATAATACGCAAAAATAATGTACAAAAACGCCTCTGTCGTCATGTGGACACGGTTACCTTGAAATACAGTAAAACAGAGCTTGTGGGTCTGCTATGTTTGATGCGAAAACGCACAAAAATCACCCCAAAAAAACACAAAAAGTTAAAATATGAGAGGTAAAAGAGCATTTAGATAGCATGTTGTATAGACAGATGCCAGCAGGTCAGTATTGATGTGGCATCCTATAGTGTTTATGGTTTCTTAGTGTTCTTGCTTTACTTATGATCGTAGACGACTATTTATATGTGTTTGATGGATTACCTTGTGTTGTGCTAGCTTTACTGTAAATCGCTCTGAACCCACTAAATGCCAAAATAGTAAATTACATACAGTGAAATTTGACCTTTTTCTTCCAGCCCTGTCCCATTTTTCTTGGAAATGAGGGCGTTTCTCTATTATTGAACGCCCTGGTACTTGGCACAAGCCCTACGGCGGGTGATGGCTTACCTGCCAGGCTTGTTGATGTACTTGTGCAGTCTGGCTTTGACCTCATCATAGGTCAGGAAGGCCATGTAGCCTGGGTGAGTCACTGCCAGGAAGTTCCAGTTCCTCAGAATCGACCCCCAGGGCTGAAAGAATGAGAAGGAGTAGACATCAGCACATATACGCACACGTGCAACATGTTGGGATCTTGTAGATCGGTGGTTTTCAACCTTTTTCATACCAGGGGCCACTATTTATTCAAAATTTGAGCCACGGATCACAATTTGATGCAGACATTCTAGCCCCACAGACCCCAAAAAAAGCAAAAGATTTCTTTTGCTTTTGTCCACAATTCCAGGCTGGACTTTCGAGGAAAACAAAACAGGCAAACATACAGATCAAAATGACCATTAATCTTCTACATTCTCTAGTTGTATAGACTTGGGCTAATTGAATATTTTAACTCTTGAGAGTGTAAAATGAAACCAAATGGACCCGCAAGGGTCCATTTGGTTTCATGTTTACGCTCTCAAAGAGTTACATTTGGTTAACCTACTTGGTTAACCAACCTGGAACCCTCTCAAGGATCATTTTTGAAACACCTTAGTAGCCAGTCTGCCTAATTAAGCTTAACAACAAAAATCTGCTCCATGCCATGGCACAAAATGTTTAAAAATAACTGCTTTAAACATCATTTAGACAGCAATCTACATGATCTCCAAACAACCAGATTAACCCTGATTGATGTCTTGATAGTGGACAAAGAAAAATACAAATCTTGAATTTTAAAAGGGGAAAAGAGAGCGGCATCTCCAAGGTCATAATTGTGTGACGGTGCTTATAGATCGGCTGTTGGTGTGTGCTGAAATATATACGGTACGGCTTGAGTGATTTAACTTAAAGGCAGTAAAATCTTACTATAGTGAACTGAATTGAAATGCAGCTCTGATCTAGAGGAGAACTCCTCTATGGAGTAGCTTACTGTAGCTAACTGTGAAAGAGATTAAACAGTCCTATAAATTCACTATTTTAAGCTATAATAAATAGGTGAACAGGGTTTAAGTTAATTAAGCTAGCATGTGACATTTGGACTTGCAAGGCCTTGGGTAGCGGTTGGCTGGTTGCGGGGGAGGCTGTGTCTCTATTTAGATCTACTTGGTTTTCTGGTGACCACTATTTGTGTTAGTAGTCTAGCAAACACTTATTTGATCTGGAAGTAACTGTGAGCCAACATTCACTTCCACATCAAAAAAATGGGTGGGTCTACTGACCAGCTAAAGATGGGACAAATGCCAGGCTGCCCACGAGGGGAATAACAGTTTTTACTAAGCAAAGAGATGTTTTGTTATGTTAGATGTAAACAGTGACATACTTGACGACAAACACAAGTTCAAATGCAGTAATGTTGGACCTAAATGGTCTGTAATTGTCAACCATGAACCCAAACTAAATGCCTTCCATAACAATACAACATACAGAACGACCATTGTGTAATCCCTGTAGAAAATAGGCGATCTCACAAGGCATTGCAGAGTGTGTAGATTGGCTAGATTAGTTAATAAAGGCCCATTTCAGACGGGAGTCCACATGTGTACCTTTACCTTTAATAAAGGCTCACAATCATTTTAACGTGATATAACCGCTACTCATAATATCATAATATAATCATACTTTGGCCATTCAAAAATAGCAGATATACAACCTCAAACTTTTAGTTCTGCTATTTTTGAGCCAAATACATATAATGTTGAGGGTTCTTGGCATGAAAAAGAAGGAACCACTGTCCACTGCTATTAATCTAAAATGAAATTTGTCTGTTAGGTATCACTAACAGCGAAATATATGCATGTTGAAAACAATGTCAGCACATTGGTGGAGAGGAGACACTGTTTTCTGTGACTCAATCACTTTTTCTCTAACTGAAGGAAAAAAAGACACATTGTGGAATGGAGCTGTTGTTATTAACAACGGGAAAGTTGACCTGAAACTGATGGCTGGTTTGAGGCTGCATGGCTGTCATATCTTCTGGGCTCCATGGGCTAGTGGAGCACAAGGCTATTAAAAGTTTTAAATGTTCACTAGTTCACATTACGTTGCAATGTGTGTATCTATGTATGTATGTATGTATGTCTGACTCTGTGTCCGTCTGTTCCAGCACGAAAAGCTGCAACACTGCAACTAACTTCAGTTTCAGACACAAGCTGGCATGTCGGAATCGAGTTTGTCTCCTGTGCGTGTTTCTGGGGATCTGGAACCCAGGGGTCCCCCATGAACTCCTAAACTACCTACAGTGGCCAATAGAGTACAACACAAAGTAAAGTGGCCCAGTGTACACTACAGTACGAGCCAGCCCAGGGAGCCTTCCTGGGGTCTGGACACCCCCGAGGACACACATATGGTAACTCTGTTATTCTCCACTGCTTTGGTTGTGGCGCAGCACACCGGAACCAGCCTAGTCCCCTGGGATGGTTCCTGGGGGTCTGGATGTCCCCCCACCAGTCCCCGGGGGCCCCTTACATGGTAACTCTGTCTCTATCTCTCAATTGTTCGTGAAGTGGAGGCAGCTTGGTGGAACCAGACAGAACGCTTGGCGTGTTCCTGTGGCTTTGGAAGTTCGGAGGAACTCCCAGAAACCGCCACATGCAGTTGCACCACTTTACTTCACATGGGAGTGTTTTTCTTTTTAAAGTTGTCTCATCATTATCCCGAAAATGACCAGATATTATCCCGCTTATTACATGACTAGCTAACATAAATTGATATTTTGGCCTGAACCAGAAGAAAAAAAGGTATTCCTTATTAGTTTTGACCTGGCCCCAACTTTCCAGCTGCAAGGCTGCAGCGTAAAACAAGGAAGTCATTTGATCACAGGGAATCCATTTTTGGGTTGGTATATTCCTCAAGCACTCAACCAAGCCATGAAATACACAGAATTATCACAAGGCTTGGTTGAATGCTTGGTTGATTTACAGCTATTTCCAACATGACAGCCAGGTAAACACACACACAGCTAAACACTGCTCTATAAATGTTTTTGAAAACATTTATAAATAGACAAAATAGTACCCAAAAATGGATTCTAAACTTTCAAAACCTTTGCCTCAGTGGTTAAATTATCTCCCAACAATGACCACGTAGCCAGATATTATCCCTTACATAATGCCTGATCAGCACTAAATAGCTGCCTAAGCAAAGCCTCAGGGCTCCTGCTGCGCTGCTTGGATTTTATGCCGTATCCACCATGACAGCCATGTCAACAACACGCAATGTCAAGTACAACTAAACTTTGCTCTCAAGAAAGTTTTTGAGAACATTCAAATATAGGCAATAACCTAAATATATTATATCTGGTCAACACTTATTCGTTTTCTGAGGCTACATGTTCAAACAAGCTCATATATTAATGCATTAATTAAATTGCTGCGTAATAAAATGTGATAATAACCTTACATAACCCTATGGTGGAGTCACTGGGGTGACAGTCACAGAGAACCATAACAGACTAAGTGTGGGTTTGGTGACTGGCTGGTCACCCTGAACCTGGACAGGAAACAGGCCTGCTGATAGGCAGAAGCTCAAAATAGTCGTCACACATCCTGATGAGTTCTGACTCATTCCTGAGTTTCTGTTCCTTCCACAATAAAAGCCCATGACCATTGTTCCGTCCAGGTCTCTTCTCTCCATAATTGCCAAACCTTCACATTTTGATCATCACACAGCACATCGCCACGTCCATACACTGCTCTAGATGGAAAGAACAGTCTAGATGAAAATACTAAACAGAAAGACCTACATATCAACCAGTAGGTGTCCTACCATAGTGGCTCTCAAACTTCTTCATGCCAAGGATTGTACAGGTAGAAGCCAAAACTAAACTATGGCACATTTTGAGTGATTTACTACCGTATATTGTTGTATTTTTGGTTAGTATTTGAGTATTATATTATCACAAGGTGATATAGCGTAGTGTATGATTAGTATTTGCATATTGTGGTGAGTTTTAGAATAAAAAGAAGTTGTGACTAGTCAAATCGCCACTGCAAGGATGTAATTGCCATCTTGTACTGTGGTGTTGTCTTGCATTTAACTGTATTTCATTTGAAAAATTTGAAATAAAATACAGTATGTACCCAATGGAGCTTGTAGATCTGCTGTTTTCCCGAGTTTAGCTCCCAGGACAGGGGGAAGGGGGGACCACATTTTTTTCTGTCGGGTCACACAGGCTAAACGGTTTGGGAACCACTGATCCATGGCATCACTGGTCTATGACACATTTGGGCAAGAACAAGAGAGAGTTCCAGCACTGGTCTGGTGCCTCTCAGCACAGGACGTTATCACTCATGTTGGAGCATTGCTGACATAATGAAATGCCTTTTTAGATTTAGGTGCGATATCTTGTGGAATAGGACAGGGCTTAAAGGAGGGGACCACATCCATGGGCATTATATAGCCATACCCAACAATACCCCCAAAAATAGGAAATGTTTCACGTTTGTGTATTTCTAAATAAACACTCCATAAAGTCTCCATAAAGTTTTGAATCACTTGCTGTAAATGAAAATGTGCTGTGTGATCCTTTACCCATTATTACATCAATAAAAGCCAATAGAAGTTGAGATGTTTTTATCCCTTTCCTGAAGGCTCCACAAACACAGGTGTCTTAATTACAGTCAGAAATAATCCGCTTTTAATCCCAACCTGGCATTCCAGACAGTGTATTGCTGTTTAAATGTAATCATCATGTTAGAATATACATCTAGACTGAACACATAGTGGTAGGAATAAGCCACACAGTGCAGCGACAGAGCTGACCGGCGTTTGTAAACATCCATGCGCTGCGTGTAGTATATAGCTCATCGTACAGCTGTCCCTCGCTCTTTACGCCCCTCTTGCGAGCTCTTATTGGTTCAAAAACTTCCGATCAGCGTTTCAGGCTGAAAGTAAAATGCCCTCCATTTCCGGTTTCACCGCACCTTTAAGTGGTTATAACGATCTACCAAAGTCAATTATAATAATCGCTATCGCTAAGAAAACAATAAATATAGTCGTGTCCCTATCTGCACAGCTTTCACGCCTTTGTTCAGCCAGTAATAATCACGTGCATGTGATCCCTGTGATGTGTCCCCAGCCACCTAGCAGGATTCCTGAGCAGTGAGTCAACCTCCATGGTGCTGAGGGAACTGTGTGAGCACACAGGCTGAACCTGGACCAGGTCCTCACACTCTGTAATGCTCAGAGGAGGGTGCAAGTGCAGCGCTGGGGGGAGTACACACTAATTCCTTTGCAAACAGACCATCCAGGAGTAGACAATAGATTGGCTAGATTGTTTTTTTTTTGTTTTTTTGTTTGTTTTTTCCAATTGGCCGAAATGTATCAGTATATACTGTAGGGTTAAAGTGGTTAAAGAGGAATTCCAGACATTTTCAACATTGTACAGTTTCATTAATTACCTTAGCGATGTTGTGTGGACAACTGGACATAATAAAAACAATCTGTGTTTCTTTAAAATGGAGGTCTGAAAACAATCATTAACTTGAAACACAAAGCTGTGTTTCACCATGTTAATGAGTTTTATTTTTAGGACCTTTTTTTCTGAGAGTGTACAAATGGAACCAATTGACCCACTAGGGTCCATTTGGTTCACAATTGTACACTTCCAGGAAAACTTTAAAAATGGGTGGAATTCTCCTTTAAGTAATAATAATCCAAATCTACAAAGTAACTATAGTAAACTAAAGTAAAACAAACAAAAAAAAAAGTAGTGAAGTTAAAGTACAATATTTGGACAGCAAGATGCACTGGAGTAGAAGTAAAAGTACTGGAAAATGGAACTGCTCAGGTATGCAAAACCTCAAACAGTACTACACCGTACAAGGGGGAATCAAAGAAGGAACCCTTTTCGGATCCGTTTGGTTCCGTTCCTACAGTATCCTCTCAAAGTTACGAATGAATATTATGGTTCCAATTTGGTTCTGTTTGCGTATGAATCACTCCATCCACAACACCGTCATCAGCCACAGCAGTGGGACTTTACAGAATGAGTGGACAGTGTTTACACAGGCCTGTGTACAGAGGGAAGCTACGGCACGGCCAGAGAACAACAACAATACACACTCCTTCACACTGAGTTGGACTTTCACTTATAGCACAAGTATTTGGCACCTCTTCCTTCTCCACATTCATTAAATCATACCTGTTGCATATCAAGTATTGTTATTTGGGCCCAATTTTTTTGCATTGAAATGTTTCAGAGAGAAGAAATCTAAAAAAAACAGATGCTTGGGGATCATACTACCGCAAATTTTGTGACAAATTAAAACATTATTTTAAGATGTCTCTTTCTCCACCCACGCACACACCCACACACATGCGTGTGTGTGCACACCATCTTGGAGCCACATGGGTCAGCAATCCGTTGACAGAACAGGATGAGGTTAGGTTTTATTTAGTGGTGTTCAGGGTTCTGTGGGCTTGTGGATTGGTTATTGTCACTATAGTATCAAGTAGGGTTGATGGCATAATAATATATATAATAATATAAAATTATATAAAACATAAAATCGGTGTCATTAAATAATGTCCCCACAAGTGCGCTAAAACCAAAAGCGTGGGTGTGGGTGTGTGTTATTGTTAAAGAAGATTTAGTGTGATTTTAAGCACAATCAGGGCCGTTTCCTGTGCTTGTGCTTACAAGACGGGTGAGTTCTGGAGTGCATTAATCTAAAGGCATTTAAACAGCACCTCAGACCGATAAGTCAAACAATAAAGATATACCACAACCCAGATCCATCACGGGCCCAATAGGGATCCATTGTGTCGTCTCATTGTTTATTGTGTAAAAAAGCGAAACTATTTTTGGAATAAGTCCTATAGAAATGTATGCAGGGTGGCCGTTTTTTAAAGGACTAACCACTTGAACCAAAAGCATGTATATTCTGGGAACGTGGGGGTGGGGTGGGGGTGCTATAGTCAAAATATTCGAGATTTCTTGCAGATCCAACTCAGGTCCACTAAACTCAACCACTGTGATAGTCAGGCAATTGCCACAATTCTAATTCATGGTAGAAGACCGCCTCCTTGTCTCTCAAAACTTGAAAAGGCAGAATGTTTAGAAGCACTGATATTTTAGACCAGGAGTTGCTATTGAGCCGCTAAACATAGTCGCAATCTTACCTGGAATTCTCATAAAAAAGAACTAGAAAAGCTCCAGTCCACACCTTACTGTTTTTCAGTGCATGGCCAAGCTTTGATATGCAGTAAGCCAATATTATAAGTTTATAATTAAATAGGCTAAATAAGGAACATGTATTTTGCGCTTCTGGACTTCCTGAAAAACTTGTTTAATAAGTTATCTGGTGATGTAGGAGTCTGAAAGTCTGTGTGGTGAAGTGGAGAACCAATCCCGACCTGAGGCAGATTCTAGAAATGCCTTCAAGCCAGCAGTTCTCAAACATTTTTCGTCGTTCGATTTGATTTTTCTGAAACGTTCAAAAATAACAGCTGTCCAAGCTTGTATATCTGCTATCTAACAGCCAAACAAATACATCACATAATGACACGGATGCTTTCCCAGGCTTATTGAGGTTAAAAGAATGAAAGACCTTTTTCAAAAGGTCTCTATAACAGCACCTTGCGTTTTTAGGCTATAAATCAGCGAGTTTCATCAGAGTGACGGCAGGTGTTAACAAAAACAATGCATCAGCAGCAGCACACATTTGATTTTCTACAATGTTTTATAGAGATCAGGAAAGGTCACTGGTTGGAGCCTAAACGGTTTGCCTGGCACATAAATCAAATGATACGACACGGCTATTGTGTGTGTGTGCTGCGTGTGTGTGTGCTGCGTGTGTGTGTGTGTGTGTGTGTGTGTGTGTGTGTGTGTGTGTGTGTGTGTGTGTGTGTGTGTGTGTGTGTGTGTGTTGCTGTCATAGGCCATTCCACATGGTACTGTACGAACACAGTGAGAAATGCGGAGCAGTAGCACAGCCTGAGCAGCATACTGTACTGTAGGGCTGGCCATAATGAGCACATTGGTATGTGAAGTTATGCATACAATGTGTAGCATGACGACCTCAAGGCGTCAACAAGTCACTTATCGTGTATCGCTGCTGGCAGAGTAAAACCTTGTAGCTCCATGGTTCTTTTTTTGTAAATTAACGTCCCACTTCGTCGCAACAACCAGAAAAGAAGTAAGTCTAGTCTACATTGAAATGCAGATTATTTACTCCATTTTTGTTTTGAAAGGTCAGTGCTCACAAAACAGCAACAAAAACATGATTCTACCAAATCACTTCTTGTTTTTTTTACATATATTTTTGTCTCTTTACCCCCATTGTTAGTAAACTGTAGATTGACAGGAAAGTGGGGACACACTGCCAGGCCTGCCTTGACCATCCGGCCAGGGGCGGGACTCGAACGTGCGACATCTTGCCAGGCCGGAGCCCACATGTGGAACCCGCCCGGACCACCCACCAGATCACTTCTAAATGTCGGACTAAATGCCACATTTTAAAGAGCATTATGGACCTATAATATGCTACAGAAAGCAAGGGTAAACCCATAGTCATATTGTACATGGCCTAATCTGTTGGTTGGAAACCTCATGTCCAAAACTGTTACTTTTCAGGAACGTAACGTAAAGCATTTTAAGCTTGTATAGATCTGCTCCTTTTGATGCTTTTGTGCGTCGCTGTAGTAAAACCAAGTATCCTTAGTTAGTACTATTAACTTAGGGTGTAATTTAACCCTACAGTAGCTAAAACATGGAGATAAGAGGCCAATGCACACCTCAAATTGTTGGTGACGGGTGCGTAGGGCAGTGGAAGTCAAATGCAAAAAGGAAAAAAGGAAAAAAGGTCCCGCACACCGTCAAATACTTGCCATAAAGCTCTTTATTTGTCAACGTTTCGGTCAATAGACCTTCATCAGGACAGACATGTCCTGATGAAGGTCTGTCCTGATGAAGGTCTATTGACCGAAACGTTGACAAATAAAGAGCTTTATGGCAAGTATTTGACGGTGTGCGGGACCTTTTTTCCTTTTTGCAACCCCACAGTAGCTAAAACATGGAGATAAGAGGTTTCCTCTCAACAGCGACGACGTTGTGTCGGTATTCCGAGATATTTGGCATAATTATGGGTGTATTTTGTCCATGTTGTGCAGCCTCAGCATATGGGCCTGCTGGTGCAGAGCTGCACACTCCTCCAGCGTCTGTTATGATATGAAAACCCTCAGTGTCCATCTGTCGCTGTTCCACTGCTGCCTGCTGTTTGCTGAAGCTAATAAAAATGGCACAGTGATATATGATGGACAGGAAAGCCCCACATACAAACAGAGCCTTGTGGGCTGCCCCCCTCGCTGCACTGTACACTTAGCCGACCTACAGGCTTGTGGTGCGTCGATTGTGAGCTCGTTGATTTACTATTTTGCTGCCGTTTTCCCAAGAGGAAATTTCACATGCCACCCCAACAGGGACGCCAGGCTGTCTCTGTCCTGCTACTGGGAACAGGATTCTACTGATATCGATTCATGAAACAAAATCAGTCTTGGGGCCAGGCTTGGGTCCTCAGCAGAGGGGTCAGCAGTTGCAGTGCTGTACTGCAATCATATGGATTTGCTCGTTGACCAATTTAATTAAAAACGTTTGCTTTAAAATAATAAATTGTATGGTGAAGAGGAGTGATCCCCATCTCTCTCTCTCTCTCTCATCCCCATTTCCTGGCAGTCTACTGTACTAACACATAATTCTAATAATAGAAAAAGCTCTATATTGTGATAGTAATCATTGCTATAGGCCAGGTGTTTGCCAAGCCCCCAGTAAGTCCATCCAATGTTGACGCTGCCCCTCCCTAGTGGAGAGTAGAGAGTAGAGAGTAGAGTTATAATTGTACTGCTTCAGGGTGCTTCAAAACGCCACAGAGCAACTTCTGTTGAACTGAATATCAGGTTGAGGGTGTTACAGTCACTCCACTACGGCCTCTATCCTCATATAACTCTATGGTGGGGCCGGTCCTTTAGTAAACAGAAAATGCAATTTTCAAGGAATTCAGGATTCCAATTTCATCCAATCAGCAGGTAGGCCTCATGCGGTGATACAGAAATTAACAAGCTAAATTGAAAGTGAAGACACAAAAGGTGCGACGAGCAACACGGAATTGGAACTGAGAGGCTCACATATTGGGCTCTCTCTCTGCCCTAATTGGCTGAAATTGGCAACACACCTGTATGCTTATTAGCTGAAGAGAAGACTGAACAAACACTCTATAATGAATATAGTGCTACCTTACTCTACCTTTAACGCACAGTGGGCGGGTACGCATTTTGGTGTTCTAAGCATTATTACCATTACTAATAATTACATAGCATCATTAACATTACTTGTTGAAAAATATCAGACCTACAAGCTCATAGCGTGCCACGGAGTGGCACGCTATGAGCTTGTAGGTCTGATATTTTTGAAAATGGTGAAAATGTGGCACAAATCATTGAATTATTTTTCAGTTCAGAATGGGTCAACTCAAGCCTTTTTATGTCAAGTATCCCTAAATCTCCCCCACATTCGAAAAGATATGCCAAGGACACCCATGAAGGTAGATTAATTTAGTAAAATCAAGGTGAATTTAACTCTCAGAGTCACAGACCTGTAGGTGTTTTACTGTAATCCCCCCGAGGACCCCTGGGGGTCCCCGGACCCCACTTTAGGAACCACCGCTTTAACTAATACCGCGTCGTCCAAATGCAAACACCAACCTTCTGCTTGGTAGACGGCGTGCGTCTGAGGCATGTTTACACTGGAAAGCAATTAAAAAGCTGCACACTGACAATCTGCCACACGCTCAGCCCATCCAGCTGTGCTCTAACGACCTCCGAGAAGCAGTCATTTATAACCCTTTGTAGAGCTGACACATTTCAGAGGACGATCGCAGCAGTCACCCCCATACAGGCAGGAAAAAAACAACATACTGACATACTGATACTTTACGAGCATCATTTATTATGCACAATGCATATTAGCCATGCCTTGACTGATGAATCTGGATTAGGTGCTGTAATTTAAGATCGCAAAGAACAGTTGGCAGGGACTGTTCGATCGCCAGTGTTGTCCCCACTTCGATTTTTACAGCGGTTTCAGAAAGTTATAGTTAAAAACAATTTAAGTCGCAAAAAGTCGCAAACCGAACTCACAGGCGTTTGTCTGTGTGTGTGTGTGTGTGTGTGTGTGTGTGTGTGTGTGTGTGTGTGTGTGTGTGTGTGTGTGTGTGTGTGTGTGTGTGTGACAAAGGAACCATTAGCACCGCGAACAAAGTAAAAAAGTGCTTTAATGTGCCACAACAGCAGCAATCCCAAACCAACGTATACAGTACATGCGCTGCGTACGTCGCCGTGTGATTGCTGCGGCGGCACATTAAAGATGGGTTGTAACTTTGCTCGCGAGTGCTGCTGACGGCTCCTTTGTTGTTCGCGTTGTCAAGAATCTGCACTGGGGTTGACCCTGAAACGCTTTGAGATGAGCACGCCTACTGTAGTCTTTGAAGTGTGTGTGTGCGTGTGTTTATGAGCGTGTGCGCATGGTGGGATGGAAACCCTCGCTTAGGAAGACGAGCGCAATGAAGGCATACAGTGGAATTGGTGAAAAATGCAAAACTCCACTCAGTTTCATTGAGATCATAGGTGCATCAGTTGATCAAAGTAAGATAATCAATGAATCATCAATTCGTATTTTGGACACGTTTTTTAAAACTTTCTCAAAAAAACGTGCTTCTGATTTTTTAATAATCACAAAGAATAAAAAATGCACAGTTGCAGTCCTATAGCAGCATCAGACGTTCAGTCGTAACCACATGAACCCTAGGTAACCCGCGCCAGCGCGTACAGTGACACAAAGCGTTGTTGACAAACCTGGAAGAGCCTTGTGAAGATGTCAAACTCGAACACGGATATGTAGTCGTTGCAGGTGAGATCAATGGTGGATTTCAGAGCCATGGCTTCCAAGCCTGAGCTGATGAGATGCACTTCATGAAGGCACTGTCGGAACACTTTCCACGGCACTATAGTCCTGTAAGGACACCAAAGAAGAAAAAAAAAAAGAGAGAACTGAGTTATGTCACAACAAATCCACACTTTTACAAGGCACTGATTCTCAATGTGGCGGCCCCCCAGACGCCCTGTGTGTGTGTGTGTGTGTGTGTGTGTGTGTGTGTGTGTGTGTGTGTGTGTGTGTGTGTGTGCGTGTGTGAGATGGGGGAGGCGGAGAAGGCCCAAGTGACTGATAGTAACTGAAGGAACCAAACAGAAGTCATTTCAAACGGAGGAGCAGCGTGTCCTGATAATGCACATCAAAGCGTGAGCCTTTGCAATTAGATGACAATCACTGGAATGAGTAACAGGAACAATTAATGATGTAACAACTTGTTCTGTGCACGGCACAGTGTTGTTTTCATCAAGCCTGACTATGACTAATATGACTTCGTCAGCACCTCTTTTGTCAGGGACTAAACCCGACGAGCATTTCAGGATGTTGACTAAAACTAGTATAAAACTATCAAGAATAGAAATGACTAAAATGTGACTGAAACAAATAAGCATTTCATCTGACTAAATTTAGAAAAATGCCTGCCAAAAACCAACTCTAGTGGCCTTAACACTAAATGTACCTTAGATATACTGTACCTAGTTATTATGGTCGGAATTAATGAAATCAGTTCAATTTTTTTCATTTTATTTCTTTTACTGAAATGGGACTAGGCTTTGAGTTCCCATCGACTTAAACTGACTAAAACCTATTTGAGTTTCCATCAACTAAAACTAAACTATCAAGGGTAGAAATGACAGCATGACAACAGAATTTTGTCCAAATGACTAAAATGTGACTAATCTAAAAAAATATGGCTGCCAAAAACAACACTGGCACGGTGCTCCGAATCCTGATGCTACACCAGTAAGAACACGTACACATACGGTACACACCCGTACGGTATCTTCTCCTAACTGCATCATTTGAGCCTAAAGATACACCGAGAAAATCTAAGGAGAACATTACAAGCGTGCAGAATGTGCTACTAGCATGACAATGATCTGCAAAGGCTGTGGACAGACTGGACACTCCACTGCTAACGGCAACGTGGCCCTGTGGTCCAACGCTTGGCTGGCCGCAACTCTAATTTTCACTTGACTTGACATAGATTAACTTCGCGTGGCCAATGTTGCATCAGTGTATCGTCACTTTACTGAGACTCACGCTGCATGCATGTGCACAAGCACACACACACACACACACACGCACGCACGCACGCACACACACACACACACACACACACACACACACACACACACACACACACACACACACACACACACACACACACACACACACACACACACACACACACACACACACACACACACACACACACACACACACACACACACACACACACACACACACACACACACACACTTTTTGCTGTGGACACAAAGAGCTCCTTATTATTAAGTAATCGTGTATGATTTAGAAAATAAACGATACTAAGAACGGTTCACAGCCGTACAGCATTTCCTTAATAACTGCTGATTGGGCAAAGTCATGCTATTGAACGATGGCTATTTATTCTGTGACTTGCTGGGCTCAAGTTTTATTACGCAGAGCCTTCCCGTGCAAGGCTGCAGGGCCCCCTTCACAACAATAGCATCGAATCGCTGTTAGCGTTTCACTCAGGAGTGATGACAGGCACGGTTCCTTCCACGCTGACCGCAGGAAGCTGCTGAGGTTTGTAATAATCTACAGTAGATTAGTTTGGGGAGTGGTTGTTGCGAGCTGCACAGCGCCGAGCCGAGCGTTGGGCCACGGGCCCGGAGGAGAAGTGACAGTTATCTAGCGGGGAAGCGAGGGTGCACATCTTGTATGGATGGAACATCTATTGTCAGGAGTTTAATTTGCTCGGGTTAGGGCGTACGACAGTCATTCGTAGCTCGTAGAACCCGGTGCGGATCTCTCCGTCGATGCCAGACCGCTTCAGCGCTCGTGGTAAATTTATTCGCCGTAATAAGACAAAGTGTACAACAGGTTCTAGCCCCTCCTTCAACATGCACTTGACACCAAGGGACAAAAATAGCAGATGTGCAAGCTCGCGGCACGGCACAAAGTGACACAGTGGTGAGCTTTTACATCTGCTATTTTTGAACAGCCAGCGACACTAAAATCTGTAATGGCGGCGATGATTTACCAGGTTTTAACGGGGGAAGCCCAAAAGAAAACAACTAGACCAATGGCCTAATTTTGTTTTTGTTGTCACGATTAAAGAAAAAAAATACAGTTTTTTGTTTTTATATTTTCGAACACACCTGCCGATGTTATATCTTCACTCAATTTGAAATACAGTATGTGGTGAACTTTTTCCTATTGAGGGAAAACTGGGCTGTGTGCACCATACTGTCAGTGTCACACAGGCCACTTCCTTCACTAAACAATCTCTCTCTCTCTCCCTCTCTCTCTCTCTCTCTGTACACATTATGCAACTGTGAGTCAAAGAGCATGTCAAATTGAATTAGTCCAGCTTCTGAGTCTCACTGCTCTTTCTGGGCTTAATGGTAGTTGACCTAGGCCAAAAAAAGGGATGACAATCCTAAAGGCCAAGTGGCTTTGCACCTAGAATGACCAAATTCCAGGCCTGCTGATGTACTACAGCATGTATGAAATGAAAAAATAAAGCCCTTTGTGGATGGGATTTTTCTATATCACTGCCTAGAGAAAAAACAGGTGCAGGGAAACAAACCTACTTTCTATGATGTCACTGAGTCTTTCAGTAGCATGAAGCTACTGAAAGACATCAGACATCAGCCATCAGCAACATTATGAAAACTGCAAAAAATATCATCCGGGTGAAGATCGCCTAATGGTCACTGTTCTAGGTTAAGACTCAGTGCATCTGTTTTATGTACGGTATAGCATGGCCTGTGTGTGTATGTGTGTGCATGCGTGTGCATGTCTAGGTCAAACTGATGAATTGAGCCATGCATACTTTTCTCCAAAGAATCTTCTCCAGAAGTCAGCTGCGTCGGCTTTGGTGATCCTGAAGTTGTCCCCCTGGAAGTGTCCTCCAGGGAAGATAGCCTTGATTTCAGCCAGCATGTGGCTGAAGATGAGCGACAGCTTGGTCAGGTTCCTCCTACACAAAAAGGAGACAAAAGAAAAGCAAACCGTTATTGCTTGAAGCTTACAAGAACAACACCATGATAAGCAGCAATGGCCTAAATTTGGGACCAAAAATGTTCCCTGTTACTGCAGATCCTGCGGACGTGCCCTTGAGCAAGAGCTCAGCAGTGGAGCTGTTCAGAGGCCAACAGTATGAGCTCCCAGGTTTTAATGTGTCTGTGGGAGTGTGAAGCGAGGCATTGTGAGAATTCAAAGAGAGTTCAAGCTCAGCAACCTCCCCAGGACAAATTGAGGTGAAAAAATATAATAAGAATTATTTTGAACATCAAACATTCAGTCACTTATGTCTTGCACTTATGCCTTTGCACTTATGTCTTGCATGGAAGCTTCTTGCGCCTTTCTTCACAGCACAAACCACACAGGGCACATTACATGTGGTTTGTAATGAAAACATGACCAATTGATACTTCTCATTAAGTACAAACCCTTCCCTTTACATGAAGAGGTTGTACCATAATACAATCAGCAATTCCGTTATCAATTTCTTTTTTTGTTTATTGCATACATCAGTGCTAAATTATCAGAATCAATTCTCCAAACAGATACTACCACCATAGTCCAATGTTACATGTTAGTCTATAGCCTTGATAACATTCTATTTCAGACATACAGAAATAAATGTTAATTTATTTGCTCATGCCTCATCAGCATAAAAACATGCCCATGCATTCATCTTCAGTAGCCACACTGTAAAGGTGTCTTAGTAGATTGATCTGCAGTTGATCCAGAACGCTGCTGTAGCTCTAGTAGCTACTAATACCAATAATGTGGATCATAACGTATACATTGAAAAATACTACTGTTGGTTCATAAAGCATTGAGTGGTCTAGGTTTAGAGTTTGTATGCACTGCATATCTTGGAACAAATTCTCAGACAACTAGAGTTCTGCTGCAACTCTCAGTTCCTTTAAATCAAAACTGTTTTCTGCTGCGTATTATTGAGACCATTCCTCGGACTGTAATTCTTATTGCATTCTTTATTGTTGTTGTATTTAAATGAATGTCATAATAGTTAATGTTTTATGTAATTTGTTTTTGAAATATGGCCAACAAATAAATGTACTGTACCTTGCCTATATTATATATATTAGCAGCATTTTACAGCCCTAACCTTCTAAGAAAAAAATAAGCTTGTACTGCATGTTATAAGCCAGCCATATTATCATATAATGTAATAATATTCTGAGATATTTACAGAAGGAGGTAAGGACTGTTGGAATTGTCTATTTCCCTGCAAGATTACAGAGTGGGCTGGTGCACTCCCTCTAGGGAACGCACACAGCACACGTGCACATACACTCACCACAGTGACTTTGCCCAAGGTAGGTACTGTAGGTGTGTGTGTGCGTGCATGTGAGGGAGCAGCACTGCCTGCGGGGTGCTGATAACAAGCTATGTGAGAGCTGTGGGTGCTGGCACACTTGCGTTGTGTGTGTGTGTGTGTGTGTGTGTGTGTGTGTGTGTGTGTGTGTGTGTGTGTGTGTGTGTGTGTGTGTGTGTGTGTGTGTTTGCATGTGTGTATGCGATATACATAGAGTGCCCCATACCAACTTTTTATTCGTCTTTCACGCTTGCAGGAACACGTTTTTTCTCCCCCCTTTTAAATGTATTTCATTGCCGTTCGTTGTGTTTTCATGCCGTTGTGTTTTTAGATGAGAGCAGAGAAACAGCAAACGTAGAGACAGGTGGAGACCTGCAAAGTTGGATGGTAAAGCCGCGGGTCGGTACAACAACACGCGCTGTTTATGAACAAGATTAATAGATGGATGCACGCGAGTGTCTGTTTGGATCCACGGTGATTAATCGCTCATTGCTTAACAAAAGATAAAGAGATGACTGGGGTTCATGGCCTCAACGCCTCCTTACAAGAGGCTACACAAACAATGAGTCACAAAATTAAAGCCGCCTGCTAACACTGCTTTCTAAATATTTGTATTTGGCTTTCTGACTTTATCGATCGCATCGAGTGAAGATAGACAGGAAACCGGGACAGAGAGAAGGGGAGAGAAATGCAGCAAAGGGGCATCATGATGAACGGGATTCGAACACGCGGCACGCCGTCAGGCCAGAGCCTGTACAGTATGTGGCATGTGCCCGGACCACTAGGACAGCTTGGCGCTCCACTACCTCCTAGGTTTGTCCTGTGACTGTAGTGTCCAGAGAATCACTGCGTTTACTTTATTATTCATAATGTTTCCCTGCTCCATCTAGCCAACAGGGGCGGATGTAACATGTCCCATTTGCGGGGGGCAAAATAACATGTTGGAGGGGCAAGAGAAAATGGTATGGGGGCGGCTTCATCGCCCGTGTCGCTTCGCGCCACAGGCGATGAAGTCGCACCCATACCATTTTCGGTTACAGGGCTTTTATTAGTGAAGTAAAGCATCAATAATGTTGAAGTTGCAACAGACACGCAGCATACATAAAGCTAAAAGTCTGACTCAGAGAGTTTTCTGCTTTCAATGATGAAATGCTGTTGGTTTAGTGGTGACACAGCTGTAGTTAGTTAGTAGCAGTAGTAGTGTTTCAAATCATATCTTGGGTTGTTTTGGATGGCATCATGTTTGGGGGGGCAGACTGGATATTTAGCGGGGCATTGCCCCCCCATACACATGCCTAGATCCGCCCCTGCTAGCCACACGTTTCACTCAGATGTGCGAATGTGCCACTGCCAGAGTCTAGTGGGAGTCAGGAACACAAGAACGGAACAGAACACAACATGTTGGGAAAGAGCTAGCCTTCCTCTCATGCTATGTTCAGACTCACAGCACTGACTGGTTGACAACTGGCAAAGTCTCCCCCCAAAGCTAAGCTTCCACACCAAACCATGCTAACGCCATGGCATGCACAGCAGAGTAACGGCACTCAAATAACGATGTGTGTGCAGATGTGAGACAGATGATGGACAATTGTATAAACTCATCGTTTCGTGTTTGTTTTGCTGTGGTGTTTGATCGCGTGCGAGCACATTCGTGTGTGGTGTGATGAATGTGCAGGGTTTGGTTATGAGTATGTGAGTTTGTCAGTATGGATTAGTAATTAAATTTACCCTTGGTGATATCCTTTCTCTTATTTTGACTTTTAAGTCAAAATAATACAACTATATGCTGTATGTTTACCATATAGGCCAGTATGCAAACGGCATACTGCAAATGGAAGGCTAGTTCCTTTTATATCCCTGGGGTCCATGTTAAAGGAGAATGCCACCCCAAAAGACTTCCTTAACCGTTTGCTGTTGATCTATTTCCAAAAAAGTGGTCCAGTTGTTATTTTGTATAAACACTTCTTAATGGCCGTTTTCCCTACCTCAGAATAAGCTTAGAATGGGGCTAATGGGTGTTGTTCTACATCGCTCCAAAATGTATCTTTTTGCTTCATATTGTCTCTCCACCACGTCAGTAATGTGTTGACACTCACACTTTCACATTCACTTTTGGTTCAGTCTTGGTTCAGCCATAAACCCTTCCACCACACCCCCACCTTTTGAATCACCTGAACCAAAAGTGAAAGTGAAAGTGCGAGTGTCAGCACACTACTGACATTGCGAAGACAATATATATTGCAAAAGAATGTATTGGAGCGTAAATAGGAATGTAAATAGGTGAATTTGAACAAAATTAGACCATATACAGTACATTAGGGATGAAGTGGGACTGTACTGTATGTACTGTAATAATAATCCAAATCGGCAAAACTAAGTCACTATAGAAACATTTACAAATAGTTATGAAACAGTTCTATTGGAGTAAAAGTACAATAAAAGCCGATGTAGTGGAGTAGAATCAGAAGTTACTTCCCAGCATGTGTGCCTGCCGCCCTGCGCTGACAGCTAGCGCCAGGCCCGGTCTCGCTCATTTCATGCTCTTCCAGTCACCATTAGCCCTTTAATCAAGCGAGGGCCGGCCTTAAACTGTCCGCGGAGGCACAGGGGCAGACGGAGGCAGATGGTTACATAATGGCTGTGATTTGAACGCCAAAAAACCTCCGGGTACCACACAGCGCCTCATCATCATCGCCATCCACTACTATCACCACACACACAGGAACAAAAACAAAAAGCAGGATCCATTGCATTTTATGACATATTATTTCTTGACTACTTTCTCTTGTTTCTGTTTTGGATCATTATTTCTGTGCTCAGCACACTGTTGAGACGCACATTAAATGGGTTTGTTTACAAGACAGCAAATCAACAACTGGTCAGCAATTTCGCCTCCGAAAACCTATTTAACGTCCTTTTTTTTTGCCCTTTTGTTATTGGCTGAGTTATACATCGCATTCGTCCCTGCCGTCTGAATGACCTTCGGTTACTAGGAAATCGATCGAGTAAGCAAGAAATAAATAAAAGTGAAATGTCAGCTTGCCGTCTGCCTCCAGCAGAACCATTTCTTTTTCAAATCCATGTAGCTTGGATTCAAATTGCATTTCTGCAAAAAAAAACAAAGCTTTATCCAAGGCCCATAGCTAAAACATCGATGAGGGTGCCACCAGCATGTTTCGAGTGAATTAAAATATGATTGTGCGAGACATTGCATAGCCCTTTTTATGGCACTGTGAGACTTTCACCTTCAAAATAAAACCACCACACTGAAATGATTGTGTCGCCGGTGTGTGAAATAGGTGACTACACTTGGTGTGGCGCTGAATGAGTTAACAGTGTTCTACTATCCTGTCCTCTCCATGCCCCCTATGCCAGTAGAATGGTTGTATAATACGTTGACAGCGCCCCAGGAAAGCCGGCCCATTCATTAGGGCTAATGTGTTCAGTATCTGTAGTGTAGCACGGGCACATGCTGCTGCTATGTGTGTGTGTGTCTCTCACTCCAGGCTACATCAGTAGATACCCTTGGGGGCGGCTCTGCCATAGCACACGGTTACTAAATAACTGTGATGTCAGCTCTCACATGACTTTTTTAAAGTGTGAACTTCAACCGCCTTTGAAGAGAGACAACCTGACACCGACCTGACAAATTATGCGTACAAAAAGAATTGGGGGCTGCCGGGGTTTGGCAAAGGAGCGAGCTGCAGCAATCGCAGCGAGCGCCGGCGTCTGTTATTGCGGTGGTGACACCTGCAGATGGCTTGGCAAAAAAGAAAACGACCTCTTTCTGTTTTTCCTGTCACCTGAAAGCCATCGCCGTTATCCTCATTTGCGAGATTATTGTTGCTCACATTTTAGCAGATTCCCTCCAGAACACGAGACGGCAGACAATTCCATACAGAACTTGTTATTAACGGAACCGTTGGAAGCCAGAAAAGGTACGGAGTGAGGAAACAAACAATAGACTAATGCTGAAAATATAAACTATAGGCCTACCACATATGACACACAAGATCTTTGTTTCTTTAAAAAATGATCGCTTCACTTTCAACAAACCGGTCATTTTATCGTCTACTCAGTCTCATGTGAAGACCCCAGACAGTTTTTATGTCACTTGATTCAGTATTTAGATAATTGGTATTCATTTTAGCTGCCACGCCCCCTTTCTATACAAACCCATTATAAACATAACTGAAAACAGTGACTGACGTCTGGTGACTGACGTTGTCCTAATACGTGAGTGGGGGATGGAATTTCAAATATTGTTTTCATTTATTTATTATTTTAAGTAGTATTTTGGAAAATGTAGCAGCCGCAGGACTAAATAAAAAGATATATATATATATATATATATATATATATATATATATATATATATATATATATATATATATATATATATATATATATACTGTATATATATATATATATTTTTTTTTTTTTTTTTTTTTTAATAAATGAAAACAGTAAATGAAAAAGCATGACTCCATCACATATGAGGAGGACATTATCAGTCACCAGAAAAAATATGTTTTTGATTATTCTGTCAGGATGTGGCAGCTAAAAACGAATATCAAATATCTAAATATCGAATCGAGCAACTCATCAGCTGTCTGGGGCATTCACATCAGCTAGAGTAGATGATAAAATAGATAGTGAAAATATCCCTTTAACATGACAAGCCACGACTGCCATACAGGGGAGGGGAGAGAGCATAGTGGCAAATGCACCTGTCTGAGATAAGCTGTTATTAGATCCAGATATAGTCATGATCCTAAAGACTGAAGGTTAAGGGTCGGGGCTGGAGGATGGGGGGGATTTGGGGCAATGATGATTCTGCTCCCGGTTCAGAGACTGTTTGATCCGTGCATAATGGAGCTATAGACACTTTGTTGTCAGGATTTGGGCAGCGAGCAGAAAATGGGCAGCCGAAGAAAATGAAGGCGCCCTAAAGAGAGATCCTTTTGTGCCGGAGAGGCTTGGGCCAGACGTGTGTGTATGTGTGTGTGTGTCCTGCTGATAAGTGTAGATAGGGTGCGGGCAGAGTGGCCTTGGGGATTGTAATGGATTACATCAGGGACTGTGGCATAGATGAGATGTCCATCACAGCCCTGCGGTAGCCCTGAAGGCTGCCTCGGCCATGGCTTTGTGTGCTGTGTCTGTCCTTTTCTCTTTCTGTTCCACAGACTGTTTTAAGCTTGTCGGTTTTGGTACCTTTAATTGGCTATTCAAATCACGAATCCTGAAAAGTGACAGTCTTAGACGGATGAGGTTTCCAGAGAAGACGGTTAAGTGTTTTGTCGTGCCTGTCTGCCCTTCCCGTGAAATGTTTGTTTACAAAGCCTAAAAGCAGAAACAGAAATGTACTCTCTCTATATTTTTCAAATAAAATTTACAGGTAGGCCTATATGTCCCGATGTTCAATACAAAAAATCTTTAAGCATATTATTTAGATGACAATTAAACATAAAAGTAAAATGTCATCATTGTGACAGCCCCATGAAAGGAGGGCTGGATGCATGGATGGATGGATGGATGGATGGATGGATGGATGGATTGATGGATGGATGGATGGATGGATGGATGGATGGATGGATGGATGGATGGATTGATGGACAGATGGATGGATGAGGAAACAAACAGCTAGAAGGAGTAGATTCTTCTCTACTATAACTGAAGCTCGGTCCAGCAGGCCTGTATGCATTGCATGTGCACTACAATTTTAGAGCAAAGCAGCTGTGCACTTGTTGTGAAACCTTGCTGCAAAAAGCACTCCTGGCTCTGGCTAGGCAAACTTTTTTTTTTTTTTTTTTTTTTTTACAGTTCCCACCTTTACATGTGTCTCCACTCAGTGATATGGGTGATATGTTACATAGTGTTTACATCAATTGTTGAGAGTTTAATTTATACAAACGCACCTATGAAAAGAAGGAATGACGTCTTCTTTTCAAAAACAACCACTGACGCGTCCTCTCCGGGGAGGAAACGTCAGTGAATCCACGGGCATGAGTCTAACTATATGTAGCCTGCAACACAATTAGCCATTCAAAGAAATAGTACTGAAAATAGTACTTGTGTCCAGAACTCCAGTGGGCACAACCAGCCATGTTGCTTTATAAGAGAATAAAGGCTAACGTTGGGAGGAGAAGACAGGAAGTAGATTGGGGAGGAACCCAAGCAGCAGGAGCCAGCCAATCAATTTTAATTGTTTCTATCGAGCATTATTAGCATCAATTATTCAGTCGATTGCAGATAACTTGCGGAGAAAATAGATTGACGGTAAATAGTCCATTAAGAAAGAGAGAGAGAGGGAGAGAAAGAGAGGGGGAGAGAAAGAGACAGGACAAAAGCTTCTAAACGCTATTCATTGAATACAAACGCAGACAAAATGTACAAAATAAATGAGAGCAACAGATTAAGATTTCAAAAAGTGTGGTCAGTGCAGACCCACAACGTTCGGATATTCACATCTCTACGTTTTTGGGCATTCTCAAACAGCCAATCTACAAGCTCACCAGGTACACGGTGTCTTCATGCTATTTGTCACACAACAAGGTATACAGGGTTGAAGTGGTGAACCTGTTCATCGTCTCTGCAAAGCACTGAGCGGGGTAATGGATGATGAGACTGAGAAGGACTAAATCACATGTAATTATGTCCTGATGCGTGCTGGGAAATGGAGTCATTATTCAGAGCAGAAGGGCAGATGGGAGCACGATAGGCATTGCATGGTATTGGCTCACAAACATTTTCACGTCAAGGCCCCGTGCCTGCCCTAGTATATTTATATGTATTTGTCTGTGGACCCCCATTTACAATGGTTTTGTAGAGACCTTACCATAGAGAACATATTTCTTGGCTTGCTTATTCTAAAATCAGAATAAAACGTTGGAAGAGTCGGTAGTCTGTTCAGTCTCAGTATTAACTCTAGAAAGAACTAGGAACCCATTATACTACTGTCCACTGTCCATTGTCCTACGTGGACCAATTATATCCAAGCTATTTAGAATAACACCCCTCACACCTGCCCAGTACACACACAGACAGACGCGCATGCACACTCCCACGCACACAGAGAATCAAGTTCACATCATGAATGTGTCGAGTTCTATGCAAACTAAGTATGAGCTATTGTTATCTAATTTGACTGCACACATCATATAGGGTGGGCCGATAGCCAAATGGGTAGGGCGTGTACCAAATACAGTAGGGAAGACTCTAATGCTCTGAAGCGGCGAATCTAAGATTCGACCACCAACCGTTTTCCGCACGTCACTCTATTCCTCTGCCCCGGTTTGTTCTCTTTCTCTCCCTCTCTCAGCAACAACCCCTTTGTTGTCTTTACGAAACATCACATCGTCATTATAATCCAAGGTCTGACTGACACACACCGTGACACTCTGCTTAGTCATAACGGATCATCGCTGCACCGGCGTGGGGGCGAGTTTTGGGAAAATATTTGCACCCACTAAGTCACCGCGCTGGCTTCAGGGTGGTGGGAACCCCTGCTTCCATTCCACAGGCTGGGTGTCAGGGGGAGACCAGGGAGGGAGGGAGAAAACCTTAGTCAGAGAGCAGTGAGCCAACCTGGGCGACTACCTCTACCACACATGCACATACGCGCAGCTACAACCACACATACACATACACAGACGTCCTCCCACATATGTCAATTACTACACTTTATGAATTCCAGATTGCTTTCATTACATCGTAATTGTCGTGTGCGATAGCTGCGCAAACTAACGTGCACAACTGAAATCATTACTCTAAAGTTCAAAACTGTGAAGTTAAAGGGGAACTCCACCCATTTTCAACATTCTAATATGTCATTAGTATACGCTAGAGGTGCTGCGTGGACATGATAAAAAAAAGTTCCCCCGTTCTGTGTTCCCAAGAAATGGAGGTCTGAAGAAAACCACTAACATGGTGAAACATCTTGATGACATCATCAGGATGTATTTTCACCATGTTAATGGATTTCTTTAGACGCTTCTTTTTTTCTGAGAGCGTACAAATGCAACCAAATGAACCCGTTAGGGTTCATTTGGTTGCATTTGTACGCTCTCAGAAAAAAATGTTGAACAAAGGTGGAATTTAACACATTCTAAACGTCTATGCTAGTCTACTCTAAATACTGTCTCATCCTACACCCAACCTGCAGTCTTCAATTATTTAAAGGAGAAAAAGAAATAAAAACAACCATTTCTCTAGTGACACACACACACGCGCACATGTGCGTGCACACACACACGCACACGCACAGACGTCCCCCCCGTGATCTTAACCTCTTGGTTCCTGACTGAAGCTGGTTTCACTTCCTCCTATGGTGCTCTGCTTCCTCCACAGATGGCTCTACTTTCTGGGAGCTTTACTCATCCCAGCCCAGGGTCAGCACATGGTCTGTGTGCTCTGACATCAGCAGCACCCCGCGCCAGAACGCTCTGGACACACACCCACGCACACACACACACGCAATCACGCATGCACGCGCATAAACGCAACGCACGTGTGCACACGAGTTGCTCAACGACTGCATCCTGTGATACACCCTTAGTTAAGTACTGCATGATGCAAGTCGCTCTCTGGCAGAAACCACTTATGTCCATATTTTAACTTATTGTGTTTTTACATTGATTGACGCCCTACTTGACCATACTATACAAGTCCGGAGATTCTTTTGAGATGGTCAATCCGATAAAGGGTCGGATTGGATATAAGGTGTACCAGGAGCCCTCCCCGGTGGTCCGCGACCATAGGGGGACGTTATGGGGTACTTAGAAAAGGCTCACCCTTTTTGGCAGTCCTGTATTGTAGCTGTTAACACAGAGTAACAAATCAACCCACTTCTATCTTGGATCCTTTTGCCAGTATCATTCTTGTGAGCAACTAAGGGTTGTGTAGGCGTCTATTAGGTGTGTAAAAGTGGTGGTATTAGGGCTTGTTTGTTTGTGTTTGAGTTGACAGAGCAGAGAGTAGAGTTTCTGGTATCTGCACACTGGTTGTGGGGGGCCGGTTTGGACCAAATTCACACAGAAAAACGGCCGGACCGAATTTTTGTCCCAGTCCAGCCCTGGCGGTGCAGTGCGAATATAGCGAGGAGGAAGCATGCTGTTTGTGAGCCGAGCTGGGAGAGTTGAATTGGACCTTTTGGGAACATCTTTGCATATAGAGAACGACGGCGATTGCAAAAGGATGAAACCGTCCAAAAATAATAAATCATGTTCAAACAGGCAGCAGGCCATGAAGAAGATGACCGTTGAGTGCCTATTCATCATTTCCTGTGGCATTACCTTAGTCATGCTCAGCCGCTCCACCCACACCTCCAGTCTCACAATCCATCCGCCTACAGTCTGCATGGGTGAGTGGAGGAGGCCCATGTAAAGCATAAACACTTTGGATACCACTGACGTTACAGAGAATCACCGAGAATCTCTCTAGCCTGGATCATATTCCTGGGAGACCAACTCATTGAGGGCGATGAGTGTTCTGTTCACACGTACTACACACAGTTATGAATCAATCCCAGAGAAAACTGACCCGACCAAAGGAATTCACCAATGTCACAACCGATTCAAGATCAATAGATCATTTTGGTGTGGGAGGGGCAGTCCTACCTTCCATTATATCAGTGGTTCTCAACCTGAGGACCCAGGCCCTGCTGGTGGCTCACGGGGAAGTGGGTACTCAAATTTAAAAACTGGAAAATCATTCCAGTTGTGATAAATATGTTTTGAAAATGCATGCATGGCAATGCTCTGGCCACTTACTTTTCAAAAAAGGCCCTATGTAATTAATCCCTGATAAAAAAAAAAATGAAGCACAGTGTTAGAAACGTCCGCGACTGAAGGAGACTTCCAGAGGGAAATGATTTTTTGTGCACAAATCATTTCTCCTTGAAAAGATATAGAAACTGCTGTTTTCAGTTCATCATCATCAGCGTCATCGCAGGTTAGGACCTCGTCAACGACTGTCACACATGTTCCTCACACATATTTCCGGAATGTGACGTCCAAAGGGATGTTTCATAATCGCATTTAGCCAAGCTATAGCTGCGCTGACTGATTTCTTTCTCCCGGCATATCTCTCTCTCTATGCCTCATGTGGCACAAAAAAAGGCACGGGTGCACTTTTAATCCTTCTGATTTAGAGACAATTACTTTAGGAAGCTGCTAAAGGCACAGTTGTCAAGGCAGGGCTATAAAATGTCCCGCTGCGCAAATCACGTCAGACATGCTCTGTCGCTACGTCTTGGAACAGCACGAGAAGAAGAGTAGTCGTTCCCGCTGAGGCTCAAAAACACATGACCTCATGGCAGCGCAAGCTGCTTCGGTTTAAAGAGTTCACCCGATGCCAAATGTCGTGTTAAGACATGTTTCTGTTTTTTTAATCCCCTCTGCCAAGTTGCCATGAAAAAAAAAATCTATCTGGCAAATTTTATACTACAAACATTTCACATAAACACACATTGCATATGGCTGGAGCCACGCTTTGGGACAATGTGTTTTAGCGATCAGCGCGCGCATTAACTGGCAGGCGCTTGACTTTCAAAACCACCAAGCCCATGACTCCATGCAATACAGTGGTCAATGCTGATTTACACCCCGACCGATAATACGTATGTATTGATTGTTCCCTGATTCAATTTAAGAAGGCATTTTCCTTGACAAAGTCAGATGCATGCCAAAAAAAAGAACCTGCAACCAAGGGGTTTTTAACTAAACAATTGCACGATAAGCATTTTAACATTGCAGCCATTATCAGCATCGGATTCAGCGAGGACATTCGGGGGGAGGAGGGGGCTGGCTCCTTCACGTTGGGGGAAAAAACGCTATGTTATACAGCTGGGCCTGGGCCTACGACATCTCATATACTGTAGTGAATTGATCCATTTCACCTCGGAGAGTTATGAACGCCATGCCGCGGCTCCAGTGTTTGTCAATGTCATTTTGTGCTGCAGCTGCAGGTCTCCCATTCGAAAAGGAAAAAAAAAGACTGAAGCATAACCCTGGATAAATAAAGTATTATGTTAGCTGCTTTGTCCCTTTAATGCCGAGCTGTATGATGAATTGCCCCATGCTGTCTGTCGGTTGAATGGAGCTTTTCCGGGCTCAGCAAAAAAAAAAAAAAAAAAAAAAAAAAAAAAAAAAAAAAAAAAAAAAAAAAAGCCAAAATATATAAATAATAAACAAGTAACATTTTCAAGAAAGGTGACTGATCTCCCCCATTGCTCGTGCACAGAGTCTAATCATTGCTACGGGGGCTCAGGTGCCAAAGGTTTATTTGGAAAATGAGAGCGCTTAATCAAAGAGCCTCCTAGGGAGAGTGTTGGGGAAACTAATCTGTCTAATTAAAATAAAATTTGGAGCGGGTTCAGAGGGTAAAGCGTTTCTCATTCATAACGAGAATTGTTAAACGGAACGCGTTTGTCGCTGGATTCTTATACCGGGCAAAATATCATCACAGACGAAAAGAAATTACAAATTAACTCAAAGACCCTGTGCCGTTTCAAAGAAGAAAATATTATCTGGTGGTCGTGTGGGTTTTGGTTGTTCCTAATTCCTCTCTTTGTTTTGATACATTTCTGTTACTTGAGGTGCTTCAATACTTTAAGGGGAGACAGCAAAATCATTTTTTGCGACCACTTTAAACCGGTCGTGACCGGTGTTGCAACTATTATAAATGAGTTGTGACTGTTGTAAATCAGTTGTGACCGGTGAAGAGCGGTCGACCATTTTGCTACGGTTCGTGACCACAGGGCCAACGGCCGCGACCACTCTTCACCCGTTGCTACTAAACCTAACTCTAACTCTAAACCTAGACATAACCTCAGTAAAACCTATGCCTAAAAACCTAACCTTAACCCCTGGTCCACAACGACCCAATGGTCGCGACCAGACGAATGATAATTGCCATCGGTCACGGCAGTTGATTAACATAAATCAAACCGTATTATAGTGGTCCTGTCCTGACCAGCGGGCATGGTCGCAAAATGATTTTGCCCCCTCCTGACTTTAAGCCCTATTTTATACAAAGGGTAATAAAGAATAGCCAAAAGCACTTTGCGAGCTCATGGTGCTCCTTTTGAACACATAGAGGACATTTATTTTATTATTCTTAAAGGGCTGTTGTAAAGATTGACATTTGAAAAATGTCCAACCTGCAATGACGTGCCCGAAATCATGGACACTGGGGTGGGTGAAAGCGGTTCGTATTCCCATCACGTCCATTGGCGGGACGCAGCATGTGGACCACAAACACACAGCGTGGGGGAGCAGGGGGGGATCAGCTGGTCAGATGGAGTCTAGTCTGGGACAATAGTGGGAGGACACAATGCGAGGGCTGGTGGGGGGGTGAAGATAGACGACATCAGCTGCTCAGCAACAGGGGCGGATCTAGGCATGGGCATGGGGGGGGGTAAATACCCAGTCTGCCCCCCCCAAACATGATGCCATGCAAAACAACCCAAGATATTTCAAATTAAAGTGCTTATATTTAAAATGATTTGAAACACTACTATTGCCACTAACTAACAACAGCTGTGTCACCAACAACATTTCATCATTGAAAACAAAAAGCTCTCTGAGTCAGACCTTTAGCTTTATACATACATGCTGTGTGTCTATTGATGTTATTATGCTGATGCTTTACTTAATAATAAATAAATAAATAATAATAATAAGGGTAATAATAATAAAAATAAATAAAAGTCCTGTAACTGAAAATGGTATGGGTGCGACTTCATCGCCCGTGTCGCTTCGCGCCACGGGCGATGAAGCCGCCCCCATACCATTTTCATTTTCTCTTGCCCCTCCAACATGTTCTCTCACCCCCCAAATGGGACATGTTACATCCGCCCCTGCTCGGCAATGGGGGCGCAGCCTGCGTGGGGCAGTGACCACCCGCCTGCCGGCTAATCAGGCGTGTTAAGAGAGACAGACGCGTGCGAGACGCCAAGTGCCACAAAGACACAGCATGCAGGCCGCACACGCGGACACAGGCCGCATGTCCCCTGAGCAGCCAATGAACGCACCAGATGTGTGGCTGCTCATGCCTCATTTCTGCTATAGCTGTGTGTGCTGGTGGTGTCATACTCACTAAATAGAATATGTCATATTCTACAAGCTCACCAGCTTGTATGTATATCTCCTATTTATTGCACAAATCAAGGTTTCTCTTTGTCAAAGCATATTTTAAGTGCAAATAACATGGATTCCTAAGATTGTTTGTAATACTTAATATCATATTGTATATGTCCCTCAAGCTTATTTCTAATGGTTTGAGTCTCAATCACCACTGATATAAGCAGCATTTCTTTATGGACAGTTTAGCTGCAGTACCACAATGTCCCTACCTGATAGCAAATGATTACTCATTATAATACTGATGCTAGATAAAACCAGGCTTGTTTAAATTCCATGGCAACGTGGAAAATCAACAATGGTGAACATTACAAACAAAGCGTAAATGCAAATTTGGAACTGAGGACTGAAAAGAGAGGAGGAATTATACAAAGCAGGGTGCATTGATGACTTCATTATGAGGCCAAATTCAAACAAGCTGTTCTGACACCAATTTACATTAAAGCCCCTATATGATATGAAAGACTGATTGTTTGTGGGGATAGAAAACACATAGGAGCATCAAAAACACACAAAAAAAATAAAAGTTGAATTTCATGTTCCCCCCTTTAAAGTATTGTTGTGCTGTACATCATCTATGTTTTGCTAAATTTCTAACTATTAAAGAGGCAGGGTGAGCCTTGCTGCATCTCCTTGCACTTTCATGAGGGCTTCCCTCGAAAACAAACATTGATGAGTATTGATCTTGACTTAAGAGACCAAGCTCTCTTGATTCCCCCAAGTGTCTACTTGGGTGCGATTCAAACAAAGTGACAGCCGCCCCCTTAATCCTAGAGTTGTTACAGCCCTCGCCACACCATGGATGTTATATTGCCATCCCTTCGTGTGCCCACGGGCACTCAGTGTGAAAAGGTGGCACATCTATAATTAACTCCCAGGGGTCCTTCATTTAACAGCATTAGTGCTATATTACTGTACATCAGCGACTACGTGGGGGTGCTCTATACTTATCCCCCTCATAATTCCCTCTGCCTCTACAACAAATATGCTTGCAGAGAAATAGCCACTGCAAGATTGCATGACCTCGCAGAACCGCAATTTTCACATTTTTTTCCTCGAACGCTCGCCTATTACCAAATGCCCAGAACGCGGGGACTCATAGGGTTCAACAAAAAGTGGATAATAATAAAAATGAGAGCACCAAATCCTCAGACATTACAAAAGGAATAAAAGAGCTAAGGGGATTTTGTTGAGAAATGAGAACTCGGGTTCTCGAGAGGATATTAGAAATGGAAAAACGTAACTAACTCAGACAGCAATGCGGTGCGTGAAGGGAACTGGGCAGTGTGTGCAGAAACCAAGTCAAAAGTATGCGAGCAGCACTGTGCAGGTCTAGACGTGTCCAACGTGATGCACGCTTCCATTTAAGTTGAATCTTACTTGAAGTGACGTCTAAAATGTGTTTGACTTGGCTCGAGTAGAGGAGCGAGGAAATATTCCGCACTTTTAAGACTCCCAGCTTTCGCACTATTAACGCTACAAACCATTTATAGCCTTGTCCTTATTTACTGTCATTTGATGTGGTTGGAGTGTACAATGTCTTCCGCACTGGGCTCGCACGCACACAGACATAGCAAATTTGTCATGGCAATAGATCTCTGCATGATTATCGGGCAGCCACATGGACAAAGCAGCAGGGTATTTAAATCATGGGAGCATAAACACTGACTCGCAAAAAAACAGGCAAACTCCAGAATTTGATCATCGTCTAGCAATGTGGGAGAAAGGGGCTTGTTTTACTATTAAAGGTAGAGTAAGTGATTTCACTTAATTCAAATATTATTATTTTTTTTCTGTTTTTGGCATATCGTCCTTACTATAGAGTGTGTTAACCATATATGGAGTTCTTCCCTGTCCCCAGTGAGCCTCTGGGGTTATAAAACCCTAGTTTCAGTTTGGGCTTTGGGAGAAAAGTCTTTCATCCAATCAGGATGAGAGGAGGCTTCCTCCAATCAGGATTGAGTGGGGGTGCATGCATGTGCTGTTGGCCTGTTACAAATCCCCCAAATCACTTACAGCTCCTTTAATGGAAAGAAAACAAATATATAGCACGCTACAGCGTGGGTTGATAATAACATCTTTATACTGTCTTTATAATGGCCAATTATTAAGTTATGGAAAAAGGTATAAAATGAACGGATGCCACAACACGCCAAATCAACATCCTCTCTTCCTCCATCTCCTTCCCCCTCTCTTCCTTCTTCCAAGATACTTCTTGGCAAAAGAAAGGGAAGACAAGACAGAAGCAGATAAAGTGTGAGATGTGACTTGGAAACGGGGGAAAAAACTTATAGAGCAGGGGTTTTCAACAGGTGGTCCGGGGACCACCAGTGGTCCCTGAGAGGGTTCCAGGTGGTCCCCAGCTAAGTTGGTTAACCAGATGCAACTCTTGAGAACTTTACACTCTCAAGAAAGTTAAAATACTCATCATCTGAATTAGCCATTTTGGAATGTATGTTTTGCTCGTTTTGTTTCCCAAATCCAGCCTGGAATTGTGGGCTAAAGCAAAATAAATCTTTAGTTTTGGGGTCTGTGGGGCTAAAATATTCTCAAATGGTGGTCCGTGGCTCAAATCCTGAATAAATGGTGGTCCCTGGGATGAAAAAGGTTGAAAACCCCTGTTATAGAGCACATATACAGTATATTTGGCACAGGGTTTTTGTCAACAACTCCGAGTCCTGAAACGCGGTGAGTCAGTGACTGCATTCTGGTCCTCTTTGGCCTTTCAAGTATGGTAATTATGTGCGCTGTTTGTATGTTGTCGTCGCATGCTGTTTGGTGTTTATGCCAGTAGACACACTGCACTGCCAACACAAGCACAGTCTTTCAGGAGTCCATCGGGGAGGGGCGGTTAATGAGGGAAAGAGAGAGCAAGGGAGGACAAAAGCTTAATGAAAACACGAGATAGAGAGACAGAGACGGACAGAGACGCATAGATCAGAGGGGGGAGACACGCAGAGAGAGAGAGAGAGACAAAGACAAGGAGAGAGAGGTCTACAGAGGCGGATAGAGAGAACCCTGGTACTAAGGTGACAAATTCAGAGTGAAGCCAGAGAGGAAATATATGAACAGGATGTAAAGTGCATGGGGATTTTCCCCTCCCTGCCTCCGCTGTGCAGATGGCAATGGAGAAAAGTCCTGAACAATATTAATAAAGAAAGAAAATCACTGATGCCTTTCTCTCTCTCTCTCACTTCTATCTACCGTTGGCCTATTCATTTTTCACGTCACAAGAACCAATGTGTGAACAATAAAATCAAAGGGAAAAAATATATTATTTCATCAGTACAATAATATTTCTGTGTTCCAAAATCGGATTATAGCCAAGAGATGGTGATGGGATGGATAGTCCACGTTTTCATGTGTTTTTTGTCAGTAGTCTGAAAAGTAGTTTTCCATCGCTCGTTTATTGCCTTATTACTTCATGCGGTTCCTACGTTGTCTGTATCTCCCTCTCTATCCATTATTCTGGCCAACACTAAGTGATCATAATGCATTTAGCCCCATTGTTAAAGAGGAAATCATGCAAGCCCAAAGGCAATTTGTCTTGTGATCGTTCAAATGAAATGTAGGCTAGAACATTCAATGTTGTCTCCCAACTAGCCCCATTAAACCAGGCGTAAACATTTAGTTTGGTGATTTCGGGTCAAATGTAACTTAATTATTATCTGATATCTTGAGATCCAATGGTAGCACTCATTGATACAGCATGGAAATGTGGACGAAATCCTATACAATGAAAACAGCCTATTCATTCAACATGAGATGATGGTGATAGCGGCTAAATCTCATCAAATGTGTCTCTTTTTGAACAAATGTGTCCTCTTTTGAACTGTCAACTGCTCAGGAGAGGAGAAAAACATGTTTCTTATTTGCATTTTTATCCAAAATGCGTTAATAGCAGACTCTTCACAGACTAGAGCATGTCTGAAATAAATGTCAGAGCTGAAATCAACCTCCAAATATGAAATAAAAGCATAAACATGTAGTGAGGTATAATGTCAAGAGTCCACAGTAGTGAACCTTAATCTTGTTTCGCTGATTTCCGCAATCCGTCAACCGATAAGTGATATATCCAAAACCG
This sequence comes from Benthosema pterotum, assembly GCA_039105355.1. Classification (NCBI taxonomy): domain Eukaryota; kingdom Metazoa; phylum Chordata; class Actinopteri; order Myctophiformes; family Myctophidae; genus Benthosema; species Benthosema pterotum. Next base: position 15,371,861 of record CM076975.1, on the reverse strand, counting down.
CTGGGTCAAACTGAACAACCAACACGTCAATTCAAAAGCTATGATTCCCTGCTTTCACATGACACGTCAAAACAGCGAAAGTGAAACAAATGTCAATGACTAATGCCGAAAAATTAATGCACCTTGATATGAAAAGGGTTGAAAAACACCCCTGCCCTGTACGACGAGGACCAACAGCAGCAGAAAGGCCAGCGGCACCTCTCTGGTTGTGACACTTCCCGAAAAAAAAAAAAAAAAAACGACTGCCGTTCATGGTCTCATTGCCCCACTTTAAATGCCACGTTCCCTCTCACCTTCACTCTGCCCTCCATTCAACATGCAGGGAGCCCTGCGGCTGTGGCTGTGTGTTTGTGTGGATGCCCTCACGGCGCAGCATAAGGATCACAGCGTGGGGTGATTTAAGTTCGCCTGACAGGCCACAAACCCAAAAAACCTCTGTCCAATGTGTCACGGCTTGTGTGTGACAGTCGGAGTTGGAGGGTGTGTGCGTGCGACCGTGCGTGTCCTTTCTGTCACCCCGCATAGTAAAATCTCACCATCTTCGTCCTCATTATCTGACTGACGTGTGATGTCGGGCAATGATTTTTAACAGCAGCCTTTAAGCTAAGACTTTGACGATATTCAACAATACGCATTGTTGCAGTAAGTTCAGAACTCACGTCGGGATTGGTCGAAGGGCATTCTGATGAGTGCTTCATGTAATTGCGCTGTGAAGACATTCACCTGACTCACTTCTATTACGTAGCAACAGCTGCCATCGCTGCTTTTGCTTTCTAATCTCTCGTGTGGTGGTGCTTCTCAGCATGGGGTCAGGGCCCAGGCCTGAACCCATGCTGGGGGGAGGCAGGTGAAAATGGTATGGGGGCACCTTCATGAAGCCGCCCCCATACCATCTTCGCTTTCGCTTTTTGCATGGTTATTATGTGTATCACAAAACCTATCTTCTATTTTATATATTTACTTTGCTTTTGTGACACAAGCTTTATATCTAGTAAGAATCAATACAACATCAGTTGTTGTTGAGGTTGCAACAGGCACACATGCATAAAGCGGTATGACTCAGAGAGGTTTCTTTTCTGAATGATGAAATAGTGTTGGTTTAGTGGTGCGACAATTATAGCTAGTAACGTACTGTTAGCATAGTGTCAAATCATTGTAAATATACTTTAAGCACTTTAATTCGAAATTTGAGTTGCTTGTATGGGGCAGACAGGGCATTTGGGGGGGTCCATCCCATGCCAAGATACAGCCCTGCATGGGGTTCAGGCAGAGGAATCCCCAGGAGTTCTTGTAGGTCATCAGCTAAGTAATGTATACATTAGGAACCAAATGGACTGTTGCAGGCCATGGTGGAGGAAAAGTATACCCCCCAAAAAGTACCTAAAGTATCAATACTGCAATGTAGAAATACTTAGTTGCTTGAAGATCTTACTATCAGAGATCAACTTTTCAAATCGAGGCTTCCTTGAAATCATAGATTGAGACATTACCCGGCTTTGTCAGAGTGCTTGCAGTGCCGCGGCTGTTATCAGGGGACTTGGAGGTCAGTCTGTGACAGACGACAGTAATCTAAATCTATGACGCATCCATTTGGGAGAGTTCATGGATCCGTGGGGATATTTCGGCATAAACGGACACAGAAAGACACCAGCGATTGCTGGATTTACAGAGCGAGAAGTATATTGTTTAGTGATGAAATGGTAGTATAACTGCAATAAAGGTTGTGCTGTATTGTGATAATGGCAAAGGTGTGCTAACCTACGATCAAATATCACTGGTTTCATTCCCTCTCCTGTCAGTGTTATTGCTTAAATGCAGCAGTACTCTACCAATGCTACTCTGCAATAGCATGTCAGACATTATAATGAGATGAGATTGCCATGGGTACGCCTTGCAAGACTCCCCCCCCCCCCCCCCCACACACACACAAAAAATGTAATATCATCTCAATAGCCTACATATTATTACTTTATTTACAGAGGTCAGTGTGTGAGGCTGTGGGACTCAATGTTTTAGAATTTCATTTAGGTTTTAATCATGTTGTCACATTTGCAACCATAAGGTTTAGCCTACTGTCTGTGCACAACAAAAAGAAAGAAGTCATGAATAAAAATGTAACTGCTTTTCACAATGAAGTTTGAGTCATCACCATTCATGTCTCCATGGCAATGCTTTTGAGTGAGCAATGAATTGAGCCTGTGGAATATCAAGCCCCGGTATAACAACTCATATCCTGTCTATTATTTTCATACTAAAGAGGCATTGACTCCTAAACAAGTCCACACAGCAGCATTCCTCTAAAAAATAATTAAACGAGGAAATCGTTTAATTTGACCTTAAAGGCACTCCTTTTAAGGTAAAATCAAAACATATTAAAACGTATTAGAAGAGCTCACGTTTTTTGGGGGTCTGATCCCGATCGCCTATCGTTTTTCTCACAATCGGCCAATACCAATCTTGTGCCAAAATGATGATATGTAAAAACCCACATCAAAACTGTTCTTGTGTGTGTGGTGAGGAAGGGACGAAGATTTAGGCCTGTCACAAAGACGAAAACGTTACTAAAATATCCAATCAGCATCTAAACCTTTGGGATGAAAATCGGCCAGACTGCCGATCGTCCTCTACAATTGCACACCTTGCTAAGCTCGACCTTGAAATAGCTCGTTAAACTTTTTTCATCTCGAGTCATCTTGGTACCGAGACCCAGACACTTTCGGTCCCACTGATGAGGAATCGAAACTAAAATGTAACGCAAGTAACATCCAGAAAGAGTATCACTCTGCGTGTGTACGGTAAATCTGTTCCTCTTACCTGTCTTGTGACTGCTCCTCGTACATCCTCTCCTTCCCCTCTTTGAAGAGCCTGATGGCCCGTTTGGACTTCTTCATGAGGCTGTCAATGTAGATTTTAAAGTACTCATTCTCACTGAGCTGAGTGAGTCTCTGGCACTCCTCGTATTTGCACAGTATTAGCCGTAGGTGCTGGTAGGCGTCGGGTAAAATATCCAAGATGTACGGCGGGCTGTTTTTCAGCTGGAGCCTGGGATTTTGGCAGAGACGGACCTGCGACAAAACACAGCAATAATACTCACTGGGAGCTTATGGGAAGCTACCACACTTCAGCAATGTTCACAACACCAGTGGTTCAAAGGGAGTTCTGCAGCCGCCCAAGGGATGGGGGGGGGGTCCTTGAAGGTCAGGGGGTCCCAGGGGATCTGCTTAGCGAATCAATAGCAGAGCTACAAGCTCAAACATGTTGCTGTGGACAATATTTGACAATATGTGGAATAATCCTTAAGATTTGTAACACACATCTTTTCAAATGAGGGACTGTGGCCAAATACATACAGTATACATTGGGTTTGTTGACAGGCAAATATTTGAGCCAGTTCCACTGCACAGGACTTGGTTGAAAGATTGTTTAGATTTGGCACACATAAGAGTAATCAGAATTGGTGTGTAAATGTTGTCAAGTGAATGGGGCCAATGAAAATTACAGATGAGATTAAAACAACCAACAATATTAACAGCATCATGCACATAGCACATTTTAATAGCTCATAAATAGTCTTTCTATAAGCTATTCATTCCATAGCATTATTGCAGTATTGCTGACAGCAGAGAAAGGCAATATACAAGTTAACATGGCTAAAACCATTGTGAACGCAGTGAGTGAAATTACTATGCGTCTGTGTGCGTGAACAGCATATGGGAAGTAAACAGCGATACTTACTTACTACTACTGTTAAATGTATGTACACTCATATTTTACAAAGCCATAATAAGGGCTCATGTCATGGCATTATGTGTACACTTGTGAGCAGTTAACTTCACCCAGCCCTTGCATGAAAAATGTAAAGATCGCAGACAATAGTACACAGTAAAATCTAGTGTAAATGAAACTCTGAAGAGTGTACAAGACAAGAGTGTTCTTCACTTACAGTATATCACTACTGAGGACTTTTGCATGTATTATCATGTAATAATATCAGATAGGCTCGCCCCGGGTGAACTCTGGTGACATAGGAACAGGTATTCCTAAATGTAAACCCCAGTAACACTATTCCTAAACCTGGCCGCATTCCTAATGTTAAACTATGCCTAACCTCAGTGAAAGAAACAAATACAAGAACCACTTGTGGTAAGAGGCAAGTGTGTTTTGGGGCCAGACTTCCGGGTCACCAATATTATTACTACTGTAGTTATCTTCACTTACGACTTTATCCATGAGTTTCCAGGTTTTCTCCACGGTTCGCCGGTCCGCAGCAGCTTGTTTTGGAGGCCCGACTGCATCCTGTATGGCATCGATGATGCCCAGTATACGACCTTTACTCCGGTTGGGTCCACCACGTCCACCTGGGTTTCGGCCACTGAGAGCAGTTGCCATTTCCTACACACTCAGGTGAACACAGACATAGGCAACTTAGTCATGGAAATAGGTTACTGCTCCTGGTGAAACATCATGAAAATATACCGTTAATGGATGTATAGAGGACCTAAACAACTCAAACAGGGAAGTAAAGTAGCATAAACGCACTATGAATTGGGTACTTAAAGAACTACAATGAAAATGATCTCTCATGCTTTACTGCGTTCCCTTGACAACGATTATACAGAGATATGAGCTCCTGTGGGGAAGATGCGCATGATATTATTTGTGTCCCACATTTGTGATTTGTCTTCTGAATAAACAACGTCAATCGGTCGACCAGCCATGAGGAAACCTCTTTCCAATGGTTCGGTGACATTTTTATAAGGGGAATCTCAACAGACAGCAGCATGTGTGGGCAAGTGAGCGAAGAGAAGAGCAGCCCTGCACATAGTTTATGGTCACTGTGTAGATATGCTCCAATAAATTGTAAATATCATCATAACAGTTGACAATGTTATTGCTCTTCCAGGCCCATAAGCAGCCCAATATAGCTTCCATATAGTAAGACCTGTCTTGTAGCTGATAAAATGCCTGATATTTCATTTTGTGAAAGGCACACAAATATAAGTCAATTGCATGCTCATTAGTATTGCTGTGTAGGACACTACTATGTCTTATGGGTTGTTATTGAAGTGACACCTTGTGAAATTCACAAATCCTAGCCTTTATAGTATCCAACGGAAATATAGCATCATGCATCCATGATATTATAAGCTAATGTGAGTCTGATCATTCTAGACTGATTTGCACTAAGGCATGACATAGTTTGTTTAATAAATCTGTGCAGTAGTAGTTTCCAAGCACACATTCAGAATGCATGCTGTGTGCACACGTTTATAACTACGTAGTTCGCACAAAAAAAGTATTGGCTGGGTGGATTGGTACAACAGTCCAAAACAACACCTCTTACTACCTTTAACTGCAACGTCATTAAAGGGAAATTCCACCCATTTTCAAGATTTTTTTTTACTGAGTGTACAACTGTGAACCAAATGGACCATGTGTACAATCTCACAAAAAACAGTTCCTAAAAGAAAAATCATTCACATGGCGAACTGAAAACACAACTTGATGATGTCATCAACATGTATTTTACCATGTTAATTTTTTCCACACCTCCATTTCCAGCAAACAGAATGGGGGAACTTTTTTTTTATCATGTCCACACAACATCTCTAAGGTATATTAGTAAAATGTTGAAAGTGCGTGGAATCCCCCTTTAAGTTGTACAGGGCGGACTGGGACGTGCTTGCTGTGAGATTTACAAACATTCAAGTTACACAGTGTCAAAGAGAAACTGATCATCATGCCATGGTGTATAGGGGCTGGCAAAACTAACGCTGTACATTGTAAACATTAACCATGCAGGTTCGTGTAGTTGGTATACACCCACTGTTGCTTCTTTTTTGTATGTCGTGTGTGTGTGATCGGCCACGAATGGATAGGCTAAACACAAAAAAGTCATTGAGAAACTTACTGCGAACGCCACCAACGTAGGAATGTCGATGGGATCTGGTCTGGGATCGAACTAGGTCCACACAACATCCAGTGTGCTCGGACTGGACAGTCAGTCAGTCAGTCAGTCAGACAGGCAAGGATTTAAACAGTAAATCAACCCCAACGACACTCTCTATGATAATATACTGTATGGTCCACAACCGGATTCGGCAACACTTATAATAAAACATCCATCTCTCTTGTTTTGTTTCTTGATCCTCTCTCTTGTCCCGCCTGGTAAATAGAGCTACTAATGGTGGAGTTAAAGAGGCGAAGGACAGTTTTGTTGGAGTCTGTCTCTCTCTGACACACTGTAGCCCTCCCTGTTTGTTGCCAGATTGCGGGAGAAATAAGCCAACTAGGGCTTGGAAAACAAGCCCCAAAACATAAGTGTGTGTGTGTGTGTGTGTGTGTGTGTGTGTGTGTGTGTGTGTGTGTGTGTGTGTGTGTGTGTGTGTGTGTGTGTGTGTGTGTGTGCGCGCGCACTCGCGCTTGCATGCATGTGTGTGTCCGCGCGCAGAGTTGCTGCTGCTTTGCCTGGAAAGGAGCCAGAATAGGTGGTTCGGGCATCTGGTTAGGATGCCTCTCGGGCGTCTCGCTCAGTCCCTGGCTTACTGAGCTGCAAAGACAAAACAAGCCTGGTCAGTGGTCACAATGGTGTAAGTGTCAGACGGAAGGTATTTACGATATGTTCCTGACCAATGACAGCACAGCACAATCGCAGTTTACTTTGCGGATAATTTCAACTGACTTGTAAAGCATCAAGTTCTTTCCTTGGGCGTTAGCCTACTACGCAGATTTCTATGCAGAAATCCTGCAACTTGTGGCCATCACAAATGATAGGGTCCTAAGAGTAGGTCTTGCCCAGCATGCAGCAGCGTTTCCTTACGGCATTCCCACTGGGAGGAGACCTCAGGCAGACTGAGGCAACACAGGTGAAGATGGAAATGTTTGATATTGACTCGTCACTAAACGCACCAAAATGTACCAGAAACGTTGCAGGGAAACGAGCCCAGATTCGCTTATAATAGGCGGATGTGGCAGCCCCTGCTAGGAGGAGGCAGGAGGAGGGACACAATGGACTGTGAAGCAATATTTTCCAGGAACCTATCAACGCAACGCATTGATAGAGTCCACCGAGCACCAATGGTGGAGTGCGCGCGTGTGTGGTGTGTGCGAGCGTGTCCCGTCCCGTGTATAGTATGCGTGCGTGTGAGTGTGCGCGCGCGCCAGCTTGTGTGTGCGTGTAGGGGAGGGCCGCTCCCAAATAAATCGATATCACTTGTGATGGAAACAAATGAGCGTGAGCGATATATTCTGCTGCCGGAAATGACAAAAGCAGAGTATTACAGCAGCTTAATGTGATCATATTACTCAATTACTGGAGTACTTTCTAATTATTACTAGAATAAATATTAGATTAATACTATGATTATTGTATTAATCTATAGAATGTGGGTCTAATAGTTAAATTCAATATTATCATTATTATTATTACCCTTAGGCCTATTATTATTATTATTACCCTTATTGGGTAATAATAATAATATTAATAGCTAGGCCTAATTATAAATTGCTGGGAACACTTAAAGGGAACTCCACCCATTTTCAACATTTTAATATGTCATTAATATGGCAGGATAAAAAAAAAAGTTCCCCCAATTCTGTATTTCCAAAAAAAGGAGGTCTGAAAAAAAAAAAAAAAAAACGTTAACATGGTGAAATACATCTGATGACATCATCAAGGTGTATTTCACAATGTTAATGATTTTTCTTTCAGACCCCTTTTTACTGAGAGGGTACAAATGGAACCAAATGGACCTGCTAGGGTCCATTTGGTTCACATTTGTATCCTCTCTCAGGGAAATTTTGAAAATGGGGGGAATTCCCCTTTAACTTGGGGACACAAGAGGATCTGATCTGCTCTCACTCTCACAACAAGATGAATCTAGACTCAAACCTACACATGAAGAACCATTCCTTGCCAAACTGTATCATTTTCACTTCAGAAATGCACCACGCACATGTGATATGTGCGTCTGCTAAATATAGAGCCGAGCTACGCGAGGTGACTGCTCACCACTCGTCCTTTCGCCTGGCCTGGGCTTTAAGGACTGAAATGAAATTGATTTGCACAACATTTTAAACGAAAATTAATTTCTAAATCAAGCAGGCAAAACTTTGTTACTTTGTTACAGTAGTCTGTTTTGCACGCTAGAGGGCGACATCTTACTCTTGATTCACTAAAAAATTAAACTGAAGCTTGATTACTCCAGAATTGGAGACATTTAGAAAAATATGATCAACAAAAGCAGATAGATAAATGAATGATTCACTTATTTACTTAAGAAGACCCATTAACCTTTTTGCGCAAGTTTTATTTTCTAAAAAATTAAGTGGAAAAAAAGGAAGATCCATTAACCACTGGATTCTGTGTCTGTCGACTGTGCTATGTTGCCTACACATAGCCCACACAGCCTACACAAAAATAATAGTGTGACAATAACAGATCTACAAATAGCCTAGAAGCTTGAAGCTTGCTGTTTCCATTCTAAATAGGGCTTGAGTAGGGTGGGTAATTCATAATGTGCATTTTCACTTCCTAGAAATGTACAGTAGTGGTATCAAGCATTTGTCTTTGAAATGCAGTGAAACAGAGAAAGAAGTCAGAGGGCAGATACTGCTAATACAGATGGTAGGCCATCTGTATTATCATCAGATGGTAGGCCCTAGTAACATTTGTATTTATTTAATTGCAGTAATATATTAGGCATTTAGGAGGGAAAATATCTTATACGAACTCCACACACTGGAAATACTCCTCACTCAAATGAGCACTTGGGCCTCCAAAGCAAATCCCACATGCCCCAGCATTTTATTTAACTGCCATAGTAATAGACTGGCATATTTGATGATGCTGTCAAAATGCGCATATGCCAATACATGACTTGATAATGACTGAAATAAGGGCCGATTTCACATGTGCATAAAAACTGCCAATGAAGACCTAAGTCTGAGTGCTATATTATGATGAGTATGTGTCATGATAGCACTGTAACTCAGGGTACAAAATAACAATTTGAACCAAATGCTCCATTTGTACACTTGGACCGAGGAGTGTGTGTGTGCATGTGTGTGTGTGTGTGTGTGTGTGTGTGTGTGTGTGTGTGTGTGTGTGTGTGTGTGTGTGTGTGTGTGTGTGTGTGTGTGTGTGTGTGTGTGTGTGTGTGTGTGTGTGTGTGTGTGTGTGTGTGGGGGGGGGGGGGGGTGCGTGTGCGTTTGCGTGTGTGTGTGTGTGTGTGTGTGTGTGTGTGTGTGTGCGTGTTTGCGTGTGCAAGTGTGTGTGTATGTGCTGTGTGGCCCTATACATGAAGAGAGCCTTGGGAGGTCCAGAGAGTTTAGGCAAACACGGACACCCCTACCCTTATCAGAGAGGGACAGGCTCCCAGCAAACAAATTGATAGCGTACTTTACCACCCATACGTAAACTTCTAGCCAATCACAATGATGCTAATTTTGTGCCGTACCCATCTGCCACGCACACGAGGTGGGCACCAACTGTGTGTTGAGATGAGATTAATGATGTTGTCAATTTACTCAACCAATTAGCCACTTCAAAGCTGTTCTTCAAGTCAGACGCAAGCAGTCCAGCAGAGCATATTATAGCTGAATTACTCAATTAATTGACTAGATTTGGATAATGTGCCATTATTTCCAGTTCAGAGGTAAGATTACTGATATTTCTACAGAGTTGTAAAAAAAAAAGAAGAAAAAAAAAGACAGATGAAATAAAAATGTAACATTAAACTATTGTGTAAGGCAGGCCTAGATTTTTTTAATGGTTTTGAGCATTAACAATTTCAGATGTGTACTGGATATTTATCAACTGTTTCACATCATTCCTATACAGATTTGCAATTTCTTGTGAACTCATTTGGAAATGTGCAATAAGAAATGATGGCGGAATCCAGAGAACATGGTAATTATCATTTCATGACACCATTTGGCCCTTTATCATTTTAGTATAAAACAGAATCATTTGTGTATTGATCAAGGTCACTATACTATTATCAGAACAGTTAACAGAACGAATAATTATATAATGGCAAATTATTTTACTTAATAATACATTATGACCTTAATGTATTAGTGAATAACATAATTTGCATATACACATGCAACACCCTGCTGTTCTAAGCATTTTAATTCATTGTGCAGAATAGAATAATGAATAACATGATTGTCACAATGTTTCTTTGAAAAAAATGTAGATGTAGTACGTTAAAATATGGGGTCTTGTTTACACTCATAACACAGTATGAGTGTATTTAATCACCGCCGAATAAAAAAATCCAGATTGCATTTATTAGTATATTTACTTAAGTACTGCAATTAAGGGCACTTTTGATGTTTTTTTTTTTTAAGTTTTTATACCTTTTATATGATCCTCTCATGGCAAATATTGTACTTTTTGCCCCACTACAACTATTTGAAAACTTATAGAGTTGAAAGATTTTGAATATTACAAAACATACAGTATACTATATGAGCTTTATGAGTATATTCTGTTTTCAAAAGATTGCATCCACAACAAACTTCTGCATAATGAGTACTTTTGGTACTTTAAGTAGGTTCCCAGTACCTTTGTAGTAGTTTTACTTTTATGCATTGATAATGTATTCTAAACAATTCAGTACTTCTTCCACCAATGGTAAAGTGTATTCCTATAATACGTATGGCGAATGCATTTTGCAGGGAGATCCTTCCTGGAAGAAGCAGGAGAGCAGATCATTGCCAGGGTGAGCTCAGCTGAAGCCATCGTAGAGGCATGGCTCTCGCTGCAGCCACAAGAGGAAACGACTGCTATCGCTGGAGCTCAGACCGCACAAGACCAACTGAGAGCATTGTTCCAGTCTGTGGAGGAAGGCCCACCGCAAACCAAAGCATTGCTCTACCAGATTCTGATGCTGAATGAGCCTGATCTCATGGCTGACTTAGGTAAGACATTCACAGAATGGTGACTGCTCATTCTCCAGGTCAGTGGTTCTCAACTTTTTCAGGCACAACCTAATCATATTTGAATTGCGGACCTCCCAGTTTATGCTTGGTGTGTATTTGAGCTTATGAGTTTAAATTAAGGTTAAACCCTACCAATGACAATATTCCTTTGCCTTGTGACTTAAGTTGAATTCAGGACCTTCATCTGGGGATAGACGTTCATCATATTGGCCTTATTTTTCCCATCTAGCGTTTCAGAAGTTTAATCATATACAAGATAACAGAGCAGTTAGAATATAATCTGATTTAATGTTGTATGGAAATAATGCCAATCCATCTAAAACATTATTATTATTGAAAATAGCTAGGTGTAATTGGCTAACATGTTGATTTGTACCACCAGAGCAAAAACAACAAAACAGCAAGATGACACAAACGGAGAATCAGACATTAGAAGATATGCAAGAAACAAAAGAGAAAGAACCAGAAGATTACATAGAAACAAGGAGAGCTGGTCTTAAAAGAAGAAGAAAAGAAACAATTCAAGCTATAGAGGAGATAGAAAGACTTTGGAAATCGACAAAAAGAGAACGTGAAGGAATTGAGTTCCTGAAGGCAAAGATAGAAGAACAACAGGAAGACATTAAACGACTGACTGAAGAAAAGATCAAGCAGAGCCTCTTAATGGAGGGACTTCAAGAAAAGATGGAACGTGTTAATGAAAAACTTAAAAAAAGTAAAGAACAACATAACAAAGAAAAACTTCAGATTGAACAAATGTGTGCTAATCTACAAACAGAGAGAGACATCCTGAATAGAGGATGCAATGATATCATCAATTACCGACACAAATTACAATCGATGAGGTCGAACTATTTGATGCCACAACATTTAGAATACAAAATAAACGTTTCACAAGAGAAGGACCAAATAGTGAGGATGAATACTGAAATCCGAAACCAGATACAACACAATAAGAAAGTTATTGTTGAAACAAACCTAGCAAAAGACAGGATGGAAAATATGATGGCAAACCTAGGCCAAGAATTGGAGAAGAGAAGAGAGGAAATTACACAACAAAAGGAGCAAATTGAGCAGATGAAAAACAATATGAAGACATATAAACAAAGATTGGCTGAAATGGACAGTGAGCAGAAATTCACAATGCAACAAGTTGTCAGAGTGCAAGATAAGACAGAGGGGGGAAAAGAGTCGTCTGGTCTTAGCATTGAACAAGATAAGGGCCAAAAGGACAACACAGAAACACTGGAACAAAAAGAAAAAATGCATGATAAGGACCCCTATGAAAGGCTAATTGGTGAGCTCAACAAAGTTAAGAGAGAAATAGAAAGCCTTTGGGATGAGCTAGACAAGGGAGTGCAGCATCAGCACAGACAGAGGTTGGGAGAGGAAGGTGTAAGTACTATAAAACGTCAAAGAGAAGAGAATGATATACAGATGGCTATGATAACGATGGAATTGGACACGGCGCAGATGAAGCTTGATGTGCAGAGACAAAAAAGTGACACTCAAGAGAAGACACAATATGAAAGAGACGAAATAGACCTCATGAAAACTGAAATCCTCAAACAGAGAGAGCAACTGGAAAAAGACAAGAAACTTGCAAAAATAGAGTTGGATGACATGAATCGAACAAGAGAACTCATCCAAAGGGAAAAACAGGAGCTTGATGACAAGTTCCATAAAGCCAAAAGGGAGATAAGAGAGCTGGAGGTTTTGAACTCTGAGATTGAACTAAAGAAAAAAGACCTGGAAAAGAGAATGAAGGTTGCCAGGAGAAAAAAGGAATCTATAGAGAAGATGAAGGCCGAGGTAGAGCAAACCAAACAGGAGATGGGAGAAAGATATGCATCACCGGTTGAGACAACAGTGGTTGATTTACAAATGTCGGATGCCAACATTGGGGACGATGTTGGGGACAGTCATGAAAGGGAAAATATAAAAACTGACATCCAGAGCTCTCAAGAGCTTACAGAACATGGTGATCTGGATGAAACAAGCCAGGTTAATGCTGAAATTCAGAAATTGATTACAGAGGTGGAAGAAATTAGAAATGTATTGAGAGAGGTGAAAGAAGATTCAGAGCAGAGCCGGAAGGATTTGGTAGAAGAAAAGAGCCAAATCAAATGGATGAATTATAAAGTACAGAAGAAAAGACGGGAAGTGGAACTCAAGACCGAGAAGAGTGTGCGGGAGAGGGATGAGTTAGAAGTCATGAGGCTGAAGATTCAGCGTCAAAAGGAAGAGATCGGACAGATGATGCAGGAGACATTGAGTAAAATCCAGAATGTGAGCGAGATTAAAGCAAGCATAAAAAAAGCAACATCAGAGGTCCACAATGCTATGGAGGAGGTCCACAGGATTCAAAGGCTGATTGAGGAGGACAAAAAGAAAATAAGAAAGGATAAGGTAAGTAATCCTTCTTCTACAGATATACCGGCCAGTTGTCTGACAACTTTTATATTGTATAGTGCTAATTCTAAACATCCAAAGTAGTAATTCAAGTTGAAGTTATTCATTAAATAAAATAAAAGTAGGATAACATTGCGATCAGTCAGCTCAATATTACTGTCACTTTCAAATATCAAAAATAGCTCAAATAGCAGATACGAGCTCACAACACAAAGCATTGCAAAATTGTAAATTGTCTACTACCTCTATTATTTTTTTATATAAGGTATAAAACAAGGTTTCTATGAGAGAATTGTACTGTAGTAATAGTGTTTATTACTACAGTATAATTATTAATGAGAATAATGCTGCTTAATTTATACAACATATTTACAAAAAAATTACATAAACAAGAAGCAGTTGGACAAGGTGCCTCAACAAGCAAAAAAAAAAAAAAAAAAAAAAAAAGCACTTTGTTCGGTTTGGGTGGCTGGCTGGCTGGCAGGGTAGTTTGCCAGCTGGATTTATTACATCATGACAAAACCCAAAACTGTTCAAGTGCTAGTGCTAGTATTTTTTCTTATTTAAATGGTTGCTATGTTAATGTTTGCTAGCCATAAAATAACAATTTAATTATTTTTCATTCAGGATACGCTGAATTACATGAAAGATTATCTCAGAAGATGGAAAACAGAGGAAACCAGTCAAAAGATAGATCTACGACGTATACCTTTTGAAACATTGGCCAACAAAGAGGAAGACAATCATGAACACATAAGTACTTTAAGACAAGCAACAAAAACAACAGTTCAAATCCAAGTTCAACAGCAAGATGAGGAAACTGAGAATGAACAAGAGAAATACACAGAGAACCAGATCTCCAAACTCAAGGAGGAAGAGGACGGCATAAAATACCAAATAAGGAGAGAAATGGACAACTTGCAGAAAGAAAGTTATGAAATTGAAAGACTAATAAAAGAAATTACTGAGCTCCAAAGCCAGAAACAATCGATACAAATTGGGTTTAAAATTACACCTGTGGAGCACAGCAAAATTGAGATGCATACTCAAACAGAAAGTCTGAGATTACATTTAAAGAGAACTCAAGAGACAATGGTGATAGATGAAAATGATAGTCTCCACCAAGATGAAGTTAAGCAAGCAGACGCAGAGATAACTGAGATGAACCTCTTGAGGGACTATATTGAGAAACAAAAACAAGAGCTTGATGACAAGATGCAAGAAACAAAGAGAGAAATAAAAGAAATGGAATTGTTAAAGTCTGAATTGGAGATTAGGAGGAGAGAAAATGAGCAAGCCGCTCGCAAAAGCATGAGAAAGAGGGAGGAGATGGAAACTATGCAGGCTGAAATAAAAAGAGAAAGAGACTTACTCAACACAGAAACAAGAAAGAGAAGAAGAGAGCTGGACCAAAGACTGGAGAAGACGCTGAGAGAGAGGGACGAGTTGGACATCATGAAGTTAAAGATGCAAAGACAAAAGGAGGAAATGAATGAGTTCATGAAAGAAATCAACAGAGAGAAGAAAAACATGGATGACCAGGCTGCTCTTATTCAGCAACAAAGGGAGGAATTTGAACTGATTGTGAGAAAAGAACAGAAGAAGCATAAAATAGAAATCGCAGAGGATGGTTCTGACAAAGAGAAACAAATGGAAAGAGCTGAGCTGGAACAGATCAGACAGAACATTGTACCTGGTACGGGGGGCGAAGGGAGCAAGACAGAGTATTTGCAACAACTGCAAACAGAGATGGACAAAAACAAAGCCAATGCGGATGATACAGAGGATAAGAGCCTGGGTGAAGTTAAACTTAGACAGAGAGATGAAATGGAACAAGCAAAAGAATGGCAACATGTAACTAAGGGCTTCAGTGTTGACATCACTTCCCTTCAACAGATGAGGCAAAAGATCCAGGTGTGCTTGGAAATGAGTAAAGAGGAAATAAGAAATCTGGCTAAGCTAAAGGCTGATTTGGAGAAACAAAGAAAGGAGATTGAAAAGCTGAAAGCCAAGAAGACCATCTGGAAAGATCATATAGCGAGAGTGAAATCTGAAATGGAAGCCAAAAGAGGGGAGTTCAAAAATGTAATGAATCAAGCTAAAATGGAACAAGATGAAACTAATAAAGTGAGAGGGGATATTCAAAGACAAAAACAGGAGCTTGATGACAAGATGCAAGCAATGAAGAGAGAAATGAGAGAGATGGAATTGCTGAAGTCTGAATTGGAGATAAAGAGGAGGGAAAATGAGCAAGCTGCTCGAAAGAGTGTAAGAAAGAGGGAGGAGATAGAGATTATGAGGGCTGAAATAAAAAGAGAAAGAGACTTACTCAACACAGAAACAAGAAAGAGAAGAAGAGAACTGGACCAAAGACTGGAGAAGACCTTGAGAGAGAGGGACGAGTTGGACATCATGAAGATCAAGATGCAAAGGCAAAAGGAGGAAATGAATGAGTCCATGGAAGAAATCAACAGAGAGAAGAAAAACATGGAGGACCAGGCTGCTCTTATTCAGCAACAAAGGGAGGAATTTGAAATGATTGTGAGAAAAGAACAAAAGAAGCATCAAATAGAAATAATTAAGGATAGCACTGACAAAGATACACAAGATGAAGGAACTGAACTAGAACAGAAGACTGAAATAGAACATCTGAGGCAGGACATTACACAACACTTCAATGTTGACATCACTTCCCTTCAAAAGATAAGGCAAGATATTCAGGTTTGCATAGAAATGAGTAAAGAGGAAATTGAAAATCTGGGTATGCTAAAGGCTGATTTAAAGAAACAAAGGGAGGAGACTGAAAAGCTGAAAGCAAAGAAGGCCATCTGGAAAGATCACATCGCAAGAGTGAAATCTGAAATGGAAGCTAAAAGTAAAGAGTTCAAACATGTAGTGAATCAAACTAAAATGGAACGAGATGCAACTATTAAAGTGAGAGAGGACATTCAAAGCCAAAAACAAGAGCTAGATGACAAGATTCAAGCGATGAAACGAGAAATGAGAGAGATGGAATTGTTGAAGTCTGAGTTGGAGATAAAAAGGAGAGAAAATGAGCAAGCCGCTCGAAAGAGTGTGAGAAAGAGGGAGGAAATGGAGATTATGAGGGGTGAAATTAAAAGAGAAAGAGATTTACTCAACACAGAAACAAGAAAGAGAAGAAGAGAACTGGACCAAAGACTGGAGAAGACCTTGAGAGAGAGGGACGAGTTGGACATCATGAAGGTAAAGATCCAAAGGCAAAAGGAAGAATTGAATGAGTCTATGGAGGAAAAGAAGACCATAACAGACTTGATGAATATAATTCACAGCCAACAGGAAGAAATCAAAAACATTATTGAAGAAAATAAATCCCACAGACAACAACTAGATTTTTTTAAGAAACAAGTTGAGAATGAGAGACAAGATATGATGAAATTGCAAAGTACCATAGTCCAGGAAAGAGCTCAATTGGAACATATGGAAATTGATATTAATAAGCAAAGAGCATATATGACTTCTGCTTTGGAGAACATGAAGAATGACAAAGCATATCTGGAAGAACAGAGGATGGAAATAACAAAAGAGCAAAATGCAATGGACAAGGAAAAAGAGATAATTGAAAAACAGTCATCTGAGTTGATACGTAAAGAAGCAGAGCTTGACAGAGAGAGGAAAATTCTCCAGGACCAGGTTTCAAGATTCAAAGAGGAACAAGAACAAATGAGTAAGGAAATAAGAACAAAGGCTGATGTAGAAAAGAAACACAAAAGCCTAAAAAGACTTGGAGAAAAGCCTGAGAGTGAGAAGTATTTCACAATCAAAAAGTACAAGGAGCACCAATGGCCTATAAAGCAAGATGAACAGCGAGAAGAAATAAGTAGCACTGAAGAGTTGGTACAGATCAAAGCAAGGCAGGTTCTTAGGAGTGACCAACCAACGAAGGGCAAAGGCATGGCTATAGAAAGGAGGGAAGCTCCATTCAAGGAGCATATGCATGAGGAGGAAACAATGATCAAGTCTGACACCCAGAAACAAAAATATGACACACTGAAAAGGAACATACGGAATTTGAAAGATAGTAAGATTAGACTGGAAATGACTAAGAATGAACTACAGAACCAAATGAAGAACAATAAAACAATCCTTGAGGAGATAAAGAGACAGAAGAAGACAATAGATAATAAAGCTGCTGACGTTCTACTGTTAAAGAATGCCATTGAGAATATTATGGACAGTATTGGGTGGAAACAGAATCAACAACATCTCAAAGATGACCTGCAAGATAGAAGAAACATCATAATAGTCAAAAGTGAAGAACTGGGACAATTAAAGAGCACTGTGATGACAGAAGAGACTAAAGATCTTGAACAAATGAAAGTAACACTGAAAGAAAGAAAGGAAATAAAGGAGAGGGTTCAAGTGGACGAACATAACGTTGACAAGGAGGAACACTGGAAAGAGAGGAAATTGTTAACACAGGACATGCAAGATGTGAAAATACAGAGAGGTGACTTGGGGATTAAGATGGTTGATCTTGAAAACCAATCAGAGTTGATGAAAGGTCAAATTTCACAACTTTTAAGAGAACTAGAAATAAAAGATGATGTCATAAAAAGACAAATAAAAGACCTGCAAAACAGCAATTTCTTGTTCCAAGTGGAGAAAGCAGAACTGGAAAAACTAAAGAACAATGTGATGCAGAAGAAGGCAGACAGTAAAATATTTAAGGAGACCATCATTCAAGAAATAGAACATCTCAAACAAATGAAGACAGATATAGATCAGCAGAAGATCAATCTGCAAAAGGATTCGTCAAAATTGAAAATGAAAGAGAATGAAGTGTTAATAGAATTGAATGCAATTGACCTCCAGAGAACAAAACTCAAAAAGCTTAGCGAGAAAACAAAGGAAGAAATCAAAAGGAAAATGAACAGAATCAATGACAAAAATTATAATGTAGAAAGTCTAAAGATGACACTCGAGAATCAGTTGAATGCACTAGATGTGCAAAACAAAAACTTTGATACACACCTCGCCCTTATGACAAAAGAGATGAGTGCTGTGATGAACATGAAATCCGATGTAAAAACTCTAAAAGAGGACATGATAAATTACTGGAAGCAGGACATATTGTTTGAAAATGAAACATTTATTCAGCTGAAGGAAGAGCTTGAAAGAGAGAGGGCTGAGGTTTTTAAGTACAAAGACAACTTGGACAAAGAGAAAATTGACATTAAGGTGACAAAGGCTGACCTCCAAAAGCAATCAGATGAGTTGAATAAACTTAAGAAAGAACTGCAAGAGGAAAAGGAAAGTGTCGAAGCCATGAAGGTCGAGCTAATGAACAAATCAGAAAAGTGTGACCTCTTATTTGAGGAGGTAAACAGAGATAAGGAGATGATAAAGGATCAATTCCTCCAAATTGAAAAGGACAAGAAACATCTTGAAAAACTGAAGGATGACCTTTCTAACAAACAAAAGGAACAGGAAAAGAGAGATGATGAGAGCAAACGACAAATAACAGACCTGCAAGACAACAACGCCTTGATCCACCAGGAGAAAGCAGAACTGGAAAAGCTAAAGAACGAGGTAATGCAGGCAAAATCCGACAACGAATTCTTCATGGAGAAAATCATTCAAGAAAAACAACGTCTCAGAGAAATTACTGCTGATGAGGATCAGCAGAGGCTTGATCTGGATCAGGATATGCCAGAATTAAAAATGAAAAAAGATGAAATGTTAGTAACACTGAACACCTTTGAAAACCAAAGAACAAAGCTCAAAGAGATTAGTGAGAAAACAAATAATGAAATCAAAATGAAAATGGACAGAATTGGGAACAAAAATTATGACGTACAAAGACTGAAGATGAGACTTGAGAATCAGCTGAAGGCGTTAAATGTGCAGAAGAAAGACTTGGATACTCACCTTGCCCTCATAACAAATGAGATGGGTGCTGTGATGACCATGAAATCTGAAATGAAAACACTCAAAAAGGACATGATAAATGACTGGAAGCAGGACATATTGTTTGAAAAGGAAACAATTAACCAGGTGAAGGAAGAGCTTGAAAGAGAGAAGGCTGAAGTTGGTAAGTTCAAGGACAACTTGGACAAAGATAAAATCGACATTGAGGTAACGAAGGCTGACCTTCAAAAGCAATCAGATGAGATTAATCAAATTAAGAAACAACTGCAAGAGAAAAAGGAAAGTGTCGAAGCCATGAATGTCGAAATAATGAACAAATCAGAAAAGTGTGACCTCTTATTTGAGGAGGTAAACAGAGATAAGGAGATGATAAAGGATCAATTCGTCAAAGTTGAGAAGGACAAGAAAGATCTTGAAAAACTTAAGGATGACCTTTCTACCAAACAAAAGGAACAGGAAATGAGAGATGATGAGATCAAACAACAAATAACAGACCTGCAAGACAACAAAGCCTTGATCCATGTGGAGAAAGCAGAACTGGAAAAGCTAAAGAGCAATGTCATGCAGGCAAAATCTGACAACGAAATCTTTATGGTGAAAATAATTCAAGAAAAAGAACGTCTCGGACAAATTAGGGCTGATGTAGATCAGCAGAGGCTTGATCTGGATCAGCAGAGGCTTGATCTGGATCAGGATATGTCAGAATTAAAAATGAAAAAGGATGAAATGTTAGTAACACTGAACACCATTGAAAACCAAAGAACAAAGCTCAAAGCGATTAGTGAGAAAACAAATGAGGAAATCAAAATGAAAATGAACAGAATTGGGAACAAAAATGGTGATGTAAAAAGACTGAAGATGACACTTGAGAATCAGCTGAAAGCGCTAAATGTGCAGAAGAAGGACTTGGATGCTCACCTTGCCCTCATAACAAATGAGATGGGTGCTGTGAAGACCATGAAATCTGACGTAAAAACACTCAAAAGGGACATGATAAATGACTGGAAGCAGGACAAATTGTTTGAAAGGGAAACAATTAACCAGCTGAAGGAAGAGCTTGAAAGAGAGAGGGCTGAGGTTGGTAAGTTCAAGGACAACTTGGACAAAGAGAAAATCGACATTGAGGTCACAAAGGCTGACCTTCAAAAACAATCAGATGAGATTAATCAAATTAAGAAACAACTGCAAGAGGAAAAGGAAAGTGTTGAAGCCATGAAGGTCGCGCTAATGACCAAATCAGAAAAGTGTGACCTCTTATTTCAGGAAGTAAACAGAGATAAGGAGATGATAAAGGATCAATTCGTCCAAGTTGAGAAGGACAAGAAAGATCTTGAAAAACTGAAGGACGACCTTTCTACCAAACAAAAGGAACAGGAAATGAGAGATGAGTTCAAAGACAACTTGGACAAAGAGAAGATTGACATTGAGGCGACAAAGGCTGACCTTCAAAAGCAATCAGATGAGTTGAATCAAATTAAGAAACAACTGCAAGAGGAAAAGGACAGTGTCGAAGCCATGAAGGTCGAGCTAATGAACACATCAGAAAAGTGTGACCTCTTATTTGAGGAGGTAAACAGAGATAAGGAGATGATAAAGGATCAATTCGTCCAAGTTGAAAAGGACAAGAAAGATCTTGAAAAACTGAAGGATGACCTTTCTGCCAAACAAAAGGAACAGGAAATGAGAGATGATGAGATCAAGCAACAAATAACAGACCTGCAAAACGACAATGCCTTGATCCATGTGGAGAAAGCAGAACTTGAAAAGCTAAAGAACGACGTAATTCAGGCAAAATCTGACAACGAAATCTTCATGGAGAAAATCATTCAAGAAAAAGAACGTCTCAAAGAAATTACTGCTGATGTGGATCAGCAGAGGCTTGATCTGGATCAGCAGAGGCTTGATCTGGATCAGCAGAGGCTTGATCTGGATCAGGATATGTCAGAATTAAAAATGAAAAAGGATGAAATGTTAGTAACACTGAACACCTTTGAAAACCAAAAAACAAAGCTCAAAGAGATTAGGGAGAAAATAAATGAGGAAATCAAAATGAAAATGGACAGAATTGGTAACAAAAATGGTGATGTACAAAGCCTGAAGATGACACTGGAGAATCAGTTGAATGCGCTATATGTGCAGAAGAAAGACTTGGATGCTCACCTTGCCACCATAACAAATGAGATGGGTCCTGTGATGACCATGAAAACCGACTTAAAAACACTCAAAGAGGACATGATAAATGACTGGAAGCAGGACATATTGTTTGAAAAGGAAAAACTTAACCAGCTGAAGGAAGAGCTTGAAAGAGAGATGACTGAAGTTGGTAAGTTCAAGGACAACGTGGACAAAGAGAAAATTGACATTGAAGTGACGAAGGCTGACCTTCAAAAGCAATCAGATGAGATGGATCACATTAAGAAACAACTGCAAGAAGAAAAGAAAAATGTCGAAGCCATGAAGGTCGAGCTAATGAACAAATCAGAAAAGTGCAACCTCTTATTTGAGGAGGTAAACAGAGATAAGGAGATGATAAAGTATCAATTTGTCCAAGTTGAAAAGGACAAGAAAGATCTTGAAAAACGAAAGGATGACCTTTCTACCAAACAAAAGGAACAGGAAATGAGTGATGATGAGATCAAACAACAAATAACAGACCTGCAAAACCGCAATGTCTGGATCCAAGTGGAGAGAGAAGAACTTGAAAAAGTAAAGAATGATATAATGAAGGCAAAAGAAGACAATGACATCTTCATGGAGACCATCACCCAAGAAAAGGAAAATCTCAAACAAATGAAGTCTGATGTGGATAGGCAAAAGGTAAACATGGAAAAGCACTTGTCAGATTTTAAAATTAAAGAGGAGGATCTGATGATAGCATTGAGGGCCACTGAAAAACAAAGTAAAAAACTTAAAGATCTGACTGAAAAAACAAAGGAAGCAATCAAAAGGAAAATGGAGAGAATTGGCTACAAAAATGATAATGTAGAAAAACACAAAATGGAACTTGAGCAACAGTTCGAAGAGATAAATGAACAAAAGAAAAAATTAGGTGCACACCTTTCCCTCATAAAGAAAGAGATGGATGCTTTGAGAATAATGAAGTCAGACATGACAGCACTGAAAGAGGACATGAGAAATCTAGGGAAGCAGGAAGTTATGGTGAAAAAACAAGAACTTGACCACGACAAGGACGATTTGGGTAAAGGGAAAGATGAAGTTGATAGGTTGAAATATCAGATGAACAAAGAGACAGTACATGGTAAGTTAACGCAATCTGACATTCAAAAGCTAACTGAACAGCCTGAAATGAAGGTGGACACGCAAGATGAAAAGGAAAGATTGGAGATCCTGAAGGCTGACCTCATGAACAAACTAGAAAATAGTTACCACTTGTTTGAGAATATGAACAGAGAGAAGGTAATGATAAAGAATAAGATGGCCCAACTTGAAAAGAAAAAGAATGATCTTGAGAAAGAGATCAAACATACCGAGCAACAAAGGATAGCCAATGACATCAAAAAACAAATACAAGATCTAGAAAGACGTAGCACATCGATTCAAGTTGAGAAAGCAGAACTGGAAACGCTAAAGCACGATGTTATGCAGAAGAAAGTAGAAAATGAAATCGTCTTGGAGGCGATCATTAAAGAAAAGGAAAACCTCAGAGAAACTACGTCTTATGTGGATGATCAGAAACGAAATCTGGAACAGGATTTGTCAAAATTCAAGGTGGAAAAGGATGAAATGTTAGTGTTATTGAATACTGTTGAAAAACAAAGATCAAAACTCAAAGAGCTCGGCGAGAGAACAAATGAAGAAATCAAAAGGAAAATGGAGAGAATCAGCCACAAACAGGATGATGTACAAAGGCTAAATATGGCACTCGAGAATCAGCTGAATGCGCTAAATGCTCAGACGAAAAACTTTGATGCACACATTACCGTGATGACAAAAGAGGTGGATGCACTGATGAGCATGAAGTCAGACATGAAAACAATCACAGAGGACATGAGAAATGAATGGAAGTGGAGAACATTGTTTGAAAAGGAAAGAATTAAACAGCTCAAGGAAAAGCCTGACAGCGAGAGGGCCAAAGTTGTTAGGTTCAAGGACAACTGGGAAAAAGAGAAAAATGACATTGATTTGACAAAGGTTGACCTTCAAAAGCAATCAGATGAGTTGAATCAAAGTAAAAAACAACTGCAAAGGGAAAAGGAAATTGTCGAAGCCATGAAGATCGACATATTGAACAAATCAGAAAGGTGTGACAGGATAATTGAGGAGGTAAAGATAGATAAAGAAATGATAAAGGAACAATTTATCCGAGCTGAAAGTGACAAGAAGCATCTTCAGAAACGCATGGATGACCTTTCTGCCAAACAAAAGGAACAGGAAATGAGAGATGATGAGATCAAACAACAAATAACAGACCTGCAAAACGCAAATGCCTTGATCCATGTGGAGAAAGCAGAACTGGAAAAGCTAAAGAACGACGTAATGCAGACAAAATCTGACAACGAAATCTTCATGGAGAAAATCATTCAAGAAAAAGAACGTCTCAAACAAATTACGGCTGATGTGGATCAGCAGAGGCTTGAACTGGATCAGGATATGTCAGAATTGAAAATGAAAAAGGATGAAATGTTAGTAACATTGAACACCTTTGAAAACCAAAGAACAAAGCTCAAAGAGCTTAGTGACAAAACAAATGAGGAAATCAAAATGAAAATGGACAGAATTGGGAACAAAAATGATGACATACAAAGACTGAAGATGACACTGGAGAATCAGTTGAATGCGCTAAATGTGCAGAAGAAAGACTTGGATGCTCACCTTGCCCTCATAACAAATGAGATGGGTGCTGTGATGACCATGAAATCCGACATAAAAACGCTCAAAGAGGACATGAAAAATGACTGGAAACAAGACATATTGTTTGAAAAGGAAACATATAACCAGCTGAAAGAAGAGCTTGAAAGAGAGAGGGCTGAAGTTGGTAAGTTCAAGGACAACTTGGACAAAGAGAAAACTGACATTGAGGTGACGAAGGCTGACCTTCAAAAGCAATCAGATGAGTTGAATCAAATTAAGAAACAACTGCAAGAGGAAAAGGACAGTGTCGAAGCCATGAAGGTCGAGCTAATGAACAAATCAGAAAAGTGTGACCTCTTATTTGAGGAGGTAAACAGAGATAAGGAGATGATAAAGGATCAATTCGTCCAAGTTGAAAAGGACAAGAAAGATCTTGAAAAACTGAAAGATGACCTTTCAACCAAACAAAAGGAACAGGAAATGAGAGATGATGAGATCAAACAACAAATAACAGACCTGCAAAACGACAGTGCCTTGATCCATGTGGAGAAAGCAGAACTGGAAAAGCTAAAGAACGACGTAATGCAGGCAAAATCTGACAACGAAATCTTCATGGAGAAAATCATTCAAGATAAAGAACGTCTCAAACAAATTGCGGCTGATGTGGATCAGCAGAGGCTTGAACTGGATCAGGATATGTCAGAATTGAAAATGAAAAAGGATGAAATGTTAGTAACATTGAACACCTTTGAAAACCAAAGAACAAAGCTCAAAGAGCTTAGTGACAAAACAAATGAGGAAATCAAAATGAAAATGGACAGAATTGGGAACAAAAATGATGACATACAAAGACTGAAGATGACACTGGAGAATCAGTTGAATGCGCTAAATGTGCAGAAGAAAGACTTGGATGCTCACCTTGCCCTCATAACAAATGAGATGGGTGCTGTGATGACCATGAAATCTGACATAAAAACACTCAAAGAGGACATGAAAAATGACTGGAAACAGGACATATTGTTTGAAAAGGAAACACATAACCAGCTGAAAGAAGAGCTTGAAAGAGAGAGGGCTGAAGTTGGTAAGTTCAAGGACAACTTGGACAAAGAGAAAACTGACATTGAGGTGACGAAGGCTGACCTTCAAAAGCAATCCGATGAGTTGAAACAAATTAAGAAACAACTGCAAGAGGAAAAGGACAGTGTAGAAGCCATGAAGGTCGAGCTAATGAACAAATCAGAAAAGTGTGACCTCTTATTTGACGAGGTAAACAGAGATAAGGAGATGATAAAGGATCAATTTGTCCAATTTGAAAAAGACAAGAAAGATCTTGAAAAACTGAAGGATGACCTTTCTTTCAAACAAAAGGAACAGGAAATGAGAGATGATGAGATCAAACAACAAATAACAGACCTGCAAAACGACAATGCCTTGATCCATGTGGAGAAAGCAGAACTGGAAAAGCTAAAGAACGACGTAATTCAGGCAAAATCTGACAACAAAATCTTCATGGAGAAAATCATTCAAGAAAAAGAACGTCTCAAACAAATTACTGCTGATGTGGATCAGCAGAGGCTTGATCTGGATCAGGATATGTCAGAATTGAAAATGAAAAAGGATGAAGTGTTAGTAACATTGAACACCTTTGAAAACCAAAGAACAAAGCTTAAAGAGCTTAGTGACAAAACAAATGAGGAAATCAAAATGAAAATGGACAGAATTGGGAACAAAAATGATGACGTACAAAGGCTGAAGATGAGACTGGAGAATCAGTTGAACGCGCTAAATGTGCAGAAGAAGGACTTGGATGCTCACCTTGCCCTCATAACAAATGAGATGGGTGTTGTGATGACCATGAAATCTGACATAAAAACACTCAAAGAGGACATGAAAAATGACTGGAAACAGGACATATTGTTTGAAAAGGAAACACATAACCAGCTGAAAGAGGAGCTTGAAAGAGAGAGGGCTGAAGTTGGTAAGTTCAAGGACAACTTGGACAAAGAGAAAATTGACATTGAGGTGACGAAGGCTGACCTTCAAAAGCAATCAGATGAGTTGAATCAAATTAAGAAACAACTGCAAGAGGAAAAGGACAGTGTCGAAGCCATGAAGGTCGAGCTAATGAACAAATCAGAAAAGTGTGACCTCTTATTTGAGGAGGTAAACAGAGATAAGGAGATGATAAAGGATCAATTCGTCCAAGTTGAAAAGGACAAGAAAGATCTTGAAAAACTGAAAGATGACCTTTCAACCAAACAAAAGGAACAGGAAATGAGAGATGATGAGATCAAACAACAAATAACAGACCTGCAAAACGACAGTGCCTTGATCCATGTGGAGAAAGCAGAACTGGAAAAGCTAAAGAACGACGTAATGCAGGCAAAATCTGACAACGAAATCTTCATGGAGAAAATCATTCAAGATAAAGAACGTCTCAAACAAATTGCGGCTGATGTGGATCAGCAGAGGCTTGAACTGGATCAGGATATGTCAGAATTGAAAATGAAAAAGGATCAAATGTTAGTAACATTGAACACCTTTGAAAACCAAAGAACAAAGCTCAAAGAGCTTAGTGACAAAACAAATGAGGAAATCAAAATGAAAATGGACAGAATTGGGAACAAAAATGATGACATACAAAGACTGAAGATGACACTGGAGAATCAGTTGAATGCGCTAAATGTGCAGAAGAAAGACTTGGATGCTCACCTTGCCCTCATAACAAATGAGATGGGTGCTGTGATGACCATGAAATCTGACATAAAAACACTCAAAGAGGACATGAAAAATGACTGGAAACAGGACATATTGTTTGAAAAGGAAACACATAACCAGCTGAAAGAAGAGCTTGAAAGAGAGAGGGCTGAAGTTGGTAAGTTCAAGGACAACTTGGACAAAGAGAAAACTGACATTGAGGTGACGAAGGCTGACCTTCAAAAGCAATCAGATGAGTTGAAACAAATTAAGAAACAACTGCAAGAGGAAAAGGACAGTGTAGAAGCCATGAAGGTCGAGCTAATGAACAAATCAGAAAAGTGTGACCTCTTATTTGACGAGGTAAACAGAGATAAGGAGATGATAAAGGATCAATTTGTCCAATTTGAAAAAGACAAGAAAGATCTTGAAAAACTGAAGGATGACCTTTCTGCCAAACAAAAGGAACAGGAAATGAGAGATGATGAGATCAAACAACAAATAACAGACCTGCAAAACGACAATGCCTTGATCCATATGGAGAAAGCAGAACTGGAAAAGCTAAAGAACGACGTAATTCAGGCAAAATCTGACAACGAAATCTTCATGGAGAAAATCATTCAAGATAAAGAAAGTCTCAAACAAATTACTGCTGATGTGGATCAGCAGAGGCTTGATCTGGATCTGGATATGTCAGAATTGAAAATGAAAAAGGATGAAGTGTTAGTAACATTGAACACCTTTGAAAACCAAAGAACAAAGCTCAAAGAGCTTAGTGACAAAACAAATGAGGAAATCAAAATGAAAATGGACAGAATTGGGAACAAAAATGATGACGTACAAAGGCTGAAGATGAGACTGGAGAATCAGTTGAACGCGCTAAATGTGCAGAAGAAGGACTTGGATGCTCACCTTGCCCTCATAACAAATGAGATGGGTGTTGTGATGACCATGAAATCTGACATAAAAACACTCAAAGAGGACATGAAAAATGACTGGAAACAGGACATATTGTTTGAAAAGGAAACACATAACCAGCTGAAAGAGGAGCTTGAAAGAGAGAGGGCTGAAGTTGGTAAGTTCAAGGACAACTTGGACAAAGAGAAAATTGACATTGAGGTGACGAAGGCTGACCTTCAAAAGCAATCAGATGAGTTGAATCAAATTAAGAAACAACTGCAAGAGGAAAAGGACAGTGTCGAAGCCATGAAGGTCGAGCTAATGAACAAATCAGAAAAGTGTGACCTCTTATTTGAGGAGGTAAACAGAGATAAGGAGATGATAAAGGATCAATTCGTCCAAGTTGAAAAGGACAAGAAAGATCTTGAAAAACTGAAAGATGACCTTTCAACCAAACAAAAGGAACAGGAAATGAGAGATGATGAGATCAAACAACAAATAACAGACCTGCAAAACGACAGTGCCTTGATCCATGTGGAGAAAGCAGAACTGGAAAAGCTAAAGAACGACGTAATGCAGGCAAAATCTGACAACGAAATCTTCATGGAGAAAATCATTCAAGATAAAGAACGTCTCAAACAAATTGCGGCTGATGTGGATCAGCAGAGGCTTGAACTGGATCAGGATATGTCAGAATTAAAAATGAAAAAGGATCAAATGTTAGTAACATTGAACACCTTTGAAAACCAAAGAACAAAGCTCAAAGAGCTTAGTGACAAAACAAATGAGGAAATCAAAATGAAAATGGACAGAATTGGGAACAAAAATGACATACAAAGACTGAAGATGACACTGGAGAATCAGTTGAATGCGCTAAATGTGCAGAAGAAGGACTTGGATGCTCACCTTGCCCTCATAACAAATGAGATGGGTGCTGTGATGACCATGAAATCCGACATAAAAACACTCAAAGAGGACATGAAAAATGACTGGAAACAAGACATACCTGTATTGTTTGAAAAGGAAACATATAACCAGCTGAAAGAGGAGCTTGAAAGAGAGAGGGCTGAAGTTGGTAAGTTCAAGGACAACTTGGACAAAGAGAAAACTGACATTGAGGTGACGAAGGCTGACCTTCAAAAGCAATCAGATGAGTTGAATCAAATTAAGAAACAACTGCAAGAGGAAAAGGACAGTGTCGAAGCCATGAAGGTCGAGCTAATGAACAAATCAGAAAAGTGTGACCTCTTATTTGAGGAGGTAAACAGAGATAAGGAAATGATAAAGGATCAATTTGTCCAAGTTGAAAAGGACAAGAAATATCTTGAAAAACTGAAAGATGACCTTTCAACCAAACAAAAGGAACAGGAAATGAGAGATGATGAGATCAAACAACAAATAACAGACCTGCAAAACGACAATGCCTTGATCCATGTGGAGAAAGCAGAACTGGAAAAGCTAAAAAACGATGTAATGCAGGCAAAATCTGACAACGAAATCTTCATGGAGAAAATCATTCAAGATAAAGAACGTCTCAAAAAAATTACTGCTGATGTGGATCAGCAGAGGCTTGAACTGGGTCAGGATATGTCAGAATTGAAAATGAAAAAGGATGAAATGTTAGTAACATTGAACACCTTTGAAAACCAAAGAACAAAGCTCAAAGAGCTTAGTGACAAAACAAATGAGGAAATCAAAATGAAAATGGACAGAATTGGGAACAAAAATGATGACGTACAAAGGCTGAAGATGAGACTGGAGAATCAGTTGAATGCGCTAAATGTGCAGAAGAAGGACTTGGATGCTCACCTTGCCCTCATAACAAATGAGATGGGTGTTGTGATGACCATGAAATCTGACATAAAAACACTCAAAGAGGACATGAAAAATGACTGGAAACAAGACATACCTGTATTGTTTGAAAAGGAAACATATAACCAGCTGAAAGAAGAGCTTGAAAGAGAGAGGGCTGAAGTTGGTAAGTTCAAGGACAACTTGGACAAAGAGAAAACTGACATTGAGGTGACGAAGGCTGACCTTCAAAAGCAATCAGATGAGTTGAATCAAATTAAGAAACAACTGCAAGAGGAAAAGGACAGTGTCGAAGCCATGAAGGTTGAGCTAATGAACAAATCAGAAAAGTGTGACCTCTTATTTGAGGAGGTAAACAGAGATAAGGAGATGATAAAGGATCAATTTGTCCAAGTTGAAAAGGACAAGAAATATCTTGAAAAACTGAAAGATGACCTTTCAACCAAACAAAAGGAACAGGAAATGAGAGATGATGAGATCAAACAACAAATAACAGACCTGCAAAACGACAATGCCTTGATCCATGTGGAGAAAGCAGAACTGGAAAAGCTAAAAAACGATGTAATGCAGGCAAAATCTGACAACGAAATCTTCATGGAGAAAATCATTCAAGATAAAGAACGTCTCAAAAAAATTACTGCTGATGTGGATCAGCAGAGGCTTGAACTGGGTCAGGATATGTCAGAATTGAAAATGAAAAAGGATGAAATGTTAGTAACATTGAACACCTTTGAAAACCAAAGAACAAAGCTCAAAGAGCTTAGTGACAAAACAAATGAGGAAATCAAAATGAAAATGGACAGAATTGGGAACAAAAATGATGACGTACAAAGGCTGAAGATGAGACTGGAGAATCAGTTGAACGTGCTAAATGTGCAGAAGAAGGACTTGGATGCTCACCTTGCCCTCATAACAAATGAGATGGGTGTTGTGATGACCATGAAATCTGACATAAAAACACTCAAAGAGGACATGAAAAATGACTGGAAACAGGACATATTGTTTGAAAAGGAAATACATAACCAGCTGAAAGAGGAGCTTGAAAGAGAGAGGGCTGAAGTTGGTAAGTTCAAGCACAACTTGGACAAAGAGAAAACTGACATTGAGGTGTCGAAGGCTGACCTTCAAAAGCAATCAGATGCGTTGAATCAAATTAAGAAACAACTGCAAGAGGAAAAGGACAGTGTCGAAGCCATGAAGGTCGAGCTAATGAACAAATCAGAAAAGTGTGACCTCTTATTTGAGGAGGTAAACAGAGATAAGGAGATGATAAAGGATCAATTCGTCCAAGTTGAAAAGGACAAGAAAGATCTTGAAAAACTGAAAGATGACCTTTCTACCAAACAAACAGAACAGGAAATGAGAGATGATGAGTTCAAGGACAACTTGGAAAAAGAGAAAATTGACATTGAGGTGACAAAGGCTGACGTTCAAAAGCAATCAGATGAGTTGAATCAAATTAAGAAACAACTGAAAGAGGAAAAGGACAGTGTCGAAGCCATGAAGGTCGAGCTAATGAACAAATCAGAAAAGTGTGACCTCTTATTTGAGGAGGTAAACAGAGATAAGGAGTGGATAAAGGATCAATTCGTCCAAGTTGAAAAGGACAAGAAAGATCTTGAAAAACTGAAAGATGACCTTTCAACCAAACAAAAGGAACAGGAAATGAGAGATGATGAGATCAAACAACAAATAACAGACCTGCAAAACGACAATGCCTTGATCCATGTGGAGAAAGCAGAACTGGAAAAGCTAAAGAACAACGTAATGCAGGCAAAATCTGACAACGAAATCTTCATGGAGAAAATCATTCAAGATAAAGAACGTCTCAAACAAATTACTGCTGATGTGGATCAGCAGAGGCTTGAACTGGATCAGGATATGTCAGAATTGAAAATGAAAAAGGATGAAATGTTAGTAACATTGAACACCTTTGAAAACCAAAGAACAAAGCTCAAAGAGCTTAGTGACAAAACAAATGAGGAAATCAAAATGAAAATGGACAGAATTGGGAACAAAAATGATGACGTACAAAGGCTGAAGATGAGACTGGAGAATCAGTTGAACGTGCTAAATGTGCAGAAGAAAGACTTGGATGCTCACCTTGCCCTCATAACAAATGAGATGGGTGTTGTGATGACCATGAAATCTGACATAAAAACACTCAAAGAGGACATGAAAAATGACTGGAAACAGGACATATTGTTTGAAAAGGAAACACATAACCAGCTGAAAGAAGAGCTTGAAAGAGAGAGGGCTGAAGTTGGTAAGTTCAAGGACAACTTGGACAAAGAGAAAATTGACATTGAGGTGATGAAGGCTGACCTTCAAAAGCAATCAGATGAGTTGAATCAAATTAAGAAACAACTGCAAGAGGAAAAGGACAGTGTCGAAGCCATGAAGGTCGAGCTAATGAACAAATCAGAAAAGTGTGACCTCTTATTTGAGGAGGTAAACAAAGATAAGGAGATGATCAAGGATCAACTCGTCCAAGTTGAAAAGGACAAGAAAGATCTTGAAAAACTGAAAGATGACCTTTCTACCAAACAAACAGAACAGGAAATGAGAGATGATGAGTTCAAGGACAACTTGGAAAAAGAGAAAATTGACATTGAGGTGACGAAGGCTGACCTTCAAAAGCAATCAGATGAGTTGAATCAAATTAAGAAACAACTGAAAGAGGAAAAGGACAGTGTCGAAGCCATGAAGGTCGAGCTAATGAACAAATCAGAAAAATGTGACCTCTTATTTGACGAGGTAAACAGAGATAAGGAGATGATAAAGGATCAATTTGTCCAAGTTGAAAAGGACAAGAAAGATCTTGAAAAACGGAAAGATGACCTTTCAACCAAACAAAAGGAACAGGAAATGAGAGATGATGAGATCAAACAACAAATAACAGACCTGCAAAACGACAGTGCCTTGATCCATGTGGAGAAAGCAGAACTGGAAAAGCTAAAGAACGACGTAATGCAGGCAAAATCTGACAACGAAATCTTCATGGAGAAAATCATTCAAGATAAAGAACGTCTCAAACAAATTAGTGCTGATGTGGATCAGCAGAGGCTTGAA
The DNA here is from genome assembly GCA_039105355.1 of Benthosema pterotum. Classification (NCBI taxonomy): domain Eukaryota; kingdom Metazoa; phylum Chordata; class Actinopteri; order Myctophiformes; family Myctophidae; genus Benthosema; species Benthosema pterotum. Next base: position 15,339,296 of record CM076975.1, on the reverse strand, counting down.
CTGGATCAGGATATGTCAGAATTGAAAATGAAAAAGGATGAAATGTTAGTAACATTGAACACCTTTGAAAACCAAAGAACAAAGCTCAAAGAGCTTAGTGACAAAACAAATGAGGAAATCAAAATGAAAATGGACAGAATTGGGAACAAAAATGATGACATACAAAGACTGAAGATGACACTGGAGAATCAGTTGAATGCGCTAAATGTGCAGAAGAAAGACTTGGATGCTCACCTTGCCCTCATAACAAATGAGATGGGTGCTGTGATGACCATGAAATCTGACATAAAAACACTCAAAGCGGACATGAAAAATGACTGGAAACAGGACATATTGTTTGAAAAGGAAACACATAACCAGCTGAAAGAAGAGCTTGAAAGAGAGAGGGCTGAAGTTGGTAAGTTCAAGGACAACTTGGACAAAGAGAAAACTGACATTGAGATGGCGAAGGCTGACCTTCAAAAGCAATCAGATGAGTTGAAACAAATTAAGAAACAACTGCAAGAGGAAAAGGACAGTGTAGAAGCCATGAAGGTCGAGCTAATGAACAAATCAGAAAAGTGTGACCTCTTATTTGACGAGGTAAACAGAGATAAGGAGATGATAAAGGATCAATTCGTCCAAGTTGAAAAGGACAAGAAAGATCTTGAAAAACTGAAAGATGACCTTTCAACCAAACAAAAGGAACAGGAAATGAGAGATGATGAGATCAAACAACAAATAACAGACCTGCAAAACGACAGTGCCTTGATCCATGTGGAGAAAGCAGAACTGGAAAAGCTAAAGAACAACGTAATGCAGGCAAAATCTGACAACAAAATCTTCATGGAGAAAATCATTCAAGATAAAGAACGTCTCAAACAAATTGCGGCTGATGTGGATCAGCAGAGGCTTGAACTGGATCAGGATATGTCAGAATTGAAAATGAAAAAGGATGAAATGTTAGTAACATTGAACACCTTTGAAAACCAAAGAACAAAGCTCAAAGAGCTTAGTGACAAAACAAATGAGGAAATCAAAATGAAAATGGACAGAATTGGGAACAAAAATGATGATGTACAAAGGCTGAAGATGAGACTGGAGAATCAGTTGAACGCGCTAAATGTGCAGAAGAAGGACTTGGATGCTCACCTTGCCCTCATAACAAATGAGATGGGTGCTGTGATGACCATGAAATCTGACATAAAAACACTCAAAGCGGACATGAAAAATGACTGGAAACAGGACATATTGTTTGAAAAGGAAACACATAACCAGCTGAAAGAGGAGCTTGAAAGAAAGAGGGCTGAAGTTGGTAAGTTCAAGGACAACTTGGACAAAGAGAATATTGACATTGAGGTGACGAAGGCTGACCTTCAAAAGCAATCAGATGAGTTGAATCAAATTAAGAAACAACTGCAAGATGAAAAGGACAGTGTCGAAGCCATGAAGGTCGAGCTAATGAACAAATCAGAAAAGTGTGACCTCTTATTTGAGGAGGTAAACAGAGATAAGGAGATGATAAAGGATCAATTCGTCCAAGTTGAAAAGGACAAGAAAGATCTTGAAAAACTGAAAGATGACCTTTCAACCAAACAAAAGGAACAGGAAATGAGAGATGATGAGATCAAACAACAAATAACAGACCTGCAAAACGACAGTGCCTTGATCCATGTGGAGAAAGCAGAACTGGAAAAGCTAAAGAACGACGTAATGCAGGCAAAATCTGACAACGAAATCTTCATGGAGAAAATCATTCAAGATAAAGAACGTCTCAAACAAATTACTGCTGATGTGGATCAGCAGAGGCTTGAACTGGATCAGGATATGTCAGAATTGAAAATGAAAAAGGATGAAATGTTAGTAACATTGAACACCTTTGAAAACCAAAGAACAAAGCTCAAAGAGCTTAGTGACAAAACAAATGAGGAAATCAAAATGAAAATGGACAGAATTGGGAACAAAAATGATGACGTACAAAGGCTGAAGATGACACTGGAGAATCAGTTGAACGCGCTAAATGTGCAGAAGAAGGACTTGGATGCTCACCTTGCCCTCATAACAAATGAGATGGGTGTTGTGATGACCATGAAATCTGACATAAAAACACTCAAAGAGGACATGAAAAATGACTGGAAACAGGAGATATTGTTTGAAAAGGAAACACATAACCAGCTGAAAGAGGAGCTTGAAAGAGAGAGGGCTGAAGTTGGTAAGTTCAAGGACAACTTGGACAAAGAGAAAATTGACATTGAGGTGATGAAGGCTGACCTTCAAAAGCAATCAGATGAGTTGAATCAAATTAAGAAACAACTGCAAGAGGAAAAGGACAGTGTCGAAGCCATGAAGGTCGAGCTAATGAACAAATCAGAAAAGTGTGACCTCTTATTTGAGGAGGTAAACAGAGATAAGGAGATGATCAAGGATCAACTCGTCCAAGTTGAAAAGGACAAGAAAGATCTTGAAAAACTGAAAGATGACCTTTCAACCAAACAAAAGGAACAGGAAATGAGAGATGATGAGATCAAACAACAAATAACAGACCTGCAAAACGACAGTGCCTTGATCCATGTGGAGAAAGCAGAACTGGAAAAGCTAAAGAACGACGTAATGCAGGCAAAATCTGACAACGAAATCTTCATGGAGAAAATCATTCAAGATAAAGAACGTCTCAAACAAATTACTGCTGATGTGGATCAGCAGAGGCTTGAACTGGATCAGGATATGTCAGAATTGAAAATGAAAAAGGATGAAATGTTAGTAACATTGAACACCTTTGAAAACCAAAGAACAAAGCTCAAAGAGCTTAGTGACAAAACAAATGAGGAAATCAAAATGAAAATGGACAGAATTGGGAACAAAAATGATGACGTACAAAGGCTGAAGATGAGACTGGAGAATCAGTTGAACGTGCTAAATGTGCAGAAGAAGGACTTGGATGCTCACCTTGCCCTCATAACAAATGAGATGGGTGTTGTGATGACCATGAAATCTGACATAAAAACACTCAAAGAGGACATGAAAAATGACTGGAAACAGGACATATTGTTTGAAAAGGAAACACATAACCAGCTGAAAGAGGAGCTTGAAAGAGAGAGGGCTGAAGTTGGTAAGTTCAAGGACAACTTGGACAAAGAGAAAGTTGACATTGAGGTGATGAAGGCTGACCTTCAAAAGCAATCAGATGAGTTGAATCAAATTAAGAAACAACTGCAAGAGGAAAAGGACAGTGTCGAAGCCATGAAGGTCGAGCTAATGAACAAATCAGAAAAGTGTGACCTCTTATTTGAGGAGGTAAACAGAGATAAGGAGATGATCAAGGATCAACTCGTCCAAGTTGAAAAGGACAAGAAAGATCTTGAAAAACTGAAAGATGACCTTTCTACCAAACAAACAGAACAGGAAATGAGAGATGATGAGTTCAAGGACAACTTGGAAAAAGAGAAAATTGACATTGAGGTGACGAAGGCTGACGTTCAAAAGCAATCAGATGAGTTGAATCAAATTAAGAAACAACTGCAAGAGGAAAAGGACAGTGTCGAAGCCATGAAGGTCGAGCTAATGAACAAATCAGAAAAGTGTGACCTCTTATTTGAGGAGGTAAACAGAGATAAGGAGATGATAAAGGATCAACTCGTCCAAGTTGAAAAGGACAAGAAAGATCTTGAAAAACTGAAAGATGACCTTTCTACCAAACAAACAGAACAGGAAATGAGAGATGATGAGTTCAAGGACAACTTGGAAAAAGAGAAAATTGACATTGAGGTGACGAAGGCTGACGTTCAAAAGCAATCAGATGAGTTGAATCAAATTAAGAAACAACTGCAAGAGGAAAAGGACAGTGTCGAAGCCATGAAGGTCGAGCTAATGAACAAATCAGAAAAGTGTGACCTCTTATTTGAGGAGGTAAACAGAGATAAGGAGATGATAAAGGATCAATTCGTCCAAGTTGAAAAGGACAAGAAAGATCTTGAAAAACTGAAAGATGACCTTTCAACCAAACAAAAGGAACAGGAAATGAGAGATGATGAGATCAAACAACAAATAACAGACCTGCAAAACGACAGTGCCTTGATCCATGTGGAGAAAGCAGAACTGGAAAAGCTAAAGAACGACGTAATGCAGGCAAAATCTGACAACGAAATCTTCATGGAGAAAATCATTCAAGATAAAGAACGTCTCAAACAAATTACTGCTGATGTGGATCAGCAGAGGCTTGAACTGGATCAGGATATGTCAGAATTGAAAATGAAAAAGGATGAAATGTTAGTAACATTGAACACCTTTGAAAACCAAAGAACAAAGCTCAAAGAGCTTAGTGACAAAACAAATGAGGAAATCAAAATGAAAATGGACAGAATTGGGAACAAAAATGATGACGTACAAAGGCTGAAGATGACACTGGAGAATCAGTTGAACGCGCTAAATGTGCAGAAGAAGGACTTGGATGCTCACCTTGCCCTCATAACAAATGAGATGGGTGTTGTGATGACCATGAAATCTGACATAAAAACACTCAAAGAGGACATGAAAAATGACTGGAAACAGGAGATATTGTTTGAAAAGGAAACACATAACCAGCTGAAAGAGGAGCTTGAAAGAGAGAGGGCTGAAGTTGGTAAGTTCAAGGACAACTTGGACAAAGAGAAAATTGACATTGAGGTGATGAAGGCTGACCTTCAAAAGCAATCAGATGAGTTGAATCAAATTAAGAAACAACTGCAAGAGGAAAAGGACAGTGTCGAAGCCATGAAGGTCGAGCTAATGAACAAATCAGAAAAGTGTGACCTCTTATTTGAGGAGGTAAACAGAGATAAGGAGATGATCAAGGATCAACTCGTCCAAGTTGAAAAGGACAAGAAAGATCTTGAAAAACTGAAAGATGACCTTTCAACCAAACAAAAGGAACAGGAAATGAGAGATGATGAGATCAAACAACAAATAACAGACCTGCAAAACGACAGTGCCTTGATCCATGTGGAGAAAGCAGAACTGGAAAAGCTAAAGAACGACGTAATGCAGGCAAAATCTGACAACGAAATCTTCATGGAGAAAATCATTCAAGATAAAGAACGTCTCAAACAAATTACTGCTGATGTGGATCAGCAGAGGCTTGAACTGGATCAGGATATGTCAGAATTGAAAATGAAAAAGGATGAAATGTTAGTAACATTGAACACCTTTGAAAACCAAAGAACAAAGCTCAAAGAGCTTAGTGACAAAACAAATGAGGAAATCAAAATGAAAATGGACAGAATTGGGAACAAAAATGATGACGTACAAAGGCTGAAGATGACACTGGAGAATCAGTTGAACGCGCTAAATGTGCAGAAGAAGGACTTGGATGCTCACCTTGCCCTCATAACAAATGAGATGGGTGTTGTGATGACCATGAAATCTGACATAAAAACACTCAAAGAGGACATGAAAAATGACTGGAAACAGGAGATATTGTTTGAAAAGGAAACACATAACCAGCTGAAAGAGGAGCTTGAAAGAGAGAGGGCTGAAGTTGGTAAGTTCAAGGACAACTTGGACAAAGAGAAAATTGACATTGAGGTGATGAAGGCTGACCTTCAAAAGCAATCAGATGAGTTGAATCAAATTAAGAAACAACTGCAAGAGGAAAAGGACAGTGTCGAAGCCATGAAGGTCGAGCTAATGAACAAATCAGAAAAGTGTGACCTCTTATTTGAGGAGGTAAACAGAGATAAGGAGATGATCAAGGATCAACTCGTCCAAGTTGAAAAGGACAAGAAAGATCTTGAAAAACTGAAAGATGACCTTTCTACCAAACAAACAGAACAGGAAATGAGAGATGATGAGTTCAAGGACAACTTGGAAAAAGAGAAAATTGACATTGAGGTGACGAAGGCTGATGTTCAAAAGCAATCAGATGAGTTGAATCAAATTAAGAAACAACTGCAAGAGGAAAAGGACAGTGTCGAAGCCATGAAGGTCGAGCTAATGAACAAATCAGAAAAGTGTGACCTCTTATTTGAGGAGGTAAACAGAGATAAGGAGATGATAAAGGATCAATTCGTCCAAGTTGAAAAGGACAAGAAAGATCTTGAAAAACTGAAAGATGACCTTTCAACCAAACAAAAGGAACAGGAAATGAGAGATGATGAGATCAAACAACAAATAACAGACCTGCAAAACGACAGTGCCTTGATCCATGTGGAGAAAGCAGAACTGGAAAAGCTAAAGAACGACGTAATGCAGGCAAAATCTGACAACGAAATCTTCATGGAGAAAATCATTCAAGATAAAGAACGTCTCAAACAAATTACTGCTGATGTGGATCAGCAGAGGCTTGAACTGGATCAGGATATGTCAGAATTGAAAATGAAAAAGGATGAAATGTTAGTAACATTGAACACCTTTGAAAACCAAAGAACAAAGCTCAAAGAGCTTAGTGACAAAACAAATGAGGAAATCAAAATGAAAATGGACAGAATTGGGAACAAAAATGATGACGTACAAAGGCTGAAGATGAGACTGGAGAATCAGTTGAACGCGCTAAATGTGCAGAAGAAGGACTTGGATGCTCACCTTGCCCTCATAACAAATGAGATGGGTGTTGTGATGACCATGAAATCTGACATAAAAACACTCAAAGAGGACATGAAAAATGACTGGAAACAGGACATATTGTTTGAAAAGGAAACACATAACCAGCTGAAAGAGGAGCTTGAAAGAGAGAGGGCTGAAGTTGGTAAGTTCAAGGACAACTTGGACAAAGAGAAAATTGACATTGAGGTGATGAAGGCTGACCTTCAAAAGCAATCAGATGAGTTGAATCAAATTAAGAAACAACTGCAAGAGGAAAAGGACAGTGTCGAAGCCATGAAGGTCGAGCTAATGAACAAATTAGAAAAGTGTGACCTCTTATTTGAGGAGGTAAACAGAGATAAGGAGATGATCAAGGATCAACTCGTCCAAGTTGAAAAGGACAAGAAAGATCTTGAAAAACTGAAAGATGACCTTTCTACCAAACAAACAGAACAGGAAATGAGAGATGATGAGTTCAAGGACAACTTGGAAAAAGAGAAAATTGACATTGAGGTGACGAAGGCTGACGTTCAAAAGCAATCAGATGAGTTGAATCAAATTAAGAAACAACTGCAAGAGGAAAAGGACAGTGTCGAAGCCATGAAGGTCGAGCTAATGAACAAATCAGAAAAGTGTGACCTCTTATTTGAGGAGGTAAACAGAGATAAGGAGATGATAAAGGATCAATTCGTCCAAGTTGAAAAGGACAAGAAAGATCTTGAAAAACTGAAAGATGACCTTTCTACCAAACAAACAGAACAAGAAATGAGAGATGATCAGTTCAAGGACAACTTGGAAAAAGAGAAAATTGACATTGAGGTGACGAAGGCTGACGTTCAAAAGCAATCAGATGAGTTGAATCAAATTAAGAAACAACTGCAAGAGGAAAAGGACAGTGTCGAAGCCATGAAGGTCGAGCTAATGAACAAATCAGAAAAGTGTGACCTCTTATTTGAGGAGGTAAACAGAGATAAGGAGATGATAAAGGATCAATTCGTCCAAGTTGAAAAGGACAAGAAAGATCTTGAAAAACTGAAAGATGACCTTTCAACCAAACAAAAGGAACAGGAAATGAGAGATGATGAGATCAAACAACAAATAACAGACCTGCAAAACGACAGTGCCTTGATCCATGTGGAGAAAGCAGAACTGGAAAAGCTAAAGAACGACGTAATGCAGGCAAAATCTGACAACGAAATCTTCATGGAGAAAATCATTCAAGATAAAGAACGTCTCAAACAAATTACTGCTGATGTGGATCAGCAGAGGCTTGAACTGGATCAGGATATGTCAGAATTGAAAATGAAAAAGGATGAAATGTTAGTAACATTGAACACCTTTGAAAACCAAAGAACAAAGCTCAAAGAGCTTAGTGACAAAACAAATGAGGAAATCAAAATGAAAATGGACAGAATTGGGAACAAAAATGATGACGTACAAAGGCTGAAGATGAGACTGGAGAATCAGTTGAACGCGCTAAATGTGCAGAAGAAGGACTTGGATGCTCACCTTGCCCTCATAACAAATGAGATGGGTGTTGTGATGACCATGAAATCTGACATAAAAACACTCAAAGAGGACATGAAAAATGACTGGAAACAGGACATATTGTTTGAAAAGGAAACACATAACCAGCTGAAAGAGGAGCTTGAAAGAGAGAGGGCTGAAGTTGGTAAGTTCAAGGACAACTTGGACAAAGAGAAAATTGACATTGAGGTGATGAAGGCTGACCTTCAAAAGCAATCAGATGAGTTGAATCAAATTAAGAAACAACTGCAAGAGGAAAAGGACAGTGTCGAAGCCATGAAGGTCGAGCTAATGAACAAATCAGAAAAGTGTGACCTCTTATTTGAGGAGGTAAACAGAGATAAGGAGATGATAAAGGATCAATTCGTCCAAGTTGAAAAGGACAAGAAAGATCTTGAAAAACTGAAAGATGACCTTTCAACCAAACAAAAGGAACAGGAAATGAGAGACGATGAGATCAAACAACAAATAACAGACCTGCAAAACGACAGTGCCTTGATCCATGTGGAGAAAGCAGAACTGGAAAAGCTAAAGAACGACGTAATGCAGGCAAAATCTGACAACGAAATCTTCATGGAGAAAATCATTCAAGATAAAGAACGTCTCAAACAAATTACTGCTGATGTGGATCAGCAGAGGCTTGAACTGGATCAGGATATGTCAGAATTGAAAATGAAAAAGGATGAAATGTTAGTAACATTGAACACCTTTGAAAACCAAAGAACAAAGCTCAAAGAGCTTAGTGACAAAACAAATGAGGAAATCAAAATGAAAATGGACAGAATTGGGAACAAAAATGATGACGTACAAAGGCTGAAGATGAGACTGGAGAATCAGTTGAACGCGCTAAATGTGCAGAAGAAGGACTTGGATGCTCACCTTGCCCTCATAACAAATGAGATGGGTGTTGTGATGACCATGAAATCTGACATAAAAACACTCAAAGAGGACATGAAAAATGACTGGAAACAGGACATATTGTTTGAAAAGGAAACACATAACCAGCTGAAAGAGGAGCTTGAAAGAGAGAGGGCTGAAGTTGGTAAGTTCAAGGACAACTTGGACAAAGAGAAAATTGACATTGAGGTGATGAAGGCTGACCTTCAAAAGCAATCAGATGAGTTGAATCAAATTAAGAAACAACTGCAAGAGGAAAAGGACAGTGTCGAAGCCATGAAGGTCGAGCTAATGAACAAATTAGAAAAGTGTGACCTCTTATTTGAGGAGGTAAACAGAGATAAGGAGATGATCAAGGATCAACTCGTCCAAGTTGAAAAGGACAAGAAAGATCTTGAAAAACTGAAAGATGACCTTTCTACCAAACAAACAGAACAGGAAATGAGAGATGATGAGTTCAAGGACAACTTGGAAAAAGAGAAAATTGACATTGAGGTGACGAAGGCTGACGTTCAAAAGCAATCAGATGAGTTGAATCAAATTAAGAAACAACTGCAAGAGGAAAAGGACAGTGTCGAAGCCATGAAGGTCGAGCTAATGAACAAATCAGAAAAGTGTGACCTCTTATTTGAGGAGGTAAACAGAGATAAGGAGATGATAAAGGATCAACTCGTCCAAGTTGAAAAGGACAAGAAAGATCTTGAAAAACTGAAAGATGACCTTTCTACCAAACAAACAGAACAAGAAATGAGAGATGATCAGTTCAAGGACAACTTGGAAAAAGAGAAAATTGACATTGAGGTGACGAAGGCTGACGTTCAAAAGCAATCAGATGAGTTGAATCAAATTAAGAAACAACTGCAAGAGGAAAAGGACAGTGTCGAAGCCATGAAGGTCGAGCTAATGAACAAATCAGAAAAGTGTGACCTCTTATTTGAGGAGGTAAACAGAGATAAGGAGATGATAAAGGATCAATTCGTCCAAGTTGAAAAGGACAAGAAAGATCTTGAAAAACTGAAAGATGACCTTTCAACCAAACAAAAGGAACAGGAAATGAGAGATGATGAGATCAAACAACAAATAACAGACCTGCAAAACGACAGTGCCTTGATCCATGTGGAGAAAGCAGAACTGGAAAAGCTAAAGAACGACGTAATGCAGGCAAAATCTGACAACGAAATCTTCATGGAGAAAATCATTCAAGATAAAGAACGTCTCAAACAAATTACTGCTGATGTGGATCAGCAGAGGCTTGAACTGGATCAGGATATGTCAGAATTGAAAATGAAAAAGGATGAAATGTTAGTAACATTGAACACCTTTGAAAACCAAAGAACAAAGCTCAAAGAGCTTAGTGACAAAACAAATGAGGAAATCAAAATGAAAATGGACAGAATTGGGAACAAAAATGATGACGTACAAAGGCTGAAGATGAGACTGGAGAATCAGTTGAACGCGCTAAATGTGCAGAAGAAGGACTTGGATGCTCACCTTGCCCTCATAACAAATGAGATGGGTGTTGTGATGACCATGAAATCTGACATAAAAACACTCAAAGAGGACATGAAAAATGACTGGAAACAGGACATATTGTTTGAAAAGGAAACACATAACCAGCTGAAAGAGGAGCTTGAAAGAGAGAGGGCTGAAGTTGGTAAGTTCAAGGACAACTTGGACAAAGAGAAAATTGACATTGAGGTGATGAAGGCTGACCTTCAAAAGCAATCAGATGAGTTGAATCAAATTAAGAAACAACTGCAAGAGGAAAAGGACAGTGTCGAAGCCATGAAGGTCGAGCTAATGAACAAATCAGAAAAGTGTGACCTCTTATTTGAGGAGGTAAACAGAGATAAGGAGATGATCAAGGATCAACTCGTCCAAGTTGAAAAGGACAAGAAAGATCTTGAAAAACTGAAAGATGACCTTTCTACCAAACAAACAGAACAGGAAATGAGAGATGATGAGTTCAAGGACAACTTGGAAAAAGAGAAAATTGACATTGAGGTGACGAAGGCTGACGTTCAAAAGCAATCAGATGAGTTGAATCAAATTAAGAAACAACTGCAAGAGGAAAAGGACAGTGTCGAAGCCATGAAGGTCGAGCTAATGAACAAATCAGAAAAGTGTGACCTCTTATTTGAGGAGGTAAACAGAGATAAGGAGATGATAAAGGATCAATTCGTCCAAGTTGAAAAGGACAAGAAAGATCTTGAAAAACTGAAAGATGACCTTTCAACCAAACAAAAGGAACAGGAAATGAGAGATGATGAGATCAAACAACAAATAACAGACCTGCAAAACGACAGTGCCTTGATCCATGTGGAGAAAGCAGAACTGGAAAAGCTAAAGAACGACGTAATGCAGGCAAAATCTGACAACGAAATCTTCATGGAGAAAATCATTCAAAATAAAGAACGTCTCAAACAAATTAGTGCTGATGTGGATCAGCAGAGGCTTGAACTGGATCAGGATATGTCAGAATTGAAAATGAAAAAGGATGAAATGTTAGTAACATTGAACACCTTTAAAAATCAAAGAACAAAGCTCAAAGAGCTTAGTGACAAAACAAATGAGGAAATCAAAATGAAAATGGACAGAATTGGGAACAAAAATGATGACATACAAAGACTGAAGTTGACACTGGAGAATCAGTTGAATGCGCTAAATGTGCAGAAGAAAGACTTGGATGCTCACCTTGCCCTCATAACAAATGAGATGGGTGCTGTGATGACCATGAAATCTGACATAAAAACACTCAAAGAGGACATGAAAAATGACTGGAAACAGGATATATTGTTTGAAAAGGAAACACATAACCAGCTGAAAGAAGAGCTTGAAAGAGAGAGGGCTGAAGTTGGTAAGTTCAAGGACAACTTGGACAAAGAGAAAATTGACATTGAGGTGACGAAGGCTGACCTTCAAAAGCAATCAGATGAGTTGAATCAAATTAAGAAACAACTGCAAGAGGAAAAGGACAGTGTCGAAGCCATGAAGGTCGAGCTAATGAACAAATCAGAAAAGTGTGACCTCTTATTTGAGGAGGTAAACAGAGATAAGGAGATGATAAAGGATCAATTCGTCCAAGTTGAAAAGGACAAGAAAGATCTTGAAAAACTGAAAGATGACCTTTCTACCAAACAAACAGAACAGGAAATGAGAGATGATGAGTTCAAGGACAACTTGGAAAAAGAGAAAATTGACATTGAGGTGACGAAGGCTGACGTTCAAAAGCAATCAGATGAGTTGAATCAAATTAAGAAACAACTGCAAGAGGAAAAGGACAGTGTCGAAGCCATGAAGGTCGAGCTAATGAACAAATCAGAAAAGTGTGACCTCTTATTTGAGGAGGTAAACAGAGATAAGGAGATGATAAAGGATCAATTCGTCCAAGTTGAAAAGGACAAGAAAGATCTTGAAAAACTGAAAGATGACCTTTCAACCAAACAAAAGGAACAGGAAATGAGAGATGATGAGATCAAACAACAAATAACAGACCTGCAAAACGACAGTGCCTTGATCCATGTGGAGAAAGCAGAACTGGAAAAGCTAAAGAACGACGTAATGCAGGCAAAATCTGACAACGAAATCTTCATGGAGAAAATCATTCAAGATAAAGAACGTCTCAAACAAATTACTGCTGATGTGGATCAGCAGAGGCTTGAACTGGATCAGGATATGTCAGAATTGAAAATGAAAAAGGATGAAATGTTAGTAACATTGAACACCTTTGAAAACCAAAGAACAAAGCTCAAAGAGCTTAGTGACAAAACAAATGAGGAAATCAAAATGAAAATGGACAGAATTGGGAACAAAAATGATGACGTACAAAGGCTGAAGATGAGACTGGAGAATCAGTTGAACGCGCTAAATGTGCAGAAGAAGGACTTGGATGCTCACCTTGCCCTCATAACAAATGAGATGGGTGTTGTGATGACCATGAAATCTGACATAAAAACACTCAAAGAGGACATGAAAAATGACTGGAAACAGGAAATATTGTTTGAAAAGGAAACACATAACCAGCTGAAAGAGGAGCTTGAAAGAGAGAGGGCTGAAGTTGGTAAGTTCAAGGACAACTTGGACAAAGAGAAAATTGACATTGAGGTGATGAAGGCTGACCTTCAAAAGCAATCAGATGAGTTGAATCAAATTAAGAAACAACTGCAAGAGGAAAAGGACAGTGTCGAAGCCATGAAGGTCGAGCTAATGAACAAATCAGAAAAGTGTGACCTCTTATTTGAGGAGGTAAACAGAGATAAGGAGATGATAAAGGATCAATTCGTCCAAGTTGAAAAGGACAAGAAAGATCTTGAAAAACTGAAAGATGACCTTTCTACCAAACAAAAGGAACAGGAAATGAGAGATGATGAGATCAAACAACAAATAACAGAACTGCAAAACGACAGTGCCTTGATCCATGTGGAGAAAGCAGAACTGGAAAAGCTAAAGAACGACGTAATGCAGGCAAAATCTGACAACGAAATCTTCATGGAGAAAATCATTCAAGATAAAGAACGTCTCAAACAAATTAGTGCTGATGTGGATCAGCAGAGGCTTGAACTGGATCAGGATATGTCAGAATTGAAAATGAAAAAGGATGAAATGTTAGTAACATTGAACACCTTTAAAAATCAAAGAACAAAGCTCAAAGAGCTTAGTGACAAAACAAATGAGGAAATCAAAATGAAAATGGACAGAATTGGGAACAAAAACGATGACATACAAAGACTGAAGTTGACACTAGAGAATCAGTTGAATGCACTAAATGTGCAGAAGAAAGACTTGGATGCTCACCTTGCCCTCATAACAAATGAGATGGGTGCTGTGATGACCATGAAATCTGACATAAAAACACTCAAAGAGGACATGAAAAATGACTGGAAACAGGATATATTGTTTGAAAAGGAAACACATAACCAGCTGAAAGAAGAGCTTGAAAGAGAGAGGGCTGAAGTTGGTAAGTTCAAGGACAACTTGGACAAAGAGAAAATTGACATTGAGGTGACGAAGGCTGACCTTCAAAAGCAATCAGATGAGTTGAATCAAATTAAGAAACAACTGCAAGAGGAAAAGGACAGTGTCGAAGCCATGAAGGTCGAGCTAATGAACAAATCAGAAAAGTGTGACCTCTTATTTGAGGAGGTAAACAGAGATAAGGAGATGATAAAGGATCAATTCGTCCAAGTTGAAAAGGACAAGAAAGATCTTGAAAAACTGAAAGATGACCTTTCTACCAAACAAAAGGAACAGGAAATGAGAGATGATGAGATCAAACAACAAATAACAGAACTGCAAAATGACAATGCCTTGATCCATGTGGAGAAAGCAGAACTGGAAAAGCTAAAGAACGACGTAATGCAGGCAAAATCTGACAACGAAATCTTCATGGAGAAAATCGTTCAAGATAAAGAACGTCTCAAACAAATTACTGCTGATGTGGATCAGCAGAGGCTTGATCTGGATCAGGATATGTCAGAATTGAAAATGAAAAAGGATTTAGTGTTAGTAACATTGAACACCTTTGAAAACCAAAGAGCAAAGCTCAAAGAGCTTAGTGACAAAACAAATGAGGAAATCAAAATGAAAATGGACAGGATTGAGAACAAAAATGATGATGTACAAAGACTGAAGATGACACTGGAGAATCTGTTGAATGCGCTAAATGTGCAGAAGAAAGACTTGGATGCTCACCTTGCCCTCATAACAAATGAGATGGGTGCTGTAATGACCATGAAATCCGACATAAAAACACTCAAAGAGGACATGATAAATGACTGGAAGCAGGACATATTGATTGAAAAGGAAACGCCTAACCAGCTAAAGGAAGAGCTTGAAAGAGAGAGGGCTGAAGTTGGTAAGTTCAAGGACAACTTGGATAAAGAGAAAATTGACATTGAGGTGACGAAGGCTGACCTTCAAAAGCAATCAGATGAGTTAAATCAAATTAAGAAACAACTGCAAGAGGAAAAGGACTGTGTCGAAGCCATGAAGGTCGAGCTAATGAACAAATCAGAAAAGTTTGACCACTTATTTGAGGAGGTAAACAGAGATAAGGAGATGATAAAGGATCAATTCGTCCAAGTTAAAAAGGACAGGAAAGATCTTGGAAAACTGAGGGAGGACTTTTCTATCAAACAAAAGGAACAGGAAATGAGAGCTGATGAAATCAAACAACAAATAAAAGACCTGCAAAACAACAATGCCTTGATCCATGTTGAGAAAACAGAACTGGAAAAGCTAAAGAACGATGTAATGCAGGTGAAATCCGACAACGAAATCTTCATGGAGAAAATCATTCAAGAAAAAGAACATCTGAAACAAATGAAGATTGATATGGATCAGCAGAAGATAAATCTAGAGCCGGATTTGCCAGAATTGAAAATGGAACATGATGGAATGTTAGCAACACTGAATACCTTTGAAAACCAAAGAAGAAAACTCAAAGAGATTAGTCAGAAAACAAATGAAGAAATAAAACAGAAAATGGATAACATTGGCCACAAAAATGAAGAAGCACAAAGACTAAAGATGACACTTGAGAACCAGTTGAATGAGCTAAATGAGCAAAAGAAAAACTTGGATGCATATTTTGCCCTCATAACAAAAGAGATGTATGCTCTGATGAGCATCAAGTCAGCCATAAAAACACTCAAAGAGGACAAGAGAAATGAATGGAAGATGGACTTATTGGGGAAACGACAACAAATCGGCCAGGCCATGGAAGGGTTTGGGAGAGAGATGGAAGATTTTGATAGGATGCCATACAACATGGAAAAAGAGAAAGATCGCATTGAGATGATGAAGCCTGACATTCAAAAGCAATTAGATGAGTTGGATCAAATTAAGAAAGAGATGCAAGAAGAAAGAGAAAATGTGGAAGCCATGAAGGTTGATCTAATGAACAAATCAGAAAAGTATGACACCTTATTTGAAGAGGTAAACAGAGACAAGGAGTTGATAAAAGAACGGATTGACCAAGTTGAAAAGGAAAGGAAATATCTTGATAAACTGAAGGATGACCTTTACACCAAACAAAGGGAACTGGAAAGGAAAGATGTTGACATCAAAAGACAAATGCAAGACATGCAAATCACTCAAGAAAAAGAACATATCAAACAAATGAAGACTGATATGGATCAGCAGAAGATAAATCTAGAACAGGATTTGTCGGAATTGAAAATGAAACGCGATGAAATGTTAGTAACACTGAATACCTTTGAAAACCAAAGAACAAAACTCAAAGAGATTAGTCAGAAAACAAATGAAGAAATCAAAAGGAAAATTGATAGCATTGGCCGCAAAAATGATGAAGTACAAAGACTAAAGATGACACTTGAGAACCAGTTTCATGAGCTAAATGAGCAAAAGAAAAACATGGATGCACATTTTGCCCTCATAACCAAAGAGATGAATGTTCTGTGGATAATGAAGTCAGACTTTAAAATGCTGAAAGATGATATGAGAAATGTAGGGAAGCAGGACCTTTTTGTTAAAAGACAAGAACTTGACCACAAGGATGAGTTGGGGGAAGAGAAAGGTGAAATTGATCGTTTGAAAGATGGTGACATGAAAAGTCAAATGCAGCATTTGCAAAATAGTCTTGAAGTCCTCGCTGCAGAGAGAGAGGAACTGGACATATTAAAGGCTGATATAAAAAGACGAGAAAATGAAGTAATGAAAAAGGAGGAAGACATGACCAATTATCAATACAATGAGAACAAGACAAGATCTGCAATAGCTACGCAAACAGATGAAATGGAGATCGAACCAATGGAGCACTTTTCAGTTGAAGCTCTTGAAACTGATCAACAAAGGAAAGACATGCTGTATGAAGTCAGCATAAATCCTTTGACATCCCGAACAAATACTGAGATGCATTCTTTCAAGCAAATGCATGAAATGGCACAGCAGAAGCAACACATGGTGGAGGAAAACAGGCTGTTTCAAGTCAGAACTCAAATAGAAAAAGAACAAGACCTCCAGAAAGAGAAGGTCGCACAAAAGCAAATTGAAATAGAGACACAGAAAAAAACCCAAAGGGAAATATCAGGCCTGGAACAGGTTGATGTTCACCCACCACCTGGCGATTATGATTACCCCATTATTGATAAAAAGAAAGACAGTGTCAGCGTGGAGCACATGGCTCTGGAAGCACATGTTAACCGTTTCATGAGAATGGCAGATGAAGTTCAGATCAAGGTGAAGGCACAAGAGATGGATGAGATGACACTCATTGTTTCAGACGTAACACAAAACTTGAAACAAATTAGTTGTGAAATGGAAAGGAAGCAGCAACAAATTGACAATATCAGAAACCAGATTGCCAGCAATATGGCATGTTTGAAGAAGACAAAAATTGACATTGAAAGAGCAAAATATGATATGAAAAAGGCAGTTCCCAGAACAGTAGGTTCCGAGATGCGCCCAAATGAGACCACTGACAAAGTCAAAGATGGGGTCGGAATGCATGCTGACTTGCAGATTCAGAGGCAATGGGAAGAAATTAGCTACCATACGGAGGAAGCGGAACAAGACAAAGTGGATGTTAACACACAACTGAAGGAAATGCCACAACAAAGTGAGGAAATAGAACTTGAAGGCTTAAAAATGGAGAAGGGAAACGATGAAGACCTGGCTATCCAAAACATGAGGGAGACAATTGAAAAGCTTTTGAAATATATCCAGGAAAAGTCAGATGAATTGGAACTCTGGAAGGCCAGAAACAAAGATTTTGAGGTCTCACTGGTGGATATTGACAGGACTAATGTGGAGATGAGAAAACAGCAGCAAGAATTGCAAGACAAAATTAAAGAGGTGCAAAGTGCAAAGAAAGACCTTGAGAAGATTAAGGCAAAGTTACAAACACAACCTGGAGACACTATTCAGGTTTTAACGGAGACAAATGAGAGAGAAGGTCAAATGATCAAAGAGGAGCTTGAGAAGAAAGACCCTAAGAGCCAGATCAATGCAGATTATTTGCGGGAAATTTGGAAAGAGACTGAATTGAAACGAAGAGAGATCACCAAGATGAGGCACAAAGGTTATGAGATGAGAGAAAGTCTAGAAAGCCGGCTGAGGTCCGTCCACACATTTCTTCAAAGGGTTATGTTACAGAGAAAGAAAGATCCATCAGAGGAATTGGAGGCAAAACTGGATGAACCAAAAATAACACTTCAACACAAATTGCAAAGAGACTTATGTATACTGCATGACAAATGCCAAGAGCTTGAGTCATTAAAAGTTCAGATGTTGCAAGAGACTGAAAAACTCAATTACCATGTAAAACAATCTAAACTCGACACTGTTGACAAAGCCATACAAACATTCCTGGTGGACATATCCGCAGACAATTCAGTGGTACAGGTGATGGAAGAAGACAGGGAGACTACATCTGCCAAAACACCAGAGACCACCTGGACACAAACAACGAGGACAACTACCCAAGAGGAAGAAATGATGAGTTTGCAAGAAGACATGTCCCTTCAAGAAGCATCCAGTAGACTGCAAGATCTGCAACAGCATTATTGGTTTCACTGCTGCTTTTGCTGCGACTGCTGCAGACCTGAGACAGATTAAGTTTAGAGCAGTAGAGAGCAAATGTGCATTTTGGGTCTTGTGAGCTTGTTGAAATACATAACCCCCACTTTATAACAGATGAATTAGTGATTGTTTTTTACTTTAATATGGCTGCATGTACTCTAGGCCTATGTGTATTTAGTGTTATTTACTAGACTATTCTACTTCCAATACAATATTTATTATAACCTTTACCTGAGCAAATATATGGATTGATTAATTGATTTCCAACTTATTGATAATATACAGTATTAATATTAATAATATTTAATGGTATGCATTTATATGCAATGTTTGCTAAATGCTAAAATATATGGAGATTGGCCTGATTAAGACTGCATTGTTGGAGTGCTGACCCTAAAATAAATTTTAACATGCTATTGCTGTTTGGGTTGTATTATTATTATTATATTATTATTTCAGAAATAAACATTTAAAAAACACTCTCAATATTACATAGGCGTAGATTATGACATTACAGGTACAGGATAGTAGGCTAAGAGTGATTTGGGTGATTTGGAAAACCCTCCGGTCCCCTAGTAGCAAGATGTGGACATGTACATACTCTACAGTGAGGGGAAGTACAACAGGCCAACATCATATACATCAAGGCCTACCCCAACTTGATACTGATTGGAGGAAGACCCCTCTCATCCTGATTGGACGTAAGGCTATTCTCCCAAAGCCCAAACTAAAAGTAGGGTTTTTTTTTTACCCCAGGGGCTCACTGGTGACACGAGGAGCTCTGTATATGGTCACTCTATAGTAGGGAGGATTAGCCAAAAAAGAAAAAAACAATAACCTAAGTGAAAATCACTTACTAGAACTTTAAGCAAACTGTATACATAGGAATTCTGAAGGTAATTGTTGAGCAGCCTGGCCTAACCTGGAATGATTTTGGCCTAAGGGGGGCGGGGTGCAGTCTGTTTTATACGGCAGATGAGCTGATCTGATTTGATCTCACCAATATTTCGTCATCCCTGGCCACTCCCCCACCTCTCCACTGTTGTGTTACGTCACATCGTTTGAAGCGACGCCCACCCCAGAAGTTTGACTCCCACTTCTATGCCCACTGTGGTCAGCAAATTAGTCCACTATTGCGGAACCCTGATGTACAGGGTAAAATATTTACCAGTAGTTGGGAAACATTTTACCCTGTACATCAGGGTTCCGCAATAGGCGGCCCAGCGCCCCCCAGTGGCCCGCGGAGGAACCCTGCTGTACATACTGTACAGATGGTTAAAATGGGGCACCTGGAGAAAGTTGTGACACAGCAAGTGAGAGGTTAAAAATTAAAAATACACACAATTTGGTGCCAGCTAGCAAATAATGGCCGTTTCTCTACATATAACATAGAACAGCACAGGGAGCTGTCTGTGGTGCTGAAGTGTTTCTATATAACATAGAACAGCACAGGGAGCTGTCTGTGGTGCTGAAGTGTTTCTATATAACATAGAACAGCACAGGGAGCTGTCTGGTGCTGAAGTGTTTCTATATAACATAGAACAGCACAGGGAGCTGTCTGTGGTGCTGAAGTGTTTCTATAGAACATAGAACAGCACAGGGAGCTGTCTGTGGTGCTGAAGTGTTTCTATAGAACATAGAACAGCACAGGGAGCTGTCTGTGGTGCTGAAGTGTTTCTATATAACATATAGCCTCGACACCCAGGCTTTCATTTTCATTCGCGTTGCGCGAAAACGGAAAGCCTGGACTAACGCACGTTGGAAAGTGGCCTTGAGGGGGGAGTGAACTTTCCGGGGTGGGCGTCGCTTTAAATGATGTGACGTAAACAGCAGTGGACAGGAGGGGAAGGGGCCGGAGATGACGACACGTTAGTGAGATCAAATCAGAGCGCAGCACTTCCGCCGTGTGGATCCCACGACATCCCGCCCCCCAAGGCCAAAATCATTGAGGGCTAGACCAGGCTATATAACATAGAACAGCACAGGGAGCTGTCTGTGGTGCTGAAATGTTTCTATAGAACATAGAACATCACAGGGAGCTGTCTGTGGTGCTGAAGTGTTTCTATAGAAAAGCACAGGGAGCAGCTGTCTGTGGTGCTGAAATGTTTCTATAGAACAGGCGTGCCCAACCTTTTTTGACCCAAGATCTACTTTTCAGCAGCCAACCCCTCCGGGATCTACCAGTCCAATATCAACATTTCAAACCACACGCATCGTTGCCAGCCTGCAGTAACTTCACAACAACACAACACTACTTTGTTTTACCACTTTACTTTATGTCCATATAAGCATAAAGTACAACAGACTTGTCATAAATAGGCCTACAACAGTACAACATAAGTACAACAGACATGGACAAACACTGCCATTGCATTTTCTTATCCACCGCCTTTTTTTCTTTCCCCCCCACATCTCCCGAGATCTACTTGAGATCAGGCCGAGATCTACCGGTAGATCCCGATCTACTGGTTGGGCTCCCCTGTTCTACAGTCTACACTGTTCTTATAGACTGAATTTACAAAATATTCTCAAAATATCCCAACAGTACACATTTCAAATCACATTTAGTTCAACTAAATTAATTATTTAAATTGAATTACCCCAAAAATACCAATTAGGTCCAAAAATAATAAATGCATATTCCCCAAATCACAGTAACATCATCGCCTAACAAATAAAGAAATAAACAATATCAGTAGCCTACGGTAGGCTATACAGCACACCATGTACTATAATACTGTAATGTAGAGGTAACCCTAACAAGCTAACCACAGTGTACCCTGCATTAACTTAGGAGTTAAGTTCTCCAATTATCACTCTCATAAACCAACAAAAATGAGTTTTGTACTGTCACAGATAAGCACATTTATATGCCGTGGTCATGGTTTTGCACTATATCTCACCTCACCTGAAAAGCAGAAAATAATGTGCACAAATGTGCCAGGTAGAGAAAATAATTGCCGTTTCTCTACAGATAAACTGAAACTTCCTGCTCAAATCCCTTTCAGAATAAAAGCAAGGAGATGCCGCTCTAGAACAGACTATCTATGGACAACAGTGCCATCCTCTGACGCAAATTGGTAGTGTTTTGTAATGCAGAATGGACTGTGGGCATTTTGGAAGAAAAAAAAACTACCATTTATGTTCATCACTTTATTTGTTTTTGTATAGTAAAAAAAATAACAACAACAACAACAACAATAATAATTAATTTGAACAAAATGCAAAAAAATATAGCTATAGGCTATGGGCTCCATTTTCATTACCACTAAACCTCTTATCCCTTAACTTCTTCGCCTTTTTTCAGTAGTGCAAATGGCCAGTCTACAAGCTCACAATGTGTTAGTAGATTGACATATTCCAAAAAAGTTTCTCAAAATAGGAAAAACGAAATAAGGGATTTGGGATAAGGCGTTTAGCATGTAACAAAAATACATCTATATCTATTTTGATATTTGGCAAAAAGTTGCCTCCTATCAGCTAGAGGCGTAGAGAGGTGTTTTAATGGCAATGGATCACCCAGAATGAACAGAGATGGTGTATAAGGAATATCCTGGTGTGGGATTTGCATTATATTCTCATGGATGGCATGCCATAGCGTCTCTACCCTAGGGCACTCCCTTAACATTATGAAGTGTATGAGGGTCCTCACCACACCTCCAACAAACCAGACTCTCTCTGAGTTCAGCCCTGAACAGTCTTGTTGGAGTCCAGTAAACTCTTGTTTACTGGACTCTATTTAATTGTTTTAAATTGAACTACCCTGATTCTAAACTCATGGGACATCTTCTAATAAAGATTACCATAAAAGATTTGAATAGGGGTCACTGAGAAACATGACATTAAGAGCTATTACAGCATGTGGCCAGATATGTTTCATGATGCCACACAAGTGGTTATGATTTATGTAATGGAGCAACTTGTACCAAGTGGCAACTATGACAAGACATTATGTTCTCTTCAGTACTGTGCTGAATTTGAACTCTGCAGCCCTAGTAAAAAAAAACCTACAGGATTCCAATAGTATTCCTATGAGAATCCTATAGGATGTTTATAATATAAACTTTATTACAGGCTTGTGGCCCACAGGGTAGGTGTGGCCCACAGTACATCACATACAGTATAAGATAGTAAAAATAAACAATAAAAGGGGAAAATACAGTACAAATTACCCAGCCTCACAGGTTACTAGGAGAGACACTAGTGGAACCTGACAGAACTACGGCCAGGGTTTGTCATCTGTTCAATGAGTCCATTCAGTGAGCGTTCCAGTCGGCACATGAATTATAAAATGCTATAGGATATATTTTATATATAGGCTCTCACCGCACAGACATTCAAAATCCAGGGTAAAATGGTACGGAAACAAGGTTTATTTTTCCCCACATGGCTAATAACTCACATTGGCAAACATCAGGCAATTTGCAAAGCCAACAAAAATAACAATGTTCTTGATAATGCTCATACGATAGATAAACTTGCACACACGCACACACACACACACACACACACACACACACACACACACACACACACACACACACACACACACACACACAGACATAAGGTTTCTGTCTGACAGTGAATATCTTTGTCACACACACAGGAAGTCTGTAAATAAAGAATAAATTCTGACTAATCATGTACAGATGATCACATTAAAAAAATAACATCATACAGTATAAGAGCATTGTGACCACCATCTTACCAGTAGGCCTACTACCAGTCGTGTTCTTCATTAGTTGAAGTGATTCTCTTTTGTCAAAGATTTCAAGCTAACTACATGCAGCAAAGCATAGCATAGCTAGGAGTGCACACATTGGTTAAACAAACATTCCTACTATTGGTATGCAAACCATTGAAATCCCAACAGATAATGAAGCTGGTTAGTACAGTATGTCTTTTGGCATGTTCGCTGTTATAATTATTTGTATTTGTTTCTATATCCTACGTATGATCTCCTACGTAGGATAGAAAGAAACACAGACAGAAGCGGTCCAGGACTAACCGGACTCCACTCACCTCTTTCAATCATAACATGGATTATTTGCTCTTTCCTCTTTGAGAGAGAGAAAGACAGAACGAGAGTGTGGGCACACGAGAGAGAGAGAGAATTATAATCACAATAACAGGTTCCATCTCAGCTAGGTCCACTTTTTCTGTAATCAATACCCTTTTCCGTTCAGGATTAGAGTAGATAGTTAATGTTGGAATTGCTCTTTGGTATCATCATAAGATCTTTTAGGACTTTATCCAAGCCTGCCTCAGCTGCCTGTCTGTATCCTTGATCTGGCATAAGCCTGGCTGGTGGATCGGCAGAATGGGAACACATGCTATCAGCAGCTTCAGTCTCCCGAAGCACGGATGCTTCCGGAGACTGGGCAAACAGAGGGGAAGGTGGTGATATTTCTTCACAAAGGTAATTTAGAGACACCACAGGTTGAGGTGCACAGTTGTCTGCCTTTCTGCCTCTTTCCTGCTTCTCGTCGCCCTCGTCTCCCTTCTCGGCCTGCGGGGGACTGTCGCAGAGGACTTTAACTTTGTTTGGGTCCAGGTTTGGGTAGGAGCCTGACTGCGACATGGCTTGGAGGAGTTGGTTCAGGTTGTTGGAGCTGTCACCGGAGCCCTGCTGGCCTGCCCGTGCTATCTGGCAGAGGAGATGCGAATGCTGATGGAGCTGGGCGATGTCCCTCTCCGCGGCGGCGTTCTCCTTCAGCAGCTCCTTGGTGCGCAGCGTGATGGCCAGCAAGCCCGACTGGTTTAGGATGTCCGCCGTGTTGAGGAAACGCCTCTGCCGCAAAGACGAACAGTCCGACTGGGAGTCCGAGAGGCTGCCTGCTGCCGAATCAGGGGCCGGCCGGTAGGGTCTCTGCGAGGCCGACGAGGTGGACGAGGAGGGAGAGGATGACGGCGGAGAGTCTAAAAAAGCGGATAGTGAGGAGGATGTGTGGGAGCTGGTCACAGAGCCCACACTGTCGGAGTGGGAGTTGCGTTGGCGATGGTGTGTTTTGTGCTGCGTGGTAGAAGACGCAGGGGAGGTCGTAGTGAGAGTGTGGTGAGGTGGCCTGTGGGAGGAGCTGTGGTTACTTCTGTTTTTGAACTGAGGCTGACTGGCCTCTCGATGGTTTTGCAGCTGCCGCCGGGGCGTCAGATGGTGGTTGGTGGTGGTCGACACGGCCTCCGTCTTTTCTTCTGTACACACCCTCTTACTTAGGCTGTGGCCTTCGCCGCCGCTCAACGTACATGTCCCCACCGTGGAGACACCCTTGCCCTTGTCGTGGCCGTCTTTCCTGGGGTGGGGCGCGATGCGTGGGTACGAGTTGAGAATGGGGAGGTAAGAGGTCTTACTGCTGTGGTTCTTGTTGCTTCGACTGAATCCTTTCTTTGGTTGGCCCTGTGAGCTGGCCACGGCCGGGGAAGAGGAGGTGGGGGCGGGTATTGCTGGATGCTGGATCAGTAGGAGCTGGGTGGGTGCCTTGGTGCCAGTAAGTCCACGCCATCTTCTGTCCCATGCCAGGGGGTTGTGCAGATGCTGCTCTGGTCTGGACTGTACCAAGAAGAGGTTTGTAGACAGGGGGGTGTTATGTGAGCAGGATGAGAATAGTGTAATAGTATAGCATGTCAGTATTTGGCACAACAGCTAAATACTATCTGAATTTTTACATGAAAATGTCTGAGCAGCACTGATATGGCAACACAGTTTTTTGGGGGGGAAACTTGTTAGGATTTCGAATAGTTTTGATTTTTAAGAAAGAGCCTCACGTTCTTAAATGTAACTGTAACTGTATCTCACCGGTTCCACCAGCAGGTTCTTGATGACATAGATGGGTGTGAGCTCCTCATAAGGGGGCATGCTGCCGCCAGGAGCATCACCGCTGTTGTTGGTACAGCCGCTGTTGCTTTCTCTCTGATGGCCGCTCACGCTACTCAGCTGCTCGTCTGTATCATTCTGCAGTGAGTCAGAGCCAGCCTCTGCATTTTGGTGGAGGAGGAATTAAAAGGAATATTAGAAGTGGTATAGGAATGAGGCAATGCATGATGAAAAATGAATGACAGAAAAGGTATTCACACAAAACCTAGTATCGTCTCTATTCTGGGACATTCTGTAAAAATATGATGTTTGACGTCTATAGTATTAAAAGTATTTCACATTTTTCCACAACTGTCTAATGTAACCTGGCACTTTGGTATCCTGGCGAGAGCAACAGACTGTAGTCCAAGTCACTTATTTTCACCTGAGGAGGGGTTTCGCTACCAAGCTGGACGCAGCGCATGGAAGAAACACGTTAGGGTGCGTTCACATCTAAGAAATCGAACGTCTGATGGAGGCGGCCATCTTGAAACCATTTCCAGTCATTCCCTATGGGGATGACGTCATTTTGAAGAAACTTCCGGTTTCTTCAAGGGCCTGCATGAAACCAAACTACATGAAACCAGTTGTAGGCAAGTCGGACTACAGAGTCCATGACAACCCAAAAAGGGTTGGGCA
The DNA here is from genome assembly GCA_039105355.1 of Benthosema pterotum. Classification (NCBI taxonomy): domain Eukaryota; kingdom Metazoa; phylum Chordata; class Actinopteri; order Myctophiformes; family Myctophidae; genus Benthosema; species Benthosema pterotum. The sequence continues at coordinate 15,313,309 of CM076975.1, read as the reverse complement.
AACAGCCAACCAGTAGTAGAAAAGTCGCATCTTTGATGTCATTAGGCAGGGTTTATGTTGTAGTCTTTTTAGACTCTAGTCTTCACTCTTTATTGACTGCTGTCAAAGAAGTCACCCTTATCCCAACGAGTTCCTTTTCCCTCAATCAAGCACCCCGGCTGACAGTTTAGAGTCCCAGATTGCTGCATGTTTTTGGTAAGATTGCCTCCCCTAGGGGACAACAGGCAAACTCCACAGAGAGGGGCCCTTTTGCAAACCCCACCTAGGGTACGGGCACTGATGACGACACAGAGGGGATTACACTTGCCCGGAGCAAGTAAAAAAAATGGTGGGGCAAGTGAAGACTACTACCTGGTTGCCCGATCGGGCAAGTGTGCAACTTAGTGCAACACAAGATAAATTTGTCTTGAAGGCAGTCATTGCACTCTGCCTCTGTGTCTTTCCCTGCTTTCTAGCCATCTCTACCCATCTCTCTCCCAGGTTCATTTGGTTCCAAACTATCATTTTGCTGGGGACAGCGACCACTGGGTCTGTGACCACTATGGGCTAATTAAGATGATGAATTTTAACTCTTGAGAGTGTAAAAATGAAACCAAATGGACCCGCAAGGGTCCATTTGGTTTCATTTTTACGTTCTCAAGAGTTACATCTGGTTAACCAACTTATCTGGGGAACACCTGGAACCCTCTCAGGGACCACTGGTGGTCCCCGGACCGCCTGTTGAAAACCCCTGGTTTAAAGCACCCAAGTAGGAAGTAAACTTAAATGCAAATTTACAATATATTTTTGGTGGGCAAGTGACCATGACCTGAGGGCAAGTAGAACCTGACTTGCACTTGCCCGATGGGCAAGTGCCTCGGAGACCTTAGTGTCAACCCCTGACCATGCCCCGATTTTAAATAGACTTTATTCACCTGAGTATCCGGAGTCCTTCTCTGAGTCACAATGTGACATCCTACTACTCATGTTCTCCATATCCAACAAGTCCCTGTGAGTGGCACCCTGAGATGCTCGGAGCATGGCGCTGTTACTTTTATCCTTAGCGTTCTTTGAGGTGCAGTGGACAGAGCGCTCCCCAAAGTGTCCCTCTTTCTTCGGTGCTACAAACCTTTGAAATAAAAGAGATTCCAATGTAATAAAACAATAAAACAACAAAAAACATTTACTGATTTGCATTTGTTATTTGTTTATGCTACCTGTTATTGTCAAATGCTGCCAGGTGAAGAAAATGTTTGAGGGAGTTAAATTCAGGAAGTCAATTTTGGGCCTGGTTACATAGGCAATCAACACACAACAACTTAGCATTGGATTGGTATGGTTTAAGAACAGCTGTGGATCTAATGCAATCTACGGATCTACAGCTCCCTGTGATCATTCAACCAAACAGTTGCCCTTTAGACAACATTGTCTTTTTACTTCTTGAGCACCGATATAAAAAATTAAACAATAACATTGTCTTTTTACTTCTTGAGCACCGATATAAGAAAAAAATGCAACAATAAAATGGCCGTACCTCTCCTCTCCCTGATGTGAGACGTTCTTCTGGGCATGAAGCATCTTCAACGCCTGAATGGCCCTTACGGGTTCAAGTACTGTAGGTACTAAAATACAGTACGTCTTGGAGCAGTCCTCCTCAGCTGATTTCAAGGAGTCCCTTATGTAAACGACAGAGAAGCACATGCAGATATGTCTGCCATCACAGACAGAAACAGAATGTACCGTTGCTCTATAAATTATAGAGAGACACGGCTCTGCTGGAGATTGAAGTGGTCCTTTATAAACGGTATCCCACCTGGGGATAGTGTGTCCTACAAGAAAGACAAATAACACCAGTAAGACAATCATATATTAACTCAGAATCAATATAAGATAATAATAACCATTAGCATCAGTCAGAGAATAGCACACATAATAATGATCAAATACAAATTATGTAATCTGTCAAAATAGTATACTAAATTAAATAATCTGATTAACAACTGATTACACAACAATTTTGGCAACATCATTCAAAACAGGCCTCAACTTCAAAATCTTTTATACATATGCCCCACCCAGCCTGACTCATAAGAGAATGCACTAATGCAGTAGGACAGTCAATGTCTTCATTTGGTGGGCGTAGGTATCCAATCCATAAATTACTTACACGATAGTGACACATTGATAAAACTGAGTTTTACCACAGCACAATGCAAGTGCTTTTGTTAACAGTTCAGTGTTTGTATAAAATCTGTGTGTATACAGTTGTACTAATCTGCATAAATGTAACCTGACTCCGTCATCTGGGGACAGCAGTGCGTTCCTTCTACTGCTCGTCTGCTCCCATCTGGAAACACTGGGGCAGACCCAATGCATTCCGGTCGGAGCTATATGCATCTGTACGCGGCTGCTAGAGGCGGGATCAATGTGAGACTGAAGACATATTGAAGCTGTGCCACTGCACTAATGTTAACAACAGATAAATCATTCTTTTGTTCTGCTGTTGCCCCATATAGTTTCTGTTTGAGAGTTCCCAGATCAAGGTAGGAGGAGGGAACTTGTGAACCCAATACTGCAATCTGGCAGAGTCAGGTTAGCATAAATGTACGTAGTCCTGAAATCCAAGTAACGTGTGATTCACGTTTTGCATGGTGTGACTTTTTGCTGCGTACGACATACGTGGTCCAATAGTGCAGGCTGGCTGTGTACACAGCAGAATGTGCACATGCTGGCAGCAGTGCCAGGCAGAAACCTGATCAAATCATCTGTCTGCGGGAAGATGACTGTTGCTTTCCACCCCCTTGTCTATTATGTAATCGTCTGCTCCTGACGGCAATAACAGCCCCAGGCAGCTCACAATGAACTGTAACGTACTGTACATGGCTTTAGAAACAGTGGCTCTCAATGAAGGACCCCGAGTTTGACATGATGCTTAGTACCCCTGAGGGGTCCCAAGTCTACACTGTCAAATCCTCAGTGATAAAGGTAGGGCAAGTGGTTTGGTTTACTTGTGTTAAATTACTTTATAATCGTGATCAAATTTATTGCTATAGACTAGAGTGTTTGTCCAATACCATGGGTCTCCCTGTCTCTCCAGTTCTTTAGTAAAAGCCACGACTATATGAAGTGAGTTGTGCAATTCCATGTCCCGAGTTAACCTTACATACAGACCTCCAGGAATGGGTCTCCAGGAATTGGCTGGGTCCTGCGAGCAAACCCACGCCCGAAATGGAAGAGAAATGACAGTGAGTGTGAGGGGAGGAGTGCAGGCAGGGGGTCCCTGGAACATCCCCAGTCCCCCAGAAATACAACCAGTGGGCCAAGCCCACTGGTCGCCCACTGGTGGCGAGCCACCCTGTATCCGAATGGTTGAGAAATGAATATACCGTACTGTCACACCCAAAAACATCATAGTGTGTGTGTGTGTGTGTGTGTATGTGTGTGTGTGTGTGTGTGTGTGTGTGTGTGTGTGTGTGCGTGTGTGTGTGTGTGTGTGTGTGTGAAAAACAAAAGACTGTACTGCACTATTCATACTGTACCATACTGTGCTGTACCTCACCATACTGATGTTCTATAGTATGATAATGATGATTGATGAAAAAATACCGAAAAGTATCACTCAACCTTCCTTTAACTCTGACAACAAGTTGCATTTATCCATCATTTTTACTTTACTTTAGGTCAGATCATTATGCAAACGTCAAAATCGATCAAATATGATAGTGACTAGTATGATAGCCCCCTCTCTCTCTCCCTCCCTCACACATGCGCGCGCACACACGCACACGCGCGCACACACACACACACACACACACACACACACACACACACACACACACACACACACACACACACACACACACACACACACACACACACACACACACACACACACACACACAAACTTGGGCATGTGTGTATCTGTAAGTGAAAGTGCTTTCAATATACTCACCAGATTGTATATCCACGAATGTGCTTTATCCTTGCTCATATTAGCATCCAGGAGGTGACTCACACTGGCCAACTGCCTATACGAAGTATTTAGGTTTTAGGGTGCCATCCATAATTCATCAGTGAATCTATTTCCCTGCAGGTCCAGAAGTTTAATGGCATATGGGGTAAGGTTAACTCGGGACCCAGACACAGTCCGTGACTCCTTGAGAGGATACATAGTGACGCTGTTGAGGAGGAGGTAACCAGCGTGCCTGCCCTTGAAAGCACTTTTCCCCATTCGATGTGTGCAATAATAAAACATCCATGGTGGCTATTAGGCACAGGCACGCCCCCTTATTTGAATGAAAATATCAGCATTGACGTAGTCCACACTCTTCGGGGCCTTGGAGCATAGACAGTTACGCAAACTCCGTTCACTTCATCGGGCCGGTCCAATGGTGGCTCTTCGTCACAGAATTCTACTGAGAATGGGGACAACAAATTGGGGTTAGCACTGGTCCTAAAGTTGGCATAAATGCAGGGGACCTGGGCAACAGCCCAGCTGAATATAGGGACAAACTGGAGTTGGAATTACATTCTAAAATCAGGTGATTTTTAAAATGTAACCAACTCCAGTTTGTCGCTATATTCAGGCTGCATGAGCAGCGCTCGCGCGCTCAGTTTCTTACACCTCGATGTCGCAAGTCTTCTACTATATGGCTCTGCACGTAGACACCCCAGACAGCGGCGCCGTAGCCAATGGCGTGTGAAAACACGTGTGTGGGCGGAAACACTGTAGATTCCACGTGAGTGACTGAGGGAGCAAACAACAAACACACAGCTGTCACAGTTGAAGCCAAATAATGCAGGGAGGGCAACAGAAGAAGTGTTCATCCAGTCCTCGGGCACACTGAGTCACCATTTTCATGGTGAACAATGACATAGCTTTTTCAAATGGGGTAAGAGGGCTAACAAATGTCAACTTGATGGTCCTCAGATTTTATGAGAGAAATAACAAGCATGACTGAGAGGTCATTTTGACCTACAGTAGGGCCTATTACGGTATTTGAGATTTTGAAGTTGATTACCTTAATTGCCCATGAAGCATTCAGAGGTTACCCTTCCACTGTATCATCATGACTCACCATCATTCCCACAGAGATCCCCATATCATCCCAGAAGGTTTTACACCTGAAACATTTTACTTCTAAAGAACCACTTTTCAACAGGTTGTGACGTCAAGATGGGGAATCTAAAGTGATACAAACTGCAGGCTTTCTATAGCCTACCTGTAAAGGTGCAATGTGAAATGGAAGCCATTGTTCTCACAGTAATAACAATCTATATAAATATGATATGGTTGTTACTGGTGGATGGGTTTCTGAACTGTCCACTTTTTTATGGCAGGCCAGGCCTAGGCCATATAAATTTAAGATTGTAAAGTGGTGAATTAGTGCTTTAATCCCTGCTATTTGAAAACAGACAGGCTCTGTGAACTCAGCCTTCTATTTTGAAATAAAATGTGGAATAATTGGAAGCTCGTTTGAAACATTCTGACAAAAACAAATCGTATGGCACCCTTCATTGTTACAGCTCAGTTACAATTTTTAGCCTGCAGATTTAGAGAGGAGTAAACCCAGTGTTGTAGTGGTACTTTTAGAAGTGGGGGGGACGCCTCTTAAATGGAAATTCCACCCATTTTATTTATTTATTTTTCTGAGAGTGTACAAATGTGAACCAAATGAACCCTAGCGGGTCCATTTGGTTCCATTTGTACACTCTCAGAAAAAAGGAAACTCATTAACATGGTGAAACACATCTTGATGATGTCATTAAGATGTATTTCACCATGCTAATGATTTTTTTTCCTTTTGCCCCAAAAATATTTTATGCGTCCCCACTCCACTACACCCCTAACCTATTACCTAGCCTAATATGGGAATATTTGATAGGCCTACAATAAAACAGGGGTTTTCAACAGGTGGTCCGGGGACCAACAGTTGTGGTCCTCCCAGCTAAATGATGGACAGCTGGTGACCAAATGGGCCCTTATAGATCTGTAACTCTTGAGAACGGAGGGTCGATTTGGTTTAATCTCTCAAGAGTTAAAATACATTTAAACATCTGAATTACTTCTACACAATTAGAAGATGTAGAAGAATTGTTATTTTGACAACGTTTTGCCAGTTATCTCCTGCTCCTATCTAAATTGTGGACAAAAACTGAACTGAAAATCCTTGCTTTTGGGTCTGAGATTAAGCTCAACATCAAAGGTGGTCCGTGGCTAAAATGCTGAATAGTGTGCCCTGCCCTAGTATGGAAAAAGGTTGAAAACCACCGCAATAAAAGAAAAAAGAACGAAAAATAAAATAAGAATTAAAACTTTTGGAACCAAAGCCATTAAAACTCTCTTATATTTTTATGTATTTATATATTAATTAGCCTATTATTATTACTACTACTACTACTAGCCTAATACCACCCTTATTTAGTGGACTTGGCAACACTGGCAGCGACATGTGAGACGGGAGGGAACAGGGGCGGGTCGTTCCCGTCAGAGCGGCACGTTTCCATGCATGCAGCCCAGCCGGCTGGTGGCCAAGTCACCGTGAAGCTCGTGCGTCTGCTCTCCAGGACGTCATGTCCACGCCGTGCGCTACGTAGAGTACAGACGATTGCCTTATTATGTAATGCATCAGAGTTTTCTTGGTGCCTCCTGCCAAACAACAAAGACGTCTGTATTCGCCCTGAAGCGTCTACTCGGGTCTAAGCCTAACCCCATTTGTAATGCATTTTAGAAATGCTTCTTCCCGGCTGTTATTAAAAAAATGTAATTACCGGTAGTTAAAATGCAGGACTTCTAATAAGAGTTGGGTGTTTCATGATGAAATACAATTTCATACAGGGGATATAATTACAAGTATTCCTGGATCACAATTTATTCTTGTATTGCATTCACTTGGCTATTTGGATGCAGGATAATGTCTATTTGGAGGCTATTTGGATGCAGGATAATGTCAGGATAATGTCAATGCAGGATAATGTCAATGCAGGATAATGTCAATGATATGATTTTGAATCACCATTTGTTTATGACTAATGTTCTCCACTGATCATCTAAATATTGGTGTAACACTGCCATTTATGGTCTGCAACACATTACTCAAATAATGTTATGTGGTGATGGTTCCAACAATAAAATGTACTATGTGTAATATAAATTAGGGAAAATGTGCATATTTTACACATACAGTAGACAGAATTGCAATTAAGACAATTACAGAGATAAAAATGTGTATTCATTCATTGTCTTCCAGAATTACATTCATAGACAAATAGAAATGGATTGTTTGAATAGCATAATGCAATTGAAAAACATACATTTCTTTCAACCATTATGAATTTCCTTAATTTCATTCAGACTATGTATTGAGTTTAAGGGTAAAGGAACACAGGGGAAACAGCAAGTTGGAAAATAAAAATAAAAACATACCAAAAAAATAACGGAAATCATTTCAAAACAGCATGGGGCAGATGGCTTCATGAGTGGAAAGGAGGTTTAACTGTTCTGCACCTGCCCTTATTTTATCACTAGCCACTCAACAGCCTAGTGCCGGATACAATGGTGGATGCATCCTCATCTTTAATTATACAACCCATTATTGAAACTGAAATGGTGCACCCCTGTCATTAATTAATGACTTTCCACTTGTGTGGCTGTTTTTTTTATAGGCGAATGAGAGAACTGAAAATAAAACACACACACGCACGCACGCACACACAAACAAAACAACAAAAAAACAAATCCTTGCAAGTCACAATTGCACAGAAACAAGCTCACAATGGACCGTGTTCAAAAAGTATAAGTCAGCCTCGGATAAGATGATTATTTGTCCTTTCTCCAGCACCACCCCGCACACAATCCAGCAAGAGCATTTCTGATTCAATGCAAAGTCAAAGTTGGGCACAAAGAAAAGTAAGAAAACAGCACTTTGGGTTCCTTTGGTACACTAGGAGAATCTGCACACACAGCCAAAGGGTAGGTACAGTATGATAACGTTACAATTTGACAAAATGTCAAATTTATTTATTTATTTAAGACTAGCAAATTAGAAGTTGTCATCTTAACACTATTTCGTTATTTTAGATGGCAAGAATATTCTGGCAAGACTAAACCATGTAAAGCAAAATATTCTCAGTTACAACTGACTACAACTGAATGACACTGAAAATATGAACAGGTATTCTGAATGTGCTGTGAACTTATAGGCCTGTAGTTTTTCCAACAACTCTCAACATTCCAGTGCACCTGGCAACTGGTACAGGTATGAGAAAAGATTAGGACATTAAACCAGGAAGCTGTCAGCTACTGTACACTATGCACATGGTCCATTTGAGAAGAACGAGGTCTGTTTTCTTTAAGTAACTTTTAAGTGCTCTTTGACCCTCTTTAACATCACATGGCTGGTGTTTCGTTCACTGATTAAAATATATTTTTTAAAAAGGTTAGAATAAAAAAAAGACAAGAAAAAAAGAAAAGAAAAAACATATACACCTTGTGCATTTAACAATTCCCAGTTCCCATTCATTGCTGTGTAGCACTTGACATAGATTTATTAACAGAGATCACATTTCGAGACAAGAGCAAACTAATTACACTTTTTTTTTTCATTGCATACATTTTAAAAAGGATATCTCTCTCCATCACTGCGCCATCGCTTTTTTTGTTTGTTTTGCTTTGCGATAGAATTCCATGACATAATCACTTGTAATTTGCCATGCTAACCAATTCATAAAGTCATGTTGTTGCAGAGGCATAGTGGAAAAGCATCACCTAAACGCGTGTACAGCCAGACACAAAACCTCATCCTCTCACACACGCTGGGGCTAAAATGATGACATTCAGTTTGCATTCTATGCCCCTTGTTTTCTTGAGAAACACAAAATGTAGAAGAAAAACATAGCGGATAACTTGCCACACTCCATCCTCCCTCATTTAAAGACTAGTCTGTCACCACTGGTGACAGTTAGTTCCCGAGAAGAGCACTTGGAAAAGTCATAGAGAAACTGTATGGCTTTTTATAAGACCATAACAAATGAGACAGTTGCTTTAGAAACTAACCGGAGGGTGGGGGCTATAGTCCAAAGAAGCAGCAGCAGGTATCTATAGGCCATATGAAGGTACTAGGCCAAGTCCTGATAATGGTATTTTGTGCTGAGGACAATATGAGGTTCTGAAGTCCAGTTTGTTACAGTACAGCCAATGCAGCCAGGCTTTGTCCGTAGTGTGGATAAGGGGGTTCATACAGAACAATATGGCCACCAGGTCTAGGCACTTAAGCCTGATTTATACGCGCCGGTGTCACACGCCGAAAAATAGCAGATCCACAAGCTAGCGGCGCATCACGCTGTGACAACTTGAGTTTGTAGATCGTCCGTTTTCGGTGTGCAACACTGCACGCACCAAATATAAATCAGGTGTCATATATCGCCAGGACCAAAACTCCAGTATGTTGTATGGCAATACTGGTCACTGAAAAGCTGCTTAGGTATGGCCACAGGAGCCGTATGTGTCCATGTCCTAAGTGTGTGTTTTAGGGTGTATGTGTGTGTATGAGCGTGTGTGGTTGAGCTAGTATCACTCTCTTATGCTAGCCGAATAGGAGAATTGGGGGAAATGTGCTTGCTGGCTGGGGTCCTCACAATCCAGACTGTCATCTGTAAAGCAAACAAAAAACATTGTGCGCAAACTGTTAGAACTGGTTGTCCATCAACCTAACCTGGGTTGAGAACAGTTTAGCCCACAAAGATAAAATGCCCCCCCACCCCAAACACACCCGATAATGCTTACACTTATCTGGAGGTGTGAGTGTGATGGTCTGTGCTGTGAACTCGTCATCAAAGTACCGGGTGTCTGTCTCTGATGTCACTTGTGGCTTGAAGGGCGGGGTAAGCTGAGGTGGGACGGAGAAATGAGCGACTATGGTTACTGAGTATGAGTGTACACCGAATACATATAATCAGTAGCAGGTTTAACTAACCTCTAGGACTCATACCAGTCGGGTACAAAGACTGCTAGTATTAAGTGCAGTGCAATATTGGTGTGAACAGAATGAAGTTGAATTTGATTTTCAAATAAAACATCTTACACAAACATATTAAAGCTTGTACGCCAAAGTTGAATACAAACATTCTGTCTTTGTTTTACTATACGTGAGGTGATCGAAAAAAAATGCATGCACGACACAAAGGGAATGGGGCAAAAGCATCTCACAGAGACGTGTTTCCATAAGAAATTCTAATAGCTAGCTGTAGTGTCTGTGATTTGATCCACACTTGCCTCCCGTCTGGAAATAATGTTCACATCTTTGCATTCGTTGGCTTCACTAGTTCATACCTTCCTCTGCACCACGTCCTGCCAGTTGATGGTGGTGAAGAATTTGTGGCTCATAACTTCTTTGGCATCGTTAGCGCTTCCTCCTAACCTGTCAATGGAAGCATATTGACGTGATGACAAAAATATACTGTATGATCCCAGAACCAAATGCAGACCAATGTTATACATTTTTTCTAACCCATTTTGGAACATTTTGTCAGTGTTGTAATGGGTAGGAAGTTTGCTAGTATAATGTGTAGTTGCAAATGCTGTTTTAATTCATGACAACAGGGGCTAGTCAGATAGTCAGATTCAAACCGCTCATACTTTAAGACAAAAAGACATCCCCACACACACGCACACGCACACACACACACTACCTCTGCTTGGGGTCCTTCTTGAGTAAGCCAGCCAGCAGGGCTTTGGCCTCAGGGGCTAAATTCCTAGGAAAGCGGATCTCTTCCATGAGGATGAGCTCAAACAGGCGTTCATGGTCCTGGTTGTAGAAAGGCAGCCGGCCACACATCATCTCATACATGACCACACCCAGGCCCCACCAGTCCACTGCCCGGCCATAGTCGTTGTCCTCTAGAACCTAGGAAATGAAGGGTATTAAAAAACAAAACAAAATCATATTCTGTGCCCAGCGTTGTGTGGGCACCCTATGCCCACACAATACAAAAGAATATAGAAATCAATAAAATATCTCTTCAAAAGACTCCCCATGGCAGTCAAAGTGCTGCAGATCTCATGAACTACTGGTCAAATCTCTTGTGCACACTGCCAGTCATCTACTGTAAAAGTTAACAGTAGTACCCCAGTCCTCCATGCAATGTTTTACAAATATTTAACTTTAATTCTATGAAATTGATATTATAAGTCAATAAGGCACTGTTTGGGTTGAAGCCTGACACTCAATTGGAGTCACGTCCTAGATATATGTCCATGTCATGGACGGCAGACATCAAACGCTGGCCGCACAAAGTCCGAAATCCACATTGGAGCCACTCCGTTCATGTGGCTTCCAAGATACACATGACTAATAAGGACTAAGTTGCGTGTAGTCACATCACATGCCATTTCCATTGTCTTAAGGGGAACTCCACCCATTTTCAACATTATAATACGTCATTAGCATACCCTAGAGGTGCTGGGTGGACATGATAAAAAAAAGTTCCCCCATTCTGTGTTCCTAAGAAATGGAGGTCTGAAGAAAACCACTAACATGGTGAAACATCTCGATGACATCATGAAGATGTATTTTCACCATGTTAATGGATTTCTTTAGATGATTTTTTTTTTCTGAGAGCGTACAAATGGAACCAAATGAACTCATTAGGGTTCATTTGGTTGCATTTGTACACTCAGAAAAAATGTTGAAAATGGGTGGAATTCCATTTCTTTAGTTAAAATCAGTGCTTTACCTCAGGTGCTAGGTACTCAGGAGTTCCACAGAAGGTCTTCATTGTTGCATCAGGAGTAATGCCCTCCTTACAAAGGCCAAAATCTGTTATTTTGATGTGTCCGTCTTTGTCCAGCATCAGATTCTCCAGCTGTAAACAGAATACCGATTATAGTTAAATAAGGGTGGGTGGGTGTCATTGATCCACTATCCGAGTAATTAACTTTTTTTTGGTATTGTAGATCCCAGGATTTGTGCCAAATAGTTGAAATCACCACTTTGGTTAAGATAAATATCTACCGGAAAATAGTCTGTAATGCACATCGTCGCAGCTAAAAGAGTAGCGATGTGTTTGTCATTTTCACCTTAAGATCCCTGTAAACGACATCACGTGAATGGAGGTACTCCAGCGCTGACACAATCTCAGCGCCGTAGAATCGTGCCCTGTCCTCTGTGAACACTCGTTCCCGTGACAGGTGGAAGAAGAGCTGAAGGAGGAAGAACAACACTGAATGTGCTTCAATGTGCATGCCAAACCGCGTATGTCATTTGAAACGGTAGTGTGGTCAGTGTGACGTCTGTGTTTAAACGTGTGTGTGCGTGCGTGCGTGTGCAGTGCACCCACCTCGCCTCCATTGGCATATTCCATTACAAAGCACAGCCGATCATGGGTTTGGAAAGCATATTTCAGTGTCTGGAAAAAGGGAATTATTGGGAGTTATTATTATTCATATATTTTAAATCACTACTATGGTTTTAGCAATCAATTTATGTACCATGTCTCTCTTTACAACCTAAACAAAATATATGGGTCAAATATTTATTTTTAAGTTTATTAATTTTGCTGGTAATTTAGTAGCTTGTTTATTTGAACAGCGGTCTAATCAGCAGCTAATCGAATTCATTTTTGAATGAATTACCCTTTTTGTTAGAAAGTGTCTAAAACAACACAAAATACATTTTTAAGGTGACAGCTAAATAAGTGTCATAATCCGATAAATTGATCAATCATTTAAACAATCGGCCGACAAATTGATTAAGAAAAGAATCGTTAGTTCCAGCCCTAGTGAAGATGTGTGCACAATTGCATTGAGCCCGTTAGAAATTGCAATTGTGTATTTTTATAGCATTGTAATGGTAGATCATGGCTTAGAATTGGGAATGAAACGTTGGTTACCACTGGTATAGGCTATAAAGAAAGTATGTACTCACCGTGAGGAAAGGATGTCTCGTGTTCTGTAACACTCTACTTTCTGTAACTGTATGGGCCACCTCGTCCTGCAACACACACACACACACACACACACACACACACACACACACACACACACACACACACACACACACACACACACACACACACACACACACACACACACACACACACACACACACACACACACACACACACACACACACACACACACACACACATGATGTTGTGCATGATCGATTGCATTAAATATGTAAGGCTGGGTGCAACAACCACTATACCTCTATCACTATCACAAAAGCACTTGTTGCCGCGGAGGAAACCAAGCCAGCAGTTTATGCCGCGAATAACATTGCTGTGGATCAATATGGAACAGAGACAGAGCTATGCTTCGGAGTGTGGACAGTCACAGATTTGTTGAATGCCGAGTCAGCTCAGCATTGCCAAAATATTACACCCATCAGCAACTGGTCCACTGTCTGTCAGCCCATAACTATACTTGCAGCAAATCACACTGAAATAATGTATTAATGTGGCTGAATGGTTCTGCCTCTGCTCCATACTCCCTACTTCATAGTGCGCGCAGACAATGCTAACAGGAAGGCCCGGCCCCGATCCAACTCAGCTCTGATCGCAGAGAATGCTCGGCCCCAAAACGCCTGGCGTGGGCAGCCCCAGTACTACGTAGAAACTACGTATCTACAAAGCGATCAACTGGTAAAATAAAGGGATTTAAGATCATTAAAGCTGGGCTGTTGCCAACTTTTTAATATTGTATAGTAAACTAGTAAAGTAGTAGGCATTTGTGGCTGACCATACTTTTTTGCGTGGGGTTGAGTTGGATTGCGGCAGAGCCTTCTGGTATTCCAGGAAATAGCCCATCTACGAGCGATCTATGTTGTTGCGCGCATTGTTTAAGGGTCCATTTGTTTTAGGATTGTTTAGGATAGGATTGTCCATGACTGGTTTCTGTCACACCATAATACACTGTAATGGACTGGTTAAAATAAAATCAGGAGGTAAGAGTAGTCGACAGTCAGACTGTAAAGGCACGCCTGCTTGTCAACATTACGTTAGGCACTAAGGGACAAGATGGATTGTCCCTGATTATTAACTAAACATAATAAATGTGAACGCATAGCAGCATTAACATTAATTAAACAGTAAAAACGAAAACAGTGGTGTTTTGCTCATAGTAAACCAGGGTAAAATTTGGCAAACCACCCATTCTTAGTATCCAGTATATTCATACATTTTTCCCTATTTCCACAGTAATGAAGGTAAAAATGTACGTTGTAGGTATAGACTACTTATGGATAAGTCAAGTCACACCTTGACTTATCCTAGCATATGAACCGGGCTGCTGTTTGAACGAGAGGCAACATAGACTATAACAGACTGGATGGACTATAGAGTTTAAGGATTAAAAACGGTAACAACTACATAAAGTATGTCAGTCTTTGGCATACTGTAGGTTGTGGAAGACCATGATGTAGACAAGTCTTGGTGTTTTTTCTAAAACCACCTCAAAGACACCTGGAAGTCAATGGACTCGATGTTGTAAACCAGAGAAATCAGCCTTTTGAATTTTCAACCAGATGTGCGCCATTGACCAGGCAGTGTCCCTTACCTTTTCTACTCCACACTAAATGTAGTGTTGGAGTAGTGTTCTAGAAGTTGAACGCTTGCCTATAACATGATTCCGAGAATAAGGTTCACGTGGTTAATAACATGGTCTTAAATGTGACATCTAACCTTGGCTATGATGACCTCTTTGCGTAGTATCTTCATGGCATAATGTACACCAGTAGACCTCTCTTTGACCAGGATGACTTTTCCGAATGTCCCCTTACCCAGCAGCTTCAGGTACTCAAAGTCACTCATTGTCTGAAAAGCAGAAAAAGACTGCAATAAAATACCGTACCAACGTTGTGACATCAACTTCAATTGTGTAGTCAAACGAGCACTGGGTGATCTAGATAGGATAATAATATGTCATGACATAAAGTTTGTCTTTTCTTGACAAACTTTTCTTTCTTCATAAGGCCTACTTTACACTTGTAAAAGTGCACTTTTTATCGCGAAGATACAGTATTTTCTCTCTCTCACACACACACACTCACACACAAACACACGCACGCGCACACGCACACACACACAATCATAATCACAAATATACACGATTTTGGCAACATCGCCCGGCCCAAATTCAAATATATTTTCCTCGTTATTATTGCTTGAACTCTCTAAGGAGGAGAGGAGATACATTGTTTTGTCTCATCATCATGCTTCAGCCTGGATGAACTCTGTTTAGATACAGTACTGTACTCTCAGTAGTATGCAACAACTGGAGGACACTCCCATTGTTCTGGATTCGGCAACGTTTATCTTTTATGTCTTTGGTGTGGCAGTGTTTTGGATGTCCCACAGCTCGCAAATACAATAACACGCTTACAGTTACAGTAGTACAGTTACAGTACTACATTCCTGCAATTATTCATACATAAATCATTTGCATTCCTAAGCATAGCAATGTTTCTCACTCCATAATGCTAGGGCCTCTCACCACTTTGTTCCGGCTCTTGGACATGGCCACCTCCATCTCCTCGAGGCTGGATTCACTCGGCGAGCCAAACACGTCCATGGGTTCCTCGTCCTCCTGCTCGCGCATCTTGAGGCCATTGGCCACAGACTGGATTGATCGCATCCATTCCTCTCTGTGGCACAAAACATCACAGATGACTCTTTAAAACCATGTACGAGTGCATAAAGGGGCATGGCATCCTAGTTTTATGGCAGGACCGTAAACCGCACAGCTGGAGCCGATCAAATAAATAAGTGTGATAAGATTCAGTAATTGGTGAAAAGTCTGGAATTTAAAATATAATTGGACCTAGCAAGTAAAAAATATGTAATGGCGTCAAAATGTACATAAACGTATCACCCATTATGCAGAAGGATCCACTTCACAAGTCTTAAAAAGTACCTATAGTGCATCTGTATTGCTTCCAACATGGTGATTATAAAGTCAGCCTTATGCAGCATGTTATGTTTTTACCATGTTGTATCGTATGTTGTATGGCTCTAAATAAGTTAAGAGAATTACCCAAATTCACTATAAACATTACTTTTGCACATTCTCTTTCCAACAAACTGACGCACTGTATTATGCTACATTCACAAACACTGGGAACAAGATGATGGTAGCACAAAACTATACTATTTCGTGCAACAATTGGACAATACACTGCTGCCCACCATGATAGAATACATTAGAAGTCCAAGTTCAAATTTTGCTTCTGAGACTTGGCACATACTGTTATTCCCCAAACAATAGCTTGCATTCTGCTGGCCAGTTTCAATGCATTAAAATAAGGATTTGAAAACTCTAGTTTAAAGTGAGTCATTACAATACAAATGACAGAGAGATGTACTGTCCCTCTACATAACTACTGTATCATCAATGTTAACTACTAGGTAGCTAAACAGATAGAAAGACATTGCAAATCTGATTACATTTGGTATATGAGGCTGAAAAAGAGTTATTTGTGTTTTGCACACCTGACAAAAGATCACTGACATTTCATGATGATGGGTTTAAATAAATGGTTGAAGTGCACTGCATTTGTATGTGACTATAATATTTATGCTATAAGTACGTTAGGATAGGTGGGAGATTTAGTTGGACCTTGGGTGTTTGTATTAGGGTGCTCCAGGGATCTCAATTCTGTCTCCTAATCTTTCCCTCTACACCAAATACAACTCTTAGCCGAAAAAGCTCATGTGTTGCATTTTGTTTCACGCTAGATCACTATTTTCACTGAATTTAGTATGAATGTTCACCAATTATGACGTGGCCATAACAGAGGAGGAAGAGGAGGGTTCATTGGGTATATAACTCTGTTCTCACCTCTCGTCGTTGCTGTCCACATGGAAGGTCCGTTCAATAACTGTGGTCCACTGCAGGCAACGAATGACAAATGTGTTGGGACGGGGGCGTTCAGTCTTCATTAACTGGCATTCTAGTTGTATACAAAGAACAACATTAGTCGGTAGAAGGTCATTGGATTCAGAAATGTACACGTAAAAAAGTCCAAGTGAGTCCATAGCAACAAACAGCAACGTGAAACCGAGAGGTTGCAATTGGTCTGCAGTTGTTTTTATGATATGGGACTGACCTGCCACAGAAAAGTTGTTGAGGGGAGGTAAGCTCTGGTCTGTTAGATCTGGCTTCTCCTTGTAGCCAATGAAGGACCCGTCACTCTTCAAGATGAAGTACCTCGGTCTCCATGTCTTGATGTACTCACCTTGACAAGACAAGATGATGCGTAGATTGAGAAGGCTAAACGTATCATCATATGCCACTCTGAACATTTTAACCTTGAACGCCCATCAAACTCAGCTACAAATCAATTTATACTAATGCCGTGGCGTGAGTTATGAATTATGATACCCACGTTCTTCAATTGATTGTTAGCATGTTAGCTAAGAGCTCAATTAAGATTCTCTCACCTCGTTTGTGGAGCCAGCCCTCTCTTACTACACTGACTTCATTCATGGTGTGATGGGTTTGTTTCAGAGAGGGTCAGGAACAGGAGGATGGGGGAGGGGACCTTGTCGCTTTCGTTTTTGTTCAGCTTTAATTCAGTGTCTTCTTTTAACAGCACCTGTGGAATGGCACACATAGTAGTGAGAGGAAAAAAAGACCAACAGAGATTCAATTTCAGGCAGCACCGTATTACGGTTTGAAATAGGGGGAAAACAAGTAACAATTAGTCTTCTGAATCAATAATTTATGAAAAAATAAAATAATTGATTACTCAATCCTGATTTTCATTGTAAGCAAAATTAAAAGGTAAAAGTAGTTAAAATAGCCAAATGTGGTCTCAACTCGTTGAGAAGTGCCATGTTTTGAGTTTGAGCTATTGTATAGTAACTATTTTTTTGCATCATGTTGTGTGACAAAGTACTGTATAATACAACATGAATAAGCAAAATATCATACGTTGTTGAGGGGAGTCGCTCAGGGCTACAGGTGCCCTGTATTGCGAGAATGTCAGTTCTTAACAGTTTGTGAATGAGGTGCTATTGGAGACACTAGTATTCGGCTCTTTCAAAGCATCAACCTTGTGACCTTGTCGATCTGCTATTTTATGTGTTGTGCATGCATATACAGTGTGTGTGTGTGTGTGTGTGTGTGTGTATGATTCGACCAATAGAAAAAGTACATAGCATAATCAATAGCCGCAGCAGCCTATAGTTGAAACAGTCATCTGATTAGCAAAAAACACACTGAGAAGCAAGCATTAACAGCACCAAATTCAGTACTGCCAGTGACATATACATTACGTAAGTTAAAAAACAAAAACCTTCAAGTGTAGTGTGCGGTGCAGTGCAGATACAGGGTAGTTAGTTAATTATAGTCAGTAATATATTACTATACTGCAAAACCTTAAGCTAAATTAGATTACCCGTGTTGATGAGTCACAACAAGTGTTAATTTGTAATTTGTTTAAAACTCAGACTGACTGGGACAAATAGAACCAAATTAACTTGTTCTTTCCAGTTGTACACTATCAGAGTAAAAAATAACACCCACTGTAGTACTGTACCTTACTGTATGCACTTGCACCAGTGCTACAGGTATAAAAGGAGCACATATTACGTTATTTTCGTCCAGTGAACTAAATAATAGAGGTAGAGGGAGGGTTGTTTCTCATAGACGCCGCCAACAACAACAACAACAACAACAACAACAACCAAGCAGCAGGTGACAACGCCAACAACAACAACAACAACAACAACAACAACCAAGCAGCAGGTGACTTATAGCAGAGCTAACAAATATCTACAGTAACATTACGGCAACCGTATCATTTCAAGTAGTACAATGCTTCCACAGGGAGCACATATCGTTTAAAGTAACCATAAGCAGCACTCGTACGTTAACGTTAGACTGGACGAAAAGTCAACAAAGCAGCAGTTATATAGTTGGACCCAGAGCCATTTAGAGGAAGAGTTGCGACATTCATTGTAAAGCGAATAGCCCGGTCACGTGTTTGGTCACGTGGTTTATGCAGCGCTGCAATGGGAACTAACTGGAGTTAAAGTACTTTGTTTTCAACGAGAGCAGTGCAAATAAGAGCCATTAAATTGTTATAAAGTATTGTTCAGTTACAACTAAAGTCTCTGTAATGTTTATGTTGTACTATTAGTAAAGATGACCTAGATATAGGGTTTTAAAGTCATTAAAGCTGAACTATTGCCTGGGTCCAATGCATTTCTGCCTGCTCCTCTACTTCTCAGCCAAAGTGGCCTGTATTGCGAGAATGTCAGTTCTTAACAGTTTGTGAATGAGGTGCCATTGGAGAAACTAGTATTCTGCTCTTCCAATGCATCGATATAATTATATATTGTTTGCAAAACATAAGACAAAGCATCCAAAAATAACCTGCGATGTGTCTTCTTTAATTTGTCTGCATCAATACTTTGTTTACGAGTTCACAGCCATTACGCAATGTTTTTGTGCTTTGTCTGCTGGTCCCTATTAAATACCATTAATCAACTTCCGATTAGAAAGTGTCCCCGTAGGGCTCCCCCATGAGCGGCCGTCGTTAGACCAGTTAGACCTTAACATGGGAGTGAACGGGAGAGTCAGAACTCTGTCTCAGTGTTTCTAGATGGCACACTGGTTGGACTGTGCAGCATTAACCCAGTGGTACACGTTTAAATATAAATGTAAAATAATGAATCCGCAATATGGCCGATATATATATACACTATTATTTTTAATGGAATGTTCTCTATTATTGCCCCTTTACCCTACACCACTTTATCCTGAATGGCCCAACAAGAAGACAACAATAGCTGCAGTTAAACATTATCACACACTTTGACATGACAGTTTATCCGCAGAATAAACCAATTCATCTCACCCCTTCTTATTATTAATATTACAACAATATCATCGCTCTGGAAACAGCACGACATTCTGTATGTCTTTAAATCAACACGGAACAAAAGACCTTTGTCTTCATGACAGTGAAACAAACGATTGTCTTACATTAACGGATAATAATAATAACGCTGGTGGGTTGGTTGTTGAACTTGCTAGCTTCTTTTGCTAGTAGTAGCTCCCAGAGCCATAGAGTACAGACGGAGTTGCGCAAACTCCGTTCACTTCATGGGGCTAGTCCAATGGCGGCTCTTAGATAGACTTCTATTGAGAATGGAAATAGGCAGAAATGCATTGGATTCAAGCAACAGCCCCGCTATCAATGTTCGTAAATCCCTTTATTTTATATCGTTTGGTAGTATAGTACAACATACACGTTACGGGGACTTCTGTTGTCACCAAACAATACTTTAAAACAGTTGACATGTAGCACACATGCCTAAAATAGCTCTTATTCGCGCCGCCGTCGTTGAAAACAATGTATTTCCATCTCCACTCTGTCCCTAATCAGGCTGCACGAGCAGCGCTCGGGCGCGCAATTTCCGACCCCTTAATGTCGCAACTCTTCTACTAGAAGGCTCTCGTAGCTCCCTCTCCCCTCTCTCCCAGTCCGTATAGCAGCTTTACGTGTTGTCTCGCAGACATGTATCTCTCTCTCTGTCGTCTCGCTGTCCCACCACGGAACAGAAAGGTAGTACGGTAAGAATGCGAGTTTTAGAGGTGTTTTTGTCTCTAAAGGCTGCGGTGTGTACGTGTGTTTTTTACCCCACGTTGCGGGTGTCTCTAGTCTGTGTCTCTCAGGGCAGGTTTTGACAGGATAAATCCAGAGCAGCAAGCAGGCCATCCAATCCACCACCCCGAGAAGGAAAACACCATGGAATCTCTCCTCTCTCTCTCTGAGTCTTCTTCTCACACGGACCACTACAGCACGGTGTACAGGACTACTTGGAAAAGAGACTCACTGCCCCCTGCTGTAGGCGGTGGTCTAAAGCAGGGGGTTTCAACCTTTTTCATATCAAGTCCATTATCTTTTCAGCATTTGAACCAGGGAACCACCATATTTGCATGTTTAAACATTTAATATAGGTATGGTTTTGCACACTGAATTCATAAACAGCATTTCAATTTTGAAGCTCAGGCTCATGGGCGAAGAACCAAAAAGAACTCAAGCCCCTCAGACTTACAGACCTCATTCAGAGGCTCTCGGTTTCTGGTAATATTGCCACTCATCGCAAAAGACAACGAAGACAAAAAAAATATGACCCATTAGATCTATCATGCATGTATTCAAGTCTCAACAGTGACAGACAGTCTTCTTCCTTAGTCTTACAATTACTGTATGATGTCTTGCTGTTAATTTCCCTTGAGGTGGGGTTGGCCTCTAAAAAACACACTGCTTTCTTCCCTAAAAATGCACTTGTGTGCAACAACCTTTACATTAACATTGACTTTACAATAGGTCAGGGGTCGGCAACCCAAGATGTTGAAAGAGCCATTTTCCTCCCAAAATTAAATTCAAAATCTGTCTGGAGCCGCATTTTATTATTACTATTTTCCTGAGAGTGTGTAAATGTGAACCAAATGGACCCTGGCGGGTCCATTTGGTTCCATTTGCACACTCTCAGAAAAAAGGTCCTCAAAGAAAAATCATTAACATGGTGAAACACAACCTTTCTTCAGAAATGGAGTTTCTAAAAAAAAATAAAGGAGTTTTACAGAACTCCATTTCTAGTCCACACACCATCTCTAAGGCATAATGACATAGTAAACTGAGTAAACCTTTGAAAATGCGTGGTTCAGATTGAAAGCTCCACCTCTGATAACTGCTGGGCTTTTTTGACATGGCCAAGTGCTACTTTAACTGGCAACTGTCAGACAGCGCAACACGTTTTGGGTGACTGAAATGTTTATATTATTTTGGTGTGGATCACCCCAGTGTGTGTATGTGATAATGCTACAGCCAGGGAGCCACTACGGCTGTGTTCTAGAGCCCAGTGTGTATGTAATAATGCTACAGCCAGGGAGCCACTAGGGCTGTGTTCTGGAGCCGCATGCGGCTCCTGAGCCGCAGGTTGCTGACCCCTGCAATAGTGGGGTTTTAGAGATAGATATGTTTTTTAAATGGTACAATATAGCTTGGAATTGTGGACAAATTCTTTAATTTAGATCTGGACATCATCAATTGGTGGTTTGTGGGTCAAATGCAGAATAATTAATGGACCTTTATATGAAGAGAACTGATAAATAATATGCGATTTAATTACAATTAATAAAGGTCAATTATGGGAAATCATGCGATTAATCACAATTAAATATTTGAATCGACTGACAGCTTTAATTTTGAAATGATGTCTACAGACTAATGAGTGTCATTTTGGGGGTCTCCGACTTTACAGCACTTACACCACAAAAACAGCAACACAAAACACAAACCAGTAAGTCCATGTAGAGAGAGAGAGAGAGAGAGAGAGAGGGAGAGAGAGAGAGAGAGAGAGAGAGAGAGAGAGAGAGAGAGAGAGAGAGAGAGAGAGAGAGAGAGAGAGAGAGAGAGAGAGAGAGATTGTGATCACTGTGTGCCAATACTGTGATTGTGTAAAGGAAAGAAAGACTTTTGTTGTTTGTTTAAATTAGTAACCTGTGCAGTTTGCAGGAAGTTAATAATTGTGTAAATCTTTAAAAAAAAAAAAAGGAAGAAAAAGAAAAGAAAATGATGTTAGTCACAGCGGAAAAGGATCCCTGGCTAATAATACAAATATGCCTTAAAACACTATACTTGCCTTCTATATATCTAAAACTAAAGAATCAAAATCTTATTGCTTTCATAAATAGACAATCTTTCACTCAATAGGAACTGCTTCTGTCGCATGTTGATGATGGTCCAGGCCTATAGAATATATGGAATGTGCATGCTAATAAAATATTTAAAATATTGTGTTGATGGCTGTATTAAATTTAGAAGGGATTACATTTACATTACAGTTTTTTGTTAGCTTATGCACTTCATACATTCCATAGAGCTTGAACACACACATCATCACATCACCAGCCTGCATGTGACAGGGGCAGTTCCTATTGAGTGAAGAATTTGCTGTTTATATTTGTTTATTTTAGGTACAGGGCAAGTCAGGGCACATTTGTTTTATTGGCCAGGGATCCTTTTAACAGAAGTGCAGGCAAGGATGGAGAATTTCATGTTTGGTAATGGAGGATTCCTACTCCAATCGAGGTGCCAAATTGCATCTTGCGCACTGGAATAGATGATACACATTGTCTCTCAGCATGACCCTTAAAAAGGTAGGATTAAGTGATTTCTTTTTTTTTCTTCATTGCTTTTCTGTTAAAACAGAAAAATAAATAAATTGGTAGCCCAGTTTCAGTGTTTGAAAATGCATTTTCTGTATATAGAAATCTGGAGAGATATTCATGTTACTAAACAAACAACAACAATGCTGAAAATACTAATTCTAGTATCACACTTTTAAACACTTATTTTAGTAAAGTAATATCACTTAAGACTACTTTTAAAGTGCCTGGCACTAAAACTGTGCCTAATGACGTCTTTTCAGTCTGAAAAGATGAGACAGTCGCAGTGGACTAGGAGTGAAATTTGATGTCTTCTCTCAGAGTGATAGCTTTGTCGCTGAAGAACAGGTAGAGAGGCAGAGAAAGAAAACTACAGTAAACAGGGCCTTTTGCTTGCAGCTGGTGGAGAGCACTCGTTAGAATTATCTGTCTGTCAATGTTTTAACTGGGACTGGAACAGAGACAGGCCTGATTGATGAGTTGTTTGAGGGGGTTCACTTTTTTCTCCCTACACACACACACACACACACACACACACACACACACACACACACACACACACACACACACACACACACACACACACACACACACACACACACACACACACACACACACACACACACTATGCTACAGGAGTGTCACACTTCCCCAGTAGATGTCAGTAAAACATTTTTATCCATTGCCTTCTTTCACATTCTTTGCTGTAGGCTCTACTTTGTAAGTTTGGACCCAGAAGCAAGGGAACCGGGTCGGGTCCAACATCGAGGTACTGGGACTGGTTCCATCACGTTTGGATTTTGGAGGACCATGTCCAGAACTGGTACACCACACTGTCACAGCCGGTATGTGGACTTTCACTTTATGTCTGCTATAAGGTTACAATTGCTATACAATTTTACAATTACTTACAATACTACCTCGGATCCATTCAGTTCCATTACGGATCCATTTGGTTCAGTTGTAGCGTCACAGGCCAGTAAGGGTGCAGTGGAACTCCCTCAACCAAATCAAAGTGACACCAGGATACTGACACCAGGATTACTGACACCAGGAGCATGTTGGTGCATTGCCATTGTTTTCTCTGACATCGGTACAGTATATCATTATCAGATGCTGAGGTTGGACCTTTGGTTGGAAGACCAAAGAGAGACTATTTATGGACGTAGTGAAAGGTGATATTAAGCTAGTTAAGCGGAGGGACAGAGGACATGGTGAGATGGATGCAGATAATTCACTGTGGTGACCACTGAAGGGAACAGTGTGAAAAAAGATCTGGCAGTAGACATTATTATGTACTGACATTTTTGATATTGATATCCAGTAGCAAACATGTGTTCCTCACATTTTGTGCATGTATTGTTTTTTATGAAGGAATTCTTCAATATAATCTGATCAACTAAGTCAAGACTAATCAACAGTAGCGTCTATTTTCTCCCTTTGTGCTTGTAATACGAATACTGAAGTGCACAGCAAGAAGAACATTGATAGCACATCTACAAGCTCACAATCTGACTTGTAGATCTCAGCTATTTTCACAAATTGTTATATACAGTAGTATGTATACATCATAAACCTGTATACATAATCTGTTACAACCCAGTCCAATCTGTTACAACCAAGTCCAAGCGTTGGCTGTGGCACTTCCACAGCCAACGCAGGGAAGATGGAAGTACCATTATTAAAAACGCAGGGACAGCGTTCTCCACGGGCCTGAAAATTAAGGCCTGATCCTAACTGGGCCATAACTGATCAATTCCGAGGCCCAGCCCGACTATGGGATGGAATAGATTTTAGATCTGACCCGGCCCTAAACTGTGGGGTTTTGACAGAATTTGAGAACTCTCGTCTCTACAGAGTCAAACAGTGAAATGCCAGTCAGCACCATCTTGATAAATTTAGATAAACAATAAACACAGACAGACAGACAGACAGAACAGAACTATTATTTTTATTATAATAAAATAATTCAATATATATTATTTTTTCATGGAGCTTGAGGCGCTACTGATTAGCATAGTTTGGGTCGGGCCAAGTCGGGTTCGGGCAGTGTATGAGAACTCTAAAAAGTAAAATAAACATGTGGAAATCGTACAATATGCTCCGCAGTTACCAAACAGCCAAGGTTACCAAAGGTAAATAATAATAATAGCAAGAAGAAGATGT
This sequence comes from Benthosema pterotum, assembly GCA_039105355.1. Lineage (NCBI taxonomy): Eukaryota > Metazoa > Chordata > Actinopteri > Myctophiformes > Myctophidae > Benthosema > Benthosema pterotum. Next base: position 15,287,982 of record CM076975.1, on the reverse strand, counting down.
GTATTTGAATTATATCCATTTTTGTGTCTGGAATCTGGAATGTTGGCATCTGTGTTTTCTATTGGTGACAGCAAGTAGATCATTCTACTGTTTCAGTTCTTTCAGTTCTTGAATAATTGCTGAAAGACAGTGAGGAACAAGCACAGAACATAATTTATCGGTCAGCTGCTTCAATTTTACATGACAGCTCAAAATCCTTATAATATGACAACGAGGAAACTAAAATAACTTAAAACATAATAAATAATAATAATTAATGGTTATGATGATGATGATGGGTCTTTAGATAGACATAAAAAGATAAAGAAGATAGAGAAAAAGTATTACAGTTGCAGTCATTATACACCACTCTGATTCCCTGATATTCAGAATGAAACAGTAATGACTTCACGATGTGGTATTTGAAAGCTAATCATAATTTCCCCTTATATGGAGTGTGACAATGTGCCTTGGAGCTCACCTGTGATGATTTCGTCTTTCACTTTTTGAAGCTCCTTTTTCACTTCTTCCAAGATGTCCTTAAAAACACACAGATATTCGACGATTAGACAGATAATGACCAGCATGGAGAAACAGAGCATACCTGTATGCCTGTAGGTTGATCTGATAAAGCTTGTTGTATGTGTGGATTGTTTTAAACATGTATCAGAGTAATGAGAACTGCGATGTGCCCTGTGCAGTAGTGGTCAGCCAACCTGTTTCAATTGTTCCATGTCAACTCGGTCACCGTCAGAGGACTGGGGCTTGTTTGTGGGTTTCCTCCTGAGAGATAGAGAGGGACAGAGGAGCTGACACATTACACAATAATCATTGATAGACATGATATTTAAGTGGAAAAAGACATTGGCATAAAAATAACCAACATTAACGTGGCATTCAAAGAATAACAACTGCTTTAAAGTCCAACGCAACTATTCTCAACCTGTGGACCTGGGCCCACTGGACTGGTGGATTATTGCAATTGGCCTCCAAATATTTGGTAAAAAAGACCATATTGATAATAGATTACGCTGTCAATGAAAATGTTGTTTTGTCATTGTGATACCGATGAATAGATTATTGAATACTGCCGGAATCAACATGCTCCCTGAACCAGTTAACTCTGAAAAAAAAAATGCTGGTCTAGTTCACAAAGGAATGAAAAGTGGCTTTTCACCAGTTTATTTTTGGGGCTGTCGCAGCCCAGAAAATAACTTGTTTACAGTATGTCATGTGTGAGAAGTAGGCGATGTCTTCTAATCCTTTTAAATTGGAGTGCAACTTTATTCCTGTGCTAGAATATTGGATTTGAGTAATTCTTAAGCGGAGCACTCAGCCAACAGCAAACAGAAGAGCATGTTGTACCTACTCCACATAGCACATGTTGTACTGTGCAGGGGGAGTGTAGTCAAGAACATCTTGAGTGTTAAGAATACTGAATTTCAAGGAGAGTTGTTGGCTAAAGCAGTGGATAATATTGTGCCATTTTGGCAACACACTGCAATAGAGCAGTCCTCTAATGTTGTACTGCCAAAGAAGCACATGTCTGACCTGTACACTACTATTCCATTAGAACAAATGCTTATTGACAAGGACGGCCAGTAGGTTATGCAATGTACTTTTGTACAAAACATGTTCACCAACTAGTAGCAACACATTAGCAAGCAACTATTATAGCTGGCTGAATGCATTATACAGTATTAAAAAAATCTCTGTCTTTGTTAATTTATCCATTTGCAACTATGTGAGGACATGGATTTGTACGGTTACATTTGAACACTTGAAGAGTTTAACAATAGACATTGGTCATTTCTATTGTCTAGCCAGTAGCCACAAGACCCTGTGCTTGTGATAAGATTGGAGTTTATAGAAAATAAATAAGAAACGTTGATTAAAAACAAAGGAGCTGAGTCTCTAAAAAACAGTGTTGCGGACCTTATTTCTTTTCTATGAACATTTTTTGTCCAGCACCTGGGCCAAAGATTGGATGTGCATGCTTTATTTCTTGTAAGATTGGAGTTTATACCATGAAGCAGTAGTATTTGAGGTAGATGGCAAGCCGGGACTGTGGTTGACTTCTCGTTGCTTCATTGATGAGGGCTTGCAGGGTCTGTTTCAAAACATGCGACAAAACGAAATTAACCACTTTCACTCTGGCTTCCCTATTTTGGGCATTATTAGTCGAGCTGGTCCAGGGCTATGTCAGGTGGGCTATGGATCTTCAACTTCCAGTGTTACCGACTCAGTTCTCTACAGCCTGGGCCTAGTCTAGTGTTCTGTAATTAACTAAAATATCTGCAGCTTATTGTTTGGCTATATCTACGTATCTGTAGTGTACAGTACAAACAAATAAAGGTATTGAATCTTACGCAGGCATCGTGGCAAATTTGTCCTTGGGTTTGTTGGTTTCAGAAACATCCTGCAGATAAGAGGAAATATTCAATCACAAATATGTATATGTATGTGGCATTCATTGTGGGGACAATAATCTTGCCCATTGTTTTATATGGGCAGATCATGAAGTTATTACGGTACTTGTACGAGCAGAGGGAGTTGTCGGGCGGTCGACCGCTTTTTAAAAACCTTGGTTTGCTGGTTTAGTTGATGATGTAATAGGTGATGTAATAAAGATATCTTTGCAGGGGTACTTGCCCCTTGCCAAGTAGATGGCCTGGTTTATTTTTAGTCATCATTGCACAATTTAGATAGATCTGCGCAATGACAGAAAGTGATTGGTGATTGGACTTACATTGCTGGGTTCCACCTTATTTGCCGCTGGATCTAAACCCTTCTTCCTATTTAAGAGAGAAATGCAACACAAGCATCCAGACACAAGTTACATATGATCAAACACTGATTGCAATTCCAATGCATCCTCACAATATTCGGTTATACACCGCATTGCAAAAATGGAATGCAGGTATCGTTGCTGTAGTCTCCAACAGACAAAGCAGTCGTTTTCATATAGATCGTGCCATGCCTAAATTATTACTTGTGCTCATCTTCACGGTCATTGGTCTTAAAATGAATGGCACATTAGCATCTCAGGAAGAGTGTGGAAAAAGCTAAGAACCAACATTTATTACTATTTAGACAGCGTGCACCATTCAGATTAAGATCACCAAGGTAATTGGGTTCACAATGTCCTGTACTGACCAGTGTCCACCCTGCAGGGCATCCTAGGCAAGATCACCAACTATTTCTGAGGGGTTATACTACTAGGGCTTAAGTGATTAGGTTACCGTTTGGCAAGGATAGCACTCATCTCTCCCATTATTCCTCCTCCACCTCCTCCTCCTCCTCCTCTTCCTCCTCCAGATGAACCTGAAGTGGAAGCTGCTGGGGCTGGCGTTCCGTTCTCGTCCTAAAAAAATAAAAAAATAAAATAAAATAAAATAAAATAAAATAAATATATATCCGTGGCACCGAGCCAAACTGAATGCAATGCATCAACTCCTACTAGTTTTGGACAGCCTTGTCTTAATTACCTTGGCCACCTTGCGGAGTTTAGCCCCGGCCAAAGCCGACGCCAGGCCTCCGGCACCACCAAGCCCTCCTCCTCCTCCTCCTCCTCCCCCTCCTCCCCCACCTCCTCCGGCCGGCGGTGGAGGTGGGGCCGGCGGGGCCGGGCCTCCCATGGGAGGTGGCGGGGGTGCCGGCGGGGGTCCCCCAGCAGGGGGCGGAGGTGGGCACGGTGGTGGTGGGGGGCCGCCGCCGCTGGGGGGCGCAGGTGGAGGGGGGACAGGAGTGGCCTGTCTGGCAGCCGCTGCCTGGCGTTCTCTCTCGAGGCGCTCCCGCTCCTGTTCCTCCTGCCTCTCCTGCTCTAGTCTGGGTGAAACAATTGCATTTAAGAACAAACATTATAGATTCTAGAATCTAGAATAAGGGTGAATTCTAGAATCTAGTGAATTATATATATATATATATATCTATATATAGATTCTAGAATATAGGATGTAAATACCTTCTCTGTTGTTCAATCTCCTCTGCAGTGGGACCACTCTTAGTACGGGAGAGAGGCGGCTGGCCTGGTGGAAAGCAGAGGTGAACGGGTCAGTTGTCACTTTTCAAGTCACATGAGTTATAATATTCTCTACATAATATGTCCAAATACCTGCACTAACTGGCTATATGCCACCGGGTCACCATGTACTGATGAATAGACGAAGTACATAACTTTTTTCAATTGTGCCACAGGCGATGAAGCCATTTTGTTTGAATTCACCCAACCCCCCACATTGAATAGATATCTATGGTTATATGTATAACACAAAATCTAGACTACTTTATATATTTTCTTTAGTTCTGTGACCCACAAGATTTATATCTTGTACAGGAATTATATTAGGCAAGTAAATATCAATAATAATAACATCAGTTGTTGAAGTTGCAGCAGGCAAAGAGGACTGATCCAAAATTTTTCTTTTTTGAATGATGAAATGGTGTTGGTTTAGTGGTGCGACAATTAGTTGTTTTTCAAATCATTTTAAATATAAGCACTATAATTTGAAATACCGGTATCTTTGAAATTGAGAGTGTTTGCATGCCATCATGTTTGGTGGGGCAGTCAGGGCCCAGATCCGGCCCTCCAACCCTCACTTTGCTGTACTTACCCGAGCCTGTTCCACTGACCACCTGTAATGCATGCTCCATAGCATTGGCAAACAGAGTGGCATCGTCAGTACTACCGAAGTTCAGCCCCCACACCTGTCTGGCATCACGCCACTGGTGGAAGTTTGGAGTAGCTTGGTTGTACTTCAGCCCTTTAATGATTGCACAGTTGATAACCACCTGGCCCAAAAAGAAAGAAAGAAAGAAACAAACAAACAAACAAAAACAAGACACGTTGAACTGAGGGGTTGCGGCATGGTGACTGTGAATTTCCATTTTTGTGTCACAATAGCTTGAACCCATTGTTGCAGTATGAGTAAAAGCCCAGTAGATGGGGCTGAGACCTTTTGGGGTCAAAAGTAACAAAACTGTCCTCAGCAAACAGATAGCAGACAGAAATAATGGTAACAGAAAGGTAACACAACCTCACATGTCACTCCCAAAGTGACACTCCATATAAAGGGTTTATAACAGTAAAACAGGAAACAGTACCCATGATATACCTGTACTACAAAATATGTTATAACCCATAGTTTGAAAATCTGTGTTTGGACTTTTTGGACAGCTAGTATGTCTGCCTCACCTGACACTCACAGCCCCAGTTAATTACACTTCCCTCACTTGTGGTGTCATTTCGGTTTCACATACCATATAATGATTTTTTAAAAGAGAATTACATACAGTACCGCTGCCTACAACTGCATAGGTAAAAGTATTAGTTTGTGGGGACAAACTAACCTTGTAGGTTATCCTTCTGTTGCCCTATACCAACTACTGTTCTACTACTGAACAGTCTGATGGAGGTTAAGAAATTCTACAGAAACGGGACGTAGAATCTCAAAAAATCTTGCCGGATAGAGTCATCATTCTCTGGAAATCGTGTACTCATAATATACTAAATGATGGACAGTTGGTTAATCAGATGTGCAGTAACTCTTTGAGAGTGTAAACATGATTTCATTTTTACATTCTCAAGAGTTCAAATATCCATCATCTGAATTAGCCCAAGTCTGCACAACTAGATATTGTAGGAGATTAATGGTCATTTTGGTCTATATGTTTGACTGTTTGGTTTCCCAAACCCAGCCTGGAATTGTGGATAAAAGCAAGAAATCTTAGTTTTTTGCATCTGTGGGGCTAAAATGTCATTAAATGGTGGTCCGTGGCTCAAATGCTGAATGAATAGTGGGCCCTGGTATCAAAAAAGTTGAAAACCCCTGCTTTAAGGGAACACTTCGTCCTTTTCAACGTTATCTTCATATAATTGGTTCCCACTAAATGCTCATTATAAGATAACCATTTCCATCAGAGTGGGCTCTGTACTTGGTCTTGGTTCTCCTCTAGATCCCACCAATCTATGGCGATCTACAAGCTCACACAACCCATTAGAAATGTTGGTCAATTCAAAACCCATTGTCACGTTTAGTGCACTTTATTTACTTTTGGTGTGCGCTTCTACCTGCTGCACTTTAATGAAATGTGAACCAACTATGTTTTAAGATTAAAACATAATCCAAGCATAATGTGTGATGCAAGGACTGTGCTGGTAAAAGGAGGAGCACTGCAATCCAAGGATATACAGTACAGTCCCAACTACAAACTATAGTTTCACGATTTGGAAAGCAGGAAGTTAGACATGTTAGTCACGGTGCACACCATGAGGCCATCACAAACTTCCACCTGTAGCCTATTTTGTAACACATGCTCTGCCCTGCCCTGGGACTGCTGCACTGTAAGAACAAATCAATGGTGTAAGGTAACTAAGTGCATTCATTCAAGTATTGTATCTAAGCACAATTTTGTATTTCCCAATTAAAATAAGCTCTGCACGAAGAATTTACTTTTAATTGAGGTATTTTTAAACCTACTGACTACTGTATATAATTGTAGTAGTTCATAAGTGTTATGCAACATGCATTTCTTCACCAAATCTTGTGAAACACTAAGTGGTTTCACTTATTTTGCCCTATTGACACTCATTAAAGGCGGCGGCCATTCACACTTCATGTATCGTGGACAGTCTTATCTAGAGCAATTATTTAGCCAGGCTGGTTATTTTAGCCTAAAGTCTAAAGAATCCCTGCAGAGAAGTGAGCAGTGGTTCTCAAACCATTTCATGTCAGTTAAGATGTATTTGAAAATGTTCTGCCAAAAATGATGCTATATTAATAAAATTTGCTTCGGGACCCCCTGGACTTGCACTTTAAACGACTAGATAATGAAAAGAATAACATCAACTAATAACTATAAGCTGTATGTGTTTACAAAATGAACTGGTAATGGTAGACATTTTGTCTACCCTTAGTTTGTCTGCCATTTCATCAATCATTTAGTTCTCATCAATATATTTATTCTTGGGTTTCTTTTCTTGAGTTTTTATTACACAATACGCACTCTGTTCTGTCCCAAAATGCGTAAGCACACGCGCACACGCATGCATGCACATACAGTAGGCCTAAATATTGTCACTGTTAGGTATAATGTAGGCCCAGCGATACACCCATTTTGTCTTTTCATGTTTGTTCATAAATAAATGAATGCCCGACCCTATACTATAATGCACATTGTAAGCTTGTAGACCTGCTACTACTGGTATTTGTTTAAAATGTGGGTCTTTGCCTGTAATGACAAATACATTCACCAATCTGAAGGGAGTTACAGTATGTCAGTCTATGGGTCAAAAAGGTTTCTGCCCATTGACTATACAGTATACAGTACATATGCATGGTTAGACCCTACCTGCTGATCGGCCTGCATTTTGCGGCCCACCACCCTGAAGGTATTGGCCACAGAGTTGTGATATATCTGAACACGACTTAATGCAGCTGGGCCTTCAGATCCTGCTGGTACCCAGCGCTTGTTGGCGTCATCATACATCATGACTGTGGCCCGAACCTGGCAGATACTGGACTCACTGTCACAGGAGATGAAACAGAGTAAATGGTGAAATGTGATCACGTATGAGGACTCTCAGTCCACAATTAGAGTAAGCCTATCCTAATTGGTTTTAATTTTCTTATTCTTCTCAATTTCTTTTTTTTTCTCCTTTTTATTGTGTTGGAAATGCACTACCGGTATATACTGTATACACTGCATTCGTATACTGTAGTTTCCACTCATGTCACATGGTACATATTGTTTAATGTTACATATTGTGTTAACAATTGTGTTAACTGTCTGAGGAAATTACTGTAGCAATGTTGTTAAATCCGAAAAGTGTATTTAAACTACATTTATTTAATTAATATGCTCTGTCCTGTCCAATTTCTAAATAAAAAAGAGAGAGGAGATGAGAGGAGAGGAGAGGAGAGGAGAGAGGAGAGGAGAGGAGAGGAGAGGAGAGGAGAGGAGAGGAGAGGAGAGGAGAGGAGAGGAGAGGAGAGGAGAGGAGAGGAGAGGAGAGGAGAGGATGTACCGGTATGTACATTGTTAGTCATATACAGTATATGATGTAATTTAGCATTTCTACTAACTCATAATTGGCGTTTGCTCAAAATCCCATGTATTATGGGCAATAAATGTACATTGTGAAAATGTGTAAACTATCAGTGTAGATGTGAATTGTAGTCTTGGCAACGAGACCAAGTGTGAGAAATGGGTTACATTTTTAGACACGAAGCCTTTGTAAGAACTCTGCTTCCTCCCCAGAGTTTCTCAGGCTCTGACCACTTCCTGTGTTTTCACCAACACACTGCCTAATATGGTTCTGTGTCCCAGGTAGTCATACCGACTAACTAAAACTAATCATTGTTACCTTGAGTATAATATCTGCTAAGACAGATGCACACACACATGCAGACACGTACGCACACATGCAGACACGTACACACACATACACACGTGCACATATGCACACACACATTGATGCGGCCTCAGTGATCTTGCTGTATTAACAAGGATAATTGAATATCAGATGCATTCTCATGATCTACAATGACAACTGTGATGAAGACAACAGGCTCAGTGTTGCATATGCTCAGTAATCCATCAAGATGGATGCTATACCAACAATGAGGATACATACTTTTCCAACAGCTATTTCCTGTGTATGGATAAAATATATTCAATTCCAGACAAACAATCATTCTTATGAGAAATGCATGAAATAATGTCTTGCCAGCCCCACTACACATAGCGTAGATTGGAATAGTTGCTGCAGCTCAACGACAGTTGATTGTTTCTCCTCTTTCCTGTCGCCTGTCTGATTTATGCAGTTTGAATCTCTAGGCTGCCTGCCTGGCAAGTTATAGCATCAGTAGAGACAAAAATATGGCCCATATCAGCAGCTGTACTCACCTCATGTTTGCGATGTGATTGTCTAGTGGAAAATGTAGCTCGACTCAACCATGCAAACTTCTGTCAGTGACTTCTTTTTTAAGTTCACTTGCTTCCTCCTTTCCTTGTCAGTTCCCCTTCTGTCGAGCCGAAAGCGCTGTCAGGCTCTGCAACACCTTTCTCTCCCCTTCTCAAACCATGCAGCACACATGCCACAACCTCTGACCTTGTCTGCTGCTCACTTCCTAGACTGCTTTTGTTCTCTCTCTCTTCCTCCCTGCACAGTCATTACTGTACGTTCAATTGCCACTCTAACCACCTTCAATTGCACTGCAGAGTCCTGTAGTGTTCATTTCACTCTGAGAGTGAAACTGAATGCCTTTGTGGGAGTTAGGAAGTTATGTTTTGTGTTTACAGTACATGTGGTGCCTCTTCCAGATTAACTATGGCCTTCCTGTGTGTGTGTGTGTGTGCACTGTGTGTCCATGGGTATAAGCTGAGAACCTCAGATAATGAAATGAGGAACGAGCCCAAATGCCACAATGCCATTTTTGCGTCACAATGTATTCTCTTTTGATACCACCTGTTGGGCAAGCATTGGCATGACATCTTAGAAGACCACTTACAACAAAAACATGTCTTGCTTGTACACAAGCAACATCAATGAATACTAATATTATAGATACGATTGACTGAAGTGTGGCTTGAAAATGTTAACAGGTTTGTTGCAATACCATATTAATTACCATATCAAACAAGAAAATCTCTCTTTCAAACACTTTGGGAACAAACACAAATTATATACCTGTACAGATCTCTCTCTGGAGTGACTTATAATTTAGATAACATAGGATGCTTTACATGATTCAGCATTTATGATAAATGAATGCAAATTAATTGATTTTTTTTCCCCACAAGGGTCCAATGATGCTCTTTCATATCATTGAGGTTAGAATATGACAGTTTGTAATAACATCTAGTCTTGCAGCATGAAGCAAAACTATCTATTGTATAAAATAAGCAGTTCATTTCATGGACACCTGTGGGGTCCTTTTGGTCTGAGCATCAGAGGAGGTCCACCAGACTTCAAAAGTCAAGTTGTTCTGAGGTCTTCATCCTCTCAATATGACCAAAATGAACTGTCTGTCTTGGGATTGGCACACAAATACACTTTGTATTTTCCTGTCTGTAATGGAAATAACACAGTGTGCATTATGTGCAATTATGTTACACTTCTGCAATACATCATATTACACCACATTAGAAGGTTTTGGTTACACAGCAAAGAGAGATCAGATTAAATCTGCGGTTTCATTACTTGATTGCTATTGTGATATAATAGAGAATTTATCTAGATTCTATACTTTGTACCACAGAATGCCTACAGAATGCCTAGTCACTGCCTGACTCAAACCCTTACAACCCCTTATCACTTTTGAAAGTAGACATATGGAGATTACGTAGCTTCATTGGGACCACTTGGAACCTCTTCAAGGACCACTGGTTGAAAACCACTAGAATAAAACCACAATAATTATAGCCTATATACTATAGTTAATATGAAAATAATATAAGAGAAACAGCACCCCCTTTTGCTTTAGTTGATGTAAGTCAACAGTATGTCTTGAAAGAATATTAAATTATGTGCCACAGTACAAGCCAAGGCTATAGGAAAATAACCCTGTTTATTGCAAATCAGTCTATGTTTTAGACCTACATAAGAAACTTGGGCTTTTCTTCTTTTTTTGTTTCTTTCCATAAGTCCAGTTACTGTATATACAGGATAATCTTTACATTATCATAACATTCCTGTAGCATCATTATATATTTAATGCACTGTATAATAGCTTATGTGTGCTGTAACAGTTCTGTATGGCTCACAACAGGTCATGGACATGGATCATGAGGTTATTTTTTTGGGAGTTGTACATGAGGCACCGACAGCACGCAAATGAAAAAGAATGAAGAGACCCGCTCGGCCAGGATTTCAAATTCATTTTCTGAAAGAGTACTTAAACAAAAAATAAGACATGGTACAACATGACAATGCAAAGAAAATACCCTAAACGACATCTCGAGTCGAATATGAGACCATGTGGCTCACAAAGTGAAAGTTTGCAGTCCCTCTCGAGGCCTGTAGCTTAATTAACACTTGAATTACAAGAACCCTCCCTCCACAATGGACCGTCCTGCTTTCACCTATACAGATACTGTCTAGCAGGACAGTATCTGTCCTGCTGGAGGGCAATGAAACTATCCAATGAAACTATTTTCTAATGTGTGTCAGCTAATCACAGTAGAATACCTAAACTTAAGATTGTGCAACAATAAGACATAATGTAGTACAAACAAACAATCACACAAAATAACCAATAATAAACACAATACAGGAACAAGCTTATAGTGAAATTGTGCAAACAATCTTTTACATTCCAGGAGTAATATTTTAATTATTTAAAATCCTGTACCCTATATCAACAGTTTAACTAAACATTAAACATACTCATTACCAATTACTTCAAATGATAATTCTTATTAGTTTGTTATGACATAAAATATATTTCATATCATGGTTTAACAAATATAACAAATTGTAACTTCAGTGAAAATATTTTTGCTTAAAGCCGGTAATCTCACTCCTATTATTAAGTGACAGCTGTGGAATCTCTTCAAGTGAGACTTTCAAATACAGCATGAATTAACTTTCTCCACCCTGGGCAATGAGCTGATCACTCCAGTTTTATTACTGGACTACACATATTGTCCCTGTCTTCATTATATGAACTGTTAAAGCTGTTTTTTTACAACTGCAAAATACTTGTTTATACTATATAAACATTACTTGTTTATATAGATAATTGTACTTTGAGAGAGAGAGAACTCAGATGCTCAACTTTGGGCCACTCAAGAATGTCAACTACTGATAACAGAAGGCGGTTATCAATAGCCTTGAGTGAAACAGACTAACGCATTGGTCAACTCCTCTGACCTGTTTTATGTGAATCAACAAGCTTTGCACTGTAATTGATGTAATTGTTCTCAACCCCACAAAGTGTCATTCCATTTGGCAACTGTTTGATTAGGTCAAACTTAGTTTCAGGGAACACAGTTAAAAAGGGGAAACCATACATTTGAGGTAAACTAAAGAATACAGTTTGAGTATGCATGATCAAATAGTTATCGGTAATATGCCTTATGATTCATAAATATATACCAATCAAACATGAGAAAGGACCCCACCTTCAGTTTCACAGTAGTGTCATTAAATGTTGCATGTATAGGGAGCATTTGGGAGCGTCCCAAGATATCGTCTACAGCGGTTCCACATTAAGATGCCAACGAGGACTAGAACCAGCAAAGACAGCAGAACCACAGCAAATATAACTCCACGCCAATCAGTGTGGGGCTTTAGTCGATGAGGCAGAAGAATACTGTTCTCTGGAACCTGGGTGACGTCTTCAGCTGGAACGACTGCCTCTTCTGGAGGAGGACATTGTGAAATGTCCCCCTTCTTTAGAGTTGGAATGGCAGCATCAGAGGAAGACAAGCTGGAGACTTGGCAGCACTGGTCAGAGGAGTTGTCATAGGCACAGTAAGGGTCTCTAGCCTGGACACAGTCCACACAGGACTTAAAGCGACTAAAGTGGCTGACTGGCATCTGTACAGCCCCAAACTCTGATCCTGCGTACAGCTGGCCCTTGCTGGAAGAGAGGCGTAGAGTCCTGATGGGATTAGGGTCCTCATACAGCTGAATCTCTTCAATAACGAACATCTCCCCATTGTAGTTCAAAGCCTTGTGTATGTACCCATCAGTGCCGATGAATGAGGACTTTTTCAACAGCCATTTCCTGTTTATGGATAAAATGTATTTAATTCCAGTTTCAATCATTCTATATGAGAAACACAAGAAATAATGTTTTACCAACACCATTCTGATTACACATATAGAGATAGATTAGAATAGTTGCTCCAACTCAACGATAGTTGATTGTTTCTCCTCTTTCCTGTGTTTTGGCTGATTTATGAAGTATAAATCTATAGGCTACCTGCCTGGCAAGTTATAGTATCAGTAGAGACAAAAATATGGCCCATATCGGCAGCTGTACTCACCCCATGTTCGCAATATGATTGTCTGATGCGAAATGCAACTATGCAACTTCTGTCAGTGACTTCTTAAGTACACTTGTTTCCTCCTTTCCTTGTCAGTTCTCCCTCACTTGCATTGCAGAATCCTGTAGTGAGACTAGTGGCCATTTCACCCTGAGAGTGAAACCAACTGCCTTTGTGAGTGTTGACTTTGACACTGACCCCAGAGTAACTATGGGGGGTGGGGGGTTGGGGGTGTCACTCCTGCACTTTTAGTCCAGGGGTCCAGACACTTTTAGTCCATCCTATAAAATTTTCCTATAGGATCTCCAATAAAATTCTTATAGGAATCCTATTGGATTTTCTTTTTCCAATAAGAAAATATTTAATAGGCACTGTTCCACAAAGGAACTATTTTTTTTTCCTATTGGAATCCTACAGAATGTGTTGACTAGGGATTGCTCCAAGGTTAGGTTTAGGTTCAGTAAAGGAAACTAGATCAGCACTCGGAAGAGTGCAAACTTGTGCGTTGTGCACAAGTAGGCCATGGTCTACTTGTTATACAGCAAGGGAGAAGAGATTGCCTCATGAAAACTGCTGTTTCATTACTTGATTGCTATTGTAACGTATTGTGATATACGGTATCTACCGCGATTACAGCAATTTCAATAGTGCAGATAGAATTAACTGATTTTCACAATTACTTTGTACTACAAAATGCCAAGTCACTGCATGACTACTACTAAATTTTTAGCCCTACTGTTGGCTTTTCGTGAAGTGCTATAGCCTACTAATTGCTTCACACTTTATAATTAAATTATTATGCAATGTTTTTACATTTGCGGCTGTTCTTAAGGAATTACTACATGTCTCTGTGGTCTCTCAGTATTTACCTTTGTTTCTACACAAACCCTTATCACTTTCAAAACTATACAGTGACCACTTGACAGTGTTGATTTTGTCAAGCCTATAACTAAAATGACTTTGTCAGCACCTCTTTTGTCAGGACTAAGACTAACATTGACGAGCTAAAGATAGCCTGTTCAGGATTTTGACTAAAACTAGACTAAAACAATCATGAAAATGTGACTATAATAAAACCACTATAATTGGCAATATGAAAATCATCTAAAAGAAACAGCACCCTTTTGCTTTAGTTGATGCAAGTCAGCAATGTGGTTTTTTAATATTTGGTTTAGGGAAACTTTGGGTTTCTGAATACTGCCTGCAGTAAATGCCCCACAGCACAAGAAAAATGTGTCATTTTCAATTCAATGGGAATTGAAAATGATGGCACACGAAGTAGCCTACTCTCATATAATCCCTTTAAAAATACATTTTTGTCCCTGAAAAATCATTATTGCAACATTTTTTAACTAAGGCAACCATTTCTTTGTATTTTCTAAATCCTAGAGTGGAAATAGGAAATACCTAGACTAAATTCATATGGCACGAATTTTATCCTTATTCTGCTTCCTAAAGCAGTAGTAGGCTAGTCTATTATGCAGTAGTCTCTCGACAGACTGGTTGCCTCGCGGTGGCGCTGTTTCCCCGAATATTTGCCGATGGGTAACCACTAGCCAGATTGATTATACAGAGGCAGGCAGAGGCATGACGCTGAACGACTGGACTAGGCAGGCAGGCAGGGAGGGACAGACAGAGAGACAGACAGACAGACAGACAGACAGACAGACAGACAGACAGACAGACAGACAGACAGACAGACAGACAGACAGACAGACAGACAGACAGACAGACAGACAGACAGACAGACAGACAGACAGACAGAGAGAGAGAGAGAGAGAGAGAGAGAGAGAGAGAGAGAGAGAGAGAGAGAGAGAGAGAATAGAGACATGAAATAATGTGTTATTGTCAGATCAATTCATAATGAAGCCAGTTGATTGGTAGACTGCAGTACGGAGCCCCTGATAGGACATAGACGAGTAAATTAAAATTAAAATGTTTCTCGTGCGCACGAGAAACATTTTAATTTTAATTTACTCGTCTATGTCCTATCAGGGGCTCCGTACTGCAGTGTTGCCAACTGCCAAAATCCAAAATGCACTAGTGGCACTTCCAAAATGCACTAGAATGCGCTAGATGCTTGCCTGGAAGGGAATATGACCATTAAATGACCATTAATCTTCTACATTCTCTAGTTGTGTGGACTTGGGCTAATTCACATGATGAATATTTTAACTCTTGAGAGCGTAAAAATGAAACCAAATGGACCCGCAAGGGTCCATTTGGTTTCATTTTTACGCTCTCAAAGAGTTACATCTGGTGAACCAACTATCCATCATTTAGCCTGGAGACCAAAACCACTGTCATAGGAGGAAAATGGTGAAAAATGGGGCTTTTATCTCTGGCGCCTGTCAATCAATCCCCCCCCCCCCCCCCCCCCCCCCCCCCCCCCCCCAACTCACCAGTCAAAAAGCACTAGACTTTCCGTTAGGAGTTTTTCACTAATTTTGGCACTAGGGGGGTCTGGAAAAGAGCTAAATATAGTGACAAATGCGCCAAGTTGGCAACACTGAGAGAGAGAGGGACGTAGCCCCAGCACCACTACACAACCAAAACACGAAGCTTAGAATGTCAATACTATAAGACGTTTCACCTCCTTGTGTCTGTCGAGAGAAACTACTCTAGAAACTTCATAATGGTCGACAGTCTTCTCTACGGCGGAAAGAAAGAACTGCGTAGCAGCAGCCCATAATAATAGTCTCCTATTAATGATCAGCCAGCGTCTTGCACCTGCTGCCTGGCGGACCAGAGACTAGAAAACCCCCCAGTATAGAAGGAAAACAACCAAAACAATAGCACCACACACACACACACACACACACACACACACACACACACACACACACACACACACACACACACCGCTGTGAAACGGCACGGTCGTTATAATGTTTCAAATCCGCCAAGTGATGCGAAACAAAGAAGCACTCCAGTCGTACACGGTGGCGGTGGTGGTGTTGTGCGGATGTTGGGCTTGTTTGCAACATTGTGGCGCTTCTCGTGTTACTTTATAACTGTGTGTCGCCTCTTCCTCCTCCTCCGGCAGCCGGCAGGGATGGAGACAATGTAGCCATGTCATGTAATGTGTGTGTGTGTGTGTGTGTGTGTGTGTGTGTGTGTGTGTGTGTGTGTGTGCGCGTGCGTGCGTGCGTGCGTGCGTGCGTGTGTGTGTGTGTGTGCGTGCGTGCGTGCGTGCGTGCGTGTTTGTGTGTGTTTGGGGCAGTGTTGCCAACTGACAAGATCCAAAATGCACTAGTGGCACCTCCAAAATGCACTAGAATGCGGCTAGATGCTCTGCCTGGAAGGGAATATATAAACATACAGATCAAAATGACCATTAAAATTGTATATTCTCTAGTTGTGTAGACTTGGGCTAACACACATGATGATTATTTTAACTCTTGAGAGCGTAAAAATGAAACCAAATGGACCCGCAAGGGTCCATTTGGTTTCATTTTTACGCTCTCAAAGAGTTACATCATTTAGTCTGGGGACCACTGGTTGAAAACCACTGTCATAGGAGGAAAAATGGTGAAAAATGAGGGTTTTATCTCTGGCGCCTGTCAATCAATTTCGCCCCAACTCACCAGCCAAAAAGCACTAGATTTTCCGCCAGGAGTTTTTCACTAATTTTGGCGCTAGGGGGGTCTGAAAAAGCGCTAAATATAGCGACAAACGCGCCAAGTTGGCAACACTGGTAGACTGTGACACTGGTCCCGTTGCCCCGCCCCTTCCTCCAGCTGTTGTATGTAAACACACGTGTCCATGATTAGGCTACAAGCTGAGAGAAGCTCCAATAATATCCGAGGTTAAATAATAATAATAATAATAATAGAGTAAAATAGCAACTTGTCTTATAATGCAAACATTACAAAAGTGACCATTTTACAAGCCAAGGACAGTGAGTTCCTGTCTGAGTGAACTCCCGAGTCACAACTGTGACTTCTTTCGTGGCGAACTTTATGGTCCAACATGGTGTTCATTCTCCAGGTGAGCAAACGATATCATTGATATTGTAAAATAACTAACTAATGAGTCTAGGCTGCAAATAAACCAAGAGTCCGTTTCCATTACAGTACACTTACAATTACAGGCCCATAAGTGTCCATTTGGTTCCATTTGTATACTACTCTCAGGGCTGGCCCCCCTGGAACTCTGTCAAGGACCCCACTTTAGGTCCCTGGACCCCACTTTGGGCTAGACACACACGCCCAAATTCCAAGTTTGATACGCCGACATTTCTGCTTGGTTTACATCCCACTGAACACTAGGGCCTAGATTTTCATCACCACTAAACCCCTTGTCCCTTAAATTCCTTAATTCCTTAAAGGCATTTAAGGCATTCCTTAAATGCCCTCTTAAACTATTAAAAACATTTTTGAATAGTTAATATGGCCAGTCGGCTCACAACATGTAAATAGACTGGCACAATGAGCTATTCCAAAAACGTTTTTCAAAATAGTAATAAAGGCAAAGAAGTTAGGGATAAGGGGTTTAGCGTGTGATGAAAATGGACCCCTAAATCTAAAAAAAATATCTAGTTTTTAGAGGTCTAATCTTAGATTAGTCGTCGTTGATTAGTGGTTGAGACGTTTAGCCTTAATCAACATCTAATCTAAGATTAGACCTAAAAAAAAAAAAAAAAAAAAAAACATTTTTAGCAACAAACTCCACGGAATTGTACGTTATTAACCAGAAACATGACTGGCTTGCTTGATATCTCTTTGACAGTCATCCCCGGAGCAGACTCAAGTCTTGCCATCCATCCAACAAGGCTCACAGCAGATGCTCAGTTCTATGGCAGAGGAGCGGCAGTCTTCAAAACCATGGATGGAAGTGGGATTCAGCTGGGCCCCAACGTCACATCTGGGAGACAGCATTACAGGAGAGGACCCCATCACGTCAGCAATGGAGGCTGAACCGACTGCATACGGTAAGTTGTGTTGTTAATTTTAATCTTCGAATCCAAAATGGGATAGTGTGTGATCATTTCTGAGGATTACAAAATGGCATCAAAGTGGGTGCCCAGCATGGCCTCGTAACGCATGTCAAACTATGAATGCAACTATGTAAGCCAGGCAGAAATGTCTTGTGTATCTGTGTGTCTGTAGCCTGGTCCAAACCCATAGACGTAATACACTCTCTGAGTGGACTGTGTCTCTTGCTCAAGCTTCAGAAAGCTGAGCTTGAGTGTGATAAACAGGCAAGTGTGTCTGTGCATATACGTGTGTGTGCATATACGTGTGTGTGTGTGTGTGTGTGTGTGTGTGTGTGTGTGTGTGTGTGTGTGTGTGTGTGTGTGTGTGTGTGTGTGTGTGTGTGTGTGTGTGTGTGTGACACTACATATTTAGGCATTTCTGTTTAAATATGGAGAACGAGATTTGATGCTTTTGGGAAAAACTCTATCATACACAGATACAGTTTTGCTACAATAACAGAAAGTTATTGTACCAATAGAAGTATACAGCTCTGTATTAATATCTTTTCATCGACAGTGCGAGATCCTCAGTGGGATAGGAGAGTCATTCTGTTGGCTTTTTTTAATGAGCGTACTTTCTTTGGTCTGTCCATCTTTGTCTGTGTGCAAATTGATGAGGAGCTGCCTTTTTACCATTTGATTTCCATGCTGTTGCAGCAGAGGGATGGGACTTTGCATACAGTTAGAGCGCAGCTCCGGTCGGCAGCACGGCACAGTACAGTCAACAGTCTCCTGTCAGTAGTTGTAGTAAGGCCAATGTTAACATCAATTATTTTGGAGGTTTTGGAGACGACGCGTTATGGCAGTATATATTATTGTCTTCACCATTATGATATGATACTGTAGCAGGTTTGTATTATGTGGCACTTGTCCTCATTGCATATTATTTGTCTGTCTTCTCACAGCTTTATGATTAATACAGCAGCATGATTTAAAACAGCACAAAGCAGTAAAAGTTCAGAAAGCAAACAAAACCAACAAAATAAATATGTACAAAAGTGAGGCATTGGACAACGTATAAAAGCAACGGCATCCATCGCATAGTGCCTACATGCGCTGTCTACTAAGCGCAATAGGTAGCGTATCATTTGTCTGATGGGTTTGGTCGACCTGCCGTTCTTGGAGTGACCTCTGTTGGTATTCATTTGCATGATGGGGTTTAGTTGCTGCCGGTAGCAGCTGCATTTGCCATGCAGAATCCAGTTAAATCAGACTCACGCAGCATGTTCTTCTCTCACTCACACGCACGGTTGCACACTCTCTTACTTTGCCACGCAGATCATTAGATGACTGACAGGGTCGACAGCTTTTAACTTTTGATTCTTCAACCTTTCCACCCTTTGTTTCAACATACTGAGCCATTTTTGACCTAATGGATGGATTAGGCTTTATCAATTTATTTTATATTTAAAAGAGATAAAGGCCTAGACTTTCGCCACCGCTAAACCCCTTATCCCTTAACTTGTTTGCCTTTTTAAACTATTTTAAGAAACATTTTTCAATAGTTGAAATGGCCAGTCTGCAAGCCCACAACTTGTCAATAGATTGGCACGTTGAACTATTCCAAAATGTTCTTCAAAATAGTAAAAAAAAGAGATTTGGGATGAGGGGTTTAGCATGTTACGAAATTGAGCCCAAAATCTGATAAATGTTAAACTGCACTGGACAAATCCTGGACCTTTGACACATGCATTTCTATATTGCACCTGAAATATCTAGCTTGTGTACAATAACAGCAGTGTGGGTGATGGTGTAACAAACCACGAGGACGGTGAATGCCTTTACTTAGACAATAGAGTAAGCCGAGAAAAAAATAACTATACGCGTTGACATCTTTTCAATACTTCTGAATGGCCTTTGTCCGCATATTCCGAAGCTCCTTAATCCCACAGAACAATTAACACAACAGGAGGTGGGGAAAAACTGAAATGGCTGATTTACCTAGCAGTTAAGATTGTGGCTCCTCTGTGCATGCTCCTGTTACTCAGACCGTGCCCTTTGTCTGGGACCTGGGCTTGGCCCGGAGCCCGTATTTGCATGCCGAGGGCCACTTGAATGCGCAGGACCCCGGATTCTCAATGCCTGACATGCAAAACCAGCGGGGGACCAGTTAAAGAGGCACATGCACACAGTCAGCACAGGTGCGCACCAGTCAAAACACCCAACCATCACTCCTCCCCACGAAATCCATGTCTTCGCCACTCATTGCAGAGAGTGTTATGTAAATGAAGCACAGTGATTTCTTTTTGTGTTGGGTTGTCTCGTAGGTTGGCTGCAAGTTGAACTTGGGATGTTGCTGAGCTTGAGGGAAGGTAAATATCTAGACACGTTTTTTAAGCTGATCACAAAGTACACACGGTGGAGCATTCGAGTGCAGTGACTCCGGTTGGAACCGAGGACGTATAATCGGAAAGAAGAAGTAAAATTGGGGAGGAAGGATGCCACGGTCATTCCTCGTCAAAAAGAAGCAGGCAACTTGTGGAGCGTGGCGATGGAAAGAGCCAGAGCATGCCGAATGGAAAGAGGATAATGCAATAGGTGAGATGATATCTGATTTTGATTATATCAGTATCTGTTTTTTACATTATCATAATGTGATCTGTTTTTGCGATTTTCTCAATAAAACAATTTCACACATTTTAAATGATCATCCAAAAAGGGTAACGTTGCAGTCTTCTTTTATTCTTTTTTGTGGAAAGCCAATGAGCAGATCGTCGCCAACGCTGCTGCTCCGAAGCCTGCCTCTCTCACTCAGCCGGTGGAGTCTATGGAGCCGGTGGGCCTTTTAGGTCCTACGCCACTGTCAGGACCGGCCGCAGAAACAAGCCTGGACTGGCCTACCATGCTGCCTCAGGGCCACTTCTACCACCCCAACGCACTAGCACTTGCAACAAGAGCTAAGGTATGTTTGTCTAGGTATTGTTGTCTAGGGTGGGCGGATTTCTGCTCTCGCTTTTCTGAAATGTCCAAATCAGATGATTGATGAAGTGTACCTGATACTCCCAAAAAGATAAAAAAAAACAAAAACAAAATCGATATCTAACTAATAATTATGTTTCAGTTTACAAACACAAATGCATCTTTACATCAAATGCTCCACCTTTATTTCTGACACTTGCAATAAATACAAATTTCTTTAATTTCTTTTTTTACTATTACTATATTACATTTCTTGTAAGTGATTGTAAAACACAGCCACTACCGTCTCTTTCCCACATCTCTACAGTCCCGTCCGCGCTCGTCCCCTGGCTCCGGGGACTTCCTGTGCGCCGTGTGCCATAAAGTGTTCCCCTTGCAGCGCATGCTGACACGCCACCTCAAGTGCCACAGCCTCGTCAAGAGACACCCGTGCAGGTTCTGTGGCAAGGGCTTCAACGACACGTTTGACCTCAAGAGACACATGCGCACGCATACAGGTGAGCACCTGCGCTTAACAGGGGCAGAGGATGGCATTGGCATGGGCCATGGCCAATCTGCCCCACCAAACATGATGGCATGCAAAACAACCCAAGATATTTCAAATTAAAGTGCCTATATTTAAAATGATTTGAAACCCTACACTAAACCAACAGCATTTCATCATTGAAAACAGAAAACTCTCAGAGTCAGACCTTTAGCTTTATGCATGCTGCGTCTGTTGCAACTTCAACAACAACTGATGTTATTATTGATGCTTAAAAGTCCTGTAACCAAAAATGGTATGGGTGCGGCATCATCATCATGAAGCCGCCCCTATACCATTTTCTCCTGCCCCCCAATTGGGAAATGTTACATCCGCCCCTGGTGATTAACATTGTATTATGTTGTTAATGAACAAAGAGGGTTCCCTGCAAGTGCCTGAAGCAAGGTTTTGAACTTAGCTGGTGCATGTCCCATTCAGACCTGAGGCCGTTTTCTGCCAATGTCAGTGTTGAATCATACATAATATAGCCTACTCACAGCCATTCATGTTTTCCTGGTGGTTTACATAGTGCTCATTCATAAGCTTGTTCCTGCTCCTGGATTTCAGATATGCAAAATATCTCTCATTCCTGGAAGCAGAGTACATAGACATCAGACATTACGCATACACGCACTAACTAACGTAAACCACTGGTTCTCAAAACGACAGCCTCAAACACCACCCAGGGGTTCCATGGGGTAAAAGTACAGTATTTAGCATCACATTAATTCCAACCACTTTATTCATATTTTCTAGGGACATTTGAGAAATAACTGGCCTAAACCAGTTATTTCTCATCTTTTCAGAACTCCATTTCTAGTAAACAGAGAATGGGGGAACTTGCTTTTTATGATGCTCACACAGACACACACTAGTAAAAAAAGGAAAATGTGTGGATTTCCCCTTTAAGTGCAGGCTCACATGGCCCGCCGGAGCTGCCAGTTATGCCCATATATGGCCTCTAAAGTAAAAGTGTTTGTGCCACTGCAGGTATCCGTCCGTACCGCTGCGATCTCTGCGACAAGGCCTTTACGCAGCGCTGCTCCTTGGAGTCGCACATGAGGAAGATCCACGGCGTGCAGCAGCAGTACGCCTACCGCCAGCGACGCTCCAAGATCTTCGTCTGCGAGGACTGCGGCTACACCTCCAACCGGCCCGACGAGTACTTCCTCCACATGCGCCAGTGTCACCCGGGAAGCCCCGCCCTGCGGCGCTACTACAGACGGCAGGCCCACGAGAACGCCACGTCCTTCGTTCCGGCCGTAGACCGCAAACTCAACCCTTACTTGCTCTACTCGACACCCGGATACTTTATGTGAGAACTGAAAAGGAGATTTGCATTAATATTAGCGGAATGTGGAGTTTTGAGATGAGATATGCTCACGTTTATTGCACTTTGTAACATCCCTTTTACGCTTGATGTTTTTTTTTCTTTTTCTTTTTGTATCATTGTTGCCATCTTTCTTTTTAGCCTGTATCAATTTTATGTAGTTATATATTATATTGCTGGCTTCATTATAGTTCTTGCTGCTAAGTTGTCACTGGTGGAGCCTTCATTGTACAAATAATGTACTCAGTGACATTTAATTATTTTCATCTTTATAGCATGTTGGTTATTGTGGACAATAACCAACACATTCATGAGGACCCAGTCATATCTGTCATCTTCATTGCCATCATGATCCGTCGGAAACAATTGGTTGTTTTGGTCTCCATGCTGTGATGGATTGTCAAATGGATTTATTCACCGGTGGTGGAGCGCATTTTATCTCCACCAGGTGCAATCTATGACCTATGCACAACCATTCAACAACAAAGACACAGCATAAGATAGAGTAGACTAGAGCTGAGCCATATATTAAGCCAGGGTTCGCTTCATGAGGCCAGGCTCTTCTAGTACATTGACTTTTATTGGTTTGTCCTTGTTTAGAAAGGACAACTGGAGGTTTATGGAATGCATTGAAGTCTACATGAATGCTGTGAACCACGTACTGTAATCAGGCTGTTTTCTGCCCCCTTCAATGTCGTAACTCTGTCTTACTCTATGGCTCTGAAATAAAGGCACTTCCTTGGCCTATACTGGCAGTGTGAAGAGGAAATTGCTGGTTATTGGTTCAGCGGCTTACGAGATTAAGACAGAACTGACAAACAGACGAGTGAGGCATAATACCGCTTGTTGCCTTTGGCCTAGCTGTTAAAACAGCAGCTCAATGAGATCAGTGCAGGACAATAAACAATACATAGCAATAGCAAATAATGTGTTGTGTAAAATATGTGATGTCACAAAAGGGCATTTCAGGTTCTTGAAAAGTCAGACAGATGTACGGTTCTGAAACAATTAGCAACATTTCGACCACAGAATAATGTGCAGCTGTAAAATAAAACGGTAAAATACCAGCTTGGTGCCTTGGTGTTGACTTATGGGCTAAAAACATGAACGTATTAATTAATTAATGGGGGAAAGATCTGTCTGCAACATACAGTCTATCATAAACCGTAAGGGAGTGTGCAACCACGATCTTTATATTCATTCATTTTACTTCTACAACATACTTCACAACATCTTTAGCAATTTGAAAATTGATGATCACTACCCATTGCTTTGCAAATCTGTTTTTTTTTTTTTTTTTTTTTTCAGAAGGTTTTATACAGTACATTCCAAAAGGTTTTATACATTCATGTGAAATGGGACATTCTGCCCTATCTTTGAGTACTTCTACTTTTGGTACTTAAATTATGTATTTGTATTTTCAAGGTTGTAGGATACTTTTTGGTGCTAATAATTTTACACTTTTATGCAAGTACATTTAGATTTTGGGACTGAGTTACAGAGTTATGCTGATGTTCCAGTATTATACTTTCAATTTCAGTTGTAATATAGCAGTTAAAGAAACCTGACAGAGAAATACAGTTAACAAATGGGTAATAGGAAATGAGTTGTTGAAAACATGCATACAGGTGATATTCCTTGGCCCTTAGGTGTCCGTAGGTGTGCCACACAACATGGCATTTATTGTACTGTACAATGTTTGCCATACATAACAGTTTAAAAGTCTAGGTTGAAAGGCTTGTAGCCAATTAAGATATTTCTCTGAAAAACAAAAAGGCATTGAATATGGATCGTTCTGGAATCTACCCTTTAATCATTCAAATTTGCATTGATCATTTTCCAAAGCTTGATTGATTCTTACAGTACAATGCACTCTCCCTGTTTGATAGGAACAGAGACAATGTTAAATTATGTTTTAGGGCCTCAAATTAATAACCTAAAATGTAATGCAACATATTATAAAAGTCAAGGTAAAAGGCACAATGTATTCTCTATTACAAATCATGTGTCCCCAAGAAGGTTGGAGGCTGTTGTTACCACATATGACCAATAATCATGCCAAATACTTATATATTTATACTAATATGTGTTATACAGTATTTTATAGGCAAGTACCGTATAATGTAACCTTCATTGTGAGTGAATATGTTTTCAGTGCACTATGTACGGCATGGCAACTCTACAGCATGTAGGGGTACATATTTATTACCTTCAACACTGTAATTACATAATTCTACTATATACTATACTATAGTTTGATCTTAGGTGGTAACAAGGAGCCCTGTGAATAGTGCATGCAGAAATGGCATCACCGTCTTTTACAAAAATACATTCTCTAAAGCCACGCTCTGTTTTAGATTCTGAACCAGTGTTTTGTGTTCTTTGGATCTGACCATGTGTTCCTTTAACCCTGAAAGCCATGAACAACATGGCATTAATTGATATGCAAAAAAATACCCAGAGCTACTAGTAAATATTCTCTTGAATACTCAAATCAGGCACAACAAAAGCATGCCTATAGTAGTGCAACACACATACATAGTACATACAAACCAACAAACCCCCAAGGTGCAGATACAGGATAGAAATGAGAACTCATATTCACTCTATTGACAACTCTACAAGGCACCAGCAAAATCTGCACAGCTGATGACCCCACCGGCCTAAAGCTCGACTATGTCTGTCTTCATACCCTGCATGCAAGGGTCAGTGCCACACATAAAGAGCCGGCCCTGAATGAGTATTGCAGGTCTGCAACTCTGAGAGTGTACACTCAGAGTTAAGCAGGTTCCTGCAAAAAACACATTGGAGAACTGCTGTAGGCGGTTATAGGTGGACTATGGAATATGCATAGTGTCGTAGTGAACAAGTGCCATACATATTCTGAAGAAAACCTTGCAGCTAGGTCTTCTCATCAAATTGAGAAATGCTGTGTAAAAATATAATCTAAGAGTCTCTGCCACGGACATACACATGTCCATATAGACTTGTTCTTTGTTGTATCAACTGAACCTTTGAGGTGTTTCTCTCCCATATGACCAGTAGGTGTCACTGTGAGAGTTCCTTGAGTTTGTGGTTCTATCTCCTTCCCTGTTAATCCATATATCAGCCCAGCCATGCCATGGCTCCTGGCAGGTTTCTTCCCTTGTTCCTATCATAGCGTTCACCATACACTTCACACTGAATTGTGAACAATCATCTCAGACGGTCGGTTCTCATTTGAACTTTCATATCCGTAACGTCCACAATTATCTTTGATATAATAGGCGGGACGCTTTTTCTTCTCGTGGTTCTCCCCCATCCTTCTCCCCTACTTTGTTGGCCTTCTAGTCTTGAGACCTTTGGAGGCCTTCTTTGGGTTCCAGGGAGTGAGTGCAATAGATTGTTCTAAATGGAGGCGGTTGATGGAGAGGCCCACCCCCTCCATTGGGGCGATCAGAGGAGGTGTGTGGTCTCAGGAGAGCTCCGTGTAGCGCTGTCTCTCCCAGGCCTGGAGCTCTCCACCCACTGCACACACCAGCAGGTACGACTCACTCCTCACCCGCGGCAGGCGCACCTGCAAGGCCCAGTGAGACGTTAAAGGCTATCTACTACCACAATGTAGGAATAGTCGGTTACAAAGTAAATTTGCAAAAGTATTGGCATCAAACTTAACTGTTGAAGTAGGCTACAAAATATAATGCCCACAAATATGTAGAACCCCCCGTTTCACATATTTTCAGATGTTTTACAAGCTCAAAATGTGTCAAGCAGCACACTGCATGACACAATGTGATCTGTTATTTTAAAACAACAGGCTGGCCATTCTACATACTTTTGTATTTTTTCTACTTTTACTGAAGTATTTGATTATCCTGACTTTAATCTATTTTCGAGCTAAAGTAGTAGTAGTAGTAGTTGTAAAATAATCTACAAATTCATGCACCATGAGCGTGCAGATCTGGTATTTTTGAAAAAAAAAAATCATGGAAATATTTTTTTGGAAATATATTATAATTATATAAATATTATAAATATATAAATACATATATTTCTTCTTTTAACTAAAAAAAACTGCTGAGAGGCACCTGGAACAATATATTCTCAGACAGGATTCGGTGGTCAATTATATCTACATATAATGTTTCGACAACTTGACATGATTGAGCTCTGACACACACAAAAAAACAGTCTGTCATCATCACATCCATCCATACCATAGACTAGACTAATAAAGATCCATACCCTGTGGAACAGGAGCAGGTGGCGGTGGAGGGCAGTCACCAGTGGATAGCGGCAGGCAGGGGGCGCTCTCTGCTTCTGCAACACAGTTAGGTCAGGCAGGTGAACGCATAACAGCCTTTCTGCCAGAATATAAATAGAGGCATGTCACAAGACAAAGGGACTTGTCCTTCACTCCTGCACCTCTATTTTCCACGTCTGTTTCCATGATAAATATGAACTGCTTGTGTTCGTCATGAGGAGCCAATAGGACACTCAGTAGGTGAATCATCTAATTATTGGCGACTAAGGGATGTCCAGTGTGATAGGCCAATATTCACATCAAAATGTATCAGTAAAAATCGTATGTTTTAAATATTTGATGTAATGTTTATGTCTAATGGTTTGAGTTGAAATCAACACTGATATAATCAGTCCATGATTAAGCAGTTGAGACGAATAACAGTCTAAGTCCATCCTTTAATCTGACCCCTCCCCGATGAGGCCTGGCTGTCCTGACCCCTTATCCATAGTTTAAACATTATGGATAATTAGTGTGAACTTAGACTGTTATTCGTCGCAACTGCTTCTGTCTGGCATCTAAAGCACTTTTAGCTACAGTCTCAAAACATCCTGAGGTGGTTGTTATCGAAAATTTGGAGTTGGACAATATCAGGATATTTGTCCAAAAATTGTCAAAAAATGAAGTCATGTTTTGGGTGAACTACTCCTTGTAAGCACGATGCACAAATTAGCCAGCCACTAAGAAAATCACTAAGATAAGATGAAGACAAAAAGTGGTAGTGAAGAGGCTTACATCCCCCGTGGAGTCCCCACAGTGGGCAGGCAGAGAAAGAGATGCTGGTGGGCAGATACTCAGCTCTGTGAGTGGAGGAGAGAGATGCATCAGAGCCAGTGACACACGCTGTGGCGGCGGGCGGCGCTGCCTTGGGTGCACGGCGCGTCTGGCCAGACGCGACAATTGGTAAACAACACAGAGAGAGAGATGGAGAGAGAGAGAGAGGACCACAACAACACGGTTTGCGCTGATGGAAGCTTTGCATGGATTTGCAGTGAGCGGGCGGCATGTGACAGACACAGGGAAAGCGTGATGAGGGGCTCAGAGAGGTGGAAAGTTACTGAGTGCTGTACATTTGCTTAAGTACTGTACTTCTAGACCAATTTTGAGGCTTTACTCCAAGTAGTTTACCTCAACTCCCCTGTAGCTCGGATCCAGATATTGTACAGAAGCTACAGCGTCATGTTTTAGGGTAGAAAAAATTCATGCCACTCCATCTTTAACATATTGCCCATTTGAAAACAGCAGGTACAAATCTGCTATTTTCAAATGCTTTTTATACATTTGAATACTTGAAAATTTGAAATAGGACATTCTGCAATTGTTACTTGTACTTTAACTTAGTTCATGTTGATGCCGGTGCTTTTGTACTTTTGAATTCTAGACTTTCGCTTATACAGTACAGTGCTTATGTGATAACGTTTTTTCCACCACTGTGAGGGAAAAGCGTGTGCTGGAAGGAGGCATAGCCTCAACAAATGTTGTGTAAAACACGGTGCCGGAGGGCCTATTAGCATGCGTTCTGCGCATGCTGTTATCGATCTGGGCTGTGGCGAGACGGCATAATAAATGCCACCCGTCGGGGTTGACGGACCTGCGGGCTTCGGACGAGATGTTTAACATCGCATCTTTAAAAAGCTCCACGGCACTGTATTGATTCATGGAATTGGGCACACAAGGTTCCCTGCATACCAAAAGCTATTCTTAGAGTGGATATTTATCCCCCCCTGTTCTGGCCGAGGTCTCCAACATAAGCAGATGCTGCCGGGGCACTGCCGCACGCAAGGCTCTGTGTTTATCCAGAGCGGCTCATATTGTCTGGAGCTGCCCCGCTTCCATCTAACAGCTATGTTGTTCTTAGGCACCGCGGGGGCTGTTAAAGTAGTCCTCAAGTTGTGTGGATATCTGTGGGATTAGGTAATATCACACAAATACCTGGGTCTCTGAAAATAGACCCAAGTAGCCCCCACAAGTATTTGAATGAGTCGTACAGATACAAACACCTCTAAATGGCCTCGGCTTAGAATGTTCACAGGTTTTCCATGGATACACGTGGAAAAGCAGTGATGGAAAGAAGCTACGTGCATTAACTAAAGATGTTTTGATCAATTTGAGGTATTTTTATTTCATTAAAATACTTCCAATTTGAATACCTGTACTTCTACTCCACTACATTTCAGAGTCAAATATTCTTCTTATACTACCTCCTTACAGTTAGTTTGGCTGCTTTGAAATAGTCAAACTTTAACTTGTAACAAACTGAAGCACTTTTTCCATCACTGTGGAAAGGGTGTCATCAGTGTTGTTAACATTGTGGGGTGTTAATCACATGAACCGTTCCTCCCAACTCTGGAATCATAATCATAGGCAAAAACAGTTGAACAATTGCCAAAAACAGCAAATCCACAACCTCGTAGCTCAGCACAAAACAGCACATTGTGAGCTTGTAAATCTTCTATTTGGAGTATAGGTAGAAAATTTGGGGCAGGGGCTGGGGGATGTCGGTTACTTACGTGGTTTACTTTTTTTTATATATATATAATTTCTTAATAATAATCCTCAACTACTATTTTCTGTTGCGTTTGAACTTGTCTCTGCTGTATCGTAATAACAGCTGATTTGTTCACAACACCACATACTGTGGGTCAATGATTCTGCCAGTGTCATGGTACTAAGGGTCACAGATAAATGATGGCACATGGATGCAGAGTAGGTGTGTGATGATGATGCCATGAGGAAGCGTAGCTGAAGGATGATGTTAGTTGCTTGCCTGTCTCCTTGGGGGTCCTGCAGTCCTGCATCGCTCCCTTGAGGTTTTCCATCTCCTTTTCCAGCTCACCATATTTCTTCTCTGCCTCTTGTAACCGTCTGGGGAATTCATGGGGACAGATGGCTAATGGTGTGGTGGTCAGGCTTTCAAGTAGGAAGGGGTGGGGAGGTGGGTCTGGTGAGGGAGGCACGTATGAGGGGTACAGAGGTACCCCTCATATGTGAGGTGTGTGTGTGTGTGTGTGTGTGTGTGTGTGTGTGTGTGTGTGTGTGTGTGTGTGTGTGTGTGTGTGTGTGTGTGTGTGTGTGTGTGTGTGTGGTAGCCTTGCATAGCCCACCTTTGCAATGCATATTGCCCCAGGTATACTAGACTTCACGGCCAAAGTAATGACGAGACCCAGACTGTAACTATGTTTCAATCGATCTCAATCTGAAAACTATGGTTGTGTTTTCAGATTGAGAAGGGTGCTTTTTCCTTAAGCTGTGTTTCTCGAAGTGGGATTTCTGGGAACCAAATGGATCATGTACGGTGTAGGCTCTGTAATAACTTAATGGCTTGACATTTGTTTCCATTTGTACACACTGAGCTGTTGGCAGTCAGTGGATGCTTACCAAATCCAAGTCCTTGAAATTAAAACGTTTGACAACCACTGACATAGAGGTGTGTTTAGTTGAGCTGTGTTTGGCCCAAAGTTTGCTAGTTTACTAGTTTTCCATCACCCTCTCTAGTGGACAACTTTACAGACAGCGACAAACAGAATACAGATATGAGTGACCTTGACAGATGGTCAGACAGCATCAATGGACATCTGACGATGGCCTTATGTGTTAAAGGGACTTACGCCTGGCTGGCCTCCTAATGTATGCTTACTGTACCGTGCATGCACATCGCTATGGGAATAGAGCGTAGGCGTGTGCATGATGTGACGTCATCATCATCACACCCGGAGGTTTTGCACCACCCGCCCCCCACCCCCTACTTTCTGACCTCGACAGCCCATACATCCAAGCAGAAAAGTCCTATCTGATTGCATTAAACTAACTCGTTTCCACTCACTCGCCCTAAGTAACATCATGGTGTCTGTTTGTTTAGTGTAGTATCACCTGTGCAAGTCTTCATCAAGTCCTGATATTTGGTCAGTTTCCTCCTCTTCCTCCTCCTCCACCTCTTCCTCTACCTCCTCAGCTGGGGGAGAGTCTGTAGATGATGGTGCAGTACCCTGCTCCAGTGTTAGGGGGAGCTCCAGAGAGAGCAGGGCAGGCAGATTCACCCGCACATTTTCTCGAAGCTGCCAGAGTTCATTCTGAAGTCCACAAAACACATATGCACGTGCACGCGCACGCACGCACACACACACACACACACACACACACACACACACACACATAGACACAAGGGAAATGCGGCCGTAATCAGACACCGCGTCAGACACAGTGCCGTGCCTCAGCATTCCAGGCTGCCAGACATATTACTGTAGTGTGTAGGGCCTACACCTGTCAAATTCAACACGACATCTGTTCAGGAAGTGTATAGCTTTTCAAACAGCTGATCGCCACATTTTTGGCCCGCTTGAGGTCATTCCTGACAGCGGCTGGCCTTCAGTGCTCAGTCACCTGCTTCTCTGGGGAGTACGTCCTCTCACACTCCCTGAGACTCTTGTGGTCGATCTGCATCATGATGTCTCGACTGCGGTCCACGGCACCTGTCAGGCTAAAAGAAGGATGAGCCCAGTTCAGCTATATGACGCATGAAACCCACAGCTCACAATGGCCCGTGTTGTTGCCCTTTGGCAGGCATTGGGAGCTTGTAGATGGCAATTTTCACAATGATGTCCTCCTACATTCCAACTATGATGTTGTATAGATTCCCCATATCAAATCTGATTATTTTGGGGGTCTTTGGGGGGTCCCCAGTTTATGACTTTATTGCATGGAAAGGTTGAGATTGATAACCGTGGTAATAGGCAAAATATGTCCGCCTTGGTATGATGTAGTATGATTACATGTCCGCATTTTCATAAATTTAAGAAATTTTAAGAGCACCTGGTGGCTGTGTAGGAGTATCCCACGAAAGCCAGGTGTACCCCAATCGGAGCCCGGTCCATGACATCAGACAGCGTCTCCTGTAGGCAACAAACTGAATTTCAAATTTAAGAATTCCCCACTCATAAAGGCTTGTTGTTTAGTGTTCTCTAAATGTCTTATATCCCATGGGAAATGTTACCATGTCACTTAGACAGTCGTCCAGTACGTCAAAGTTGGAGGTGTCGGTCGCGTTGGACACTTCGGGGCGAAACGGGGCAGGCAGTTTGTGCAGGGACCTCCAGTCCAGGCCGCGGAAGAAGGCGTGGCTCCGAAAGTCGCTCAGACCCTTGTTTCCCAGACGCTGGTCTCTCTCGCAGATCAGCCCTGTGATGAACGACCGAGCCTCTGGCGAGATCTCTGGGTCAGATAGTGGGATCTCAAAGCAATCCTGTGCAATGAGAGGCAATGTTTATATTATGGTGGAGATGTCCCGCTACGGTATTGGTGACGGCACTTATTTGTTATATCGGGTCATATCGGTATCTCTGTGAATATGCCAGTGTAACCACTGACATCCCACACGAGGGTAAGGGATTGACACTATGGTAGGTAAATAAGATGTTGGGGCATGTGGAGTTTGCCTTCGAGTTGCCCAAACTGCAAATTCATGTGTGAGTGAAGAGTTTGCTATAAACACAACACAAGATCACAACATTGTTATCAATATTTTATATTGATAACAATGTTGTGATGTTGTGATCGGGTATTGGGGCATCCCTATTTTAGGTAAATATAATTTGTATGGTAATATTCATTGCAATTTCAATCTTCCTCAGTTTTGTTCAATTATTTGGGATTTTCTTTGTAGATTTTAGTGTTGAATTAACTGTGATTTATTCTTGTGTGTACTATGGCCTTTATTATCTCTCTCAGGACTAGATTTGTGACCGGTTCTGCCCTCTTTGCTCGGAATGCTACACATCGTCCATCATGTTTTATAGCGGTGATGCACGTGGTGCTGTCATCCCTGACCGTACTGGAGCACTGTAGGAGTGTAGGTGAAGCCCACGTCTCCTTTCCAAACACTAAAAACTTCACCTGTCTCTTCAAGTGTCCCTTTTATCAACTTGCATCAGTCAGAGGTCAGCTGTGTTAGTTACAGTAAATGTGAATGGAATGAATGTGTGGTGCTGTGATTGTCTCCCTCTCAAGTCTCTTCCTCCAAATGATGTCATGACTTCACTGTTAAGTAAATATTCTATCTCTCTTTTGCTGGCTTGCGAGCAAACATTAACTTGCCTGTGAGTGTCACTGGAAAATATCCATTCAACATTTGTTATGTATACTCGGTCTTCCTGCTAAAGATAGTGTTCCTCAGAATACTACGTCTACCTTAAAATAGGTCTGAACCTATTTTAAAATGGCATGATATTTATTCGGTTTCGCCCTCCCTACGATACATCGGAAAGGAATGTTTATGTTCAGATAAATCAATGTGGATAATGTGGTTCAAATTGGCTCGGATTGTTTCTAGTGTTTCAGGAAATTCATGACCATTCTTCCCTCACCCTGTGCAATAGAATAGAGCAGTCCCACCCCCTTTCATGACATCGCCCATGGCCGAAAAATTAATTACCCATTCATTTTCCTTTATAGACATTTCCAAAATGATCGTCCAAAGACTATTACGCTGCAGACAAATCCAACTTGGGTTGTCAAGACAACACAGAACACACACAATGTTTTGGGACAATCAAAGAATTTGTAAGAAGAAAAATGAAACAAAAGGTGTAACCTGCCATTATTTTCTTCATTTCTTCATACTAATTAGATACTGTATGATAATATTGTTTGTTGTCATGTTTTGTCACGAACAGATTTGACTTTGTCTGTGACTTAATCGTATTTATGTAAATCATTTTAGAAAAGTCTATGAGGAATATGAAAGGGGAAATTACTTCTGGGCCACGGCCAACATCATGAAAGTGGCAGGACTGCTCAGCTCTATTACTAACTCCATTAATCGCTAAAAAAAAAACCTCGCAACAAAGCTTAATTTAAGGGATTGCCCATTGTATTCACATACCGGCAACAATGGAACAAAACAACTTGTTTGGATATACATTATATCCGCAGTCCGAGTGGCCAACCAACCTGAAAGTGTATGATCTTGGCGTACGTCTCAGAGATTGACTCTGCGTAGAAGGGTGTGGTCCCCAGCAGCATCTCGTAGGCACAGATACCCAGGGCCCACCAGTCACATTCAAAGCCATAACCTCCTGCTCCCTCTACTGCCCTCAGGATCTCTGGAGACAGATAGTCAGGAGTTCCCACTGCCAGGGTCGAATGCACCTGTCAAACACACACACACACACACACACACACACACACACACACACACACACACACACACACACACACACACACACACACACACACACACACACACACACACACAACTTTAAATTAAAAAGCATTAAACTCACTTTGCAGTAGAATATAGCCTACTATCAAATGCAGAAATTTCAACAATATTTAGCATTTGTAAATGTACAGGATGGCAGGTCGTTAAAGGACCACTTCACCGCTTATAAACTTATTTTCATATAATTGGTCCACACTCATGTTCATGATAAAATTCCATTTTTTTGTACTTTTTCTAGTCTGTGTCTCATGCAGTAGGCATTTCAGACACCCATCCAATGTTGCTAATAGAAACATTTAGTCCCTTTGGGATATGCATGTCACTTGTAAACGCAGCTCTTTCAAGTGACAAGTGGCAAATGGTACTGCTCCAAAGGGAACAAGGAATCGGTTCTCAGTCTGGGTGTTCCAGGGTCCCTGTCTGGGTCTCGGCAGTCTAAATCATTCAGTGTTTTACCCCCTTACGGTGCCCCTGGTTGTTGGACATACATATTTGTTGTCAGTAGCCACATGTAGTGAGATTCCTCAGTGTCCGCTTACCGTTCCATCCTCCAGAAGCCTGAGACAGGAGCCAAAGTCCCCCAGTCTGATGTGTCCGTCTGCTGTCAGCAGGATGTTGTCAGGTTTGATGTCTCTGTGGGGGACATGAGGTTTATTGTCTCTGCCGGAAGACATGCAAGGATGTTTGGTCTCTATAGGGCACATGCAAATAGCTTGATTTCAATTTGAAGCTTGCAATATACATCTGGCTTAGGTGATAAGAATGGACGGTGGGCGATTTTTTATAGCAGCACGGGGTGCATACGCATTTTGCCATCGTGATTACAAGCCCCAGCATCGCAAGAATGCCTAGTCTGTACTATTTTTAGCACTGCTGGTGCAGGGGCTCTAAGGATAGTTATTTCTGTCGGTTGGGGCGGCCCATTATTTGGTCCCAAACAACATACAGTATTGTGGAAAAAAACGACTGGTCTGAATTGCATGGAATTGTTGTGTATTTCCATGCCGGCTGGAGAGTATGCCCTATTGATTGAGTCAGCCTAATGGCCTTGGCCTTTGACCTAGCTCACAATGCACACATCTTAGAATTGCACTTAGCATGCCACCAGCTGAGCCAAGCATTCTGGATGAGCAGTGCTAACCTGAGGGCCCGAATGACATGACCACGTTCAGGCCAAATGTCAACTTTGCATATCTCAGTTTAATTGGCAACTTGCAAGATGAACCCTACTGATTTTGGTGACTCCATGACCTTTTCGAGTACCCCCCCACTGGCCAATTGTCCTGAAACATCCTCGGCTCATCAGAATAATCTGTCTTCCCTCCTCTAAGAATGTCAATATCCTTGTTGTAAAACCAATGATCCGGTTTGGTGTGCAAAGGCATAGTCCGTCTATAGGCGTTGATGGTGCTTGTTGCTCAACAGAGAAACACCATATGCTGTTACCTGTGCACGTAGCCCAGTTTGTGGACGGAGTCGATGGCCATGACCATCTCGGCCAGGTAGAACTGAGCCATGTCCTCTGGGATCCGGTCTCCGAACTTGCTGAGCAACGTCAGCAGGTCACCGCCCACATAGTAGTCCATCACCAAGTACTGGAAGAGAACTGCAAGGTTACGGAAGAGCTGCTGCAGGGGCCGTAGAGGGACATGACATGTTCTGGATCATCAGTCTTTGTGTAAGGTTGGGAATCTATAGGATAGTGGTTTTCAGCCAGTGGTCCGGGGACCACCAGTGGTCCTTGAGAGAGTTCCAGGTGGTCCCCAGCTAAACAATGGAAAGTTGGTTAACCAGGTGTAACTCTTTGTGAACGTAAAAAGTACGCCCTCAAGAGTTAAAATATCCATTATCTAAATTAGCCCAACTCTACACAACTAGAGAATGTAGAAGATTAATTTGATCTGTTGGTTTGCCTGTTTTGTTAACAAAATCCAGCATGGTATTGTGGACAAAAGCAAATGAAAAAAAATGTCCTCGAATGGTGGTCCGTGGTTCAAATGCTGAATAAATAGTGAGCCCTGGCATCAAAAAGGTTGAAAATCACTGCTATAGGATTTTAATGATTCAGGTTCTTTGGTGATTCCCTATTAGCGATGGACCCTAACTGGTCTATAAGTAATGTATAATCCTGAGAGTCTACAAATTATAATTTGTTGATGTACACTACAGTATATCAACACATGTTTATATACCAGGTAGTTGTCATCCTGGAAGGCGTAGTGCAACTCTGTGATCCAACGTCTGTCGCCCCTCAGCAACACCTCCCTCTCCTCCTGATAGCAGGCAGTCTGCACACCACAACAGACACATCAACACAGACACAGGCACACAGTAGTAGACTATGCTATACCACAGGGGTGGCCAACCGGTCACAGACTAAGAGCCACGTTTTTCATTGTGTTACTGAAAAGAGCCACATCAAAGAGGATTCCAGGTGGTCCCCAGGCTAAATGATGGAAAGTTTGTTAGCCAGATGTAACTCTTTGAGAGCGTAAACATGTTTACACTCTCAAGAGTTAAAATATTCATCATGTGAATTATCCCAAGTCTACACAACTAGAGAATGTAGAAGATTAATGGTCATTTTGATCTGTATGTTCGACTGTTTTGTTTTCTCTGAAATCCAGCCTGGAATTGTTGACAAAAGTAAACAAAATCTTTTGCTTTGGGGTCTGTGGAGCTAAAATGTCATCGAATGGTAGTCCATGGCTCAAATTCTGAATGAATGGTGGGCCCTGGTATAAAAAAAAAGGTTTTTGATGGTTTCATGTGGAAGCCCCTTAAGAGCCACATGTAACCAGCTGAAGAGCCGCATGCGGCTCGCGAGCCCCGGGTTGGCCACCCCTGCTATACCATAACGTATCCGTGCAGTACTTGAGACAACAACACAAAGGCATTGGTATGAATGTATGATGAATGTGTCATTCCGCTGTGGGTCGGTTACCTCTCCTCTCCTCAGCATATCCCACTTGTTCATAATCTTGAGGGCATATACTTGCTGCGTGCTGCGCATCCTCGCCACAGCAACCTGCAGAGAGGCATGCAGAACGTTGTGACCCATGGTGACCACGTGAAAGGGTCTAGTGTGTAAGGATTTGACCGAAATAATATAGCTCCAATTCATACTTTGTAGAGCGACAGTGTCGCTCGCTATGAATTAGAGGGTGGCAGGGTACTGAATGTAATAAATACAGCACAAGTAGCATACTGTGTATTTGTCATTATATAAATTAGTGATGTCCCGATACAACTTTTTCATTTCCGATCCCGATAGCATTTTATTTAATGGCAGTAGTGCCAAAACCGTAACCCCTGTGTCGGATCTGGGGTTAAACTGGCATATTTGCCAATATATGACTCAGTAATGACAAATAAGGACCGATACGGTTACTTTTCCGATACCCATACAGTATGTGCCGATGCCGATATGATTAAAAAAAAGCTGAACTGATACTTTTCCCAATACCCGATCGGGACATTCCTGATGTACAGTATATATGGCATCTGATTGGCTTGGTTTGATTCATGTACAGTATTTCCAATCTGCTCTCACCTCACTGAAAGTTCCTCGGCCAATCACCTTCAAGATGTGAAAGTCATCCCGTTTGATGCGAGTGTTCTTCACCTGCCTCACCAGGGGCTCCGCTGTGATTAGAGGGGAGAGAAAGAAAACACATTATTTTCCCAATACCTTAGTCTGATCATTTTTAGGCAGATGATTGTAGATAATAGTAGGCAGATAATAGTAATGATCCAGGGCCCTTATACAGTATGAAAAACTCATTATTTTGGTACTTGAGCACATACATTTTGGCCTTTCGTGCGCCCCCCCATCCCCAAGACCCCCTACACAGACTATATATCCTGCCCCACAACTAGTAAATCACTAAATAATCACCAAGGCTAAAAACACCACGCTGTAGCTGTCATTTCTTTTCTTGGTGGTCGGGGGAGGAGGGGGGACATTTCCATTCCTGAAGGTTGGCAGCTGGCCATCGGTGAAGGTCTTGAATAAACACAGGCGTCCAGGCAGGATAGCCTCTACCTAACTCAGCACATACTGTACAGTCTACAGTGTACACGGCACACTGCGGGCCAAGGCCTCGCCTCGCGGCATGCTGGGAGGATACAGCTGCAGGAAGGACTTCTACAGAAAGTAAACACTTTTCCTGTCCTCCTCCCCTTCCTATACCTAGTATACCCAGTCTCTCCACGCTTCACTGGTCATTCAGCATTTTGAATCAACTAAGTCCATGTGCTACTGTACTTGTGTACAATTTTGAGTTTTTTTTTCCTTCTGTGGGCTATAAATTTTTCAATACCTTTACTTATATTGTACTTTGACTCCACTCCACTACAAATATATGAAGCTTTTTGTTGCTACTTTAGTCTCTTTGTAGATTTTGATTATTGTACACATTATGATATTATATTATCATAATGTGCTAGCTCCATTATAGATTGGCTATATTCTAAAGATTTTGTATACATTTTGAACTTGTGAAATGGAACGTTTCAAATATAAAAAGCCATGAAAATGACAACTTGTGAAAAGGATTCATGAGTTCAACAAGTTTCATTTCAAACGTTCAGATCAGTACAAACATATCCTTGACATCCTTAGCATCAGGCGGGAATAGTTGTTTTGTTTTCCTTCAAAGATGATGGGTTTTAGTTAGGGTAGGTTTAGTTTAGGGTAGGTTTCACAAGCGGAAACAATGAAAGTTACATAACTGGAACAAAGTAGAATATTTGCTACAGTTGCCGACGTGCTTGTGGTTTCGGCATGTCCTCAGAATGCCTCAAAAAGGAGCTCCATCATGTCTGTTTTGCTTTGTGAAACATTAATGGTCAGAGACATCTAAGAAAAACACGAGACCACACGACAGCACCCGTCACGGTCTGGTGCCGCCACCGCGGGACTCCATAATAAGAGGCCATAAAGGATTATAGTCACAGCATTACACTTTGGGAAGCTTTTAGGGTCCGGGTGACTAAATGAGTCTGGGAGTTGCTATGCGCTCCTCCTCTTGAAAAACAGTTTACAATATGCCTCCGTGTCTCACTCGCATTCCACGGTGCAATGAGGAGGTGGACGAAGGAAAATAAACATGCCTTGCCTTAATTCATGAATGATGGCCATGCTATTCTTAGACCTACAAGAATACCTTGTAAGTCAGGCATTTCCATTGTTATGTAGAGAAATGCTGTTACCGGTCTTGCATCATTTATCCACCCAAGGTCTATACGGCTAGAAGTGTGTTTCGTGCTCATGGTCACTATGGCTCCTACTGTCTGGGAAAAGACAAATGGAAGTGGATGACCTAGATCTGGAGACCAAAGTGCAACAATAGTTTCACTTTGTAGGTCTTCGGGGGCTTTGTTGTACAGTAAGTGCATCTAAAAGTGTGCCTGGGTGAGCTGCAAGGTCACTAAGATGCTCCTTTTCAACAAGTTCAACTGGGTCTCGGAGGTCCCCAAAACATGTCTCTGAAGTCGTGTGCTGAAAATACCACTCGGGTCATGCATTCTAGAATGCCTCCTTACGCCACCACATGTAGCCTTAAAGGCAGGGTAGCAGTTAAAGGGCCACTTCACCCCTTTTGCAAACAGATGTTATTTTAATGATGTTTGGGAGACAAGAAACACTTTCCTGGGATTTTTATGTGGGTAATTTGTATGGTTTTTTTAAAGTGTCCATGAGGTCCATGGTGTCATGGACACTGAGCTCACTTCCTTGCTGGACTACAATTCCCAGAATTAATTGGTGCGCTGCCCCTCCTTGTGATTGGGGGAGGGCTGTTTTAGGCGCCATTCACACCTTTCAAACTGAAAAATCCAGGAAGTTTCATGTGAAAAACTTGATTAGTTGAGATGGAGGAAGGTAGGAAACAGCATAGGACAAGTTTGACAAGTCAAAGTCATTGGAAATGAATGGAGCTGGGCTTATCCTGGCTGATCAGATTGAAAGGTGTGAATGTCACCTTACTGAGACATGTAGTCCAGGATGTAAATGAGCCCAGTGTCCATGACATCATGGAGCTCATGGTCACGTTAAAATACTGGAATATCTATCTAAAAACACAAATGACCCGTATAAAACCCCCAGGAAAGGGTATCTCAAAAATCATTAAAAATAGATCAGCACTCAGTAGAGTGCACTAGGCCACAGCGCAGCAAACGCTTAACTTGTGCCCGCTCTGCTCACGCAATTAATAAGATCTGGTTGCAAATGGGAGAAGTAGCTCTGTAAGAGACAACTTCACCCCCACGTTGGTCTACCCCTGTTGATTTTAGCTGATTCTGTTCTTATCTTGACATCATTATCTGATCCGCCATATTTGATGATGACAGTCTGTCATGGATGTGTTCTGCCTGTAAGGTAGATTGGGAGATCCTATTGTTTAATCAACTGTGGTCATCTTTGGTTTTTACATTGATGTACAGTCTGCTCTTTTCTCGTCTTGCAGGAGGGGCGAAATTTCCCTGCGACGGCTGTCACAACTAGCCTGGAGAGCCAGCCTCAAATGGAATGGAGTCAGTCAGTCACTCAGAGTTCCTTCCTTCGTCTATGCAATATTGTGTGGAAGAAGGAAGGAGTGACTGACTGACTCCCCGCCATTTGAGGCTGACTCCCCGCCATTTGAGGCTGGCTCTCCAGGCTAGGTCGCAACAGTTGTATGTGTTATGCAAACAGCCGCGAGTGTTATCCAAAGCGGTCTCGGGATTTCGCTGTCTCTTGCGTCTTGAGTGTTGGCTTTGCTTGTGCATGTTGTTGTTTTGTGGGAATGCTGCTGCTGCTCACATGATGTAGAAAGGATGGGCAACGGCCAGGGCCAGGCCGTATCATAACATCTCAGTTTTGACAAATTAAATGCAATAAATAGTTTTTGGTATGCACATATAGCTTTTACACTTTTGACAATTTCTAGTGCTATTTTCACTCATTTTGCTCACTGTGTCACTGATGCTTTACGTCAGTGATTCTCAAACTTTTCCAGGCTGTGATCGCCCAAAATAATATCTGAACTGGTGACACCCTATACTGGTAAACCACTCCCAGAAATGTTTTCAGCTATTTATATTTTCGTTATTATAATTGCTAAATCAGTTGTATTACTGACCTAATCAATTGCAATTATTTTTGTGCCAACCTAATCAGAGACCAAAAGCATACATGCTCCAAATTAGCTGTTGTGATAAAGCCTAAATACACTATAGTCCAGAGTTCTATAGTCCAGAAGCAAATGATGTTACCACCATGCCAAACACACCAACCATATAAACTGTCAACACTATTGGCCCCGATTTCTTTGTGGTCAAAACACAGCAGAGTGGAAAAACAGCCCGAGTCATGGCTTGTTCCGATGGATGTTGACTCTGGCCTTGTCCCCATCGACTGCCTTTCTTGTTTGGAAAGCCATGTAGGGAGTGACCGGACCATATCACACACACAGGGAGATACGGACTGATGGAAAGGCAGGATATACACCCAAACCCATGGATGCAGGGAGATACCGACACACTCAAAGGTAGCAGACAGACAGTGACCAGACCCTATAAACGCAGACTCATAGACGCGAGGAGATACCGATCGACAGACTGAAAGATTGCATAAATACCAGTCCATAAACACTTAGCGTCCTACAGGAGATGCAGGGAGAGACTGAAACGTATCGTAAATTCCAATTCCATATGCTGAACATCCAGACCGCAGCCATACCATACAGTAGATGGAGGGAGATACCAAATACCAGTCCATATACTGTATACACCCAGGAGTCACAGATGGAGGGAGATATACAGACAGACTGAAAGGTAGCTTTAGAAACAACATGACTGAGACAGATACTTGTCCAAGTAAAACACCTTATGGACGAGAAGCGACTGGTTGGGTGGAAACAACAGACTTATAGTCAAAAATAGTCAGTGTAAATCAATGTACACGTACACACCCATACCACTCACGCACAGACTAGGACTTGCACTGTAGTGTAGGAGGTGCATAAAAAGCAAATTTGCCGTTACAGGCAGTGT
This sequence comes from Benthosema pterotum, assembly GCA_039105355.1. NCBI lineage: Eukaryota > Metazoa > Chordata > Actinopteri > Myctophiformes > Myctophidae > Benthosema > Benthosema pterotum. The sequence goes on along the minus strand of CM076975.1, from coordinate 15,245,722 downwards.
TTCCCCCAGAAAATTGTTTAGTCAAGGTGGTGAGGCTTCGAGTCTGTGCTCGTGCGCGTGCACGTCCGTGCATGTGCGCGTGCATGTGATGTAATTACAATACCGTAGGCTACGCTTTGGGGTGAAAAACAGCAACACAGCCCCTCACTCATGTGTTTACACCACTCACCTCTATAACAGCTACTTTTCACCACTATCATCATCTGACTCCAGGCCCTGACCTTTTATTCTAAGGAACCAGATAGGCCATTACGTTTTATAATTAATTTCTTTCCTTTTCAGTTATAGGGTGTCATGAGTCATGACATGTCTTTTTCATGACATGTCCTATTTTAACAGGCTTAAAAGCACATCCAGCATGAAAAGAGACATTGAGAGAACTTTACAACAGAATGCCAACTGTATGGGACTATTAGGACAATTGCCAACTGTAGTCTCTCAGTCACAATGTGGGACAGGGTCTCAATTTGTGGGATGACTGAAAAGTCTTTGAAATGAGACTGTGCCACGCAAAGAAGGACATCTGGTCACCCTGTGACTGTCCCACAGAAACGGGACATCTGGTCACCCTCAAACTCAGAGCCTTCTGCTCAAACTACACCGCTCCGACACACACACACGCGCGCGCACGCGCGCAGCACCAGCAGCAGCAGCACACACGAGCTAAACGTTATGCTAACAATATTGACAGAGAGGCTAACGTTAACTGTATGAAGCCACATAACAGTCGAAACGCAATAATTTCAGCGTGGTTGTTGTCTGGTTAGGCTGACATACCGGGGGTCCGCGGGCTCTGCAGACACAGACGGCATGCGTTGACCAGCAACCAGACAGCCGCGCAACGCGACTTTTTACTGCTTTGGGAGCAAAACAACTTGCTCTGCTCCGCGTGCGTGCACAGTGCACACAAGCACCGCAGACACACTGAATGGGCATTGCGCAGCACAGAAGTGTGAACACTGGACCAGACTCGCTCCGGTTGAATATTGATTAAATTAAATTAATCCATAATCGCGGCCGTTGTTATTTGCTAATGGTATGGTTTCAAACCGCAATTTCGGTTTGAAGCCTTAGCACAGAAAACTTTATTTTATAAACGTGCACATTGAAGAGAAATGCAGTTATTTTGTTACCAAAGGGGAAAAAAAAACTTCTTTCAGAATCTGGCCGCGTGCCAGCCAATACCACCCGGTGTGTCAACGTTGGCACGCGTGCCCTAGGTTGCCGACGCCTGGAGTAGACTGTCAGCGCGGAACAGTGTTAGCGAGCCGAGGCAGCGTCGCATGCGAAATATAACTGAGCTACAGGCTCATCATGCGGCATGCGTTGTATGAACGACACATTTTAACTTTAACTGGTTTCTTTTTTTTGTTTTGTTTTGTTTTTTTGGGGGGGGAACGTAGCCAAGGCGGCGGCAGGTTTTACTCTGGCGGCCGCCTTAATAATAAAGCGCTGGGGGTGCATAAAAACCAAATTTGCCGTTACAGGCAGTATTAACAGGCAAGCGTTAACAGGAAGTGAGAAACGTGACAGCTTTCTGCAGGTTATCATAGTAACTGTGACCTGTGGTCGCAATGATACCAAGCCTATTTGTCGACATGATCTGTTGACACGTTCAACACCGTCATATTGGTGTTTTCCCACTTCAGCTCATAATTTGGCGATTAAATTACATTATCTAAAGTGAGCACACCTCTGTAACTGACATGAACCATAGAACAACAAAACACTAAACCATGGAAAGCGTTGCGGCGTGCTAGCGATTCACACCAAACGAAATGTACCAGATGATCTACAAAGTATGACAAGACATAACCCCTGTGATGTTGTCTTGAGCCTTGCTCTTTGCGGGCAGCTCCAATTGGCATGGCAGCAGGCCTGTTGTCCGACTGGCCGAAGCCAAATAGGCCAACCGGCCGGCCAACCGTGACACCAGAGCCTCATCTCCACAACAACACATACACATGCTGCAGTTAAAAATGGAAAGTCCCATCAACAACGGACATATGATACCCCTCCCCCGCCCGGTCGCTGGACAAGATGCACGGACAAGACAAAGTCACATGGACCAACAAACTATTGTGAGGCCCGAATAGAGCGAGCGTGGGACAGAGGGACGAGCAAAGGGAGACGGAGAAGAGAGAGACTAGTATATAAACAAACATAGCAGGGATAGAGGGAGATTAAAGAGAACACGGGGATGGACTGTGGGAGTTGAGATGTGACAGGTGACAGTGGAGGAACACAGAGTGACGGCAGTTGGCCTGCAGTAAGCCTGCCGCCGACAACAGTTCTGAGCCGCCGCGGGTGTGTGCGCGAGCGCGCGCGTTGGCGAGTAAATTATGTTTGTCAGGACGCCCTCTGGGACACTGTGTGTGGTTGTGTTGTGTGTCGGTGTGTGTGTGTGTGTGGCTTTAGTCCTGTGTAAACTGAGTGCATGTTGAAGTGTCCCTGGGAATTTTGGACTGCATGACCTTGTTTTTGTTTTTGTTTTTTACCCCCAATGTTATCTAATGTCCTCCTGTATACTAGTATAATCTATGGCTTGCCCAATGTCTGGGTCTACATTTTGTACTCATTACTTTTGTGAGTAGAGCAGGCAAAACTAAGGCGATTGATTGGTGTGCAGTGTTCAGTTCTCGGTGTTCTTGTTTGTTTGGCGGCAGTCGATCCCTCGGGGTACTCCCATTGGCCGGTTTAGGTGATGACGTAATAATGATGTGAGTAAGAGAGTAGGCCATGGCCTACTTGTGCGCAACACACAAGTTTGCATTCTACCGAGTGCTGATCTACACTGTAGATATCAACAATCTATTGTTGCCTACAGTGTCCCACCAGACCCAAATGAAGATGTCTAAAAGCAGCTTATTTATTTATCAAAATTATCAAAATTATGTATATATTTTTAAGCCGTTGCTATAGGTGTTTCAACTGACAGAGAAGAAGAATAACAAAAGACACATGCAGTGTTAGATGCCATCTATTTCTTTGCTCACACACACGCACAACCTTGCATGCTCGTAGATCCGCTATTTCCGCGTGGCGCGACACCTCCGTACGACGACAAAGCACACACATGTAAGAACAAGCGTTAATTCAGAAGTGCCATCATGGCTCTGGCTCTTCCACACTCACCCCACTGCAGGAAGCCCGACACGTACTTCTCCCCGGAGAGGGGCGAGGAGCAGAACTCCTGGTAGACCCCCACCAGCAGGTCCAGCAGGGTCTGCAGCCCCACCGGCCCCGTGGACAGCTGCACGCCCTCGGCCTGTCGCTGCCGGCCCACAGCCTGCGGCTGCCGGCCTGCGGGCGGCTCCCCGGCGCCGCGCCCGGGACCGGGGGGGCCTAGTGTGGACATGACGCCCGGCAGGGTGAGGGTGGGAGGAGGTGGAGGAGGGCCTCCTGCTCCGCCTGGACGGTTCAGTGCTGCTGCTGCTGCTGCTGCTGCTGCTGCTGGGAATCCCTTCTGGCGTCCATCAGGAGTCGTGGGTGTGTGTGTGTGTGTGTGTGTGTGTGTGTGTGAGTAATGTATGCGTGAGTGTGTGTGTGTGTGTGTGCAATGTCTCTGCAACGCCTACTAGCACTAAGCTGCACCTTTGCCTCACTAGTTGTGCTGATATCAGTCACCCACTGTCTCTCTCTTTCTCTCTCTTGACTTCACACTTACTTACTGTACAGTAATAGCTCCCCCTGTCATCTTTTTGGATTCTCTCTCTCTCTGTCTCTCTCTCTCTCCTCTCTCTCCGGGCAATCCCCCTTGACCTCTGTCTCCTCCTTCCTATGTATGCCGTTGTGTGTTCTCTATGGGTGTGTGTGTGTGTTTGCGTGCATGTTCTACGAGGCAACACATCCTCTTTCAACCTGTTGTGTTCCCCTTGTTTCTGCCACTTTGTTCCCTTTGCTTCATTTGTTCCCTTCCTTTATTTTTTTATTTCTCTCGTTCTATTTGTCTTTATATGTCTTTCTCTTTTGTCTTCCCCTCTCTCTCTCCCTCTCCCTCCTTATTTTTCTCTCCCCATGGCTGTGCAGCATCTGTCAAGCCTGCAATTCTTTCCAGCTCTGACTCCAGACCTTTTTTGGTGTGTGCTCTCTCTCCCTCTCTCTCTCTCTCTCTCTCTCTCTCGCCCCACTCCCTCCCTCGATTCAAAGTGTTCCAAAACTTCTTTGCACCTCGGCAACGGCCCGTCAGACAAACTTTTTTTGTGTGTGTGCATCCGCTACGTTTCCAATAATAATCTGTGAAGTTCCTCGCTGTCGCTCGCTCACGCCGTTAATGATTGGCTGCCGTTATACCATGTCGTCTTGTTGTTCTTCATTTAACCAGCTTCCCCGTAACCGTCACCGCACAGTAAACAGGAACCACTGACCTGAATCACTGCAGGGAGCTCTTTGCTCTCTACGTGGGGTTTTGGAAGATCTCCTATTTTGTCAACTGTCCAAACACTCACTCGGGTGTTTCAGTTTTTGTGTGGCCACGCTGGGCATCTCACTCCTTTTTTTCTTCAACCTCGGCCTTCCTCCACTGTAGTGTGCATCTCTCTGTTTCTTTCAGACTCTCTTTCCTATCTGCCTCTCACACACTCACTCTTCTGGTGCAGTTCTCTCTCTCTTTCTCTCTCTCCCACCAGTGGTTCACTGGTTAACCGTGTATGAAAACGCTCCACTTCTGTGCCCTTTCATCCGTTCATTCTGGCTGTCCCTCTCCTCTTCCCCCTGGGGCGCTTCAGTGTGTACTGTATGTGTGTGTCTGTCTCAACTGTCTCGCTCGCTGACTCTGTATCCCTCCCTCCCTCTTTCCCTCTCTCTCTCCCCCTCCCTGCAATCTTTTCTGCTGTGACTTTTTTGGGTGACCTGCCTCCTTCCTCTCCTCCTCTCTCTTCAGATAGTATAACACAGCTCTCTCACAGTGCACACTTTGCTCCAATAATTGCTTTTGTCAGCCACTTTTTTGTCTGAACTTGCCTGTAACTTGTGTTACAAGCACTATTGTACTATAGGGGCTAAGTAATGAACTGCATCTACTGTCTGTACTTTTACACTTGAGTACAAATGTAATTCCGGACTTTTACTTCCACCAATGGGGTCCACTAATGGTTACTCGACTATACATGTGCTTGTCTTATTATTTTGCCAAGCCTGCCAGAGAGGCAGAGCATACACTCACTTGGAAACAAGCATCACGTGTGTTTTGTGCATTTGAGCTTTTCCCTTTTTTTGCCATGGGAAGAAGTATCATATTACCAGCACAATATTATTGTAATATATTCACCAGCAGTTGTAAGGACAGTTACATGTTATTAAAATTTTAGATGACTTAAAAAGAAAAAAGGACTATTGTATGTATATGTACATCTATAATGCCTTTTCCATGACTTTCAATGATTGACTATAACTAACCGGATTCCTATTCAAATGGAATCCCATAGGTTGGATATGGTCTTGCATTGTCCATCAAGTATGAATGATTTGCATGTACGCCGCTTGAATCTCAAATCTTGGAAGATGGGTGACTTATTTCTACTACAGTTGCTGTGTTCTTTGTGAACCATAAATATAAAAAGAAGCACTCTAAAAGGTACCGTTAGGGGAGTCTGTCTAGTAGTTTTAGGTTAGGCTGAGAGGATGCAAGTTTCCAAACAAAGGTTTACGGTTGTGAGTTGTGGGTTAAACACAACATCAGTCATCCTGTTAATATGTGTTAACAGAACACCATAGCTCAAAAAGCCCATAGTGCCCCAAACATGTTAGTGCCTCCTGGTGGTGGGGACAGAAAATGACTTGTCCCACCTTCCTTGTCCCGTAGTAAGACCTTCCCAACAGAACAATGATTAAATTTCACTGTAGGTTCGAGGTCAAGGAAAGGTTAACTGCACGGGTCAAAGTGGCTTGGCATCACTCACCACCACAACCCACCACACCTGTTGTCAAATCAAGTATCAAGTGTGAAATGTCTGAAAGTAAGTATTATAACTGGGGCGCACCTCACAGCTAGAAGGTCCTGGGTTTGATTCCCGCTAGAGTCTGCCTCCACCTCCCATCAGGTGAAAAGAAGGCAGCTTGGACTCCTCATGTGTTGAAGGAAGGTGGAGGGTGTGTGGCCGGCCCACAATCACATTAGGTAATTGGCACTGGGTGGAAAAAATGGGTTACAAAATCGCAGGGATAAAAATGTAAGACATGAAAGTATTGTAAGACATTATTTAACAGATAAATACAATGTATGAAATACATATGCAAACACATGTTAGAAGTTTCGCTGCTATAGTATCAACAACTAGGCTGATTGACACCCAGTTTTGGCTATAGTGGCTTGGTTATGATGTAACCAAGTTGTGAAATATCAATCTCTCTGTTCCCTCTGAGTGTAGTTCACCATAATCTGTGTGCCCGGCTGCGTTGCTGTGCACTCAGTGAATCCACCCACCATGGCTTGGTTAATAATTGGATCTGACGCTAAGCCTGTTGGTTGGTAAAGCTGGCTTGCGTGTCCCATCAGTACAGTATTTGCAGTCGTCGTGCGTCACCGACCGAGTCATTATTCTTGCCGAGAGCAGAGGGAGTGGAAAGGACCGCAAAAAAAGGAAGAATGCGGCCCCATAGAGCACCTTGTATTGCTTTTTGAAGGGAAGCGATTTCTTATACGTATACAGGAGTGGATTGTGTTTAATTTCAAGTCAAGTGGATCCTTGTTTTCGGCCCAGCGAAGAATGAGTTGTGTTTCTGCATCACACAGGTAAGGCCTCTACACAGACACTATAGCACTAAAGTCAAATGTATAGCATATAATGTTACACTGTATGAAGTAGCTAATGTGGCTGGGACTGTCTGTTCCAGTGTGGTCGTGTTGCATAGAGGGTAACAAAGCCCTCCTGCCTTTTTATTTGTGTTATCCTTCTAGCATTAGTGTATAATGGTACCTCGGAGCTTTAAACAACTATTAATAAAGTATAGCCCCAATATAAGCACAATACAGTATACTAGACATTTTATTTACGCCTGCAAATTAGATTTGTAGCTACTGGTTTGTGAATGAAAAGAGAAAAGACATCTATGTTCTATGCATACCAGTGACCTGGCCAATTAACACTAATCGTGTGCTTGATATTACCGCGAACATTTGCCAATCATCATTGGATTCCATTAATTTCAGTATAGTATGAAATTCAACAGGCCTTGTGACTTGAAATGGATAATCAAGATAGTCATAATCAAAGTATCATGTATTGTTTGTGCATTTTAAAGCAGAGATTGATTTGAAAAGTTCAAGTTCAGATTAAAATCTGTGGTGAAAATTTCCAAACTAAATTCTGCCACTGGACGGTAAAATGGTTCATTTTTATAAACATTATTCTGCCCCATCATGATATACTTTTTCCCCCCTCCCTTGTCCGTTCGAGATGAGGAGTCACTAGTTCTTCTTTATCTCGTTAAGTTCTTACTTGCGGATTAGTTTATTGTTGAAACTCTTGCCCTGCTCCCTAAGTTGACCTCCCTTTCCGTTAACATGTGCTTGAGCACGTCTCGGCTTAACCTCACACAGCCTTTTTACAGCATCTGTGGAAAGCTTTGTTTTTTAGTCCTCCTTATCCAGTCCAGAGTCTGTCTATTGTTATGTGGTCTGACCGTTGCTTTCCAGACTCTTGGCCTAATACAAGGCACAGTGTTTTGGTGCTTTATAGCAGGGGTTTTCAACCTTTTTCATACCAGGGCTCACCATTTATTCAGCATTTGAGCCACGGACCATTTAAGGACATTTTAGACCCACAGACCTCAAAACTAAATATATATTTTTGCTTTTGTCCACAATAACAGGCTGGATTTGGGAAACAAAACAGGCAAAACATACAGAACAAAAATCACCATCAATCTTGGGCTAATGATGATGAATATTTTAACTCACCCAAATGGATCCGCAAGGTTCCATTTGGTTTCATTTTTACGTTCTCAAGAGTGACATCTGGTTAACCAACTTAGCTGGGGACCACCTGCAACCCTCTCAAGGACCACTGGTGGTCCCCGCTACACCGGTTGAAAACCACTGCTTTATAGCTTTGGTTTGAGTTTGTAATCGCTCTATCGAGAGGTTTCTATCTGAACTGCCTTGTACAATCGGTATAAGCAGCATAAGTAGAGAGAGTGCATCAGTTACAGTAATACGATGTCACGGAGGAGCATGCGATCACGTGACACGTTTAATTTGTCCTTGCAGTGGGATCACAGCTCTGAACCCAGCCGACTCAGTCATGGAAGAGGCTTCAAGGAGAGGGAGCAGAGTCTACCAGGTGCATTATTAACGAACACGTCCATTCTGCACCGATGCACATCCCACTGTTCTGTCCTGCTGAGATGCACTGCGTACGGTGCACTCGCACGAACAATGTGGCTTAAACCCTACAGACCCGTACAGGCCCAGGGGTCATCACCATGCTGTGTCGTGGTAGCCCGGTTAAAGGACCGCTTCACCACTTTTCAACGCTTCTTCATATAATAGGTCCTCACTTATGTACATGCTAAAATACCACTGTTTTTTTTTCTACTCGTCTGTATGTCACAGGAGGGTTGTGAGCAGTTCAGAAACCTGCCCCCAATGACATCATTCGGCAGATTTTTTTTAAAACATGTTTTTGAAAGATATTTATATTTTTATTATCGGAAGAAAGATGGCTGCCATTTTCCCATAGCAATAATTATGTTGAAAAGTGGTGAAGTAGTCTAATTTAGTTTAATAAGACACTGTTGTGGAATACCACGTCATCTTCCGTTTGTTAATCGTCTCTCTCCTTCTGTCCCAGCTCTTCCCCGAGACCACGACGGACAAGGACTCGGAGAGCTCGTTCAGCGAGGAAGTCACGTACCACCGGGACCGCCTGCCCTCCATCGTGCTGGAGTCCACCGATCACCAAGAGGGCGAGGACCCCCCGTGGCCGCCCCCGCAGGTCCGTGCGGCGCTCGAACGCAAGGCCGAGCAGTCCTCAGAGCAGACCCCAGACTCTCCTGGAAGGGAACAGCTAGACAAGGCGGGACGGGACGAAAGGTATGAGAACCTGCCAGCAAAATCATCATGAACGTACATGTAAGGTCACAGTATAGCCTCCATACCCAGGCTTTCAGTTTTGTCTGGACAAAATCATTGGCCACGGTGGCCTGGAAGAGGATGGTCTTGGATAGATGGACAGATCGGTGAGATCCAATCAGAGCAAGCGCCTATCTGAGTCAGTCCCCGCCTCTTTAGGCCGAAATGTTTTCAGGTTAGCTGAGACTAGGGTCACCATGAGTGGGAGTTTTTATACATATAAGGCTCCATTTTCATCACACGCTAAACCCCTTATCCCAAACCCCTTGTCTTTTTTTTTACTATTTTGAAAAACTTTTTGGAATAGTTAAACGTGCCAATCTATTAGCACGTGAGCTTGTAGACTGGCCATTTCAACTATCGAAAAATGCTTTTCAAAATTGTTTAAAAAGGCAAAGAAGTTAAGGTATAAGGGGTTTAGTGGTGCCGAAAATCTAGGCCAGTGTCAAATCACAAGTGCAAGTGTCTCAAAGACACTTGCACCTGTATTTGAAACCTATTCAAAGAACTAAAAACGCCTCTGGACCTCACTCAACAGGGTATAATGTTATTATTTAGGCCCAGATAACATTCTGACATTCTTATCCCAGAACAACATTTGGTTTGGATCAATGTTAGATGGAACTTTTTACAGACCATGACAAAAAAGCACATCAGTTCATACACTATATATATCATCAATTCATAGATAAGTACAAAATAAAGCTACAGTTTGCATTTACAGTACTCTACAAATACATAATATAGTAACATGACACCACAATCCACTGCTGTTTTGAGCCTCACTGCTATGTGAGTAGGTCCAATACTTCAACATGAAGATATTTACAGTATTCAGATGCCTGGCAGTTCCGTTGCAGCGTTACATTGTCCGTACCGTCTGAGAATGTACTGTATGCACTGTGTATAGGCTGCTCTGTGCTGTACGTGGCGCTGACATCTCAACATTGTCTTTTCTTCTGCCTCAGGAAGGGTTCTCTGGGCCCAGAAGGACAGAAACAGCTGCCATTCGTACGTCTGACCCCGCCCCCTTCTCCAACAAACGTGGAGTCCGCCCCACCCTGGAGGTCTGAGCTGAGCTGAGCCGGGACAAACACAGCATGGGACGGCGCACTGTATCTCTGTCGAAAAAGGCCTGATTTATACTTGACTTGGTTAGCGTGCCTGCGTCGTCGCGCTCTGTAAATAGCAGATCTACAAGCTCACAACAATACGGCACGTTGAGAGCTTGTGTGTCTGCCGTTCACTCCATGCAACAGCGGCGCAAAACTAAGTGTTAATAAGGGTTATAATCATATCTGACTATGCCAAAGACATGGCAGAGATGGTCTAGAAACATGACATTTTGCACAGGAAAATAATGATCAGGATGTCTAACAAGTCGTTACTTTCTCTTCCTTTCTTTAAAGAAAATTGCTGTATTATAACAAATTGTTATTTACTGTTCTTCTTCTTTTTTTTTTTTTTTTTAAGAAAGGCATTGTATTATCTTTTTTTTATCTGTTTGTCTGTTGTAAAATCTGTTGTATAATGTGGAGAATTGACCCATTACTTCTCAAAGTACAGATGTGCAGGACAACATGGAAAAAAACTAGCAAGAGGTGTACTGTAAAAGGCTTCCCTCGATGAATTCTTTCCTTTATGACGCACTTGTTGCCCCTTAACAAATGAACAATGATGGACGAGAATCGGGCCCCAGTTTACTAAACAGGAGCATCGGATTCTGGCCACGGGCCCAAAATATCTGTTATAGCTATTAGCTTAATGCTAGTCCCTTCTGTGTCATGGAACAGAAGGTCACAGTGTTCGCCAGGCTTTACCAAGACGACAGAGAGTCTCGCAACATTACTGGCACACTCACAGAGAGACACACAGAGATGTTGAACTTGTGATTCACTTAAGACAAAGCAAATGAATAATTAGTTAGGAGGACACTTTGTATACGGTGGGATATTGCACACCATAGGACTGTTTACAACGAACATCAGCGGTGATTGGTGGCTGGCTAAAAAATGTCTGAGCGAGCATGGTTGTTTGAAACGCTAAATATAGGACGATGCCTTTGGCGGGGGGAAAAAAGGAATGAATCAGCACAGCTAATATTTTTGTGGTCCTCTCAAAAAGTATAAACACTATGAACTATTATTTCCCCTCTCAAATGTGTAATGTACATTGTTTTGTTTTTTATGTGAGAGCAATCATTACAAGCATACTTAAATGCATCAGCATTTTGATATCTGAGATTAGTAAGAGCTATCGACCAATCAATGTAAATGAAATGAAAGTTTGGGTAAAATTATGCACCTTGTTTGAACACCTATTTGTTATTTCAATGGTGAAATCCACTCAGATTGGATGAGTTATGCTCATCCTAAAGAATAAAGCATAAAGCTATACCTCCACTTTTTTGACTGCCTCTGCTTTAGTGGTGAGCTTGCACACGCACGCACGCGCACACACACACACACACACACACACACACACACACACACACACACACACACACACACACACACACACACACACACACACACACACACACTTGTGCGCAAACAAGACAAATGAAACAGAAAGCATATTTTGAGTAGGAACTAAAATTATATAATATTGTCTGTCGGGCTGTTTGTGTACTATTTTCAACATGAATTAGAATTAGACTTATTATCATGGAAATAATGAATCATCCATGACTCTGCACTTTTGGGGCTGTTGACATGGCTCACTTCTCTTGTTTGTGGTGATTGATGGCTTGACACGTCTAACAAGTCTGTGGTTATTAACTCCAGCCAGGCCTTAAACGATGCAGCTATAAACTAACACAGAAATATGGCATATCAGGTTACTTGTAATTACAGTCCACGTCCTCCAGGGAGCAGAATGACCAAACACAGCACCACTAACTCCCCTGAAAGAGTTTGGCTTCATGTGTCATCATTAACACTTTGTTTTGACTTTTTAGTGACATATTTCTTCATATTTTAAAGCTTTAGTATAGTTATAGATGAGTTACAATCATGAGTGAATTAATTTGACTGATGCCTATAAGACCTACCTGCTAGTAAAGTCCATCATTCTGTACATGCCATGGCAGTGTTAAAAAAATATCTAAACATATACCCTACTCAAGTACTTTAGTGAGTATTCTACTTCTACTCCATATAGCTCAGGCATTGTTGTACTTTTACACTACAATTAATTATCTGAAGGCTTCTGAAAGGACTTTTATTAGTCAAGTAAAGCATCAATAATAACATCAGTTGTTGTTGAAGTTGCAACAGACACGCAGCATGCATAAAGCTAAAGGTCTGACTCAGAGAGTTTTCTGTTTTCAATGATGAAATGCTGTTGATTTAGTGGTGCCACAGCTGTAGTTATAGTTAGTAGCAGTGGTAGTGTTTCAAATCATTTTAAATATAAGCACTTTAATTTGACATATCTTGGGTTGTTTTGCATGCCATGATGTTTGGTGGGGCAGTCAGGGCATTTAGGGGGGCATTGCCCCCCATGCCCATGCCTAGATCCGCCCCTGCCCTCAATGTGGGCAGCTGTCAGGGAACAGTCTGTCTGTCTGTTCCATTAATCAGACATCAGACCCATAGAAGCCGTTTTCATTGTTGTTCTTTCCCAACTTCCCATTAATCATATTATGTTCACAATGATTCAGTCTGTCTCATGATGAATGGGCATACAGTAACATACATATGCAACATATGGAATTGTTGTTTTAAGCAAGCTGTTTCAAACTAAGATTAGGATTTATACCAGTGGTTTTCAACCCATGGTACGGGGACCACCAGTGGTCCTTGAGGGGGTTCCAAGTGGTCCCCAGCTGATGGAGAGTTATATCTTGCCACACTAATTGAAAGCCCTGCAACAGTTTATCTGTCCCGGCTTTATCCTCCTCCTTCTATCCAACCACACTGTTTGCACAGATCTCACCATGCAAAACACCTACTACATGCCTGTCCAGATTAGACATAATGCACTATGCATCCAGAAAACTGTCATAAATACTGTTTGTATCCGCATGGAATACCATGCTATTGCACAACATTTCAGTGATGCAAATTGCCTGCATAAATGTACAATTGAAAACCACTGATTTAAGTCACTAACCACCTTAAGGGACTCTTTGACCCTTTGCCACACATCAAATAAAATTGCTTAGGAATGTGACAATAAACAAACAAAAATCTCTCATGAATCCAAGGCTTTCATGGGGTGTGTAACTGAAGGAAAATAGGTCATTTCTGAACTACTTCTTTGAGATCACAATCCAGCTTGCACAGCAGTTAATAAACGTGGTATTCATTTGTTTATTGATTTGGCTCTTACATAGATAAGATACTGCTAGTACTGAGATGAAATGCAACAAGCCATAATATTCCCCAGCGAGCAATCCAGATGAGAAGATGAGCACTGCAGCTCTCCTCATAAATAACATGTCTCTTATGTATAGGACCATGAATGCCTTTTGAAGTCTTTTGAATAATCTGCTGCTGAAGTTTCTTTGAAACAAATGCACAGAACTTGGAAACTTTACTCAAGTACATTACAGTGTAAAATGCATTCATTCAATTTATTTTGCACTCTCAAGAGTTACTGTACATTATTGTTAATGTTAAGCAGCTGCAGTACATAATTTAGACTAGAACGTAGTGAGAAGAATTCTTATTTGTATTATTCTTATAACAAAAGATTTGTATAGTTTTGGGTCTGAGCCGCTAAACGTCATCAAATGGTGTTCTGTGACTCAAGCACTGAATAAATGATGCACCTTGGCACGAACACAGTTTAAAAACCACCGCAATAGAGCATACAGAAGTGGACAGTGTTAGGCTGGGAGGCCATGATGGAACAAAGGGAAAGGGAGCAGCCAGAAAAAAAAAAAGTATAAGGGGAACGCAGCACTAGGGCCGCGCCTATACAAGGCCCTGCTGCTTTGTGAGGACACGCTCGTGAAAGTGGCAGGGTGCATCCAGGGAGGAGGAATGCGAGGGGAAAGTAAAATAATAAAATAAAAACATATTATCAGAGGGGGGGGGGGGGGGGGGGGGGGGGTTGGAGGGGGATAGGGCAATCACTGTATATCCCCCAAGTGCCAAAAATAAAAGCTCCTCTGTCTCCCCTCTCAGCCGCCTGCTTCTCTCAACATCACCGTCCGGCTCCCTCCTTCTAATCAAAGCCAGATGTGTGCAGCACGAGGCCTTCATTCAGACTTGCTTTTTTTATATATTTTTTTTCAGCCCCCGGCTCTCAGTCGATTCTCTGTTTCTCTTTCTCGGTGCGGGTTTCCTCCTTGGCTTCTCTGCAGAGAGACCCCCCTCCCCTCCTCTCTCTCTCCTCTCTCTCCTACTCTCCTCCTCCTCTCTCTTCTCTTTCTTTCCTTCTCGCCTGCAAGCAGGAAATACTCCAGGTTCCTGGCCCTGAAGCGAACATGTTTCTTTCTAACTGCTAACAGATGGAGGGATGAGGATGGAGGGAGGGAGGGAGGGAGTGGATGGAGGCTGGGGAAGAAAGGAGGAAAAGGAAAGAGAGCAGGGGCGGATCTAGGCATGGGCATGGGGGGGCAATGCCCCCCTAAATGCCCAGTCTGCCCCAAATTAATGTGCTCATAATTAAAGCTTCTCATCATTGAAAACAGAAAACTCTCTGAATCAGACCTTTAGCTTTATGCATGCTGTGTGTCTGTTGCAACTTCAACAACAACTGATGTTATTATTGATGCTTAATTGCCTATTAAAAGTCCTGTAACCAAAAATGGTATGGGGGCGGCTTCATCGCCCGTGGCGCAAAGCGACACCAGCGATTTTCTCCTGCCCCCCCCCCCCCCCAATTGGCAAATGTTACATCCGCCCCTGAAAGAGAGACAGGAAAGTATACATGAGACTTCTTTCGGTCCTTCTTCATACCCTTTGCTTTCTCTCTCTCTCTCTCTCTCTCCTTCCCAGAGGTCACAAAGGCCCAGACAGTAAGGCAGCTGGCTGGTGTGGATCTCATCCTTGAAGCCTTTCTTTTTTTGAAAAACGTGTCTCACATAATAATCCATTCATACTCTCATTTTTTCCCTCCTGCTCTTTTGGTATTTCTTTTCTCCATCTTCTGGGGATGCACCGAAAGGGATTTTTTGTGGGCCAAAGTCGAATATAGGAAACAGTTGGCCGAAAACTGAATGTCTGTCTGCACCTTAAAGCTAAGCAAAGAGGTTATTATGGCAAAACATACTGTAATAATCACTATTATGGGTCCATAAAACATTTACTCAGCACATTTGAACGCATAAATTGCATAGACTATTCACTATTCAGTGATATATTGTCTGCCAAAAAACGTTTTTGTAGCCATTTTCAGGTGAATATGTTCTGCAGCCGAATACTCAAATCACTACTACTATCTTCCCTCTTCTGCTTAGCTAGAAGTGAAAATTCCTGCCATTTACACAGTGACCTAATCTCAAATATCAGCCATGTCTCATCCCTGTCCCATGCAGGCCCACTCTGAGATTCCACTAAGTTGTGTGTCAACAATTTCTAGATTTACTTTTGGCGAGGAAACCGAGTCCCCCCTCGTGTTCACTGAGGAGGAGCATATGGTCTGTTCATTAACTGGCTGAACCACAAGGCAGACCTATTATTATTAGTGCTTTTATTGTTAGTACTAGTACTGCAGTCCAAGAGAAATACGAGGGTGTGTGTAATACCTGCTGATCCAAACTAATGAATTGCTCAGTTGTTTTTATTTGGTATCTCCTTTATAACTATGCAATTCATGACCCTGGCACTGATTTCCTCTGAGAAAGCAGTTTTTTTGCACCAAACAAAGTACTATTTCCAGGTATTTGTCCTTTACGTGAATATTTCCAATCTCCAATACTTTTACACTTCTACTAAAAAAAATCGAAAACGACCTTTCAAAATCTTGCCAAATCTGCCAATAAAGACAGTCAAAACAAGTGCGAGAAGCAACCACAGAGCATAGTGTGTGTGTGTGTGTATGTGTATCTGTAAGAGTGAGTGCCAAGCATTACAGGCAAGACTAACATGCAAGTATTTTAGCAGTGTGATGAGACCTGCAGTCGCAATATATGGGGTTGCCAGGTTGAAAAACATATGCATAGGACACACACACACCCACACACACACACACACACACACACACACACACACTTGCTTACTTGCTTATGGTTGTCCATCGATTCCGATGATGACGTCCACTTCTATCGGTGAGTTGTTTGGTGCTTGAAAAGCCCTATCCTGGACCCACAAATCCTACCGCAGGTAGGACATGGATATGTGGTGGTGGTGGTGGTGGTGGCAACAGAAACTGTAGGTGTTTTCCTTCTGTTTCTCTTCTCCTGTCTCTTGGCTGTCCTTTCCTCCTCCAGTGTGTTGGTACCATCTCGGCACAGCTGACGCCAGGTGTTACACACACACACACACACACACACACACACACACAAACCCCTCATACTGTATACCTTCTCCTAACTTTCTTTCTTGCTCCCATACTTCTCAATCACTTAGTGCCACGGCCGCCACCATCAACACTTATAGCTGCTGCTGTGTCACCCTGTGTGGTCTCTGTGGTGGTGTGTGTGCAGCCTGTGTGGGGACACCACCTGGTCTTGCCTTTTGGTAACACCTTGGATGTGCTGCCTTGGATGGTGTATGAACTGTATGTGTGTACAGTGTTCACTTTCAGCGTCCCCAAAATGTACCTCTATGAGTCTGTAAATTTGGCAGCACATGGATGGAAACCAATGGTTAACCCTGAGGACTTACTCGTACAGTACAGATTGGGCTTCCCAGAAACACAATAATAAAAAGCTAACAAACGGTTCTGAGTGTCTAAATGCATAGTGAAACGGGGGTTTGAAATGAGAATGTTAGAGGAAACCCTGGCACTTTCTTCCATTACGTGGTAGGTCGCCAACTCCGCAGTCCCCTACATTTAACAGCAAAGTGAGATGGCAATCAAAAGAATTTACTAGTAAAGTACCCTTTACACCCTATACTTATTTGATCAGATTACCAATGTCTCCACACTGGGATGTCGTTTTTTTTAAGGAAAGGCACTTAAGAACAACAAGTCTTTGGCATTTTTATTGAATCAAAACATTGTATGCTGCATTTGAATAGGCAAAACTTGTATAAAAGAGAAGCTAACTGTAAGGTTGGCTTGTGCACCGTAATACTGTCAGTTAATGAAAGTGACCATGTACAAATTAAATAGTCTTTAAACAAGTAATCACTTGTTAGTCCATCCACACGTGTGTACAGTATTACAAACATAAAAAACAAAACAAAGGAACAGTGATTACTGGGCTGTGATTATTTGTGGCATAACTGTATATACTTTAAAACAGGGGTTGAGGGAACCCCCTCAAGGACTGTGGTCCCCGGATCAATGTTTGAAAACCACTGCTTTAAAATATACACAGAAAACCATTATGTCTATGTCGTGTCTATGTCACCCATGTTAAGGAATGGTATGAATACTGCTAAGGTATATACTGTATAATCACATCTTTTGCTGAAGCCAGAAAAAAAACTCCAACCGTTTCCTCATGTGAAACCATGTGCAAACCATGCTCTGCCAGCATTAGAACCCTGAAAAATTGGAGTTAAGAGGTTTCGTCCAAAGTACTACTTTTCATTGCTTCAATATCTTCCAAAGCACAGACGTAAAGGGTGTTTAATAGTACAGACTGTGAGAAAATGGGGAAAAATAGAATTACCGTAGGTGGTTTCTTCCTGACAGCAACAATACACTTGGTGCCACGCTGTACTGTGAACTCGCACATCTATTTTTTTAACATTTCTGAAAAAAGTGACAACTACTGGGTTTATAAAGCATGTTTGTAAAAGCAGCCTGACGTCTTAATGATTTCACCAGGCATTTACGTTTGTATTTCCACTGTCAGGCTACTGCTACAAGCTGCATATTGATGGAGACTCACAACGCACAACTCTTCCTGCTCTTTCAATATACAGACAGACTACATTCATAAATATGAGTTTGATCCCACCAGTACAGAGTGGCAGACCATACTCTTTAAAGGGCTGTCCGGAAAAAAAAAATACAGTCCTAGATTATACTGGGATTGTCCATTAGATGGTTCAATTGATCAGTGTCTTTTAAAGGCGACAACATGTTTATGAATAAACCATTAAAATAGTGAATCGCGGCTCTTCACAGTAACATTAACCACTTACGCCCTAACACTGTAGGCCTATATGTCATCATACAATGAATAGCGGAGATAGTCGATCTTATAGTCGACACTAAAAGCATTTTCATTTTTGAAAGGGAAACATGTTTTGACATTGATCAAAATTGAGCTTGGCAGGGGAGAAGGGGTGTTTAAAAAAAATAAAAAAAAAAAAAAGATATACAAGCTCACTGCATGTCATTTTGTGCTGCAAGCTTTGTACATCTGCTATTTTCTTTTTAAAGTTTGAATCAACACACCCAGTCACTCACAAGACATTTACAGACAAGGGGAGGTCACCAGATACATACATATCTTTTTGGCGGGGTTCTTGGCACCAAAAGGTTTGAGAGGATCTGATTTAGAAGGCATTTGTGGAATCGGCCTGAGGTCTTATAATGGCAAAAGAAAAGAAGAGTTCCGCCGTGCCTCAGGTGATGGCCGGTGTGACACAGAAACAGGGCACACAGCTACATCTAACGTAGAAGAACGCAGACGTGCATTGTAAGACAAGACAAGCCTATGGTCTTTGTCATGACACATTTGTCCGTGTATGGTCATATTGATGGCCCTGCCCTGAGCTGGTGGGATTGCAAGCCTCTTTATGAAAGTGTACAGTAAGCAGTAAAGGCTCATACATACTCCAGTTTGAGGTGATATCTTATTACCCCTGGGTAGCTCTTTTAAGGGTTAAAAAAAATTACAATATCGCATCATTCACCGTGCTAATCAGCTGTCATCTCGAATCCCAGCACATCTTGTTTTTTACTGTCCGACAAGTTCTTTCACCCTGGAGCTTTCACCTAGTTATCTGATTGGTCTAGAAGACACCCCCTCCCCCCAAACAACACAGGGGGGGTGTCCTGAACATTTAACATTTTCGTCACAAGCTAAACCCCTTATCCCTAAATTCATTAGCTTTTTTTTTTTACTTTTTTGAAAAACATTTTGAATTGTTCAACTAACCAATCTACATTGATCTTTTGTGAGCTTGTAGACTGGCCATTTTAACTATTCAAAAATCCTTTCCAAAATAGTGACAAACGCACAGAAGTTAGGGATTTAGTGTGTAACAGAAATTGGAACCCTTAAGGACTTGACGGTCTCAACTCTTATCACGGTTTTAGGTGATAAGCTATCACCTTACATAGTGATAACCCTATGATAACCCAATCACTCCACCCTAGAGATACTGTATGTTTGACCCTTAAGATGGACGTTTCAATGCTACTGCATCGTAGCCCAGAGGAAGACAAGACATGCAGTTGCATGGAAACGTCCCTCATACTTCTTTGCACCTTAAACAAATAGGCTTATTGTCACAGATGCTCCCGTATCCTTTGTGTAGTGTGTGTGTGTGTGTGTGTGTGTGTGTGTGTGTGTGGGGGTGTGTGTGTGTGTGTGTGTGTGTGTGTGTGTGTGTGTGTGTGTGTGTGTTCGTGCTGCCATGAAAGTTACCATTATGTAACATTACCTAACATACAAGTGCTGTAAGTATTTTTTATGTATTATTTCCAATTGTTTATACTATTGACTTCACTACATTTCAGAGGCAAATACCGGTAGGCCTACTCTACGTTTACAATTATTTTAAAACTGTAGTTACTACTTACTTTGTCGGTTTTGATTTTTACAAAACACTTCAATCACTTCAGCCCTTAAAATATAACTATTTTTATTTTTAATGACTTTTGGCTATTTGAATAGAGCCTAACACTTGTAGTACTTTCAGCAGGCTATACTTTGATACCAATACAAAGTACCAAGTACTTCTTCCACTGCTGCATCAGGGTCTGGGGGATTTCGATGAGTTGAACATGAAGGACCCCAGTGTTAACTGTACTTTCTTGTACCTTTTTTTCCTGCAAACATTTAATAAAGTAAACTTTAGCAGATTGAGAGGTGTGAAATGGGTGGGATGTTAATACTGACAATGAGGGACTTCAAGAATGCCATTTCATACCTCATACTGCCAAAATATAGCAGTAATCAATGTACCTTCAGTCACTTCCGTGTGTTTACATTATTATTATTATAGTATCATTTTACCACAACGTTGACATTTCACCATGACCAGCAAAAAAAGAAGGCTTTCATTTGCAGAACGCTGTAGATCATAGTATTTACTATATATGTACAAATTAATTTATATACAAATAGCGTTCACTGGTCTACTACTCATCACAGCAGCACCACTAACTTGTCCATGATGTAAGCCATTTTAGAATACAAAGGCAAACACAACCCATAATCCTCCTTCGTACCGTAAGGAATCCTCCAGTCATACACAGTACCAACACAGTACCAATTCAAGTCCTATACCGTGGTCATAACTTTCAGGGAGCCGGTGCGAAAGCGCAGGATCTTCTTCTTGAGGGCGTGTGAGGCTTTGATCTTGACGAAAGCCTTGGGTTGCATGGGGGCACCGCCGCTACCCGTGGCCTGGGAGGACGGGGGAGCGGCGTTGGCGGGGAGGGAGAGCTGCGGGGGCAGCTGCTGGGGCCACACCAGGCCCCCGCTCTCGTCCGAGTCGCTGGACAGTGAGCTGGAGTCCGGGGAGTCGGCCTCGCTCAGGCTGGACTCGGACTCGCCACCGCCGCCGTGTCCGAGGTGAGCGTCTCTCTCCAGCTGGTACTCCATGTGGTGTTGTTGTTGGTGGTGGTAGTGGTGATGGTGGTGGTGGTGGTTGCCGCCACCGTGTGGGGCGTAGCCGTACGACGGAGGAGGAGGAGGCGGTTGTGGCTGCGCGGGCCTGGATTTGCGCGTACGCCGGTCTCTTTGGGCGGCAGAAGGAGCCGAGGTGGGCGGCGGGTGGTGATGCTGCTGGGCGGGGGACGGCTGCTGGGGCTGCTGGTCGGCTTCGTCCTGGCTGAGCTCCAGGGTGGACCTCCAGCGGCGGTAGCTTCCGCTGCCCTGCGGTGGCTTCTTCCCCCGGGGGGGCTGACTCCCGCGGTTGTTGCCTCCTCCGCCGCTGCCGCTCCCACCGCCACTCCCGCCGCCGTCCCTCTCCACTGTGTTGTACTTCCGCTCCGGCACCCTCTGGAGGCTGTTCTCCGACTGGGAGCGGCAGGCCTTCTTCCCGGGCTTCCTGGCGCCCGCTCCTCCTCCTCCCCTGTCGTCGCCGCCGCTGGCGCGACACTTCTTGGGGCCACTCCTGGAGGATCTGGAGTGCTGGCCTTGCTGGGCGGGCGTTTGCTGCTGCTGCTGATCGTGATGGTTGTGACTCCCCCTCTCCGGGGAGTACGTCGTGCCCCTGCCAGGGCTGGGCTTGAGCGCCGCCCCTGAGCCCCGGAGTGAGCTGGAATGGGGATGGGACGACGCGGCGGCCGATGACCGGGTGGAGGCCCGGCACGGCTGGGCTGGGATGTACTCTGCGTTGACCAGCTGCTCCTCGGAGGACGGCGGCGTGTACGACGGCAACGGGTGGTGGTGGTTGTGGTGGTGTTGGTGGTGGTGCGACGGCAGCGGGGGCGACGGGTACAGGTGGAAGTGCTGGGGAGACTCGGGCTCGCTGTTGCTGGAGTCCTGCAGGATCCGACAGGACGGTTGGTAGTCCAGGGGGGGCGAGCACTGAGGAGCAACGGCGGAGGAAGGAGCCTGCCGGGGCCTCGGGTACAGGCCTGGCTGATGCTGCTGCTGAACGTGGTGGTAGGGGAGCATGCCGCTGGGGGGCTCTTCGGGAAAACCCCCCAGATAACGCTCCTGATCCTGGGGGAGTGTGAGAGGGAGCGGAGCTCCCTCCGCACCTTGAGGCAGCTCCGGCGGCATGACTTGGCCGGACGGCACCTGCTGCTGCTGCGCGGGGAGCGGGGGGTACTGGAGATCCGGTTCCTTGCGACACAGGCTGCTCTGCCGGGTGACGTTGATACCCCCCCGGGCGTCGTTGTGCGCCAGGCTGGTGCGCGGCTTGGAAGGGCGTTGTTGTTGTTGCTGAGGCGCGGGCGGGCGGCGGTGGATTAATCCGGATATGTACACTTCTATCCGCTGGGCTTGCTGGTAGTCCTCCTCGGTGGGTTCGGCTGCGCCGTCGGCGGCGTCTCCCGTTTTGGCTTTGCCGTCGGTGCTCGGCAAAGCGTTGACGTCCCAGCAGGGCGAGGTTTCCCCCGTCCTCGTGTCCCCTGATGCCACAGCGATGGCCTCTGGGGGGCGACAGGCGGCCGTTGGCGAATGAGGAAGCGGCGAACGGTGGCAGGTTTCAGTAGCTCCGTCTCGCCTGGGCACACCGTCGTCTGGAAGGCGAAGAGCAGGATAAGTATGATTTGTAGAACATCAACACTAGATTGCAGTTCAACTGTTTGTGTTTTTATACAAATATATATGAACAGCTGAAATCCTTAGTGTATTATTGGTGCGCTAGCCCTCTGATGCCTAGGTGGTCTTTTGTTATTCAAGGACAAACCACTGTATTATAGTTTAATACCAAATATAGTAAAGTTGTAGTTTGCTATTCCAAGTCCCCCAGTTCATATGATTGTTTTGGGAGGGTGGTCACGCGGAACCCATGCTCTAGGTCAGTTAAGTACCGGCTGCACATTATTGGTCGCCTAATACTGCGCCAACACAAGCTTACTTTGTCAGCTTTTATTCAAGTACAACTACAGGCTACAGTGGCCACACGATTCAGTTACTTCACTATTTATTTAACGTGATTATGTACAATAGCCACACACACACACACACACACACACACACACACACACACACACACACACACACACACACACACACACACACACACACACACACACACGCAAAGTGGGTTTTGCTGTCTTCTTTTATAGCTGTGAGTCACAGACAGAGCAGACAGGGGACTCCTACTAAACAATGAACTAAACTGACATGAATGCCAGGATGAACTACCCCTAAAGATAATGTCACCACACTATAAAACTCTAGCAGGCACTCTCTAGCAGGGTTCTCAATGTTTTTGGCTAGGGACCCCCGGAAAGACTTTGGCCATGTCTCACTCACAGCTCACATTTTGAGCTTGCAGATCGTCTTTTTTCCCCCCAATATTTCAATTGAAATCCTGAATAATTTTGGCTAATCATCTATGGACAGTACCGCCACAATAGTATGGCCCCTCTCCACCCCCCTGGTGATTCCAACCCCCCCAGTTTGGGAACAACGCTGGTCTACTATGCCCCCTACTCTTTACCTCTTGCACACCAAATATCTTGGCCCAAAGCTCACATCTGCTGTTTTCGACAAACGTTCGCGTCTTAGGACATACCCAGAATGGGGACAGTGGGTGTTCATGTGGTTAAAGTGCTACATTTCTATCTCTATTCTGGCCAATGAGTCCTGTGAAAAGATCAAACCGTTCTGGCGGAAAAGGAATGTGGAGAGTGGTGTTTTGGCACAGCGACGATGTCAACTCGAACGTCATTGCTTTGTAAATACAGTGAAACATGCAACGGATGATAAGCATCATAAATGAATGTGCCACCAGAAAAGCCAGCCTGACAAAGACAGTTGTCTTAGCTACCCAGCTGCCGCCTCTTCCAAATGTAAACAGTCGGGCATGAGCGCGCATGTGTTGGTGTGTGTGTGCGTGTGTGTGTGTGTGTGTATTGTATGGTAATACGTCACTCCACACAATGGGGAAGTGGCCAGGAGATGGAGGATCCATACTGAATCATCTTCCTTTCTGTATTGCAGTATGAATTTTGTATTCGGACAAAAGGGCAAATATCACTAAACTCGGTTCTTTCTCTTTCCCCACAGAAGAATGTCATTAAAAGGGGATTTATATGGAAAGGAATGTTTGGGGGGCTGACATTTTGGCAGATATCCTAGAATTAACGCTTGGCACCTATAAGCCTGATTCATACTTGGTCGTAACGACGGTGTCGCACGCCAACAAAACGCCGTCGCCAACTTACAAGCTCACTCCGCGTTGCGGTGTTTTTTCCAGTGCTTTTGGTATTACGCAGATCTCAGTAAAAGAAACAGAAGTACCTCCAAAATGCCTGCAAAAACATGGTTTTGCAGGTATTGGTTTGGCCCACCTTTTAGGCCGTCCAAAAATAATACGTTTCTTATAGAGTGGTCTCTGATACAACTGGAGACCACGCTCACAAGCAATTTTCACAATGGTTCTTTCTTACTGTATATAATTTGACAATCGCATTTCGTTCCCTTGTCTTTCTTAAGCAAAATGCATGGCTGGTCTGACTGCACCAAGGGCTTAGTTATGGCCGTTTTAACGTTTCAGGACATCATCTGCATTTGGTCCTGTCAATTCTGCAGCATGATGACGATGATTGGTTGATTTTTCACCGATAGCAGAGAGGTACCGTTTAACAATCTACCGCTTCGAATACTTCTCGTAACCTCCTCCAGTGCGCGCGCGTGAAGAATGTTATACCGTCTTGACAAGGCGTACCATTTTGTGCCTCGGCCGCAACATAAACATGAAGTATGGCCTGGGAAAGGATAAGACTTGTATTAAACTGCGGAGCTTGCAGTGATAAAGAGGGCTCTTTGGCCTTTATTAAAGACACAGAGTGAATTTATTTCACTGCCTTGGCTCCTGCCAGGCACCCAAACCACATCCCCGCTGATCTAAAAACAATGTTTTGGTCTTCATAGCAACTGCGAAACGTCAGATGGCTTAGCGTTTGGGCGCAACTGGAGCATATAGGATGGCTGTGGCTGTCCAACTCCCACTGTCTCTAGGGGTGGACACGGCGTTCAGCATTCACAAATGCATTAGTGAAATTATTACACGATAGGTCAGCCCAAGCACTCTGCGGTCTGTCATTTCTGACCTACGAAACGATGCTCCTTAATGTTAATGTTGACGTTGCCATGGCAGCAAGAAGCTTGTGTCTCTCAAAAGATAATCAAAAATGTATTATGAATATTTTGTTTCAAAATATTGACTTTTGTTTTGCGAGCAGCCGTGTAATAAACGTGATATTGTACGGTGAGCCGGTGGTTATTGGAAAATGAAGCCCTTCGGGAGCCTTGGTAACAGGAACTCATGCTCCTGTATCACCAGATTCACCACGACGGCTTTTATGTTGCAATTATGAACAGCTCACTGGACTTCATCCCTTACTTAGTTTTGATCAACACAAAACAATGAAATGCTGCCCATAGATAAGGCAGACACCAGGGCTATTCATTACAAAAAATATATTAAACGACACATTCACAAATAAAGGTCAAATTTCCGCTTGGCTCTGTTAGTGTACATGTAGGTGCTTTTTAGAGCAACATGGGAATGGCCGGGTGCGTTTACATTTTGGACAAAAAAGTATTTTAGACCTGAGGTTTTCCCACTAAAGAAGTTGGCTTTCAACTCCACAAAACCGTCTTTGTATTGGTGAGTAGCAAAAGTGTACTTCTCTTTTTTTGCTGGCGACAAGAGCCTGTGCAGCTGGTGACGCGTTTGCAGAGCCTCAAAAGTCCCATAGCGTTAAGGAGAAGTCCTTCCAGCGATGGCAAACGAGAGCCGACCCCAGTTGACTTTGTTGAATAATTCAATATTTCAAAAAGCATGCGCCGACCGTAAAAAAAACGTCTGGTGGCCCAAATTTGTTTGTGTGTTTTGTACTTTCAATATTTTGTCAGGGACGGTGGGTGTAAACGTGCGGCTGAGATCTACAAGCATCCACTTTAAGCACTTAAGCCCTCTACACTTCCGTTGGCCGGGGTCCCCTCCTTTTTCCCCCCTTCCCTTCCTCCCTCTCAAATGCCCAATCTGAAACTAGCTACTCTACAACAGGGGTTTTCTACAGGTGGTCCGGGGAACACCAGTGGTCCCTGAAAGGATTTCAGGTGGTCTCCAGGCTAAATGATGGAACGTTGGTTAACCAGGTGTAACTCTTTGAGAGCGTAAACATGAAACCAATTGGACCCGCAAGGGTTACATGTTTACACTCTCAAGAGTTAAAATATTGATCATGTGAATTAGCCCAAGTCTACACAACTAGAGAATGTAGAAGATTAATGGTCATTTTTGATCTGTATGTTTGACTGTTTTGTTTTCTCCGAAACAAATGATGGAAAGTTGGTTAACTAGGTGTAACTCTTCGAGAGCGTAAACATGTAACCAAATGGACCCTTGCGGGTCCATTTTGGTTTCATGTTTACACTCTCAAGAGTTAAAATAAAAATCATGTGAATTGGCCCAAGTCTACACAACTAGAGAATGTAGAAGATTAATGGTCATTTTTTTATCTGTATGTTTGACTGTTTTGTTTTCTCCGAAACCCAGTGGTCTGTGGCTGAAATTGTGTCTAAATAGTGGGCCCTGTTATGAAGAAGTAGAAAACCCCTGCTCTACAAGATGGGCTACTTTAGGCTGAATGTGGTTCACCTGCAGGCTGAGGCAGAGCTGAGCCGAGGTGACAGTCGACTGGTTCCGCAGGACTCTCCGCTGGCTTGGTTTCGGCTTGGTTCACCCTCAGCTCTGACACCTGCTGCTCCACCGAGGCTAGCAGCCCCCAGGGGGTACACTGGAGACTGTTCTGGAAGACACAGACAGAGAGACACACAGGGAGAGGCATTAGAACAGAATGTTTTAGCCTGTGACCCAAGACAAGAATTTGATGTGTGGACGTAAACTAGTGGAAATAGCAGATCTGAAGAAGAAGAAAGATTTGGTGTACTGTATAAATGTATCGATTATCAAAAGGGATATTTCACTCAAACAAAAGAAACATAAATAATAACCTATATAAAATATATATAAAAGTATAAACTATAAACACACCATAGCTGTTTATTCTCACAAAACGGATGTTAGCCTGACATGACCAAAATGGAGATTGATTCGTTGGTCCGTTTTTATTTTCTTACTGTCCTTTGGCACTGTTGAAATGCACACATACTGTACTGGTTCCATTCTCATGCATGCATCTGGAGTTTGTACATCAAACCTCTTATCTCGATATTTTAACTTTTTGTGTTGAATGAATGCCCTACTTTATCATAGCACAGCCACAGCGCCAAAAGCATCAACCAGCAATAAAAGCAGTGTGCAAAGCAACTTTTTTTTTTAGCTCGTCAAAGTGCTACCTTTTGGCTTTTTTATTTTGAATCCTTAAAAGTTGCAGTTTTCATGCAAAGCAACATACGCATATACAATGTGGAGTTGTGGATGGGCAAACATGGCAAAAATGTTCCCAGTGAGAAATGGCGCAGAGCACAAGGCCTCTAAAACAGCTGGTCCTGCTGGGACCAGGGAGCAGACACACAGACTAACAACCTTCACATTCACAGACACATACGACCACAAGCACTTATTAACAAAACACTGCAACAATAACATACCATTCCTCCCACACACGCACGATCGTGTGCATGCCCACATACACACATGGACACATGCACACATACAGACACACACATGGACACGGATGGACACAAGCATGAAACCAACCAATTGCAATTGGTGAGTTGCATAATAACCTAATAAGAATAGAGCAAGCAATAGCGTTTCATGAAAAATTATCAAAATGATTGTGCAAAAGACCACCATACACAACAACATACTAAAGAGAGATTTGAAACACTAATCAAAAACAAAATAAATAAAATACAAAATGGAGAACAAGCTAGGAGGGGGAACTCCTCCCAATTTGAATATTCACATGGGTAAAGCTTTTAAAATCTCACTTTTTGGGAATACATTCTCATGTTGTCCCATCTGTATGCTAGAGCATGTTAATATAACATAACATATACACAATTGAGGCGGTTGTATAACTTGTATGTTGTCTCTCTGCTCTTCCATTGGGATGTTTAGATCATGTCAAAGGTCATGTCTCACCTGGACACGAGATCTGGCACAAATTTTGACCTGAAGGTCAAGATTCAATGTATCCCCTGAGTGAGGAAGGCAGGCTGTATTAGAATGTCAGCCCTTTGAGCAGGAAACCTGGTGTCACATCTGGGGTAGAATAGTAACATTACGTACTGCTTTACCGCTTTGACAGGAGGAGATTAAAGTAGATTTAAAGAGAATCCTTTCCCCATTCCCGATATAATCGTTCCATCCAAGCAATGAAACTACTAATAGACCAACAAATGGAGTGAAACACAGACAGACCGACCGCCAGAGGGAATCTGACAGAAAAATGTGAAGAATATCAGACAGACAGCCGTCATCTGTAAGTGACAGACGGCAGGGTCAGATGATTTCGACAGAACAGCTCACATGTTTCACATTTCAGCAACAGAGTGCCGAGGCTCTCCCTGAATGCCTCGGCGTGAGCCCGAGTTATACTTGGTTTGCGTGACGGTGTCGTGCACCAAACACAGCTGATCTACAAGCTCCTGGTGTGACCGCAGTTGCACTTGCAGCGCGCATTGTAGATCGGCCATCTTCGGTGCGCGACGCAACGCACGACCCAAGGATAAATCAGGCTCTTAACGCGGTTAGTCACAAACGCTCATATGTCTGGACATGGACTATTATTAGATAGTAGGGTTGCCATTAGTAACTACTTGGAAATAATTTAACGGCTTTACTTCAAGCTGTGTAGTTGTCATCATAATGCAGCCTATTTTGTAAAACTATATGCATGCAAGTATGAATGTGTGGAATTATACAAAAATATATAACCTCTAAAGGGAAACGGCAGGATTAGGTTTGGCATTACAAAGGGTTTGGCACGCAGGTCTGATTCACAAAATGTGCCCAAACATGGAGAAGAGGAAGGTGGACGGGCTGTTTCTTTTCACAGATGAGACCGACTTACTTCCATGACTGTAGGAACAGACAAAAGCTTGATGGAAAGCCAGCAGAACCTGGTTCTAATTAGGGTATCGTCGCTGCCGGGCAGAAACCTCTCATCTCCATGTTTTTTTGCTTATTGTCAATGAATACCCCACTTGACATGATCCTTTCTGCTACAGCGTCCAACGGGTCACACCAGAGTATCAGAAGTAGCAGATCTGCAAGGTCGAAATGCGGTGTGAAGCGGTGTGTTTAGAGGGTTAACCAGGTGTTGATCAGTCTTGGGCGGTATTGATTTTTTAATATCGGTATTGATAATGTCTTAATTAGCTCGATATTCGATATTACCGGTATTGACGGCAATCAGAGTTGGAGCGCTCCACCAGTCACCTAGTTCTCAGAATTTGCGACTTTGAGGGGTCAGAAACTGAGCGCTCTGCTGTTAAAGCAGCCTAAATAGGGAAAAACTGGAGTTGAAAATACATTGTTTCCAAAAAGCCTAGCCCAAATAAGGGCTAGTTTAGGCATGTGTGTAACATGAAAATTGTTTGTATAGTTACAATTAAGTCTCATTGCTCATATTTTAATAGAATACAGTACAATGTCGGTATTTGACAATATTCGGTATTCGATATTTTTCACAGACCCAACGATATTACTCGGTATTGATTTCCAATATCGCGATAAACGGTAATACCGGTATATTGCCCAAGACTAGTGTTGATCCCTTTTGAATTTGAAACCTGAAAAGCAACTTTTTTTTTAGACATATGAGGTTTCGACTTTAAAGAGACGGCATTATCTCAAATGGACTGTCTCTCTTGGGACGGGGGGAAAATGGGGAGGGTCTTTCTTTGTTGTGGTTTTGGACCGATTCCACCATTTTTAGTATTTAGCATTTTTTTTGCCAATAATTCTCAAAGTAATTCCCTTTTATGTTCCTGTCAGCCGGGCCAGGCAGCACACATCAATGACTTAGGCCTACACCCACTCTATGCTGTTCACACACTCTGGGCCATGTTTGTATCATTAATCACTGGTCTCTCGCACATTAGCCTAGCTGCACATCCCCAACCATGTTTAATGAGTACAACATGGTAGATGACATTTAGTTGTCCTACACCCCTGATGTAAACCTATGCCAACTCCTTTTACAGGACTGCACCGATGGATAATGATTTCACTTGGATCCTTTACAACAGCTAGTTTGTGTGACCATTGTTATTCTACAGTAGAAAATGAGCGTTTGGCTAAAGCCTGTTGTGGTCTTAGCTTGGTAGACCATCCCAGTCAGAGGAACTGTGAGTTCAGTGTGCACAGTCTGCCAGGCTATTTTGTGGTCTATGTTCCTTTGTCAAAGGTCATGATCTGCTTCTTTACATACAGGACTACACACTGATACAAGCGTTAAAGGGGTATTTCACTTTCAAAAAACCTTTTTGTCATTTTATCATTGGTCTAGCCTATGTGAATGCCACAGACAGTTTCATTCAGTATGCAGATATGTAATTTTAGCTACCCCTCCCCCTTCCTTTGTAAACTACAGTATATTGTAACTTAATACTCCATTTTAACCATGATAGATTCTTCAAAAACACCCAATCTTTTTTATTGTGGCTAATATTGTCCTCCTAATACATGAGGGGTCCGTAGTTTTTCATGTATTGTCATTTATTTTTTTAAATATTGTTTGGCAAAACGTAGCAGCCTCTGCTCTACACTGGTCAGTGGTGAGGACTAAAAAATAACACATAACACACAAATAACATCTTAAAAAATAAACAAAAGAAGTTTGGTGTTTTTTTTTCCCCCGATGAATCTATCATGGTTAAAATGTAGTTGAAGTCACTGTGGGTTTGTATAGGGAGGATGAGGCAGCTAAAATTAATATAAAATATCTAATTACTGAATCAAGCAATTTAAAAACTCACTCACACACTTGAAAGTGTGTAGATGATAATGTGAAGAAGTTTAAGTTGCTTGATTCTACACCGCTGACTGCAATAGTCTCATTCTACTTTCCCAGCTGTCTTCATCTGACATCTGGACTCTGTCTAAATGTGACCTTTGCCTCTCCCCATCTTCTTGTAAGAATGACTAAGTCCGAGTATTCCGTCCTCCCACTTGGACGCATATCTGCATATATACACTCATCCATGGATGTGCGTTGGTGCAGAACACTGGAAAATATGTCATGCTGTGTCATGCTACTGAGCGTTCTACGAGCTCTGACTTTTGGACAGACCAGTGAGCACTTTGCAAAAGCTGTCTGACTCTGTGGCACAGACTCCCTGTGTGGAACTATTGACCCTTTTTTGAGGACATAGATACAGTTTTTTTTCCTACATTGATTGGTTCTACTATGCAAGTAATGGAAGGGAGAATGGCCTAGGAGACAAAGCACCTTAGCAATCGTCTAACCACTTTATCCATGCTCAAAAATAGCTTCAACAAGCTCACAGCGTGGCACAATATATGTCCGTTTGGGGGTCCTTGAGAGTCTGTATGAGAACTACTGTCTGCTGTAGATAAACTCTCCAACTTAAAGGTAGGGTAAGTGATTTGAAATTCATCATGTAGTACCAGCCTGGTGCACTAGGGGCGCCCAAGAGTAGCTACACTATGTGAACCTGCTGCTCGTTCCTGATTGGAGGAGAATTCACCCTCCACCTGGGGAACTTTTATTAGCTCCTCTGCTAACTGGAGGGAGGGGGAAACTCCATATATGGTCTGCACACCTTATAATAGAGCATTTTAACAGAAAAAAAAAATTGGGGTGATATCTGACAAAAGTGAAATCACTTCCCCTCCCTTTAAGTCTTTTTAGTCTGCTTAGGTTACTGCCGAAATGTGTCAGCAGTATCAAATAAACATGAGAGGTTGCACCTGAGCCAGTCTTGCATCTTTTATTTTGGTGTGCAACGTTTTACTTTTTACATTTAGTGGGTTTATGAGTTAAGTTATTTTCAGAGTGCCCATTGGCTTAAGCAAAGAGCCTTTTCCAAAGAGCAGCACCTGTCTTTTTTTTCTTTACCGCGGTAAATAGATTGCTTCACATGATCAACTGCATCAACATGGCAGCTAGGCAGATGGTGGTCTGCTTAGCCACGTCCTACATTGGTGCTTTTTCAGCCCTTTTCATTCATCATTTGTCTGAGTAGTTTTGGTTAACAACTTAAACAGTCACATAAAAAGTCTTGCGCCGAACTTATTAGGCGATAATCAAACATATTAGCATATTTGTTGAGGCCTCTCTGTACAGTTGGCCTCAATTAGCCACGGCTCAGGCCAAGCCTTTGCTTTGCTACAACATTCTTCTCTCTGCTTCAAAGGACCGGTCATGGAGTGTGTTCCATCTTGGCCACGCTCCACGTAATCATGATTCTACAGGGTGCTTCTGTACAGAGCTACTGATTGGCTGATATTTTCAGCACATTAACTATACAAAAGGTGTTAGAAGAGCCGTAAGAATATTCTTATTTTCTTCTCAAATGGGGGGTCCATGGGATAATTAGTGTTTAGCATGGATGTCCTTGACATTAAAAAGGTTGGGAACCACTAGTCTAGATCACTACAAACAAACCAGGCGCCCCTCACTTCACACAAGTGTGATGTTTTCACCTAGCCTGCGACTTTACTAAGTTGACAGCAGTGTGACTTGGGAAAGCAGTGCCATAAGGTCGAAAGCCTTTCAATGACCTTTAAGGCCATTTTAACCACCAAAGCCATCCACTTTGTTCACTTTCGTCCCATCTAGCCCTAAATATCTCCACAGAAAATAGTCTAGAGCGGCTATTTTTAATCTCGTGTTCAAGTGGTCGGCAGAATGAGATCGTTTTGGTCGAAGTACACTTCTGCCTGGAGGGCCTGAGAGGCATTCAGAGTAAGTCATGTTGAAAGGATGCGCCGCGGCAACCCTGCTCTGTGTGTGTGTGTGTGTGTGTGTGTGTGTGTGTGTGTGTGTGTGTGTGTGTGTGTGTGTGTAGCTGAACTTGGCTAATGTAAAGGCTGCTCTGGATGAAAGGGTCTGTGTGTGTGGGTTTAGGGGGCTACTTATGTGAGACCACACTGCCTGAATGATGGCTTGTTTCCCTTACACATAAACATGCACGCACAGACAGACACGCACGCACACATATCACAGTAGCATTGAAGCCCTATAGGTGGTACAGCATCACACCCTGCAATCAGCCTTCATACTGTAAAGTCGGAGGCTGTGTACGGGTTGCTCTACAAAGGACATGCATCTAGCGTGCAAAACCCACGTAATAAACACCCTCAGCTGATCGGCTCACAAGACCACAGCGGGGCCCTCATTTAGGGCATCGGGGAATGGAAATTGCCACCCCCTAGTGTTCACATTGAACCTGGCAGATTAATCCGATTTCATTGCAATCGAAGACATCAACATGCAACATGTTATACGTTGTATTATAATTTAGATGTTGTATGCTATCAACCACATGCTATCAACCACTTTCAACATGGGCATCCATATTTTTTGGAATGTCATGATGTTTGTCATGGCAAACATATTCTCTGTTTTATGTTTTCTTTTTCTCATCAACATTTGACAAGTCAACATCTGGCAAGAGTGTACTCTTTACTGTAGCGGGCACAGAATGTTGGATGAACTTCAAGCAAGCATGACAGACTAGCGGCACTATCCCATTAAGCCTCATGAGGCCGTTGCCACCATTGCCTACTAAATCAGTAGTTCTTGCAATTCTCAACATTTGGAAGAAAACAAGTCACCCAAAAAAATTCCAGCGTGGCACAAAGCAGCCTGAAAGTACCCAGGTCATGGACTGGAGTGGCAGGTTCAAAATAGCTCTGGAGACGGACGCAAGCTCCATATTGGTTCAAATCTATGTACTGTATGTAATCCTATGTATTTCTGAGACTATAGGCACAAAACAGAGGCGTTTTCCAGTTTTAATGGGTTACATTTCTACAGAAAGAAAGAAAGAATGAATGAATCAATGCCCCATAAAAGATTATAGGGCACAGACATCTTTCTTTCTTGGTGGTGCGTATAGTGCTGCCCATAACTAAAGGGCAGTTCCCCCTTGTGGGCTGACAAAGATAATATTCAGTCCGGTTTGAACTGCCCCGAGGCGATGACATGCAGGCCTGGAACGAAACGGACACCCTGAATGACACTGTGTACATTCAGTCATGACAATGGGACACCGCATGGCCCCTGGTTCTCACACACAGAGGCCGGATTGACGGAGGTATGCACTCTCCTCAACAAACACAGACTCTCCATAACTGCATTTCTGTTGCATAATTATATCCTAATCAGTTTCTTGTACCGGCGGATTTAATTCCTCTGCCTCTCGGTCGGTCGGCACCACCAGTTGCACATTCTGCAGAAATGAGGCCTGCGAGGATAAAGTGATTGCGGCGTGATGGCCCTGCGCTCCGCAGCTGGGTGTGGAAACACATGCTTTGATCCAGAACACAAACGGATTTGACTCTTTTTGTGTTATTGAAACGTTTTATCCCTCACGGCGGACCTGGCTTTGTGTGTGCACAGACTGATGTTAATCTAGACGGTGGAGCCAGTACGGACCGACCTGTCACACGACCGGTTTCTGTTTACGTCCCAGTTGATGAATATATTCTAATGACGTGTGATGTGAGCATTGTCTGTGTACAGGCAGCTTGTCCCGTATTGGTTTAAAAGACATTCCCGCTGTGGCGTCTCTGTTCTGCATTATAAAAACATACATTTCAGATGCATGTGGGAATACAGAAGAGTGGAGAAGATGGATGGGCTAGCGACTGATATAGACAAGGGAGAGTTCGCAAAGCAGGGAAAACGCGCTGCCAAGACACACAGTACGCTATGAAATGAGCGAAAACCCGCAAAGATGGAAGGCAAGATTGAAAATGGACTTCCAAGGCAATCCCCTTAGTGCTTTGCCTTTATTTCCTGCCGTCGGTTATTTAACCTGCCCTCCCTACTTACCGTTAAGATAGGGCCTCTCCCTCACTCCCCAAACCTTTTAGTTTTAACCACAAACAACCTTATGACCTGTAGGGAAATGTTGCTGCCTCGCAATGTCTATGTCTGAAAATTTTCTATACTTGTGTTGCGTGGACATCTGGCCCACACACACACACACACACACACAAAGGCGGCACACCAGACGGCAGACTGCCAGACCGGCCTGGGACTGTACACACTTGGCCAAGTACGGTTCCCCTGTGAGGCCGTGCACTGCAATGCGAGTACTGCCCTTGATGTTGCGCCTTCTGATGATGACCCGTCATAAAAACTACATGTCTACAGAGTGCCTGCTTGGGTTTCACCCTGGGGTTATTGGAGGCTTTGCACAGCTGCTGCCGTACGTGGCGTTGCAAACGTTGATGTGTTTTTGTCGGGATTGCAAACTGATGCGACAAACACTAGGGGACCTGAGAGTGTAATCGACGGTTTGCAGACTAGAGAGCATCTACGGCAACGTTATCGTCAAGCTGAAAAACAAGACGACGTTATCATGATTTCCAGCAGATTTGGTCCCCACTTTGTGTATAGCTGGTGTCATAGGCAAAAGCCTTTATATATTTTCATACATTTTCCCCCAAAAGCAGAATTCTCCAGGAAGGGTGAGATCTAGTAACGACCAATGGCCAGGATGTGACCAGGTCGCGACTAGTCAGTTGCTAGTTGCAACCAGATTGCAACATACTTTCTGGCTGTGACTAATTGCTAGTTGCAAACTAGTTGCAACCTGGTTGCAATCTGGTCATAACCAGGTTGCAACTAGTCGCAAGGGTAAGGTTTGGTTAGGGTAAGGGTATTGGTTAGGCCAGTGGTTTGGTTAGGGTAAAGGTACTGTATATTGGAACTATAAACTAGTTGCAACCAGGTTGCAACTAATCGTGATCATTTTAAAACTAGTCACGTACTAGTCGTGACCATAAGAACCTAGTCGTGACTAGAATCTAGTAGCGTCTAGTAAGAACCGAGTCGGATTAGTGAGAAACTTGTCACGACCAGGTTGCAATGAGGTTGTTGGTCACTATTGGGTCTCGATGTCTCTTGAATAATGCGCAATGCACATAGAATGGCTATTTTGGAGAATAGATTAATTGGTAGAAAAAATAAGGCCATTATGTATCTATATTATAAGTCAGACTCAGATATAAAATAAATGTTAACTTCTCAAATAGAAACTATAGTAGTTTACTTTAAAAAAGTCTTTCAAATTCAATAGAAGGTTTTGCACTTGTTGACAAAACACTGGCCATCCATGGTTAAGAAGAAATGGTCAACATCAAACCAACAATTCTGCCATATCAGTCAGGCTCCATTTGCAGACAGTGGTTTATCTCTGGTATCTGCTACTGAGGCCAGTCGGGTATTCATTTGGCCCGCAAGTAGAGAGAATGGCTTCGGATTTCACCAACGTAGGGCTCTGCCAGAACAGTGCTTTGCATGTCTCTATCAATTATAGAAGGAAGGATCCTTCTCCAAAAGATTTATTGATTCGTACAATAGAAGTGCTCATGCCGTTCCCCCAGGAATAGACCCGGGAGGGAGATCGTTTTGCTGCCTAATGATGATGACCTGCTACAGTTGGATCCTCACAAAATGAAGAACTGGGCGAGGGCTTGTGTGCAGCGCTCTCTGGCAGGCACACAAAAGCCAGGGATGAACCGATAACTGGCAGATTATGGAAGAGAATGACGCATACTGACAGAGTGTGTAAACATCAACGGCTGTGGCAGAAACGAATCGCAGGGGTTTAAGAGGGTTTAATACTGATCCTATCGGGCTTTCTGTTCTTGTGCTTTTACTTGTCTTATCTGGGAGTCCTCTTAGTCCTGCTCTTAGCTCATACTCCTCATTCCTCTCATGCGTACTTGGATTGTTAATCCGTCTGCTACAAATGGGAGTTGGGGCGTTCTTTTTAAACATTGAGTATACATACAGTATATTACACATAAAAGCGACTTGAAGATTAAGGCCTAAATATAATAAATACAATAACTTAAGGCAACACATGCTGAATCATATTGCTCTTCCTTTGGCCCCCGGTTGGATTCTTTTGGCTGGACCAGCCATAAAATTAGGGATTACTGTAAATACCGTTGACAAGAAAACTGCCGCTAAATACATTAGCCAGTCGGATAATTCTAATTGTGGACGTCATGTATTTCATATTCGTATAACTGAACTGACCTCATGGACCTGCGGTTCAGCTGATGATGATGTTTGGTTTGGTGGGAACACAACTTTCAATTCAATTCCTCATGCATTCCTTACTGACCAACCTAATTTCGATTGGAAATAGTTATGCATTAAGCGTGACTGTAATTATGCATAATTTCATATTTTTCCCCCAATGCACTCTGTCATATGCGCTGAGTTTATCCACAGCTCATGACAGCGAGGCAAAAATGTGTACTGTTCAGCAGCAGCAAAAAATGTTGGCCCGAACCTCATTCTCCAATTTGTTTACCAAACTGTAATGTGAGTTCACTGCTAGTAACTCACATTTGATATATTGTACTTACCAATGCAATATTTTTGTCCAATATAGCACATATGGCTAAATTGCCATAAGATAAAGTCAAAACAACATTCCATAAATAGGCTTTGATATTGTGGCAGTTGTCAAATGATATTTATCACCAATAATGGTGATAAATATCGTGTACACTACAGGCATGTGCACGTGTACAATACATGATCCAGCTAATAGACTGAGTGGATTCTCACTCCCGTTCCAATCGACTTCCATCTGAACCTTGGGCTAGAGTAAAAATAAATTCCATCCCAAGCCATTCCTGGTAGGATGACCCCTGTCCCATCCCACTCCCATCATACCCTCTGTTTTTTTTTTTTATTATTACTATTAAGTAAGTCATTAGGACAGCAATAGATATTGTCTCCTTTTTAGATTGCTGTATTTCATGCAGTTTTAATTCAAACGACATAGCACTGCGAATAGTTAATGCTAATCAATGTCATTCCCTCTCCCACCCGCTCCTGTTGGCTTTTCATTCCTGTCCCATCCCAATCCCAGGGATTAATGAAAATGTAATCCCATCCTGCAACAATCAAAAAAAATCCTCTAGTTCCAGCCATATGCTAGCTTTCATCTAGCCTGTTAGTGTTGCTCTTGGCACAGTGGGCATCCTTTTGAATTGTGTTACAAGCGAAATTCAATATAGACCTCTATTGAATTTTGCCTTTAACTATTTTCAAAAGCATCCGCTGTCTGATCCGCTACAGTGCATAAAATTTCATGTCTTTTTAGTTTTAAGGGGTTCAGGGTAAAGAGTGACCGGATGGGAACCGCAAAGGCACCCAGTTCAAAGCCGGACTCGCCCCAAGAGTTAGTGTCGAAGTGTCCTTGAGCAAAACACTGCCTCAGTGCTGCCCGCAAAGGATAAAGTGGTAATAAGTTAAGACTTGTGTGTGTGTGTAGTGTAGCTCTGTGGGACTTCAGACAAACAGCAGCAGAGGGGTAGGAGGAGGAGGAGGGTCTTTTGGAGACTATGGCGTCTGTCTGCTGTGTCACTGTGTGTTGTATACAAACAAACAAAACAAACGCGTATTCCCTCACACAGTCACACAGTTTCCAGAGGGTGGAGTGAGTGTATTTCATATATTCCTCAGACCGCTATCGCCACAACACCGCTCAGTCCTGAAAAGAGAAAAACAAACCTTTTCTTTTAGTTGTCGTTCACTATCAATTTGTACCCAGGACCAGGAGAGACCCCACAGGGGGCGAACGTCAACAAAGCCCCCTACTCCTCTGCCCCCCTCGCTAGGTCTTTACACACACACTAGGCCTATGAACACACTGGGGTGTTTACACAACACGGTGAGGTGTGAGGCACAAGGGAGACATACATTAGAGTTGTTGCCACCCCCCTCTGTAGAAGTGTGTGCCTGTGCATGCATGGCATGAATGCGTGTGTCCGTGTGTGTATACTGCTGGGCTGGTGGTGATATATTGCTGCATCATGGTTATACACAGCTGCAAAAGATCTCCTTTTGGGGGCTTTTTGCAGTGCAAATAGCGGATGCATGCGGACACAACCACACACACACACACACACTACACATACACCCTCGCTCCCTCTCTCTCTTAGATGTCAACTTCTGTGTCCTCAGACACACTCGTCCCTCTGTCATGCCTGTGCCCCTCGTTGTGTCACTAGTAATAAACAGCATTCACTGGCATGTGCATCACGTTTACAGATTGGCACTACCAGCAACCAGTAATAAAGCATAGGTCAAAACCACATACGTTTCTGTCATATGAAATCCTTGCATGCCGCCAACACAAAGGATCCAGTTCACGTCACAAGCTCATCTCTGTGCTTTGTTTCAAGTTCTTACCCGCATATGTAGTGGATTGATCAAGCATGGTGTTCATTTATGAAAAGAACACACACACACACACACACACACACACACACACACACACACACACACACACACACACACACACACAGAGAGAGAGAGAGAGAGAGAGAGAGAGAGAGAGAGAGAGAGAGAGAGAGAGAGTCAGAATAAATTATGAAGGAAATCAAGGTCAAGATGTCAGAGGTTTCCGCCCCGACAGCAGACAGCATGGATTATGAATTTTTAACGTAATGAGTCAGTCAACCAGGGAGCAGTGTGAGTGTGGATGGGACTGGAGTGCTGCTCCAGCTGCTATCTGCTGTCACATGGCTGTCAGCCGCGCTGCAGCAACTAGCAAATAAACACTGTTTCTAACTCAATCTCTCTCTCTCTCTCTCTATTCAGCTCTCTGTGTCTGGCTCTCTCGCTCATGTAAACACACCAACAGACCAAGTTAATCACACGCACACACACACACACACACACACACACACACACACACACACACACACACACACACACACAGTCCCACACGCGCACGCAAACACAGTCACACTCTCCTAGCCTCTGCCACTTTCTCCTGACTTT
Source organism: Benthosema pterotum (assembly GCA_039105355.1). NCBI lineage: Eukaryota > Metazoa > Chordata > Actinopteri > Myctophiformes > Myctophidae > Benthosema > Benthosema pterotum. Next base: position 15,205,782 of record CM076975.1, on the reverse strand, counting down.
TGCAACACACAGTACACATACTTATGTGAGTGACAGAGCATGCATAGTACAAGCAAGCGCACGCATGCACGCGCGCGCACACACACACACACACACACACACACACACACACACACACACACACACACACACACACACACACCTTTAACCAGCTGCCACACTTATAAACAATAGTAGTGGACTCGCAACGCACGCAGTCTATGTCTTAAACCCAGTATAAGCTGCAGCTGTTCTCAATAGTCTGCCAAGGATAGAGTCTGCAGCTACTGCAGAGCAGGTTTCTGTTCTCAGTGAGGTCCCCGGGGACCCCTGGGGGGCCTTGAGGGGGTGCGCTGACAAAATGAGTAGTTTGATAATAGTGATTAGTCTTGGTTATCAAACATCGTTGTGTAATTTATGTCTTTATTGTAGGGAGAGACAAGAATCTTTGTTGTTAAAATGTTTTGAAACAAGATTTTATTGCAACTTGCAGTATGGTTAAATTGACTGCTAGTACTGGTAGTACTATATTAACCAATGTTCCTGGGGGCCCTGTCTGGAACCCCCTCAGAGACCACTGGAGGGGGTCCCTGGAGGCTTGGATTTACTTCAATTGCTTTCATGCTTTCGCCTAATAATGACATTAGGGGGTCCAATCCACAATGACACGACAAGGTTGGAAACAAATCTAGCTCTGCTCCATAGCTCTAGTGCTCCCCAGGATTCTGCCTTGGACCAGAGCTAAAATAAATCCCTGAAATATTTCATATTGTCATTGCTGGTGGCTTTAAGACGTTAATGAATGTCACAAGCTGAAGTTAAGTCCCTATTTCAAATTAGAATTGAAGGGTCCAAAGCATGTAGCAGCAATCAGCACTGCAGGGGGTGTCCTGTTTCAGATAGACCAGGCGTTTTTAGGCCTCAAACCTGTTGGACATGATCACAACATAAACGTCCACTTCAGTGCAGCCAAATGGCTTGTGGTGGTGTGAGCGAGTGTGAACCCTAAACTGAGCTTACAGTAAGCCTACTGTACTCACTGTTCATACATTCAATGTTTGCCTGGCTGAAATCGTATAAATAAACCCCAAATTCACCAAAAAACGTTGACTTGCTTTTAAATAGGCCTAAGCACTCCAGTTTGTGGTACTTTTTACACAGTTTAGCCTATTTAATTGCATTCAAGTGAAGTTTTTATATACCTTAGCTCAAGTGGTAGCCTACATAATGAGAATAATAACTCTCAGTCACAACACTCAAAATGGAAACACAAGGGCGCTCACAACAACCCCATTGTAGGCCCATAGTGCATGATGATCTACTCTAAATAGTAGCCTACATAGGCCTAGAGTGCCAACTTAGCAAATTAAAGTGAAATTCCACCCATTTTCAAAAAAATCCCGAGAGTGTACAAATGGAACCAAACGGTTTCAGAAAGGCTCTGAAAGAAAAATCGTGAACATAATGTGTCATCAGGTTGTGTTTCACCTTGTTAATGATATTTTTCAGACCTCCATTTCTAGGAAACAGAATCGTGGATGAATGTCATCGTAAAATGTTGAAAATGGGTTGAATTCCCCCCACAATTTGCATCTGTGCAACACAATATCCGTCAAACTACAAGTAATTCCAACTCAAGACAGTGCTGGTGGGTCACCGTGCGGTGGATAGGGCTCCCCACTGAGACACCCCAGTTAAAAATATGATGAATCGTTTTGAGGGGGATCTCGTTTCTGTGGGAACCCTCATGGTCTAGACTCGGTACAACATTGTATCAATTCCTTGGCGCTGGGCGCGTTCTTTCTCCTCTTACCGGCTGCAGACGCCTGCTGATGAGACCGTTCTCGTCCGCCGACGCGCCTCCGCCGACGCTCTGCGCTGCGTCCGGAGCGCAGCGCCGTACCGGCTCCGCCACGGAGCCCGAGGAGGAGGAGGAGGAGTGGTTGGAGAAGTCCCCCCAGTGGTGCTGGTCCCCCCCGGCTCCGAGACCGAGGCGGCGGCTGAGCTCTCCCCACGCCGCCGTGCAGCCTGCTGCTGCTGCTTGCGAGCCGCCGCTCGTCTCCACGGAGTTGGAGGAATAGTCCCCGAGGCACAGCGCTCCCAGCACCAGGCATTCCTGCCGCTGCTTCAGCAGCTCCAGCTCGCAGAGGCCGGCCAGGCTCGCCTCCAGGCGCTCCTTGGTCCGGCTGCGTTCCGCCTTGATGGGCGACGCGAGCGCACGGAACATAATGATATTCTCTCAAGTCAACAAAACAGAAAAAAAAAACTACTTCTTTCTTTGGGATCTTTGGATCTCTAAAGTATTAAAGTGTCAAAAAGCGTGATCCTTTTGGTATCCATAGCGGCTCCTCTTCAGCTGTGAAGCAGCTCAACATTCTGGTCGGAGTACCCATTCCGATCTGGAGACTCTGTTCTCCTACAGCCGCTCTGCTGCTCTGCTCTCTCTCACGCAAACACAGCTGTTGGTTGCCTTCTCTCTCCCGGTGCGCCCATGTAGTAATAATGGCATCCGCTGTGCGTGTGCGTGTGTCGTGATCGGGGAATTTTCTCCCCCTCAACCTCCCCAGACCCAGAGAAAGAAATAAAGAACACCAACCCCCCCAAAAAAGACAAATCCTTTGAAGACAGTCTAAAACTTGGGGTGTAGCACTGTCTGTGGCGCCCCGACTGATAAGACTTGAGGAAACAATGTTACAGCAGGCTGTATAGATTTATTGTTTGATACTAACGCGCCGATGTGTAGCCTACGGGTGTCAATGTCGCCACCTGGTGGTTGTGATTGGAGAATCAGAATGGAGGTAATTGTGGGGGAAATTGCTTTTGTGGAGGTGGCAAATAAATCCCTTTCATATTCACCAAAGAATGGACCCAAGTTTTTCTATTTATCACAACTAAAATAATAATTATGCTAAACCCCCAATGGACCTCTATTTGGGATATAGTAGATTTACTTTTATCAGTGATTCTGTTATTTATTCTGTTCTGTGGTTTTCAGTGATGGAACATTTTCCACCACAGTCTCACAGACTAGACAGTCTCACAGTAGACAGTCTCACTTGCAAGTGTTTGCAAGTCCATGACCTCCCCATGAGCTATGCCCAGAGCTAAGTTCTTGGCCACTTCTGACACAGAACAAAGGCAGCATCTATGAGCATCATCAGCCGAATGACAACATGATTGATTGTTTAGTGTGTGTTGGTACAGTGGATGGAAAAGGGAAATGCTCTGGGGCTTAAATTAAAAAAACAGGGTCATGCTGACAGAGTCATTGTAGGGATGAGAGTCAAATATGAGTCAGCAAATGACACAGACACGCACACAACACACACACACACACACACACACGCGCGCGCGCGCGCGCGCGCGCGCGCGCATTGACTCAACTCATTCTATTTGTCCTTTGTTCTTCTGCCTGTTGGCGGTCATGTCTTTTATAAGCCCTTATAAAATTATGTTTACATTACAACTGTACACAGCATTAACATGACATGCGTATAATTTATGTACTGTAAATAATCCAAACCCATCATATGCAGAGACAGACAACATTTCAAAAGGCAGTCACACATTGTCTATGCACAGAAGATAATACAATGTTGGCATGTTGGAATTATGCTGAATTGTAATAGTTGGACAATACTAGATTGGACAATATAACTATGGCACATATACATAGACACACACATACACACACACGCACGCACGCACGCGCACACACACACACACACACACACACACACACACACACACACACACACACACACACACACACACACACACACACACACTTGCTTGCTCTGTGCTGTGGCTTAAGCTTGCTTGAAACGGCCATAAACAAAATATAACCATCACCTCTTGAATTCTGGGCATGTTTTTACTATGTTCTGTCTTCAACAAATAACATACAGAAAAAGTTGACATTATTTCAAATACAGTGTCAAAGTACAGTATGGCCAAGCTTTTGTGAATTTGGTTTCCATAATTATGTCATTCTAACTTTGCCCACATTATCCATATGATTAGACGTTTTAGAATGTTGTTCCACCCACACAGAAGTTACATTTATTTTTTTCCTTTTCCCCAGAAAGTTAACATTTCAAGAACTTCAGATATTTGGAATTTCAACAATGCTCTCCATGCATTTCTGCTATTACAATGCTTATTCAAGGCTTTGGCTTCATGGAAGTCTAATGGAATAGTTTCTACACGAGCAGGTGTCAAAGTTTAAAAACGGAATATGATATTCATAACATTGACAAGTTGTTTGTCTATCCAACTTGGGACAGCTCTGCGTTGATATCTGAACAGAATCAATTTGCTGCTGAAGCCTGAAAGTCCATGAAGCACAAGTCATTGAACAAACATTCTGCACACAGTGTTATACTGAGATGGTTCATAATATTGAACTGCAAAGAAACACAATTATTTTGGATGGAAAAAGATCAAACAAACATTTCACAGTCACTTAAAAAAAATAAAAGAAAAACAATCCATGGCAGGGCTTTCCCTTTAAGCTCTAGAATGATTATTTCAGCTGCTGAGTACTGTAACAGAAACAGTAACACAACAGAAAACACATAACTGGTATTTCACAGGGTCAAATAATAAAACACACATTCAAATCCATTGCATCTGTTTAGTTAAGGGCCAACTCATTTATTGGCCTACAGTACTGTTAACACAACGTTGTTTTTTTCTGTTTTCTTTTATAACGACACATGAAGCCACACATGAATTGATACAACACAAAAGTGGCTGAAATAAGGATAAGTATCCAAAATAGGATAAAGATGCAATATTAGTTGTTGACACACAAATATTGGCAGCGATGGACCAGTGAAGATGTCTTAACTCAAAGATAATCGAAACAATATTTCATGGTTAGCTGTTTCTTGTCTCCTTCTTTCGTCAACACATTTGGAAGCTTGGGGGTTGTGCTATCTTCTGCTAAGCATGCACGCGCTACCATTCCGCTCAATTTATGCTCCATTGCATGACGTGTCTCGTGCCACAAAGCAGCCAATCTTTCTGGGAATTTCCTCTCGGCACGTCGTACGGTTGAGTATAAACCAGGCTTAATGCAAAACAAGGTTCTCCTTATCAGCAGCATGTTGCTCAATCAAAAGGGAAGAGCAATATGGTATATAGATAGAATACTTTTTTTTTGCCATAGAAAACATAAACACTCAATATAACATTGAAACTCAAAACCATGGCATAAGCCCTCAGGGAAACCAGCCCTGATTAACTATATGCTTGGTAGAAAGTAGCCCCTGACTGCCATAAAGTTCTGCTTAAAAATCCCATATACTATATATATATATATATATATATATATATATATATATATATATATATATATATATATATATATATATATATATATATATATATATATATATATATATATATATATATATATATATATATATATATATATATATATATATATATATATATATATACACACACACACACACACACACACACACACACACACACACACACACACACACACACACACACACACACACACACACACACACGCACGCATCCAACTATACCCACATGTATTCACGCGCACACAAACCTACTTTATCTGTTTAGATTTGAATCCTTTGTGGGTTTTACTCCAACAAAAAATGCATTTGAAATATACTGCAAGCTGATTGTGGAGTCATACGTCTTCTTGCAATTTTAAAATATAAGTGTAAAAAGTTATATACGTGTATACTGCGGCTCTTCACATTCCGCACAAAAGGAGCTTGTGGAATACATTTTGCACAACATCTGTACTTCTCCCCACTCACTCACTTTGACATGGAGCGTCCACAACAGCGGTGGTGCACCAATCCATACTTGAGGGAATCGTGAAGACAAGAAAACAATGGCATGCTTCGAGTTCAGCGTGTTGGATCTTAATAGCTTTTTGCCTTGTACTGTATGTTGGCAAACAATATATTCACATTTAATAAGAATAATAATAATAATTATAATAATAAAAACTTTTGCATTTGAACATTCTCTGAAAAGGAGGGATGCAGAGCTTGGACCAGGTGGGTGAATAATATACGCTGATGATGAGTTCTGGCATTGGTCTTCCTCTTCCCAGGAGGATGCATTGTAGTGCTCATCTGGCCCGCGTCGATGAGGTCACTGCTTGTCAGAGGTTGCTCGTGTGTATCACAGCCTCTTAACCGCTTATGTACATTGTCCTGCACCCAATATATCCCAAATAGTCAATCTACAATGCGTCACACAAGCACGTAGATCTTCTGCAATCTTCTTGCTATTTCGGACCATTCTGGACAGCGCTTTGCAAAGTTTCGCCTATAATGGCGTTGCCCCGGGTTGAAAGTGGTTAAATAACTCGAATACTGTACTTAGCCCCCACCCTTTTCCTCTACATCCACTGCCTTTTATATAAACTATTTTATTACTCTTTTTTTATCATATTGCACATGCCTCGTTAAAACTGTTCAGTCACTGATATCGATTCCTTTTCTCCTCTGACTCAGAGTCCTGGTCCCTGAAGCCCACGCCTTTCTGGAGATTTAGTAATGAGTCCTTCATCTGGAGGAGAATGGAGAAGGAAGAGCGTTATTATAATTACGGTGTATATACAGTAGCTGTATACAGTATTATTTCTACCCCAGAACCCTTAAAGGGGAATTCCACCCATTTTCAACATTTTTTCTGAGAGAGCACCTTCCATTTGTGCTCTCTCAGAAAAAAGAAGCGTCTAAAGAAATCCATTAACACGGTGAAAATACATCTTGATGCTGTCATCAAGATGTTTCACCATGTCACGTGGTTTTCTTCAGAACTCCATTTCTTTGACTTTTTTATCATCCACCCAGCATCTCTAAGGTATATTAATGACATATTAGAATGTCGAAAGTGGGTGGACTTCCCCTTTAAATTGAAGCAGTGGATCCACAGATCCTTTCAATGCTATCGTGTGACGACATCATGCAGTGGTGTGGTGTTGATGTCATGTTGAGCTGGTCATCAATAAACGCTCACCTCGTCTAAGAGCACCACTGAACTTTTGATGATCTCCTTCCACTTTTGGACCTCGTCGTCGTGGTAACGCTGCTGCGACTCCAGGAACTGTGTCCACTCCAACTGGGTCTGAGGGAGTTTACTGAGGAGACACACACGCAGCAATTTAGAATATTTGGAAAAGTAGAAGGGTGGAAAAACGTCAGGATTCATATTCGCAAATACCAAAAAATAGCTGATCAACAAGCTCAAAGTGCATCTCCTAGCGCAACATTTTGAGCTTGTAGATCTGTTATTTTTGGTACCTTTGTGTGATGGTGTAGTGTGATCAAGCCATTAGAGCTGTACTATGTGACTTTTCTCTTTTACTCAGGATTTGAACCCGGTTGCCTGCTTAACTGCTGACATTTTGAGTTAAAATAGAGCGAATAGAGCTGTTTGCTCAGAGGATACATTTAATATTGATCAGGTCAAAATTCGGTGAGACATGACCTTTACCATTAACCACAGTCTAAATGCCTCAATAGAAGCGCAGGGAGGGAAAATACAACCCCATAATGCAACTTGTAGTAACATACTCCTTTGGTATTTGACTTACTGTACTGAGTTGCTGTCTGCATTTCTGTCTAATAAATACTATTCAATCAATCAAATACCATGCAGACTGGACAAAAATATAGTGTGATAAAAGGAACATGCAATGTTACTTTACAAAAAAAAAATGGTTAGAATATGGAGATAAAGTTTTCTGCCACCAGCAATGCATTGCTAGTTGCAGCCCTAGTATACAGTACATGCTCTCCATTCTACAGTATATGAAGTTTTTATCTCTACCTTTCGTGCGGTTGCAGCTCCTGCCAGGAGCTCAGGCTCTGCGTGGTGTACTCCAACATCCACAGCTTGTAGAACAGCATGGTGTTCAGGAACACCAGCAGAACCAGACTAGACAATGAGGATAGAAGATGGTCAAGACGCTGCAGCCTAGTTCTCTGTGTCAGTGGCAGAGTTTGGCATTACAGTATTGCTTTGATTCAGCCTCAGATCAGGGCCTGTACGCTCTAGGAACATACTTTAAGTTCCTATTGTTGTCGCAATGAAAACCCTTAGTAAACACATATAAAAAAATAAATGTCATTATGGCTGGTGAGATGAAATGAAATTGTTGAATACCTTATACAGATCCTATGGAATGCAGACAAGGAAAGAGGAAGGAGGAGAGAGAGAGAGAGAGAGAAATGAGATTTGCAGTTTACAGAGGTTACAACACTAAAACAGAGGAGCAAAGACATAGAGGGGCCAAATGCCTCCAATCACATTGAGTTTACAGTAGATGACGGATCTGGACAGTGTGTGAGGAAGGAATGAGCCGTAGGGGACAGAAACGGGACTTCGTCGGGTGCAGTATGTTAGGTGTCACAGGATGAGACAGAAAACACACAAGAAAATAGAAGTGGTATATAATAGAATTACAATAGATTATGACCAGGGGTGTAGTGGAGGGGGGGAATCATTAGCATGGTGAAATACATCTTGATGACATCATCAAGATGTGTTTCACCATGTTTATGAGTTTCCTTTTTTCTGAGAGTGTACACATGGAACCAAATGGACCCGCTAGGGTCCATTTGGTTCACATTTGTACACTCTCAGAAAAAAAAATCAAATGGGGGGAATTCCCCTTTCAGAGGCGTCCCCCCACTTCTAAAAGTACCACTACAACACTGATTATGACACTGTATGACTCGCCAGTGCACACAAGTACAGTAGAATACAGTAAGAAACATGTGCGGTATAAAGATCCATGTACAAGTAGAGTAAAGTCATTACAGTAATAAAGATGTGAGGTATAAAGATAAGTAAGTACTTCAGCAGACGCTACACTCACACAAGACTGATGAGCAGCAGCAGTTTGGAGACACTGTAGAGAGCCAGGCCTCCAGGGGCGTGGTCAGGTATGTGTCTGGTCTGGGTGGAGCCTGAGACCAGAGCAAGACAAAAGAAGTCCTTCAAATTATGTATGTATCCCACCAGCGTTTTAGGTAGCCCTGTGATTGGCCAGCAACTGTGCCCTAAACCTAATGCTAAACCAATCAGACACATGGCAAGGGGGCCTAACCCAGACCATGGATGGAATTTATAATCACCTAAACCACTCTAAATCAGGGGTTTTCAACCTTTTTGACTCCAGGGACCACCATTTATTCAGCATTTGAAGCCATGGACCACCGTTTGATTACAATTTCACACCAAAGAACTAAAATGAAAGAATTCTTTTGATTTTGTCCACAATTCCAGGCTGTATTTTGCCAACAAAACAGTGTAAACTTCTTAATTAAGTGGTGCTAATTCAGATGATGAATATTTTAACTCTTGAGAGTGTAAAAATGAAACCAAATGGACCCGCAAGGGTCCATTTGGTTTCATTTTTACATTCTCAAGAGTTACATCTGGTTAACCAACTTTCCATCATTTAGCCTGCGGGGACCACCTGGAACCTTCTCAAGGACCACTGGTGGTCCCCAGACCCTGCTCTAAATGAAACAGAGCTTTAGTTAGTATCATTGGTAACACCTGTGAAGGAAGTAGGGGAGGTTCACAGGAGTAGTAGGAACTTCATGAAAGTTATTCTGCATGCTACAGTAGATTCAGGGCAATAGTTTCCAACACTTTAGTTCAATATTGTAACTGCTGCATCAGAAATAGCTGAGGTATAACACAAGGGTTGAACAGATTTTGAGGCTTTATTAACTCATAGCTGGGGACCCCCTGGAGCCACCTCAAGTACTTCTGGTGGGGCCCCAGAACCCAGGTTGAAAACTACTGACTTGATTGCTTTATTATTTCTCGTGGGTTCAAATGGTGTGACCATGATGGTCACACCCAACAGCTGACAGGTCAACAGGTCCTACTCGTCAGGGCAAATGTAGTCTCACTTAGCTAGACGATCAGAGCTCTCCACCTACTGACACGTCTGCTGACATTTACATGCAAAGCAGGAGCTAAAACGTGTTAAAAGAAAGAAAAGCATATAAAGTATATACATTATAACGTGATCAATGCTGTTTTAGTCTAGTCCTTATAGGTGGAGATCTCCGATATTCTGGCAATGTATGTGAAGCGCCTTGGATAAAGGAGCTATATAAATGCACCATTTAATACAAACAAAAAACAGTAATGGTGACAGTGTCCTTACGTTTTAATAACTCTTTTACTTTATGACACCATCAAGTTGTGTTTTCTGAGAGCAGACAAATTAACAATTTTTACACTCTCAGAGAAAACTTGAAAATGGGTGAAATTCCCCTTTAACTAACCCTCCCCTTTAATGAACCCTGTGATGAAGGGATGTGATCAATCATGGAGCTGACCTGACACGTGTTTGATGTGGTGGCTGACCTCCTCCTCGTCCTCGGGGGTGGAGACGGTGCTCAGCATCTCGTCCATGTGTCCCCCCAGGGGTCTGAGGTGGTGGGTCAGAGCGCGCTTCCGCCTCCGCGCCGTCCCTGTCCTCAGCGCCTTGGACTTGGGAGACTGTTTGCTGGCGTGGTCCGTCAGCGCCGCTTCCACCTTGGTCAGTTCCATGTCTGGGTCCGGGGGAAGAGAGGGCGACAAAACCATTAAAGCAAATGCTAAAGGATCTCTTTTGGTTACATCAATATGGAAATAGGTTTGGCCTGCACTGCTTTTTTTCGGCAATGGACAATGGCCAATTATTTTTTCCAAGGGGCCAAATGAGATATAGAAAATATTGTGGATGGCCAAGCCTACTAAAACTAAATTCTACGTAATATTAATTTAATTTCTATGTAAAAAAAAAAAGGAGCAAATGTCATTGACTTGATACTCTGGTAAGAGTATTATGTTATTATAGCAGTGGTTTTCAACCATTTTGATACAAGGGCCCACTATTTATTCAGCATTTGAGCCACGGACCACCATTTCATGACATTTTAGCTCCACAGACCCCAAAACTAAAGATTTCTTTTGCTTTTGTCCACAATACCAGGCTGGTTTTCACAAAAGAAAAAACAGGCAAACTCTTAATTGTGTAGACTTGGACTAATTCAGATGATGAATATCCATTTGGTTTCATTTTTACGCTTGTTACTTTATCAAAGACCACTTCATGTTGTATTGTTCAAGTACCCTTTTCAAAAAAGGACCCTTTTCGGGCCGCTCAGAGTCAGCCAAAGGGCTGGCTTTGGCCCCCAGACAACATAATGCCAAGGCGTGGTCTTTAATAAAGTATTTCCTTTGCCTAAGAAAGGTGTGAGTGAGCCTGACATACAGTATATATGCCTCCTGTGGTTGCCTAATTGGCCACTGCACCCACTGTTGTGGTGTGTGTAAATAGGGGTATTCCCTACATAGCCATATGTCCTTTACCTAAGTGTCTGAAGTACTCATCCAGACCACTCCAGAAGTTCCTCTCGATGAAACCCTTGATGAGACCCCACGGTTGCTTCCTGTACCGCAGCTCTGTGGACACCCTGTACAGTAGGGATGGGAAAGGTGCTTTGATTTGCATAGGACGTTTCAACAACAATGTGCTTTAAGCAGAACATCTGGCAAATGGATTACGAATCTGTAATCCCAAATGCAGATCAAAATGCAATAAATAAATGAACGTACATCAATTACATTAGCGTTCCCAAAGTATACAAGAGATTAGAATAATGATGCAGGCCCTCACCTGAGCCGGCACCTGTTCTTGGCCACCCTGGTGAGCATGTAGCGGTTGAGCGTGTAGAAGTAGTCGTGGTACGGGACGTCGTGGGCGATCACCTCCGCATCGATGATGTAGCACTCATTCTCCTGGCTGGCCTTGTAGAGCGTCTACACACACAAGAAGCACAAAGACAGCTACTGTACACTGAACATGGAAATACTGTTAATAGGTTAAGCCACTTCGGGCTTTGTTTTTTTTTTTTTAAATCAGGCTTCCATAAAGCCTAATAAAAAATGCTTATAATATTAAGCAGACAGGGTAACACTACCACAGACAGCCAACAGGGGGTACTACAGTACCAGTGCCATCTATTAAAAAACTGGCAACATTGGAGGGTCAGAAACTGAGCATTGGAGTTTGAAATACATTGTTTTCAATGCTATTTTACGCCTGTGTGCAACATGCCAACTCTTGTTGGCATGTTGCATGATACAATAAAGTATTCGGTTGTCGCCAGGCATTCTCAATAGAAGTCTCAATGTAGAAGAGCTGCCATTAGTCGCATGATGGAAGTGAGCAGAGTTGTCAGAACTCTGTCTATACTCTAAGGCTCTGTACACTACCTACCTGTGCCTCAGTGACGGTGGCTGTTTTGGGAGCCAGGGGGTTGGTGAGGGAGATGGTGTACATGATCTCCCTGGTCTGGTCTCCATCCGGCTCCTTCTTCCATGGGTGATACACCACGTCTGCATGGGGACAGCCAATGTACGTTGTATATGTGGAGTCTTGTAAATGTATTAAATGCATGTCTTTGCATTGCACTTGCGTTCATGTGGCTATTTAATAATGTCATTGAGATGGAACATGTTCCTAGAGTCTGGAGTAGAAAACCATCTGTTCAAGTAGGCGTGTTCAAGTAGCTCAAGTCTTGTCCGTTTTCCCGTTACAGTGCCCGATAGTGTAATTTATTTCATTTTATTTTGTATATTTGTTGGAAGCATTTTTGACACTTAAATAAAGAAGAAGCAATCCATCCTCTACCTGAGAACCTGCGTCGCTCCAGGAAATCCCTCATGAAGCTGGACTCGGTGAACAGCATGGTGTGCATCTTGTCCACGCTGAACTTGTACACTTCGTTGATGTACTGGCGGCCGCTCAGGTCCTCATGGAACGGCTCGATCTCACCTGCTAGTCGACACGCGTGTTAACCGGGGCGATTAACGGTTTCAATCTCATGTTCGTTGAACATCATGAAGAAGAATCACATGTTTGACCTTTGTGTGTGTGGTTCTTGAGGAGGTTCCATGTGGTCCCCAGCTAAATGATGCAAAGTTGGTTAACCAGATGTAACTCTTTGAGAGTGTAAAAATTAAACCAAATGGACCCTTGCGGGTCCATTTGGTTTCATTTTACACCCTCAAGAGTTAAAATATTCATCATCTGAATTCATCTGAATTAGCTCAAGTTTACACAATTAGAAATACAGGCTGGAATTGTGGACATAAGCATCTTTAATTATGAAGTCTGTGCGGCTAAAATGTGGTCCATGGCTCAAATGCCGAATAAATAGTGGGCCCTGGTATGAAAAAGGTTGAAACCAACTGGTGTAGTGGACTAGGTGCATCGATCCATAGTGTACTACTGTACATAAATGTATGTAATTTGTGTGTGGTGCACATTGGGGCTCCAGTTAGGTGACACACAGACCTTCGTCGTGCGTCTCAGACGAGTCGCTGAGCTCGGTGGGCAGGTCCTCGTTGTCGTTGAGGTCCAGCGAGGGCGAGGGGACCAGACCGCCACAGCCGTCAGGCAGGGGAAGGCTCAGCAGGTCACCGTCTGGGACGGAGGGCGAGAAATACTCCTCTGGGGACAGATCGCACTGCCAGTAGAGAGAGAGTACAAGGAAAGAAGAGAGAGAGAGTACAATGTTGTAGGTATTTGTACTTTAGTTGAGTATTTCCACTTTGCAAAACCTTGACTTCTAATCCACTACTTTGCAGATCCAAATATTGTACTTTTATTCCATTACATTACTAGTTATTTCGTAGATTTGGATTATTATTACAAACCATAAATTAGGCACTTGAGCCCGCCCATATACGTTTGAAAATAGCAGATCCACAAGCTCACAATACGAAGATAAACTCAAACCTTAAAAACAAACTAAATATTACTTTCAGGGGAGGATAAATTACTCATATTTTGTACTTGAGTAAAAGTTTCAATAATGCTAAATAGAAATTCTCTGATATACTGTAAGTGAAAGTTCAGCATTCGAAATGTACTTGACAACTTAAATGGGATACTTGAGTGACACTGATCAGGAACGTGACCTGGTTGACCTGTGGACACAGGAAGTCTCCAGACGACTAACACAAGTTGTCAAAAAGTGAATAACAACTTTGACGGTTTCCAGACATCTCAGCTGGCCTCATGGGAGAAGTAAAGACAGGACTAGGCCTGTATCATTAGAATTCACTGTTGAGCATGCTTTGCTAACACTGAATGAATGGTCCAGGCTTGTCATGAATCTATTTAAAATGAGTATTTTTTGTATTCTGACAGCAATCAGAATACAATAACATAAGTTTGTTCAGTAACAGTGCGGCTCTCCAGGTTTATTCAGTTCAAAAAGTTCAGAGGTGCCTCAGTCAGAATACTATGATAATCTTTTGGTATTTATCACTTCAGTTTGACCAACTGTAATTTGGTGTGTTCTTTTTCAACCTACCACTAATAGACCTTTCCATAAGCTATGGTTCAATCTAAACATGACATGCGATAGACCTCTTCACCGATACTTTTCCCATGATAAAACATTGTTTTACAAAAGAAATGTCACACACATCCACTGAATATACGGCAGGCCTTGGTGACAGATTTGGAAGAGATTTTGAATGTCTGGTTCCACAAAAATGAACCAGTATTTAATGTGTAGAAAGTGTAAAACTCATTGTTTTTACCCTAGGGAGAGGGTGGGGCTTATGGAAAGGTCTATTCTCTTGAAAGAACAGTTCTTGTGACATGGGGCTGCTATAGTAGTGACTCACAGGTATGGGAGGCTCGGCGTTGGGCAGGTCTATCAGGGCGTCAGCGGGGAAGGAGGTCTTGATGAGTGGGAGCAAGGGGCTGATGTCAGACCTGGGGGCCTCCAGGCTCTTGGTCAGAGCGCCACCGGGGTCGGCGTTGTGCTCCACAGCGGCGTCCTCCACGGGCAGCTCCTCACAGTACCTGCACCTCGGAGATAGACAGCAGCTGAAGGTCAAGGTTACCAGCTTGATGCACAAGGCCCGCCCGGGCCTGCACTGCGGTAACATGTCACTGGTGTTGTTCCATTAGTCGGAACAATACTAACCCTATGTCTAAAGCCTAAACCGGGGGTCAGCAACCTGCGGCTCGGGAGCCACATGCGGCTCTAGAACACAGCTCTAGTGGCTCCCTGGCTGTAGCAGCATTATACATACACATTAGGGCGATCAGCCAAAATAATATAAACATTTCAGACACTGACAGTTACGTCGCCAGTTAATATAGCGCTTGTTGGCCATGCCATAAAAGCCCAGTATGTTCTGTATCAAAGATGCAGCTTTAATCTGAACCACCCATTTTCAACAGTTTACTATATCATTAATATATTTTGTGTGGACCCGCGGCTCCAGACAGATTTTGAATTTAATTTTTGGTCAAAAATGGCTCTTTCAACATCTTGGGTTGCCGACCCCTGGCCTAAACCTACAAAGAAGCGAAAACCTTAATGCATTTGGATCGAGCCGAGCCCCTGCTCTGTGCTGATTTGCACTGCACTGAGCTGCACTGCACTCACTGCACTGCTGCACTGCACTGCTGTACTGCACAAAACCTCCAAAACCTCACCTCAGGACATGCAATCAGCACAACAGTAGAGTGCTCTTTTTGATTGAATGAATACTTTAAACAATATTTACAATATTTTATAACACGTTTGAACCAACCACTAGTAGGCCTATCCCCTCCCACCTGTGCCAAATTGTATTTATTTATTTACCTACTTACTTGCATTATTTATTCATTTAGTTTACACTGGCAATTTGCACAATACTTTGGCGCCCCCTGCTGACACAAATTGTGTTGACAGTTTGCAGAAAGCACTGGAAAATACAGTTCCAAGCAATGGACTTGAGAAGAGCGAAAGTTTAAGACAAATCTGTGATGAATTTGATTTGTGGAGTTTCCTCAGGTGCTGTGATTGTGGACAGTCTTGGTGTTTATAGGAAGCAGTTTGACATGGGGTGTCTTTTTCAAGATGTGACAAACTACCATATTGAGGCTATAACACACCAATGCATTATCCATAGTACCTCTACCTTCATATTCAGTGGATCCTGTGAACCTCTGTGGCCAGATGTAATTTCATGGAGAGTAGTAGGACTACAGTAAATACCGGTAATAGGTAAAATAAATCACCATATCCTTTGGTAAAAATAATATATTTTATCGCTCAAACTAAACAAAGCAGCAAATGAAAAACAATTACCGTATTTTTCGGACTATAAGGCGCACCTAAAAGCCTTTAATTTTCTCAAAAATCCACACTGCGCCTTATAATCCAGTGCGCCTTATATATGGATCATTTGACTGCAGTAGCTTCTATTCTATGTTAACTGTAGTAGCTTCTATTCACTGCGCCTTATAATCCGGTGCGCCTTATATACTGTATGAAAACAGTTCTAAAAGGTGCGCCTTATAATCCGGTGCACTTTATAATCCGGTGCGCCTTATAGTGCGTAAAATAGGGTAAATTAAACAATTAACCTCAGTGCCTAGCCTTAATCCTAAACTTATGCCTGGTAAAACTAGGAACCAAACCCTAAACTAATTGCTAACTTTATGCTCAATAAAACAAATATGTTTGTACAAGAATGCAAAAAACGCCACTACCGAGCAGTCTGCATGAAGTTGGTGGGAAAAAATGAGGGCGGGCGTGTTTAAAGGCAAGCATCCTTGTTACCCACTGCATTCTACCCATGGGCATGGAGGAAGGCTGAAACACAATAGCTTTTCTGTTCATCGGCATCACAATGAAGAAATGATTTACAAGGTCTTAAAGAAACGTTTTATCTTTTTTTAATAATATTGTGTTATCATTCAAATGTTAGCGCATGCTAATTACTGGTTCACTAATGGCTGGGTCATAATGGCCACTCATTTGTACGTATGTCCAAGACAAAAATATCTGCCACAAGCCATCATGGCGATGATGGCCACTGGTTGTGTGTTTGCTTGAGACTCACCCCATGGTGTTGAAGTCGTCGTCTGGATGCACATAGTCCTCGTCCTCGCTGGTCAGGCCCAACTCGTTGCCGTAACACTGGTGGACGAAATGCCACAGCTCTTTCGGACATAAAGGCTGATAAGAGGGAATGGGAATGGGGAACAAAAGGAAAAAAATGTTTACAATTTAGACATTTAGCAGAGCGAGTTGAAGTAAGCAAGCTATAATAAACACAAGATAATGCATTAGACACAGTGTACTGTAGGTATGTGCCTCAGTATCATAAGTAAGATTGAGCTTGTATATACAGTATTATGCTATTTTAAATAAGTGAGTTTAAGTAAGTGATTATTATCAGTGTATCATCCTCACCTTTTCCAGCAGGGCGTTCTGCCAGAGTCTGAACATCATCATGTACGTCCGGTCCCTCGCTCCGAATGAGGTGAAAAAGTGCTGAAACAGGAGGCACAGGAGGGGTTAAACACCTACTACCCTCAAACACTGTTTGACTCTTTATTAGGAAGTAATGAAAATAGCAGATCTAAAAGGTTGTCATAATGTACCTGTCTCTGCCAGAGATGAATTATGGCTTGTACCAAGGGTGCACGTGCACAAGGGTGCCAATGAGGCCCCTTGGGTTCAGGTCGTCAAAGTCACGCTTCCAACACGCTTTGGACTGGACAAATTGGACTCAAATTGGACTTTCATTCCAGAAAAAATGGCCAAAATAACTTGAAAACTGAGTTTTGGGCCATTATCACCCGTTTTTCTTTTAATAACTCTGAGTAGGTTTTCTTTTAATAACACAGAGTAGGAAGGTCGGAAAGTGTCACTTTTTCTGTCAGTCTTATCATTTTGCTGAACCTGCATTGGACAATGTCTGTGAAATGTGTTTGGATTTGTGCACACGGCCCCTTTTCATTTTAATCCGTCCCTGCATGGACTCTGCTGTCAGGAAGGAACTGTAGTTTTCAGGAAATTAAAACTAGAACCATTTCAGGAAATTAAAAACAGCTTATATTTTGAAAACAAAGCAATACTGCCTTGTAAAAGTTGGTGTTGTGACTTTATTGTGCGACTTGCATGAGAGGGAGAGAGGTGGTGGAGTTTGAGGGTCTAATGTTTTTTTTTCTACTACTACTACTACTACTACTACTTCTATTGGTTCAATATTTTTGAAACAACACAGAGACGTACAGGGTGTTCAATACCTAAAGTGTCCTTGTGCATGATAGCCCCACAGCACCCATATAGCACCCACATGAGCTGCTCACCTTGTCATTGTCAGTGCTCAGCTGGATGGCATTGGGGATGAGGCGAGCTGTCTTCTCCTTGGTCATGGAGCAGATGTCCTTTAACCTAACCATCAGCTATAGACAGAGAAACACAATGTCCTTTAACCTAATTATCAGCTATAAACAGAGGAACAGAATGTCATTTAACCTAACTATCAGCTATATACAGAGAAACAAGTGATCTCACGAATAGCAAATGTAATATATATATATAAAAAAAACACAGTACTTCATTCTATTATTTCATTTATGTTATACGTCCTTATGTTTAAGTCCTACGTTGTTGTTGTTGTTGAGAAATCATTTTGTTTTTTAGAGGGAAGTAATAGAACAATGCTCTGCCTGGTATAAAAAAAATTAGCAAACTGCTAAGCAGAATAAACAATGACAACATACTGTAGAACTAATAGGTATTTTACTTGCAAGAGTCAATAAATGATTAGTGTTTTAGTTCTTCTTCTGGCTTTGGGGACTCAGCTGAATTTCTTAGCATCACAATCTAATGATGTCAGGAAACCGCCCAACTTAAAAGCGTGTCCTCACCAAGGTCTCCCATCGGAAGATGTTGCTATAGAAACAGATCCAGTTCTCGGAGAGGTAGAGGCGTCCCTGCAGGAGGATGTCTCTCTGCAGAGCACAGGAGTAGTCTGCCGGGGGTCAAAGGTCAAAGGTTAACAACACAGGAGTGGTCTGGTGGTGGTGAGGGACAAGGGTAACAAAATGACAACACGTCCATGCTCGTCACACTGTCATGCACAAAACTAAGTACACTTACTGTAGTGTAGACATAAAACTAGTGTTGACTTATCATTACAAGCGGGTCTTATTTTGAAGAGGACGTCTGTTTCAGCTGTAGACAGCCTACAGTTCTTACAATATGAAAACCACGCATCTGCCAAAAAACATTAGCTGGTAGGCTGCAATACAGTAGGCTTATTGTTACTGTTGTTTGCCTTCAAGCATGTAAGGTTAAGATTCATGTGACTAAATTTCAAGTTCACTTTGTCCGCTTACATAAGGCCTTTAAATAGTGTTTGTACTTGGAACTGGTTTGGCTGCCGTGCCAATTCTTAAAAAATATTCTAATAAATATTTTAGTTCATTTGTTGTAGTCCATTAGAACTGTCCCTCTGGTATATGGTGCACATAAGAAATGAATGGAACTTATACAGGTACTTTCTCAACTCAATTGATTTACTTTCTGACTTTACTATGAAAGCAGAGCTTGGTGAGGATCATAGAACACAAACTATATAATATATTTTTAGATTTTGATACATGCAGTTTCACCAATGAATCTTGTTATTAAGGAACATTGTATTTTGAAGGAAATTTTCTGTTTTTTTTTTTTGTTTTTTTTTGCGTTGGACGTCCTCGGCGGCTCCGGCCCTCGACATGTACCATTTTTTTCTATTTTGGCCCGCTGTGTATATGAGTTTGTCGTCCCCGTTGTAGTGGGTTCACCGTGTACTGTGGTGCCGGATGTTTGAATTTGCGTGAGAGAGAAAACTGCAGCAGCCGAGGCTACAGCTCAGAGTTGCCTTGTTCTGTTAGAGACTGCATTCCTTTAAATCCTGCCATGCCCTCCATTAATCACTCATCATGTAGGCTACTGTGTGATAGAATACATTATGTTTTCACCTTTAGGAAACCACAGCTCTTAAGGCTGGCAAACTAGTTAAGCTAGTATTACATAATCTCTTCCTCTCCTCTGGTAAGCTATGGCGTTTTTCTCCTGCAACAAGAAGCATCTACATTGATAAGACCCAATTATGTAAACCCCAACCATGGAATCTGTGGTGGACAAGTATTTGGATGTTTTACTTGAGTAAAAGTATCAATACTGCAATATAGAAATACTATTACTAGTAAAACTATACACAATTATTGGCATCAAAATACTTAAAGTACTTAAAGTAACAAAAGTAAAAGTACACATTATACTTAAAATTTATACAAATTATACAACTATTCTGTGTTTCTGTTATTTTTTAAATGTCCAAAATATGGCTAAAATGGTTAATGTGTGTTTTTTTTATCTACAAAGTAAAAGTAAAATATTTGGACCCGAGTTGTAGTGATGTACTGTAGAAGTAAAAGTATTGGAAGTTGCAAATACTCAAGCAACATACAAATACCTCAAAATTGGCAGTGAACACTATATGGCACATCAGTCCATTAAAGGGCTTTTAGGGTATGTGATTCTGGTATTTCTGAACACTGAACACTCCATCACAATCTTGCATGGTGATGACCCTCGCTTATCAGATTTTCCTTTATCGCCCACATTGGCACAACAATGTCACAGTTGCAGAAAGAGACAACTCTCGGATTCATTTTGGAAGCCTTAGGAGATCGAGCACCATTACGACCAGACAGTTTCCAATTGAAAGTTTATGCCGAGGCCATGAATGAAGCTGGCGGTCCGTGAATGAGGAGCGAAACACAAGGCTTGACACTTCTCATGAACTGCTGACGATTGGCGCTTTGTTTTGATGGCCGCTGTGTCTTGTTTAGACTCACCCACAATGAGCCGCTCCGTATCCGGCAGCTGCTTGAAAAGCTTCCTGAAGTCTTCATTGCGTTGCTTGTACGTGGGGCTCAATACCTAATGAGGAGAAAACACACATGTATAACAATAAAAATACGATATGACTCACTGTGTGCGCGCGATCCAAATGCTCATAAAATACACATTAGGGTGGATTAAGATTTCTTTTCGAAGTAGGGGCTGAATTCCAGACCAGATTCTAGAAAGGATTTGGAGAGTCATAATTGTTAATGTGCTCTCAACATTGTTTTATTGATGTTTATATAATTTTTGACCACTTGAACTGTAGCGTCACTTCTTCTGCTGTTCCCTTCAGGGATCACCACAGTGAATCGTCTGCCTCCCTCTCACCCTGTCCTCTGCCTCCTCCTCTTTTTCACACCAACTAACTTCAAGTCCTCTTTCACTACATCCTTCTCTTTGGTCTTTCTCTAGGCAGGGAGTTTCAAACTTAGCGTCCTTCTACCGATATACTCAATCCCCTCTCTGTCCTAATCCTAACGTAACGTCCCTATATATTCTGTGGTAAAAACAAAGCATAACACTAATGCACTGCAGAGGGAGGACAATGAGGGAGCATAACTATAGGCTTTCAGCGGTTAAATGAATATGCATTATGCACCTCTTATCTGCGTTTGAAAGGTTAATTTAGTGGCTGATCCACATTCGTTTAGTAGACAAAGTTGTAGCCACTTGATTCACTGTTATCACTTCACTCCACTTACTCCACGTACCACTCCAAAATACTGTCAAACCAAGATCCTTGTGTGTTTTTCTGTCTGTTACCGCCTATCTCCAGCCAGTTAACCCGGTCAATGGCAAGCTTTGGACACAAACACTGCCAACGATAAACCTCTGCCCCAAAGTCCCCTATAATGGGGCCTGTTATAGCGCTACCATGAGGTAGGTTTTCAAAAGTTTAACTATATCTGCACCAGTCTGTGAGAAAGGTTGCAGGCACACTCCCTAGGGGTCAATGACAAAGCTTTGACAATGGATCTTTCACCTGTCTTTTATAGTGCCGACTTTTTGATACATCCTCCAGATTTTGTCCAAAAACCTTGCAAATCGTTACACAGTCGTGCTCAAGATGGATCTTTCAGATATTTCATTATTTAACATTGGCTTTCTAAGTTTAAACGATTGGGCACTTTTGAACAAAAAACAACAAATACAACACACTCAAATGAGAACTCAAGTAAGAACAAATGGCGCCCTTTTAACATTGGCCTATTATAGTGCCGCCAGACGGCCACAACCTGACCTGGCGTGGAGATCTGTGCCCCCGAGAGCCACTTTTTCTAGATACAATTCGTTATTGCACTCTCTTCCTGCCTCCACACTAAAAGTAGGATTCATTGAAAAGTGATTTCCTGCCACTGACGACCGCTACCTAACCCCCGAACAGAGGAGACTTACAGCAGGGACCTCCTCAGAATCCCAGTCCTCCCAGTGGATCAGCTGTTGCTGTTGTATCTCCACTGACTCCCAGTCGCACAGGCTGTCTGCATCTGTCTCTGTGTCCAAGTCTGCTGCTGCTCTACTGTCACTCTGACTCTCCATGTCTGTGATGCGTCTTCTTTTGGTCCTTCCTTCCCTTTGATCTTCTGTCCTGTTCACTTATTCTTTGTCTCTTCTCTGTTTCTGTCTCTCTGCTGTATCTCTCTCCCTGTTTCTCATCCTACATCTTACGGAGACATACTGTAACGTGTGTCATATCGCCGAACAGATACGACTGTGCATCCTGTCACGCACAAAAAATCATGGGGAACTGGAGTAACAGGATTGAGGATTAATAGACACCTGTACGAGAAGAGGTATCAACTCCCTCCCATCTTGCACACGCTCAGTACTCTCATCATCCTTCTGTGCAGGCGCTACTCTCTGTGGCAGGGACAGCTCTGCACAGAACTGATGGAATGCGACCAGGTAGGATCCCACGTTTCGAAGAAGTCTCTTGGAATGAGCTCAGAAACCATTCTTCATTCAAACAAGAGGTTTTATAGATGGAACGCCAAGGTATCTGCTTAGGATTCTCCAGTCCCCTCTCAACGCCAGTGGGGTTCTTGTAGCTTATTCATCATGCTGGAGCCAGACTCCCACTACCAGCTCTGTTATGTCAAACTGTAGTTCCCTTCTTATCATGAATCCGAGGAATAAAACCAACTCAACACAAAAGCCATTCATTTACAGAGAATATTCTGTGTCATTCCCACAAATAGCACAGTTTATCCATGGAAGTAACACCATCAAGATCAAGACAAGTACCCCCAAAACACAACGCATTAGTAGTCCAGATATGTCCCCATATGTCAGACCCAAAAGTCTGCAGCCTCCAGTGGAACAAGTTGTAGTGGCTTATTTGAAAAGTTTGCAATGTAAACAAAGATGTTGGTTCTCCCTCTGTCTGTTTCTGTCTCTCTCTCCGACTCTCTGTCTCTCTCTGTCTCTGTTACTCTAACGGATTGTTTGACAACAGCTCTCTACCAGGATAGTAGAGTGGGAGGAGCAAGAGTGTTTTTGTGGGTAGGGAGAGAAAGGAGTGAGGGGGGGCTGTAGGGTTTACTAGAGTTCAGCAGCACACTACTACTGTGTGTGTGTGTGTGTGTGTGTGTGTGTGTGTGTGTGTGTGTGTGTGTGTGTGTGTGTGTGTGTGTGTGTGTGTGTGTGTGTGTGTGTGTGTGTGGTGAGAATAATTTTGCTGGTCCTCTTCACAAGAAGAATTGTTCTTTAAAAACCTTTAGAATTGGGGGGATTTAGGGGAATTTAGGAAACTAAATACTCAGGCTGAGGTATCAGGGTTAAGATGAGGAATTTAGAGATTTGGTTTAGTAGTTGGGGTTGGAGTTCTGTCCAATTTAGACTTAGCCAGAGATGTTTGTGAGCTTTCAATAGAACGGCAATGTATATACTGTATAAGAGAGATTGCATTCTGAAAATCGCCATCCTATGTTGTAAAATGTTGATGTCCTTCAAAGTAATACGTCCAGATATAATAGTAGAACTGCAAGCTCAAATAGAAATAAACACAGAAACTTAAAATGTGGCAGAGGCTTCTGTATGATGTGCGTCTGCGCGCACGCGCGCGTGTGTGTGTGTGTGTGTGTGTGTGTGTGTGTGTGTGTGTGTGTGTGTGTGTGTGCACGCGCACATGCATGCATGAGTGTATCCCTCTCTCTATCTTGCCAGCAGTCTCTCTCTCTCCACAGTCAGGGAACTGGGGACCAAAACAACACAAGGAAGTTCAGGAACCAATCCACTTCCCGGAGAAGAAGCCATCTCCCTCTCTGCCTCCTCAATGACCTGACATAACCTCTTGATACAGTACTCTGTGTGTTGTGTGTGTGTGTGTGTGTGTGTACTATTTCCCCTTTCACAGCTATTGTGGATCCGTCGGTTTTCCGCGAAATAGTTAGATATTGAATGTTGAGGTTTCGCGATATACAGCCGCGCACAGAGGGCCATTGTTTGGATGTGTGTACGTGAGTATACGCGGGCTTGGGTGCGTGTGTGTGTGTGTGTGTGTGTGTGTGTGTGTGTGTGCGCGCGTGCGTGCGTGCGTGTGTGTGTGTGTGTGTGTGTGTGCGTGCGTGCGTGTGTGTGCGTGTGTGTCTGTCTGTCAGAGAGTGGGGATCTAGATGTAAACAAGGTTTCATTGCCAGAGACAACGCCCCCCCGCCCCGCTTCTCTGTTTCTCCCTTTCTCAGTCTCCATCCAATACTCTCTCTCCCTCTCTCCTTCCATCTCTCTCTCTCTCTCTCTCTCCTTCCATCTCTCTCTCTCTCTTCTACTTCTTATCTACATTCTCTCCTGCACGTCGCTGCCTCCTGCTGCGTTGCGGTGGGGTCTACACGTTGCCATGGCAGCGGTGCTGCTGAGGTCAGAGGAACAGCAGGCGTGGGAGTGGGTCTGACTCTCATAACCACACAGAGACAATGTGCAGCACACACAACGTGACCTCGTCTGAACCAAAACCTCACTGTTTGCTATGCATTTAGAGATAAGCATAGCTCGGCCTACGTGCGAGGGTTGCCATTAAAAAAAAATCTTCAGTCTATAAGTCCACAACGCTGTATGTTTGTCTTCTGTTCAAAAGTGCCTGGTGTCAAGACGGTCGGACCCACGGTTGTCCAGAAACGCCACAAAAGTCCTCTGCCCCTGCCTAATGCTCTAAAGGAGGCTGGCCTGTTCTGACATCACAACATAACGAACTTCTTTTGTTACCGACTCAGTGCTGGCACCGGTCTAGTTGAATAGACCTTTAGCTAAGCCCCTCCCAAACTGCTATTGTCCAATAGACCTTTAGATAACCCCCTTCCCAAACTACTATGGTCCAATCACAGCTAAGCATAACATGTTATAGACAAACCTCTACACCAATAGCTTTCCTATATGATAAAAAAAAAGTTTTAAATAATAAATGCCACACACATTTTTCCACTGCATAGGGCATGCCTTGTTGATGGGTTTGGAAGAGATTTTAAATGTCTGGTCCCAAAAATGAACCAGTATTTATTGTGTAAAATCCATGATATTTGAGCCCGGCTGGAAAGTGTCCTAGGATGGACAAGAGGGCGGGGCTTAGCTAAAGGTCCATTGAAATGAGAGAGAGAGGGAGAGAGAGAGAGATAGAAAGAGAGTGAGATGGATGGATAGACGGACAGGGTGATACAGACTGACAGAGAGTGACACGGGGTAAGTGGGCAGAACTATTTAGCATTTCTTCTAGTCAGCTCTAGTTCTGTGTCTCACACACTGACACAGATCAACTCTACAGTTTCCTCCTCCCTCCAAACCCTAGGCTGCCTGCAGGAAGCATGACAAATATGCAGGATCGCACACATATACAAACCCACAGATAAATTATGCACCAGCAGCAAATATAGACTTTCCCGATCATCCTCCTACTACACCAAAGAAAGTTTAATCGTTTAAGGTTGTGGTTTTGTATTAGTTTCAAAAGCATTCTTGATATCGGTGAAGTGAAAAGGACTTCCATATGCTGTCTACACAGTCTTACTGTATGCCACTGAAAATACTTCCAGAGTTTGAAGCTACAAGAGCTGTATTCCTTCGCATACAGACACATTTCATGGACTGAAAAGTACAATAGGCCTACCCCTACGCTAAGCTCCTCCCCAATCTGGCCTTGTCCAATAGGGACGTTAGAAGAAGAAAGCTTGACCAGGATAGCAACAGTTGCTAAAGTATTTGGATTGGCATTGGACAGTGAATAAACCCCACCCTAGGGGAGAAGGGCTCATTTACACAAAGTGGAAAAGAGAGTTTTGCAAAAGAGTATAATGTATGGTCTAAATATACAGTAACTAATAGTAAATATACAGTAACTAATAATAGTCTTTACTCTATGTCACCTCATTTATTAAAGTATAGTGGAGTGAAGTAGAGTGGATAGAACATAAATAATAGACTTACATTGTACCAGCTCTGGCTTTTCTGTTGTCAGGTCCCAGAGTAGATGGTGTGACCAAGGTGAGAAGGGGGAGGAAAACAATGACAAATGTTACTTGGATGATATTGGAAAAACAAACAATCCTTGAATAATACAACTTTAACAGAGTGCCCGGCATACAAAACCGCTGTTAACTGTAGGTCAGGTCATACTTTAAAGGCGCAATATATTGAATTTTGAGATGAAAGTATTTGAAAGGTGGATGGAACCGTTAGTTCATCATTTTTAAGCCGTGGCTAAAAAGCTTATGTTATTTAATGTTTCCTCAACCAGAGAATTGTTCTACAGCGGTGGCTCCCAACCTTTTTTGTGGATCATGACATTAGGCAAGACATGCAGCAGTACTACTGTGATTCAGATTCAGGGCCCTTTTGCAAAGGAATGAGTTGGAGTTGGCAGACCACCCAATTGACCACTTGAAACAGCAGTTGAGTGTCGTGCCTAAGCAAGTTTATTCAGGAATATATATATATATATATATATATATATATATATATATATATATATATATATATATATATATATATATATATATATATATATATATATATTCCGGTTGGGAATTACATTTCAATGAATTGTGCTTCGTCTGCCTTTAAAGTAGCCTAATATCAGGCATTACTCACACTTGCCAGAAAGTGGCACTGTGACCTCACAGAAATAAAACCGAGCTACTGAGCAAGAGATCTGGTTCTTTTTATGCATTTACGGGTATATCAGAGTAGTGTACACCAGTGTTGATTGATTGGATGATTTATTGATTTTGTTGACTTTAAGAGATCCAGTGGAAAAAGACAAATTCTTTGGTTGAAAACAATAACAGATGTACAAGCTGTCAAAATCAACACTGGTGTACATGCACGCAGAACAAAAAGAAAGGGAATATACGGTAAGAACCCATGAATAATTGCAATACATGCTCATGTTACTTAAAAAAACAACACTTAAAACCCCAGAATCTGTAATGTGGAGAAAGCCTTAGCTGAAATACAGCCAATCGTCAAATCGATCAGCTATCGGCAGGCTTTCCTCACAATAACAGAAAGCAGAAAAGACACCAGTATAGATCCCTGGGGGACTCCCGCCAAACGCATATTTTAGGGCTTAAGTGGATAGCAGTTAACACTTGTCTGGAGTAATTAATTTAAAGCTAGAAATGATAACACATAATGTACTCACTTGATAAGGAACAATAATTGTTTTCAGAGAACAAACGATAATGCCTACAGGGTTATTGCGTGAGCATTTACAGCATATTTTCACGTTCACACCTATGTAGCTCAGGCACAATTAAGTATTAAGTCAATTTGTCACAAATCACAGATAATTTTCCTGCACTGAATTATCTCTGATATACTGTAGCTCCAGGGTTTTATAAATTATCACATAATCTCTAGACCAAGAGACCCATTTGAAAGCATTTCAAGGTATTGGGGGAGACGTTCACACAATAGACACACTCAGAGGTTGAGTCACACACTGAAGAAACCACAGCGCGCAATGAAGTTCCAATGGGAGTCACATGCTTTGAAGACACAAACCTATGTCATGGGGAGGAGGAGGAGGGCAGAAGAAAGCCATGCCACAAATGTGTGTCTTCAAACCATATGACTCCCAATGGAAATGCACTGTGAGCTGTGTGACACAGAAAGGTTGTAAGACACACGTGTAAGAAGCGTGTGTCTACTGTGTGAACGTCCCTTTAAGCTTCACATCCCTATGAATGCATAAACAGTTGGGAAAAATAACAGATATCACAATCTCAGTTTCTAATGCAAATTACCAATCTTTCCTGTTGTGCAAACAGAACTATGAATGGAGTGCACTGAAAAGAGACGGTGGGATGAATCAGAAAATAAATAAAATACATTTAGTCATGATAACATTGCCTTGTGACTCTGAAGTTTAAGCAATGCTGAAAATGTTCTGATTAAACGTGTAGAAGAAGCAAGGAAAGATGAGTGCTTACTTTAAGCTTGTACTGGAAGGGAAATCCAAACAGAGAGACAAAATGGATCATGCAAGATGTGAGGATGAGGCAAACAAACATACATAAAGACAAATCTTTCTGAAAGGAAGGAGAACAGGACAATATTAAAGAGTATAAAAGTCCCACTGGTGGCCCCTAGTGGCTGTGACCGCTGCTTACACCTAACCAGAACAGGGGCTACTACTAGGTAGGGGCATAGCAGGGGCAACCATTTTTCTGGCGCCACAGACAGAAACCCTCTTTGTTTTTCCCATAGAATATTCTGAAAAGATGTATATAATTTATATTTAACCTGGAACCAAGCCATCCAGGCTCTTGTTGAATCAGGTTGACCACAACAAAAATTGATTATGTGTCAATAAAAGAACATTTGAATATTCCCTAAACGCTATAATATATTGCACCGTTTTGCGGTCATTTTAAGATCATGGTTCACCAGAAGCCTTGACTTTCATGGTTCCAGGCTTAAAATAATTCAGTGAAGTTTTTGATGCAAAAACCCGAACAGGTTTTCTATATGTGCCACTAGAAAATCGACACCACTGCTGTCCTCAATTGTGTAATAGCCTATTTAAGATTGGGGGAACGTGAGGCCTACGACCGACGTAATCAATCGCTCTGTGCTCGATACATAAGCCTCGCGGCCGTCCGACCCTCTCCTAGGACGGCAAAACGCAGCTCTTGGCGTCGTGTCACAACGTGGACGAGAGCTGAGTGAGATTCATGGATTGTTAGTTTGTTTGCATGGAATGTGCTTATATAATGACACCTACTGGCCAGTGGCCATCATATACTTTTGCCTGTGATCCAAAAGTGAAATTAGATCTTTTCACTGCACTCAAATTATAGTGTGGTAATTTTCACTTCATCCCAATTAATGGATTTCCTTAAATCGTCCTTTCTGTTAATTCAAGACATGGTTCATAGAATGATATTGACCCTAGTTAAAAAAAAATCCTATATGACTCCCCTATAAAACTTTGGAACAAATCCTATTTGCTATCCAGCGGGAATCCAATAAGCTTTCTTTCTTTCTTTCTTTCTTTCTTTCTTTCTTTCTTTCTTTCTTTCTTTCTTTCTTTCTTTCTTTCTTTCTTGTTTACATTTGACACGTGCTGTGTAGGAGTCACCATGGAAACCACTTTTGTCACGTGCTGTATAGACGTGTCACTATGGGAACCAGTGACATCATTGGGAAGGGTGTGGCCTCGTCAACGTCGGCTGCTTTCTTAACCATGTTGGGCTTCTGTTGCAACGGCAACGGACCACGCCCACATCCGCTCCGTCTCGTCCACGGCCTAGCTCAATCTTAAACTCCCTAATATTTCTGCATGGCATTTCAATTATAACTCAGGGGTTTTCCACAGAGACGACCACTCAACCTGAGGGACCACTATATTATAACTACACTGGTAGCATGATAGCCACTTTTCTTAGTCTCTCTTGAGTTGCACAGACAATAATATCATTGCTGTGGTGTGGAGTTAAACCTCTTATTTCCACATTCTAACTGAACAATAGGGATACAAATGATTGGCCCGTGGCTACTCTATGGACAGTAAATCAATGCAAATCGTTTTGTGGTTGTTCTTAAACTCCTCAATCCTAACCCTATTGATTTTAATGAGTGGATCCTCTTCTGTAGTAGTAATTAGACTTTGGGCTTAAAATACTAAGAATTAAAGCACCTAACCCCAACAGGCCACAATGACAACGATAATGTGTTTAATCCCAATGTCCTCATTATCACACAAATGCCAGCACACACTTGTGGTGTCTCCAAAACAATATAATAGAAAAAAAGTTTTAAAAATAACTCTCACAGACCACTAGTTGAATACCCCTGCCTTAGCCAACCAGTGGAAAAGCCATCAGGTTACTAAAACAGCAAGGATCTGATGTGGAGAGTCACACATGCAGGTTAAAATGACAACATAAATAAAAAGGGGGGATCGTTGCAGGTTTGAGGGACGGGGCTATAGGACTCTGAATCTCAACGCCTCACACTGCACTTCAATTGGACCCTTATGTGGCCTGTAACTCCCCTGAGAGTGTACAAATGGAACCCCAGTGTACACTGTAAAATAAACTCTAAGAAAGAGATACAGACCCACATACCGAGACGTTGAGAAACAGTATTATAAGGAAGAGTTGGAAAGAGGAAACACAATATTCTTTAGAGTTGGTGTAAAATTGTCCTACTTGTTTGTTTAGTAAGTTCTTAAAAGAAGTCCTCACATGAAGCTTTATATAACAAGTTTCTTTTCTTCTTTTTTAAGTAACCTCATCAGCCAGCAGAGTAATTGCTGTGGGAATTCATGGCGGATGCTGTTCCGATTAATTAGTTAATTGAGGTAGCAGTTAGCACAGTGTAGGAACAGGCTATAGGGCAGCTCAAAATAGTAGAATAATAAGCTCCTGTCCCAGACACAGACTGAAAAGGAAGAGAGAAATCCACATAATAAGAGTGATGCTTACTTTAGTGTGTCGCTTGTGAGACTATGCATGCATGAGAAAGAAGAAAGAAATCAGAATCACAAACAAAAATGAACTGCAAAAGTACAAAAATGAAGAAACCAAATTATGCACATGAGCTTTTGTTTGTTTGTTTTACATGTTGGACTGTGAATTAGCAGTGAACCTATAATGTAACAGTCATTGACTGGTATTCTCCAACAGCTATGGTGTAGCAAGTATGAGTCTTCTCACTGGCTGCATGGCAGCAAATCAGGTCTGGGGCCTTGTAGTAGGCCAAAAGTCTACACCACCAGACCTGGGCCTGGGCTTACCAAATTGCCCATAATAACTTCCAATTCAACGTCCAGAAAATATCTAACCCCCCAATTAAAAAATGTTACTGTATTCCCCTGCTTTGTTCATCATGAGTTGAAGCTCTTGATGGCAGATTTTAATAATTATGGGCAATTATTTTGTAACCCAGGCTCATTCATTCATTCATTCAGGTCTGGTGGTACAGGCTTTTGGCCTACCACAAGGCACCAGACCTGATTTGCTGCCATGCAGCCATTGATAAGACTTACAGTATGCCATACCTGGCTACACCATAACTGTTCAAGAATACCAGCCAATGTCTCAACAGCGACAGAAAGGTGGAATGGACGATACAGTGGCATGTCATACTGTATAACAATGACGTCTCACAAAGAATTGCCTGTAGAAGGACAACAGCAGCATATTAGCATGGAATGAGATTAAGGCAATGAGTATTCAGGTACTCAAGCTTCTGTGAATGATTGGTGCTTTGATGTACATGGAAGACAGGAAAAGTATAGCAAAGTGGTTCCTCAGATAACTAAAATATAGCATATACGGGTGTATACCATTTGATTATGTAATCCTAGAAGTATACTGGCCAGGAGTACACTATTAACAGAGCACTGCTGTCTCTGGCTGTCTATATGTGGCTCTCAAACCTTTCAGGTGGGCGGTGACCTTGCACCAAATGATCAGAATTGTTTGTGGCACAGAATATTTTCAGATGTGGAAACCTAGACTGCGCCCCCTCAAAACATGCTATCTGGCTTTTTGCACATACCGGTATGCCAATTTGGAAATAACTCTTCCTACTGATCGGTAGGAAGATACATGATTGGCCTAACGTCTCTCTCCATTACCTTGGCTTAGTTGGTACATATAACTTTGGCAGGCTGCCGCTTTGAATCTCGGGAAAGCATGCCTCCATGTTGCCTAACACTCGAGATATAGACTTGAGTAGGTTCCAAATGGCCTGTATGGGTGTGTGATGGTTCTGGAACGGGTCCATTTGGTTCCATTTTGTCCACTAAATGAAACCACTCCACACTAAATGAACAGATTTAGTTGCCTTAATTTGTATCAACGGTAATTTTATGTGCAATGTGTGCATACTTGCATGGGAGGCCACCTTTTACATGAGAACGTTTGAGAACCACAGGTCTAAATGTGTGTGTGTGTGTGTGTGTGTGTGTGTGTGTGTGTGTGTGTGTGTGTGTGTGTGTGTGTGTGTGTGTGTGTGTGTGTGTGTGTGTGTGCGTGCGTGCGTGCGTGCGTGTGTGTGTGTGTGTGTGTGCGTGTGGTCAGGATTCCGCCTGCCGTCCGCTCACCTTGGAGTTCTTGCCGCCGCTGCGGGTGTTGGAGGCGGGCGGGTGTCCGGACAGGGAGTAGGAGCGGTGCGGCTGCTGCTGCTGCTCCGGGGTGCCGGGGGACCTGTCGGAGGCCTGGTCCGAGCAGCCCTTCTCCTTCTCCACCATGGCCCCGCTCTCGCTCTGCTCCGGGCTCAGCCTCAGCTGCGGCGTGGAGGAGCGGGACCGCTGGCGCAGCACCGGAGAGCAGGCGGGCGAGCTCCGAGTCGAGTTACTGGCAGTGCTGCGCACAGGGAGGGAGACAGAAGATGTTAGACAGTTGTCTGCTTGAGTGTAAGTGTCTGTTGCTCTTTCTTGATTTCAACGGTTGTAGTCTACTTTTTTGTGGCGGGTGTTGAGTTGTAAGCTACTATATTACACCAGGTCAAGGCTACACAACATGAGTGGCAAACATCACTCCCTTCAGAAATGATTGGATAACTGTGGTCCATCAAGTAGTACAATCACCACCTCTGCCAGAAACTGTTCGCACCACTTCTGCAACACCGCTCAGGCAAGCTCTATTGCTGGTATCGAGTGTCTGAACACCCAATTTCTGAACAGATTACACCGTGTTACAACAACTACGCGCACAGGCGGCGAAGGGAGGGAAAAGAGGGAAAAGAAGACAGTTTTAGCGGGGCGCAAAGCCAGGTGGTCCCCAAAAAGCTCTGATTAATAGGGTTTTATTTGTATTTATACCGCATGGCTGCACAGTGAGGGCCCTGTGATAAAAGCTTTCAGGGGGGCGAAAATTTGCTATGCCCCTGACTACATGGTTCTACCCTGTTACCGCTAGATAGTTGACATTAAGGCCTGAATGCTGTTGCTAGCCTGGCTCCGGAATACTTTTACTGTAACATCTATTCCCAGAGTCACATTGTTTTAATCTATTTTATTCCATTAGTTTGCTATGTTGTATGTTGCTATGACAACTAAAGAGTGATTGACAAACCCCGCCCACTGCTAACCTGGCTGAGGTGATGAAGCAATCACAATGTTTGGGCCACCTGGGCTAGTGAGAGACCAGTGTAGAGGAGAGTGCCAGAGAGCAAAGACAGCAAGAGGCTCAATCCCCAAGTCTTGCTTACTGGATGAGCTCTTACAATTTGGATATATTTTCTCCTCTTTGGATTTTGGATCTCCGACCGACGGAGAAAAGGATTTTATTTTAAATTTTGGAACTAGGGGGATTCAAGGGGGGTTATACTATATAATGGTTTGGAATTAATTTAGTTTTGGACATTTTTGAGTTTAGTTTTGGATGGTGCAAGGACACTTCATCGAGTCGACAACTTATTATTTTAATTAAATTAAGTGAGTATTTTATATTATTAATTAGATTACTTCACCTACTTACTTCACTGATTTATATTCTAAAATGACCCCCCACCTCCCTAAACTCGTTATAGTATAATTGGTTCTACATTTAGTTTATGCAGCAACCCTTAACTGATATTGGATTGCTTATATGCAAGCCACCTATGTGGTCTCAAGCTTTCCTTGTGGCACAAACTTGGCTTTGCCTCAATTACTGTATACACCACATGAAGCCTTGAATTTATGGGGGTTTCACTGCATTCCTATGGCAATAATTTGAGTGATTTGATTGCCTACGATAGTTCTGGTCATCAAATTACAAATTACTTACAAAGTTCTCCATGAATGCGAGGCTTGGTGGGGTGTGTAATTGATAGAATACGGTAGGTATTCTGCTGAACACAGCACTGCAGCTACTTTTTAAATCTCGCCTCATGGCAGTACATTTTTGTACACATGTGCATTATTGATGCTATTCTGAAGAACATGTGAACACCTGCATGTACTGTATGACGCAAATGCGCCTCTGAAAGTCCTGCACACAGGGCTGCGGAAAGACGTTTTAAGTTGTAAGGGTGCCATAGTGGGAGGTGCATTTCTGCATATACAGTAAGTGGAGATGGCTTTATTATGTGGAGTCATAAATATTGTCAATGCGAACAGCGACACACTGTTCTTAAATCATCCCCATGACATGTTTAGGAAAAGCAATCAAAAGTAGCGGCGAACACTGCTGCTATAGCTCAAAAATGTCTTTAAAACATTGTTGACTACTTTTCATTTGGCGTTATGACAAGAAGGTCATGAAAAGCCAAGACAACATAAAACCCACAACATTTAGGTTTAATTTTGGCAGACAATTCATTCTCAAGTCATGCACAGCATTCGAGTCAGACTACTAACCTCGTGTCACGTTTCATCAAGGAGCATACAGCACCTCTGATGCAAAGCCAGTGTGCATAAACGCCTGTGGTACAAAGTGACCCACAAAACCAGACACTCGTAGTGTTAAATAGCAGTTCAATTGAACAGCAGGGTGAGAACTTTAGATTAGTTCACCAACTACCAAAACATGCTATTGCACAAAATAAGCAATGTTTTATTTATTTTGGCTAGCCGATCTAATACGATCTAAGCTGATTCTAATAAGACTTGATGATACAGGTATATAAGTTTAACCTGAGGCTGAAAAAAACCTTCTAAATCCTGACCTACGTTTTTTGAAAAACATTTTTATCATGGACTCCCGCCTTAAGGAGAAAAGCACCACCAAAAATAAAGAAAAAACTAAAACATTAAACAGCCAATGTCAGATAGTGGCAACATCTATTGGCAGATCTGTCAAACCCAATCCTCTTCAGAGAATCAAATCGATCCATCACACCCTCACCGATCGTCCAATCCCAGTGCCTCATGCTAGCATGAGCAGCGGCGGCCGTCCAATCCCGGCGCCTCACACTGTACTGTACAGTTACACACGGTTGACCTGCTGGCTGTCCAGCTGGAATTGATAATTAGACAGAGAGGTCGTGTGTCAGCCTGCCGCGGCACGGCAGCCTTCAATCAGAGGTGACAGGCGTCCAACATGGCTGCTGGCCGTACCTTATGTAAAAAAAACCCATTGACTGGCAATCAGTGCAAAAACACATCATGATAACTTTAATGAATGACAACCGCTGCACGACATGCAGAGCACAAACTCACCGCCTGCAGGGATGTCCATCCATGGCCTTGTTCCTTATAACCTTTTGAACTCCACGCATCCGTAATCTGGTGAAGCCGGGGTCAGCGTTTGACAATCTACAAGCTCACACACTGGGAGCATTTTTATTTTGCCAAAGAGATTTGTTATAGAGCTTGGGTTTTCAACATTTTTGTTACCAGGGCCCGCAATTTATTCAGAATTTGAGCCACAGACCACCATTTGAGCCCCACAGACCCCCAAAACTAAAGATTTATTTTGCTTTTGTCCACAATTCCAGGCTGGATTTGGGAAACAAAACAGTCAAACATACAGATCAAAATCACCATTAATCTTCTACATTCTCTAGTTGTGTAGACTTGGGATAATTCAGGTGATGAATCTTTTAACTCTTGAGAGTGTAAACATGAAACCAAATGGACCCGCAAGGGACACTCTCAAAAAGTTACATCTGGTTAACCAACTGTCCATCATGTAGCCTGGGGACCACCTGGAACTCTCCCAAGGATCACTGGTGGTCCCCGGACCACTGGTTGAAAACCCCTGGTATAGACAGGAGAAACAAAAAGCTGTGGAAATCCGGTTTTAACTTAAAAATAGTGGTGGTTTCTTTGGTTACTCGTCACATTCTACCTATCTACAGAAAGTATTGCCTCACTTCACTGTTTTATCTGCACGGCTATAAATACACACTCACTATGGTATTGACCCTCCCGCATGCTTTTAGCCTGACCCTCTAATACAGGATCAATCCATGTTCACTTGATTTCATCCAGGGTTATTTGCCATGATGAACAACACAATCACATCAGACCAGACCAGATGCTTTCAGCGTTCGCCTTCCCTTGTTGTTTGAATTGTAACGTTAACAGGAAAATGTACAGATCAAGGAATGCAGGAATAGAAACCCCATGAAACCCGAGTAAGTCATTCAGTCTGTGACCAGTCGGGTCAAAACATCACCTATTATTGTCCTCCTTTTTAGTGCATTAAATGCAGCCAGCGAGGCATGAACACTGATCACGGTGCATCAGCACCGCACGCACACAGAGAGAATACAAACATGACACTGAGACTATTATTAACCCAAAGCCATGCTATATAACGCTATAATAATCACAGCCTTCTTGACATGCTTGGAATCTAAAATGGTGCAAAAAGGGTTGATGATGATGATGCCAATTCCTATGTCCAACCACAGCATCATCATCACAACACAACAACAACAACATCCACTGACAATCAATTAACAAACCACAAAATGAAAGCACAAAAACACTGGAAGACAAGAGAGATGAGATGCCTTTTTAAAAATAATAATAAAGGCAGTGATGCCAACCAACCTGCTGCTGGCAGCCATGGAAAACCACAGCGTCAGATTCTACCTGGCTTTTCATTCATCCATTCATTCAGACAGACATGTATGCAGCCATGAGCACACGGCCACAGCGGAAGAGCAGGAGGAGGAGGAGGAGGAGGAGAGGATGCTGGATGGATGGACGGATCAGGCGAAGCAGGCGAGGGAGGAGGAGGAGGAAGAGGGAGGAGGAGGAGGAGACGACCCGCCCCTAAAAATCCTTGACAGCCGCTGCTGTTGCTCCGTTCAAGAGGTCAGATGTTAGCAGACGGGCAGCAGCAGCAGCAGCGACCCGATTCATCATCATCTTCTTTGGTTTAGGGTTGGGATTCACCGGTTCATCATGCCTCCTTCCATCACGCTGCTCTCTCTGTGTGTGTGTCTCTCTCTCTCTCTCTCTCCCTCTCTCTCTCCCTCTCTCTCTGTGTCTGTGTGTCCCTCTGTAGCTCTGCAGGGTGATTCAGACATGCGTTTACGGCTGGTGCTGTTGCTGCACGCAGCGCGCCTCTTTCTCTCTCTCTCTCCCTCTCTCCTCTCCCTCTGTTCTCTCTTTCTCTCCCCTGTCCACCACCGCTTCCACCGCTGTGATTGGATGCCGACGCAGAAGCGGCGGTGGTGGAGGTGTCTGCTCCTGTTTTGCCGCTTTGCATAATGGCTCTCGCATGAGCATCACACAGATGGAGCGAGCGCGCACGTGTATGTGTGTGTGTGTGTGAGAGAGAGAGAGAGAGAGAGAGAGAGAGAGAGAGAGAGACCACCCCTTCTTCTTTTTTTTACTATAGGTGAAATATGGTGTTCTTGAATGAAAGCTATTGACGTCAGTTAACCCTCACAGTCACACCATATGATGGATGCTCCTCCCCACCCCTAACAAAGACCAGACCCCCCCCCCATCCCACACACACACACACACACACACACACACACACACACACACACACACACACACACACACACACACACACACACACACACACACACACACACACACACACACACACACACACACGTGCCTTGTCCCCCACTGTCCATCCTTCCTTGTCCTTGTTATTGGCTTCCTTTTTCCTGGCTCACATAGTATGGACACATTATAGAGTCAATCCTCCTATATTACACTAGGCGATACACCTCCCCCTCACTGGTCCCAGAGGACTGTACTGTATGTCCTTCTTTACTCGTGTGTCTTTTAATCATGTCCAATGAGTCTGTTTGCAAGTATCCAGAGAAAGAGAAATGTGTGTTGTGTGTATGTGTGTTGAATTGATGAGAGTTCTTTAAATGGTGTGTTTATATGTTGCCTTTATTCCAGGCGCTTTACATAGATTGTGTATTACATTAATGCATTTGCACACACAAACAGCGGCGGAAACCATGCAAGGTACCAGCCTGCACTTTGGGAGCAATTTGGGGTTGAGTGTCTTGCTCAAGGACACTTTGGCACTAGCTCTGGGGGAGCCTATATGCAGATTTGAACTGGCAACTTGCGGTTAGCCCACCACTCACTCTAACCCTGACCCACCAACACAAGGAGTCTATCCAAAGGGTCATAGGGACCACTGACATGCGCAGCAAGCTGACAGCTCGCACTCTGATTGGCCAAGCAGCACACCGGCGTACTTACACATCGCCCTGATTGGCCAAGGGCGTCATAGTTGAGCTAAACACATCTGGATGTGTGTCCCTTGCTCTTATAGCTTGCACATGATGTTAATGTGAACGCATACTAGTAGAGATCAGAGAGGTCCTCTTGGACCGTGACATGAAGTGAATGCATAGCAGGACCTTATAGTGATATAGGGAGAGGACCATGTGGTTGGTCAGCCAAAATCTCATGTAACCTGAAACACGAGCTTGTCTCTTGTGATGTGAAAACGGTTTCTTGGTTCTGATCCAACTTGTCATATTGAAACCAGATTAGCCCTTTTAAGCTTTATGGGTTCGCCTGGCAAACAAGACACATTTACTCTATCAAACGTCCCGACACGCGTCATGTTGTATTCTCGTATTTCGTGGAGATGGGAAGCCTTCAAAAAGGCCGAGTGACTGCAAGAAATGACACTCAGAAAGCCTCTTTGCCAAGTGTATGAGCATGTGACGGCATTGTGACGCGAGGAATTCACGTTGACGAGCTCTGCAGTGACAGCCCGTCGCGGTGATTAAAGTAGAGCTAAGCTCAAAGCACATAGACGTATAAACTCTCACAAAAGAACGCAAGATGCGTGTAGTACATACACTATAGGACCAGTGGTTCTCACACATGGTCATGCCAAGGGGTCCCAAATTAATTTCACCTATTCGGCCACGGCACGGACCCCCACCATCTGAAAATATTTTGTAGGGCCACCTCCTCCCCCGTAGAACATTTGTGTTGTAAAAATGTTTAAGACATTTGAACAACGTTTCACACATCAGCTATACAGTACAATGCAAACTGTATAGGATTTAATGTGTATTAGATTAACTTTGCAATGGGCCCACTGGAACCCCCCCAAGGACCCCCCGGGGGGTCCCCTGGCCTCACATTGAGAACCAGTGCATTAGGCTGTATGGTACATTAGACATCAGGCACATAGTACAAAAGCTTGTGATACTGTAAGTGCAAATGTGTGGTGGAGGAAAAAGTAGAGTGCTGTGATACAATGTACAGTAAAGTAGATCACGAGTTAGACTAATAGACATGAGATGGCAACCTTAATAGTAGCTAATAAAATTAGCTATTATTATCTCCACCTTAATAGTAGCTAATAAAATGAGCTATTATTATCCCCAGACGTGTGGCTGGAAATTATTGCTATTCTGTGAGATCATATGCTGTAGTGTACATTAAATCAATATCAAAATAAAAGACAATTAAAGCTCTCATTTTATAACAAAAATAGCTGATCTAAAAGCTCACAAGATGATGCGATGTAACATGTGAGCTACTTTCTACTATAGCTCTTTCTTGGGGGTGGAATAACAACACAATTTTAACTTGCGGTATATGACATGGGGCAAATGGGGAAGCCAGGTTGAAACCTGTTGTGTGTTTCAATGATTTTTGAATTTTTTAGATTTTCCATATCATGATGGCTTATACGTTGTGCAATGCAAATAATCATTGCATCGTTTTGCTATGCAGATAATGGATTGTACTAAATACTACATTTTTGTAGCCTGACTTCAGTCTAAATACTGAAGTGAAACGAAGTGCTTCGTTTCACTTCAGCATTTATTGAATCACAAAGAAAAAATAAGGTAGTATTTTTACGGTGCTGATTCAGGGCTGAGCCAGGCTAACATATTTGTAGACAATAATGTCAATGCATTAGTGAATCGAATCGCCATAATGAACCAATATCATCCATTTATCATATAGTCAATCATGTATCGCAGGCGTTTTCAACCTTTTTCATACCAGGGCCCACTATTTATTCAGCATTTGAGCCACGGACCACCGGCCTCACTGAGAGGCCGTGGTCCGTGGAACCAAATGGACCCTCGGAGTCCATTTGATTTCATTTTACATTCTCAAGAGTTACAGATCTATAAGGCCCAGTTACCAACTCTCCATCATTTAGCTGGGGACCACCTGGAATCCTCTCAGGGACCACTGGTGGTCCCCGGACACCTGTTGAAAACCCCTGATCTATCATGATACAGTATGTATCATATCATTAACAT
Source organism: Benthosema pterotum (assembly GCA_039105355.1). NCBI lineage: Eukaryota > Metazoa > Chordata > Actinopteri > Myctophiformes > Myctophidae > Benthosema > Benthosema pterotum. The sequence continues at coordinate 15,165,406 of CM076975.1, read as the reverse complement.
GTATCATTACACCTCTACTACACCCGTTACCTATGATCCTATACTATTTCTAGATTTCTATGCATTGTATCCTGTGTTTTCCTTCCTTACTGTGAATCGCTCTGGATAAGGAGTGTCAGTTAATTGCCTAAAGTGTAAAAATCGTACGTTTTCCCGATAACAACAACCCATCGGTCGTCAGTCCAGAACAGCGTTGCCAGCTGGCCTGGCTCTGGGCCCATGCTATAACATGCCATGCAGGCCTGCCTGTGCGGCCCGAGGGCGAGGCATTGTTTCTTTAGACGCGGATCCCAGGAACAAAGAGCGCGGGGAGGGGAGGGACGCGCCATGCACACCCCGACATGCACACATGGATTTGCAAACACAGCTGTATCTTTTTAAACGAGAGAGAGACAGAGAGAGGCGCATCAGAGCACAGATGACCTGCTTTCTCTTTTCCTCTTTCCTTCCTCCTTCCTTTTCTTCCCATGACGTGTTTGTTCACTTTGGCCAGAGGGACGCCATGATGAGGGAAATGTGGTGATTATAAAAAGGCTTATTCATACTCCCGGTTTTAGGTGACCACCGGAATGATGATTATATTAGTGTAGCATGGGTGAGGGGTGAGGGCCTGTGATGTCATGTTGCCTTCACTTTGTTTGTCCTTATTTTGTGATAATCCTCCCAACTTATAACTATATATTGTGTTCACCATATAATTCAGTGGTTTTCAACCTTTTTGATACTGGGGCGCACTATTTATTCAGAAATGAGCCACGGACCACTAATTATTTGACTTTTGTCCACAATTCCAGGATTCCAGGATTTGGGACAAAACAGTCAAACATACAGATCAAAATGACCATTAATCTTCCACATACTCTACTTGTGTAGACTTGGGCTAATTCAGATGGAACAAATGGACCCTTGCAGGTCCATTTGGTTTCATTTTTACACTCTCAGAAAGTTACATCTAGTTAACCAACTTTCCATCATTTAGCTGGGGACCACCTGGAAACCTCTTAAAGACCACTGGTGGTCCCTGCACCACTGGTTGAAAACCACTGATATAATTAGTTCCGCCCTGATTGTCCCCAGTTTCATTTTGGTGCATGAGCTGTTGGCCTGATACGTGTTCCCCCCACTGTAGAGCGTGTGCATGTACATAACTTGTTACAGGCAGGTCGGACCGTTTTTTGTTTGTTTGTTTGTTCGTTTTTTTCCCAAATCACCCAAAGCAAACAGAAACACAGGCAGAGGGGATATGTGAATTAATGTGGAAAACCAAGACTAACGCCCATATTATTTACACCTTAGGCCTACAGTCCTCCAATCTCTTTTGAAACAATTCCTATATGGGGGGTCCGTCGTGTAATAGATTCTGCAGGCAAATACATTCACTGACATGAAACATTTTGAGAACCAATGATTTCTGGTGTGAAACAACAGAAATTATACAAATAGTCTACTATTTTGTTATCTATTTGTCCTTTCAATAATATTGACTATTCTAAACAAATAGTGACAGGGCCACAATGGAAATAAGCCCTTGGGACTTTTTGTGTTATCCTTTTGGCATTGTTTGTATAATCGCACCACTGTACTATTTTTAAATTAGTTAATAAAGTCAACAGCTCAATCAATCCCTTTGTCCACTGATGGCACAGTGCCTTTCAGGAGCATCTAGTAGGCCTATTACTAAACTATGTTCATTGATCTGATCTAAATAAGATAAGCTTAGCTTCAGCCTACACCTTTTAGGACCTTTTTTTTAAACATGCATTATTGGTATGTACTGTACTGCACTGTCTAAAAAGGATCAAAGCAATACTTTTGGTTAAATTACTACTACTAATAAAGAAGTAACACTTTTAACTGTGACATTCAGTTATTTTTGCAATTGGTTCTAATAATTAACTGAGCTATGTCTATATAGCATGTAGCCTCTTAACTGGCTTCAGTGAGTAAAAACAAAACAATGTATCTTCATGAACAACAACACAAGCAAGGCCATGAATCTCTCAGTCGATATCTGACATACTGTACGGTGCGTTTTCCGTGGTCGGAGGTCAACTATTGATTGAGGCATTATCGTACGGAACTCTTCATAGAGGAGTGAGACTGATGGCAGTGCTGACCATTCATCCAAATCCTTTCAATAACATTCATTTAGGAGAGCGAGGTCATCTGGCGATGAACCTCCCACAGCTCAACTACAGTAATAGTACACACCTAAACTGGCCTCGCTGAAGTAACTAAGTCGTGGGTTTTCAACCGGTTGTCCGGGGACCACCAGTGGTCCTTGAGCGAGTTCCAACTTCCAGGTGGTCCCCAGGCTTAATGATGGAACGTTGGTTAACCATATGTAACAGTTAAAATATTCATCATGTGAATTAACCCAAGTCTACACAACTAGAAGACGAATGGTCGTTTTGATCTGCATGTTTGCCTGTTTTGTTTCCCAAATCCAGCCTGGAATTGTGGACAAAAGCAAAAGAAATCTTTAGTTTTGGCGGTCGGTGGGGCTAAAATGTCAAATGGTGGTCCGTGGCTCAAATTCTGAATAAACAGTGGGCCCTGGTATCAAAAAGGTTGAAAACCACTGAACTAAGTACACATTCTCAAGTACTGTGGGCTTAAGTACTGTACAGTTTATACAATGGTGGTGTATGTTACTTTGACCTCTACTCCACTACATCTCAGGGGTAAACATTCAACCTTTACTTCGCTACATTTCAGAGGCAAATATTGATCTTTTACTCCACCACAACTCAGACTACAGTTATTGGAAAACGTTAGTTACTAGTTCCTCATGTACTGTTACAAAACATACATTAACCCCTTGAGCTATACACTTTTGGCTACTTGAAAATAGCCTAGCTACCTACGAGCTCAGAGCAATGCACCTGCTATCTTCACAGCAGTTTAAAAACCTTTTTTACTCTCATATTAGCACTGTCTACGGCTGCAACGATTAATCAATGATTCATAATCAAATCGATAATTTCCTTAGTTGTCAACTAATTTAGTAATAGATTAATTGCCATCACCTACATTTCTGTAATTTATCTTGGGAGTTTTCCCACTTAATCATTGTTTTTATAGTGTTATGTGTAGCTAAACTAAAGATGAGTGAACCATCTCTCTTCCCTTACAATCTGTTAGTTGTGCATGCATAATTAGTAGCAGCTGCACTGCAAAATATGACACATGTATCTATACTTTATATATCTATATCAGAATAAGCCTAAAGAAATCACAAGTTGCGTAAGTAATCGTTTAAATAATCAGCCGATGAATCAATTATGAAGATAATCATTATTTGCAGCCCTAGTACCTTCGTATACTGTATTATAAAGCCAAAACCATACTATAATGTTATATACCTTTACTTAAGTAAAACAGTATTTTGTCCACCCCACTGCATGTTGGCCTTGAATTATTTCTGCCTTGCCTGGTGACTTCTCTACCTGTCCTGCTGGTTCATTTAACTTCAAGGCTGTTCCTTCCCATTATGGAATAAAACACACGGACATGCATTTTTCACAACAAACGATGCACTGCGCACAGAGGATGAACAATGGCCTGTAATGTGTCTGACGATGACTGATGATGAGTAGAGCAATCCAATCTATAGAAGATGACACCATAAAACCTACTATATATAGTGCACTTCCCATTTAATTGCCACTGCTGCACCAACTGAATATTGGTAATAAGGTACTGGGGCTACAGATGAAAGTATAGATTGAATTCTTCTTAGTGCATTAGTCAACTGCCATTTTGTTGCCGCTGGGTGGAAAGCCCTCATCTCTATATTTGAACTTTATGTGTTTGTGTTTGTGTTTTGTGAATTAATTTCTTACAAGCTCATAGGGGTACACAGAACTCACATCCATGCGTGCTACACACTACATTATACAGAACATTACGGAAGTTGATAAAAAATAAATAAATAACTGACTCTATAGTGGGGGAAAATCTGCTAACCACAAAGCTGATTTTACAGTTGAATAGCTTAATATCCTGACCCCCCCTCTCTCTCTGTCTCTTCTATTTTTGGATTATAACGTTTGTAGTGCTGATAGCCTTATGGCTGTTTGGTTAAGCTCTGCTGTATGAGGGTGGTGCTGTATCATTTAGATTCCGTTATTTCCAAGCCATGGCATCCTTTTATCTATAAGAGATGCAAGCTAATGAACCATCGTTCAAATACCAATATATTTGATAATGTTCCCTCTCCCTCTCTCTCTCTCTCCCTCTCTCTCTGTGTCTCTCTCCCTCTCTGATCCATCCCTTGCATGCAGTGTATCCCATTCTGTCGACTAACCCAGATTTCCAGCCCCCCTGGGACAGGTTCTTATGATATGGCCTGAGACAGCGGCAGCCAATCTGCACGCAGCGCACGGCCCACTGTGCCAGGCAGCGGCCAATCAGAGCGCATCCAGGATGCAGCCAGTGGAAGGTTATGTGCCGTTAGCGAATAGCATGATGAAGGTGATCATGATGTGCAAAAAATACAAGTACGCTAATGTATCGGTGAGGAGGGAGCTCTGCATCAAGCATGGTCATGGTTTCCACCTTTTAGAAGGATTGAGAAAACAAATGGGGTGTGTGTGTGTGTGTGTGTGTGTGTGTGTGTGTGTGTGTGTGTGTGTGTGTGTGTGTGTGTGTGTGTGTGTGTGTGTGTGTGTGTGTGTGTGTGTGTGTGTGTGTGTGTGTGTGTGTGTGTGTGCAAGATGACCCTCGTAGCCAGATGTTTTTGTGCACCTGACAAAAGCTGTGAGACCTCACATACGTTTGTGCACATAAACAACTGTACACACATACAGTTATTCAGTTATAGATCTACAGTCTGTTTGAATAGGTTGAGTCTGTTATCCACATGGTATGATATTGACTGGCTACTGTAAGTCTGTAAGGAAGCAGAGGGAAGCGGAATTCAGCCGGAAAAAGGGGTAAAGGGCCATCGACCCCCATTTCACAGCTCTATTATATAGTCCAGTGGTTATCACTTCATGTGAAAGACCCTCAAATTGATGAGGGTAAATGGCGCATTTACTGTATATAGTGCTTTTAGCCAAGGCGCTTTACATAAATTGTGCACCACATTCACCCATTCACACACACATTCATACACTTATGGTGACGGAAACCATGCAAGGCGCCTACATCAGGAGCAATTAGCGGTTCATTTGCTCAAGGACACTTCGATACTAACTCTGAGGGAGCCCGGGTTCGAACTGGCAACCTTGCGGTTACCACCCGGTGGCCACGGCTCAGGGGTAGGTAGATACACACACACATTTCTATTCAACACTTGTGATATGTATATATTATTGATATTGCGGGCATGTCACTGGTGGTCCGGGGACCACCAGTGGTCCTTGAGAGGATTCCAGGTGGTCCCCATGCTAAATGATGGAGAGTTGGTTAACCAGATGTAACTCTTTGAGAGCGGTCATGTTTACGCTCTCAAGAGTTAAAATATTCACCAACTGAATTAGTCCAAATCTACACAACTTGAGAATGTAGAAGATTAATGATCATTTTGATCTGTATGTCTGCCTATTTTGTTTCCAAACTCCAGCCTGGAATTGTGGACAAAAACAAAATAATTCTTTAGTTTGGGGGTTCTGTGGGGCTAAAATGTCATCAAATGGTGGTCCGTGGCTCACATGCTGAGTAAATAGTGGGCGCTGGTGTCAAAACGGTTGAAAGCCTGTGACTTATGTGATCGGGCAAAACATGTACACCCAACACATCCATACTTGTGTGTGTGTGTACCCAGGACACTCCCTGTCCTGCTGGCACAATGTAGTGTTCTCCTCCCCTTCCTAGTAAGTGTTGGTCCAACCAGGAACCCCTTCTATGGCAATGAAACATTTATCACTGCACAGTGTTTATGGACTAAAATTCTCAGTGCTGCGATCACGAACTGTATGGATGCTATATGGCTGCAACACTGCAAGAGTGATTGTGAAGGAAAAGCATTGCACCTCTATGTATATTAAAACGCTATGTGCTGCATTTATCCAAAGCGCTTGACAATGTGCATTACATTCACCCATTCAGTCATGCAAGGCACCAACTTTCTCATTGGGAGCAGCAGAGGTCTTGCTCAAGGACACTTCAACACTAGCCGGGGATAGGAGACATAAGTGTAGAAGTGTCCAGTCTACCTTCCTGAACCATGGGGTTAATACAAACAAATGCGATGAGATTCAATGTATTGTCAATGTACAGTTTGAATACAGTACAACGAAAAGTACCGGTATATATGTAGTATAAAAATGCAGCACGAAAAAAAAACTAAAAAAGTTCAATAATACCTTAGAAATATAGCTGCAAGCAGCAATAAAACGGGATCAAGCAAGCAGCAATAAGGAGTAAGAACAATACGCACAAATAAGCCATAGAAACATGGGAGCCTGAACTTCAGAAATACATCAGGTAATTATGGGAGCAGGGCAGGGTTTTTGATTCCTGCCCTGACTGACTCACAATCTGGTGTGACTGAGTGAATGATTGGTGAGCTGTGAGTGAGTGGTGAACTGAGCTATGAACTGTCATTAGTGACAACATGGCCGAATAGTGACAGTCAAACAGCCTTGCCCAGCCATGAGGCCCATAGGGCAGGTGCCTATCTCCTGTTTCTGTAGCATGAGGCAGCTTGATGTACAAGTACACCCTCTGGACATGACGCTAGTATGACACAGGGTCTTCCAACCCTTGATGCTGAGTGCCAAGCAGGGAGGCATTGGATCCCGTTTTTAGAGCCTTTGGTATGACCCGGCCGGGAATCGAACCCCGGCCTCCCAGTCTCAGGGCGGACACTCTAACCACAAGGCCACTGAGTTGCTGAATGAGTAAATGATTGGTGAGCTGTGAGTGAGTGGTGAACTGAGCTGTGAACTGTCATTAGTGACAACATGGCCGAATAGTGACAAAACACAACATGGCCGAATGGTGACAACCACCATTACATTGAGTTTTACCCTGGGTTACACATAGAACCATGAACTTAGATGTAGAAGACCACATGAGATTGTGCATGATTGACTCATATTACTAGGTGTCCGTGCCGGGATTTGAACCCAGGAACTCTCATTTCCAAGTCATGCGCTCTACCAATGAGGCTACCCAACAGACACAAGACGTACTGGAAACAACACACACATTCAATGGACTGCTTGGTAAATGGTAAATGGTGCATTTATATAGCGCCTTTATCCAAGGCGCTTTACATAGATTGTGCATCACATTCACCCATTCACACACACATTCATACACTGATGGCAGTGGGACAGGGACACATCGACACTAACTCTGCAGGAGCCCGGGATCGAACCGGCAACCTTGTGGTTACCATCCGGTTACTCTACCTCTGAGCCACTACCGCTCCTTAAATATGCACAAATAAGCCATAGAAACATGGAAGAAATACATCATGTGATTGTGGAAACACAGCAGGGTTTTTGGAGACTCAGACTTTGTATTGTCAGCAGTGGGACTTGAACCCTCAATCTTGTGTTCCGAAGTCAGGCACCCTACCGACTGAGCTATCCAGGCACAATGATTTGCTTAGTTGTTGTCATCAATGAAACAACCCAACAACACGCCACCAAGCAGTAAGCAATATGAACAATATGCACAATTCAGCAGTCCGAGGGTGGAGCTTAGTGGTCAAAGTGACAAATGGAAACAAGTTCCACATGCTTATTCCTCTCACACAATCTGGCACAATGTACTTGCTCCAGTGTTGCCAGAGAGAAACAAGCAGAAGAAGACTCTTCACAAACGAGCAACTTTCATTGGCTTATAAAAACGTCATTTTTTGATGAAAACAAATTTGCTTCTGAAGTTTTGTCCGGATGGGGCCAAAGTTCTCATGTAGCAGGTGTCATGCAAATTGATCAAAAATCCAGGCATAAAATCAGGCATGAGCATTTTTCAAACTGCTTAAAATGGCAGACACTCTGGGGGTGGAGCTTACCAGTCGAAATTACAGATGTGTTCCACATGAATCAAGGAACGTGTAGAAACAAGTCCCATGATTTTAAGCCAAACGAAGCCTGAGTTATGCTTGTTCAAATGTTTCAGTTTCAAAGAATTGCTATAGCGCCCCCATTTGAGCGATTGGAGCAAGACTGGTTTTAGTGTTATTTGGCATCCCCCTCTACCAAACTGTAAAATCTCATAAACAGATTACTTTGCATGTGTAGATTAGGGATAATAGAAGAATTTTCACAAACAAGCAATTTTCATTGGCTCGTAAAAACATCATTTTTTTCACTGAAAACAAAATTCACACTCATTTCATGTTTGTATGGCTTCAAAGTTCATATGTAGGTCATTGTTATGCATTTTGATCAAAGATTGTAGGAGAAGAGACATTTTAACTGTTTTACATATGATTAAAGATTGCGGCTCATCTAAAGGTCAGAGGTCAAAAGTCAGAATACAAAAGTTGTTTGACATAAGCAGACGCATAAGTGAATATAAGTTACATTTCTGAGAGTCGAGCAGTTCATGAGTTATGAGTGTTTAAAGTTTGCAATTTCAGTTGAGTGCTATAGCGCCACCATTTGACCAGTGGTCACAGGCTTCGCATCATCACCGTTTGGCATCACCCTCTACCAGATTACCAATTTTCGCGAAAACCGACTGCACGGTTCAGCCAGAACAGCTATTTCTGGCGGAAGAAGAAGGAGAAGGAAAAAAGAGACAGAAACAAGAAGGGATCAAGTCCACTTCGTGGACTGCTTGATCCCTTAAAAAGACACAAAATACTGTGAAACAGCAGTGAATCGGTGGCGAACTTTTGAAGAATGTATATGCGTGTATATGTAGTATACGCTCTTGAGACTGTCAATGGTACCAAACAGCAGCCCCTACTGTGGTGAATGGCAACCGTATCAATTACTATTGACCTATGATGAATAGTTTCTTTAAAGAAGCGCCAGGTTTTACAAATATAATTAAACATCATCATCCAACATATTTTAATGCTTCCGTTTACATGCTAGTAGTGCTCATTGGCTGTGTTTGTTTGGTTAGCAAACAGGATAGCCCATTAGCCACATGAACGACAACAAGAATGACGACATGACATCTGCTACGACATCTGCTATCCTACTTTTCTGTTTGGTTGGCATGAACCTGACTGACTGTGGTTTTCTGGCTCCATCAAGCGCTCAGACGTTCTTGCAGAATGTGATGTCACATTCAATGGGATTTGCCATCAGATCACCACCGTTGTGTCTGTTTTCATTGCAGCTCAAAAGCCTTCCAAACCCTAGAGAAAACCCCATACAACAGAAAATTCAGGTTTTCTGGTGTAATTTGAGATCATAAAAACCTAAATCAAAAATAAAAACACATTAAAAAGAAAGTCACCAAATCTTGCATCCAGCGGATGCATGTCTCCATGTTCATGCTGTATATGTGCGTCTTCCTGGTTGCATCAAAAGCCTTCCATCAGCAGCCATTAGGGCCAACATGTGTCAGCAGAACGCTGTTTGCTCTGCGATCATTAAGTCAGGGTTAAAGACCTTGCAGATGAGCTTCACGCTTCATCAGGCACGTTTCGTCTGCTCCAGTTATCCGCTTGGAAAAGGAGCGGGACATAATGCATAGAGTATGACGTGGTGGCTGTATCTATGAAGCTTTGTGATAGCGTTGATGTCAGAGCTGAAACCTCCTATCTCCATTATTCAAACTGTATTTGGATACTATTGTCAATGGCCTGGCTATTTATTTTGCTTTTCCTCATAGACGATTCTCAATGTATATAGTATTTCACGTTCACCTATCGAGCCACAGAGGCAACCATAAGCCCTGTACCTGCTCACTGGCAGCAGTTACGAGTTAAATATCTTGCTCAGGGACACACCGATACATAAGGTACCCAGGAATAGAACTATAGGACCTTCTGATTCCAAGATGGCCCCTCTATCTCAAGTCACACACATCCACTCACTGCTGCTCGCTCTACACACAGTGTTACACATCTGCCACTTTTGATGCTTTTGGACATATGAGGTTTCCACCACAGAGACGATATATACTGTATATTTATCAGTCATACTTTCCGGCCCATAACATTGCGTATAGGCCGGGTTTATAATAGCCCAGGCTTTTTTCCATTCCACTCACTTCTGCGCAGTCAATCCTCAAGCATCTCAGCTGTACATTTATTTCTGATTGCTGTAGAAGTGCAATGATGAGCCGTTGTACCCGTGGATGCATTCTTAATTGGACATCTTGGTATTGCAGTTATTAATTCCTAAGGCACATTCCCTCTCACACTGTTATAGCAGACTTACAGTGTATGCACAGGTTGTTATGCTGTATGCATTTGCATGTGGAGTTGCTGTAGAGCTTTGAGTATTGATGTAGAATCAATCTGTTGGACCTCATAGCGTACTGTAGCAAATTGGCTTCGGCCAAATAAATCCATCCTCCTTGAGTTATGATTATGAGCAATATGTCAATATCCTTTGGTGGTCTCGAACCACAACATCTATGCCAGTTCATTCCATGTGAGTGAATCCTGCTACATGTTAATGTGATGGTGAAAATGAAAAGTTACAGTACATTTTCACAATTTCAAAGTGAGGATTTTTGTCTTCCAATTTTATCTTCCAATCCAGCATGTAGACCAAAATCTACCTTTGGACTACTGCCTGTACTACTGTCACAACAATAATTGTGCAGCTTTAACCACTTTCAAGCATCATTGCATCCCATTTTCTTCCCAGGAATTCTTTTTGTTCTTTTCAAACGAATGGCTGATTGCGATTCACTATTCTTGCGGAAGTAACTTAAGTAACTTTTCTATATGTTAAATTTCTAATACTTCTTCTACTCCACTGCTTTGAAAACATTTATAGTTACATTTTGTAGATTTTTGCTTAATATTACAAAACCCACATTAACCTTCAGCTGTACCTTTCAGGCATTTGAAGACGATTTTCTAAAGATTTGTTTACATTTAAAACCTGGTTAATGGGACGATCTGCACAATGAGTACTTTACTTTTGGTACTTTAAGTACATGTTCATGCCAATAATTGTGTACTTTTACTCAAGCACATTTAGAATATATCATTGTATTGATACTTGTACATATAAGTAAAGAACGTGAGTACTTTTTCCCCACCAGTCTCCCTATCGGTTGGCAATAGGGAGACTGCAGCCAGAGGCTATGACTACTTGAAGCTCCTTAGCATGTAATGTGGGAACCCCTGCTGTAAGAGACTGACTGGGCTTTCATGTGCTTTCACGAGCATCCTCCTGTCTCGGTTGTCGACCTTGCAAGCTCTATGCTTTACTGTTATTAAAGAGGATCTGATGGTTACTGTATATACTGTATACTCCGTCACACATTGTAGTATGGCAAAATAAGTATCGCATATAGCACCTCTCAAGTATATTGTCAGAGTTTATTCTGTGCAGAACTACTGTGTGTGTGTGTGTCTATCTGTGTTGAGCTTCACAAGTCCAAAATGTCCTTTGCTAAAGTTGCTAGAGATCTGTGTTTAAACGTGTAGAGTTAGAAAACACTCGTACACGCACGCACGCACGCACGCACGCACGCACGCACGCACGCACGCACGCACGCACGCACATATTCAATTGTCATTATGTAGACCGTGGCTGTACTCTAGCAAATATCTCAGGAGTGATTGTTCAGGGATAGGAGCATTTCTTACAGCGTAGCTCTTACTGCAGGTATAAGTCATTTAATGGGAATCATACATCACACATTAGGCATGTCAAAGTTGGCTAACGTCATAGACCAGCCACATGAAGCCATGCTGTCATTAGACTCTCTCTTATTATTGAATGATTTATTGAAAGATCCTTTTGTCATTCCATTTTCCCAAATCATCCAAAATAGATTTGTTAAAATACTGAGTGTGTATGAAACTGAACACATAGGCTACTGTATGTTCAAGTTTTGATGACCATTGGCCACTCCTGCAAACTTTGAAAGCCAGATCGTAGCCACTCTAAACAAAAGACTAAACAAAAAACATTTTCATTTTCCCTCACCTTCGACCCTTCTGGCCTGACAGGGATTATTACGGTTTTATAGTCCTATTCATCATAACAAGATATATAAACGATAGTCTACACAGCCCAAACGACTCCGCCAACGAATAACTAGCGGAGAAGATGAAAGACATGTAATTGTATGTTTGGTTGTCTTCACACTCTGCGTTATTGTGTTATTGCTCTCTGAAAATAGCCTGCATATACTGTATATCTAGAAGCTCACAATGCACAATGCCTGCAATTTCATTTACAATTTTCGGCTTTTAGCTGGCACCAAAGACCTAAATATAAAGTGTGATTTACAGCAAAGCAAGAACAAAACATACATCAAAAACATACTAATTGTCAGCAAGAACCATACGTCAAGCTAAGAACCGGCCCGTCTAATAATAGATGAATAATTTTTTGTGAAGGGTGTAACATAAAGAACTGCGGAGCATATGTCCCCTAGCTCCATACCCTGTGTGTCCGCTTCACCCCTGGGAGGCCTATCCATACACAGCCATTTTGCTGTGTATGGGCATTTTTTCATATTTCTGGCTGTGTTTAATTAGGTGTTACGTAACGCATAGTACTATACATTACATATAACCACGATAACTGAATTTGTTTACAAAACATAACTAAAAATAAACTGAAATGTCAAATTAGATGTTTTTTGGGATGATATGATACTGTAATCTGTAATGGATTTTCAGCAGCTGTGACTTGTTTACAAGCTGACTAATAACCAAAAGTATTAAAAAAAACAAAAAAACAAAAAACAAATCTGGTCTAGAAGTGAATTAAAACTAGGCATGTGTTCATCATGTATGTTGGTTTGCACAGAGCAAGAGTTCACTCCTCATTCCGCATGTTGACATGCAGTACATGGGGAGACATCCAGTCAAGATCTATACTGGAGCACTGTGTTTCATTTAGCTGCATCCATACTGGCATCCATGGGTATACAATATGACTCATTGCTGAGTAATACGCTGCATTATGTGCAGTGTATAATAGTACAAATTAAGGCTTTGGCTATCAAAATGTAGTTACCGTAAGTACCGAAGGTACAAAGTACAAAGTACTCATGATGCAGAATGCCCTATTTCACTGTAACATGATTTTTTATCTATCAAATCGGAGCCAGGCAAGTAGGAGTCTCCAAAATAGACAGCACAGTGTCCTGCCAAATGCATGCTGGACAGCTGGCCGCCCTTTAGCCTCAGGCGAGCACATGGCGTCTGCTGGGGGTGAGTTTCCAGCTTCCACTGTGATCAAACTCATAGCACCTGATTCAGCATATTTCTATAGGACTAATCCTCGTCCACAGGGTTACAGTAAATGCACATTTATGAGTGGATTCACTTCCTCAGTAGCTTTCTGCAGAAGCATGTCTCCTTCAAATGGTAAATAATGTGTATAGATAGACCGTTATAGACCGTTGCCAGCGTACAGTTACGAAATCATGATTGGAATACCATTATTTTGCTTGGAAGTATAGCATGATACAGTGCTAGACTGTCATTACACCCTTGATTAGAGTGACAGTTCGGAGGTGTAAAGTGAAACCTAAAATAATGTACCTCACACCACCTCTTCCTCTTCTTAGATAATTAACAACCTACTTATTCTTTGAAGCACGTGGACACTACTATTAGGAAAGAAGCCTTTTTTAATTTGACCTAGCACAGTTTGTGATAAACGTGGTAAAGCACAAGGGGCTACATGGCTGGCTGCCTGCATTTTAGGCTAGGTTTAGAATTTGGGCTTGGAGTTCTTGGAATACGGCGAATTTACTCTGTATTTATGGGTGTCTGTTGATTGGAACATCGGACTAGCACTGTGTACCCGGAATTTCTGCATTTTCACCTGCATTTGATGCACTACTGTATATGCACTGTAGACTTAAGGTAAAAAAGAGGCAACTTTAGTGTGCACAAAGACTGTTTGTACAAAGATTTGTTTAACAGGATCTAACTCCACCTCACCTCCACTCTATTGGCTCATTATGAAACTGCTGGAGACTGTGGTGCTGTGATTGGCTAAAATACTCGTAACCTCACACAACTCCCCCCCCCCCCTCTCACATTAGCTCTGCCTTGTCTTTAGCCCGCTGAATGTTTTGTTTCAGCTTTTGCAAAAAGCTCTGGAACTTCTGCACAAAGCAAGTGTCCAACTGCAGGGAAACAGCTGCAGCAATAAAGTAGAAGCGATGTAGAGGGGAAAAGGGCAAAAAAATTATATATAGCTATATATCTGTTTTGATTTTTGGCCAAAAATGTTGCCTCTATTACCTTTTAAATGTAAATGAACAACGAATCCATAGCCATAGAGTGGTAGTATGTACTGTATGTGACCCTATTTCCAGTGTACGGGAAGCTATTGCAAGCTACCAATTACTTCACACTGGAAATGTTTGAAGTATAGTAAAGCTTCCGCCTCCCTATAGGGGAGACATCAATAGACAAATCCATGGAGCGGTGCCCTGTAGGCCAGGTGTAGCTAATCAGTGCTGCGGTATAAAGCTGTGCTTGATGGTGCACCGCAGTTATACGGTTGCGCCCAGGGCACCAGACCACATCATGTAGTTTGACAGACTACATCAAATGTGATCAAACTGAGCATGTGCTCTCTGCGTAGGCCTACATGTGTCAATACAAAATATAATAATAGAACATCTCATGCCAGCAATACTCGTTACTTAGTTGATAAAACTGCTTGTTTCAGTCCAGGTGGGACATATTGCAACGAGATTACTGTGTTCTTAGTAACTTCTAAAAGAGAATGCAATGTATTTTGTTCATATCAACTGATACTCATGACTAACCATAAAAGTAACATTAAAAGCTATAGACAAGGTTGATTGTCACCTCTCAGGTTTAGGTGACAATCCAGCTTGTTGTAGTAGAGTGCACTCTGTAACCTAAACACCAACAACTATCCCACCTGGGATTTTCACAATGACAAAATTGCAAGGGATGTTATATTTGTCGTAAGTTAACTCAACATTTGCCTTATTATAAAGTAAAACAATATAAAAAAAAACTCTAAGCCTATCTATTTCGACCATTTGGCCAACCAGGGGTAAATGGATACACAAATAATAAAGATAATGTATTTTCTTTTGTGGCCAGTTGCCATTTCAGGAGTAAAAAAACTCTAACGTAACTATTCTGAAAATACTGTATGAACTAAAAATGACGGCTAGTTAAATTAGTAGTTCACATGCAACTGCTCCCCAAAAACACTGCCTGTTGCTACTGTAGCTAATGCCGGCTGACACGAATGAACACTCTTAATATACAAAGAATGTAGACGGCAGGTCTCTCCCTGTTTCTCTGGCTCTCTCTTTCACACTCACACACACACACACACACACACACACACACACACACACACACACACACACACGCACACACATATATGCGCATGCATGTACGCATACACACACACACACACACACACACACACACACACACACACACACACACACACACACACACACAAGCGCGCAACACACCGAGGACCAATCACCTACAATCAGACACGCGTAGCTACTCAAACTAGTTTGATCGCTGGCGATGCTGCATTCACTGCCATTCAGTAGAAACAATGGCATGTAAACAAGGGCAAACGCTGTGCCACATGACAGACAGACTGTACAAGATAAAGAAGGAGCACAACAAAATGAAGACCCGACGTGGAAGTTAATACAAGAGGGAAAAGAAAGATAGGAAAGGAATCGCCCAGGACTGGGTGCAGTGTTTTAAGTCCACATATAGAGCAGAGGATGAGGGAGAGAGAGAACTCGCACTGTAGCAATACACAGTGTTGGGGGTGGGGTGGGGTGGGGAGAGCTGCTGAACAGATGGCATTAGAGTGAGAGACAGAGATAGAGAGAGAGACATATTGATGGCATCAAAAGAATGGCCTATACTATACTGTCAGTCTCACGGGCTGACTGTAAACGTGCACACAGTGTGTGCACTTGGCACGTGCATGCGTGTGTGTGTGTGCACGCGCCCACCGCTGTCCGTGCATGCACAGTTGCACTACACTCGTGTCTATATCCAGATCTGCTATATACAAGTCTTACCAGGCAAGCTTGAAGCCTTTCATTAGTGCAGGGAGGAGGAGAAGAAGGAGGAGGAGGAGGTGGAGGAGGAGGAGTGCTGTCCGGTGATGCCCATAGCCAGGTCTCCCCCGATTGCCCGCCAGTCAGTCCGTCTCGGCATGCTGTTGTGCTGCTGCTGCTGCTGCTGCTGCTGCTGTGTGTTGCTCAGTAGTGCTGGGGCAATAATTCCTGCGTGCTGCCGGGCCTGCATGGGGCCTTGCAACAGCACCCATTAGAGCAGGCGGGGTGGGTTGAGAGGAAGGGGACAGCCTAATAATGGGTCCCAGCAGCTCCGGTAGAAGAGGACAGAGAGAGGACTATGTTGCTGCTGTTGCTGCCGCCGCCGCTGCTGCTGCCCGGCTATAAAAGACTCACACACTCAGCCCAGGATGCTGCTAAAGCCCTTCTATGTACAGTAGCTCTTCTGGGTGTTCTCTGAGTGTGAGCCGCCTCTATCTCTCTCTCTCTCTCTCTCTCTCTCTCTCTCGCTCCCCCTGAGCCGAGGCTCACTCATGAGTCCTCATGAGCCTGAGAGTGTGTGTGCGTGCGTGCATGTGTGTGTGAGAGGTAGTCTGTTCATGGGCTGGTGCGCACGCCTTGTCTGCCTAGGTGAGTTTGTGTGAAGTGGAGGAGAGAAGAATACAGCACATACTAGCTATAGGGCAACTGCTCACATGCACACTCTCTCCCCATACGCATGCAGCAGTGTCTCTCCCTCTCTCTTTCCCCTTGTCTCTCTCTCTCTCTCTCTGCAGATGAAACTGAGCTGCTGAGCTTCTTGCCCGGCGCAAAAAAAGAGCCACTGAGCATGCTCTGTTTTCTCTCCCATCCAATCCTACTATTGCCTTCAGCCCAGAGACCTCCCCCCCACCCCCCCTGCTTAATAGAACACAGCACCATCATCCTCCTATCAACCCCCCACACCCTCCCTGCCCCTCCCCTCCCCCTGACATCCTCTTCTCACTCATACAGTTACTGGTGGATGATCATCAAGGTCCAAACAATCCATACTGTGCTCCGAGGGGCTTAGCGCGCAGGACTGTGTGTTTGTGTTTTAAGCAACGCTAGCAGCTGGCCCTATAATCCCTGTGTGTGTGTGTGTGTGTGTGTGTGTGTGTGTGTGTGTGTGTGTGTGTGTGTGTGTGTGTGTGTGTGTGTGTGTGTGTGTGTGTGTGTGTGTGTGTGTGTGTGTGTGTGTGTGTGTGTGTGTGTGTGTGTGTGTGTGTGTGTGTGTGTGTGTGTGTGTGTGTGTGTGTGTGTGTGTACGTACTATGATACAGTATATACGATATCATAGTACAATATACTCCTCACAAAAAAGTTTGGAAACTTAACTTAACTGCTCCAGTAGTTCTCCTCTTTAATCATACCAATTGCTATTGTATGTTGTATTAGTTTTATGGTTGATTATCTTTACAGTGGGTACAATTTGACATTTTTGGAATGAGCAACACAGCTCCAAAAGATTTGACAAAATGGCGAATGGGTATTTACTCTTACTTGGAGATAGTTAGTGGAAAATGAATTAAAAAACATATTTCATTTTTTCATTTGCTTAATTTTAGAAGTGTTGGGGAACTGTCACAACTCCTTGGAATGGTATAGGGGCACTCTCTCTCTTAGGCATAGCATAGACAATACAGAACGCGTCATCATTGAAGGAAATCTCACTGTAGTGAGATATTTGAGATTTTGGAGCAAGTGACGATCCCATATATTCGTGATGACAACGCTCACCCCTACAAAGCCAGGAACACCACAGAGTATGTCTACAATTTAGGAGTGGAGAGGATGGAATGGCCTGTTGTGAGTCAAGACCTCAACCCAGTTGAACACCTGTGTGACAGCTTGGGCATGCACGTACTAGAGGGACCAACAGAACTATGTTGGCTGACATGCTACAAAACCTGGTTGAGAAATGGGATGGCGGTGCCATCCGGAGCAAGGGTGAATATCAAGCATTTGCTATTTGGCCACATTTCCGAGGGGCACTAATCATACATTAAGCTGTGTTGCTCACTCCACAGATGCCAGGATGACTAATCAATGTTAAAATCATCATCAATCGATATCAAATTGCCAACCTGCATTACTACCAGGGAGAAATACTAGACCAAAGTTAAGTTTCACAACTTTTTGTGATGGGTTTGTACAGTAGTTATTGCAAAATATGGTCATACATTATTTATGTTGCCTTCATTCAATGGGACTATTAATGTGAAGATAACTGATGCTCAATTTTGTGAGCCTTACATGTCTGTGAGAATCTTCGCAAATGAGATGGGAGTCAAAAGGGACTTGATAGGGAGAGAATATCTAAGCTTTAATGTTTTAATATGCCTAGTTTTCCTTCACTTCATTTTTACTTTAAGCGCACCTGTCTTCTTTCATTTCAATCTTAATGGCTTTGCCACAAGCTTTATCTAAACTGTTTACGATTTACCCCTTAATTATCACCACCAACACACCAGAAATAAAATGCCACTCACATTGAGCACATTAACTATAATGGTTTATTTGTTTTAATAGTTGAACTGTGAAACTATGTTTTACTGTATATGTATAGTTACGTATATTGCTCAGTGTGAATGGCACTGAACTGAAACCTACAACGTATATGACCGGACGTTTCAGCCAGTAACAGCTATAGGCTCAGTCAACACAATGTTAGTCTCTGTCGGGTATAAGCCTCTTATATGTTCAAAACTGTTACTTTTCTCAATTAAAAAACACCCAAACATCTATATCTGCTACTTCTGATGCTTTTGTCGGACGCTGCAGTATAAAAACATGTAGGTTGTTCATTTACGATAAAACGCGAAAAGTTTGAATATGGAGATGAGAGGTAATAGTTTGGGTGAACTCTGTCATTCACTCCACTTATCAGTATTTTAGAAGGGCAGAATAGAGGAACATATATTTTGCCATTAATAGTCCCACCGAGTCCAACATAAATAATGTATGGCAGTATTTTGATAATTCAGTTCCATAACTGACACATACGGTTGAATACAGCAACTAAAAACTCCACAAAACGTTCTGACACTTAACTTTGGTTGAGTATTCCTCCCCTATAATAATGCACAGATTGGTATTATATTTGATATCATTGACCAGGCTTTCACGGAATGACCAACACAGCTAAATGTGCATTAAGATAATGCATATATATTATGTAACATAATGTCAGTGTGTAATCTCTTACTATACTCAAACTGTACATGCAAACATTTGGTCAAAAGGGGCCTTTCATTTGTTTGATTTTAGAGTTTATATTTGCCTTACTGTGTGTCTTATGTTGTTAAACCTTGAGCAACAAACGACTCCTATAGGCCCTCCCGCTGCCTTGCACGCTGTGTGCAGTGCCATTACACTACCCCAGCATATTGATTCATTCTAGTTTGGATTCCTCCGCTTTGTCCCCTAACGGACACACATTTCTGCTGAGTCACATAGCCCACAATGCATTGCACAGGGGGCCTCGTGTGATGATGATGCAGCCCTGAGTCTGTTGCCATGGGAACCTCCTAGATGCTGGGGGCTTCTGTGTGCAGACACACACAGGCATGGGGGGGTCACCACACGGACACAGCTGTTGTGTTGCGTGTTAATGTCTTCGACTAAACCTATGGTTGAAGGACTGGCTTTTTCACTGACAAAAAAATACAACAATGACTAAATGTAATGACAGTTTTGGGCACAAATAAAAACTAGACTGGGATGTCAGGGAGGGACTACTGGAGAGGAGGTCAAGTAAAACTAAAAGACAAGTCGGAATAAAATGATCAGATTTACAAGTTCACTATTTGCCTCAGTGCAATGTGTTATGATCTTGTAGTGTCTATTTTCAGCATACAACCAGACGTAAATGCTGCCATTGCGATGCCATCAAGACCTGCCAAAATACATTTTGGCAGGTCAGCAAAATTTGTTGACCAACAGTGGACTAAAACAGACTGAACTAAATCTAAATCTAAAAGTTATGAGCACCACATCTACTATCAGATCAAAGTACATTGTAATTACTGCACAACTTGCTGCCCTCAAACCAAATTTGGACGTTAACTTCTACTCCTCTACATCTCGTATCCATACTTTTATGCTTACTTTTAAAATGCCTTTATTATAAATGTTAATTCATTGCTTGTTTTGACCAAAAATGCCTTCTGGAACAATTAAGGATTTGGAGATAAAAGCGACCAAAATAAACAGAGTGGGTTCATTTTCTGTGTACAGTACACCATCGCTGAGCAAGTAGCATTACAACTGATAAGTACCAAAACAAGCACAAGCATGGAACTGTGGGCAAAATCATCTCTTAATCAAAGTCTTTGATCTGAGAGGCTAAATGTCGTAAATGTTCGTCCATGGCTCAAATGCCAAACAAATAATGCATCACTGCTGTAGAGGGTTAGCTAAATTATAATGTCGTCATGAAACACAGGACAGGACAATTACATTGCAGTGTCAACACAGTGCTGCCTATCAGCGAATGCTTGACAACCTATAACGCCTCCTTTGGCCCACGGGCGTCTGTATTTCGAGGGAGGGCAGAGCGTCTGTGACGTCTGTGACACTTCACACAAGTGTGTCTTTTGAGGGGCCTCTAGCCGCTCCAATATTCAGTTAATAGTGTAGAAATATTAAACTTCTATTGACAATGAAACTTTCAATGAGTGAATAGCTGAAGTCAATGAATGAATAGCTTAACAAACACATACTTGGTACAGTGACCCACTCAATATACGGTATATTACCCACTCAATTTATGAAAACAACGCTTCTTATGTTACTTTGCTAGCTAGTGCTACTCACAAAAGGTGCATTACGTAATAGTTGCGTGTTTTTCTCCAGCACAGGTCAATAGAGCTATTTTATGTCTCCTCTGGGATTCTGGACACAGTATATCTACAATGATCTCTGAAGGTTAAAAGGGAACATATCAACGCTGGTGGGCGGAAACCTCTCATCTCTATAATATTTGAACTTTTCCTGTGCGTTTTTTTTTTCTCATTGCAGCATCCCATGAACCCGTCAAAAGCACATCAAGGTCAAATGTCCGATCGATTTTTTTAGCTTGTGGATCTGCTTCTTTTGCTATTTTTTTGCTTTTGAATCTTAAAAGTAACACTTTCGGACATACGTGGTTTCCACCCAACAGACGAAACGCTACACTGCCCCACTTTAAACGGGACCAACCGTTGGACTTCCTTCAAGGCGGAAAAAGGATTTTTCTTTTTTAAGTGAATGGAGAGTCATGCCTGGCAAGGTGACTGCTCAGTGTAATTGTAGCTGCAGAGATTCTTGCCTCAATGATGTCCTACTGGGACCACTGAGGCTCAGCTCACATGTGTAAGCTCTTCTTACATGCAGACTTGCACATGTGTACTATTCTGTACACTACATACACACACACACACTCACACTCACTCACACACACACACACACACACACACACACACACACACACACACACACACACACACACACACACACACACTGATGACCTTACTGATGTACTGAGACATGAAGAAAGCCAGGAGGCTCTTCATGACGAGTTATATTTGAACATATCAGCAATAATAGGCTAGTTATTGAATTATTGAAATAAAAAACAAAAACATGAGCTCCTCTCTGCTTCTCACTCCAAAAACATGTGGCAAACAGAGTCATGGCGATAATAAGAAGAGTGCACAGAGGAGCCCAATACTGTATATTTGGTTTAATTTTGTGTAGTGTATGCTGGCTATGAAAGTGACAACTGTGTTGGATGTAAATTGGTAAAAACAGTGTCGCCCACTGGCCTTTTGCTCCATAGTCGCATGCCACATGACATAGGCTCTCGCCTGACTGCACGTAACGTTGCATGTTCGAGTTCCGTTGATGACGACCTTTGCTGCAATTCTCTCCCCATCTCTTTATCCTTCTTCTATTCTGTCTATCTTCAACTTCAACTATCAATAGAGGCACAAAAGACAAAAGCTAATATTTAAATAAATAAACAGATGGCAATAACATATATAACCATACCTATAGCATCATTTAGTACCAGGTGAAAAATATTCCCTTATAAGACTTAAAGGAAAATTCCACCCATTTTCAATTTGTTTCTGAGAGTATACAAATGCAACAAATGTACGAGTGTACAAATTTCAACCAAATGGACCCTAGCGGGTCCATTTGGTTCACATTTGTACACTCTCGAAAAAACAGGTCCTATAAAGAAAAATCATTAACATGGTGAAACACAACTTGATGACGTCATCAAGATGTGTTTCAGACCTCCAGTTCTAGGAAACACAGACTGGGGAGACCTTTTTTTATTATGTCCACACAACATCTCTAGTAAAATGTTGAAAATGGGTGGAATTCCCCTTTAAAGCCTTCCTACAGTATAAGCTCCTATATGCTGCTCCTTACCTCAACCAGACACAAGTGTCTTGAACTGTCCAACACACCATAATTACAGCCCTGTCTGTGCTATCACTATATCTATAGAGCAGCTACACTTTCAGTTGGGTTTATTTTGCCCCTAAAAAAAATCCAGACTTATATGGGAGTAAAGTGTTGGACATACTCATACAGATTTCCATCCTGACAGCTGTGACGTCGGTGAGGCTTAAAAAAACACACAGAGAGGCTTGTTGACCTCTCCGGTCCTCTGCTACCTTATTTGGTATTTTCACACCCAGACTGCGTGACCTTGGTTGGCCTGTGGTGAGTGGTGACAGGGCATGGTTTGTCAGGCTTGGTTAGTGTCTATGTTAAAGTGTTCAAATGGTACCCGTGGAACCAACATGGACTCTCCCCCCTGGTCCGTTTTTTGTTTCATCTCTACCCTCAGACTCAGGGGCGGATCTAGGCATGGGTAAATGCCCAGTCTGCCCCACCAAACATGATGGCATGCTAAACAACCCAAGACATTTCAAATTAAAGTCCTTACATTTCAAATGATTTGAAACACTACTACTGCTACTGACTAGCTGTGTCACCACTAAACCAACAGCATTTCATCATTGAAAACAGAAAACTCTCAGAGTCAGACCTTTAGGTTTATGCATGCTGCGTGTCTGTTGCAACTTCAACAACAACTGATGTTATTATTGATGTTTTATTTGCCTAATAAAAGTCCTGTAACTAAAAATGGTATGGGTGCGGCTTCATCGCCCGTGGCGCGAAGCGACACGGGCGATGAAGCCGCCCCCATACCATTTTCTCCTGCCCCCCCCCCCCCCCCAATTGGAAAATGTTACATCCGCCCTGCACAGACTACCCACAGACTTACACAGGGATACATTGCACACAATGGGGGATGCTCAGTCGCTAATCTGTTGCAGAGAAGGAATGTGTGTGTTGTGATCAAACGCTTTCATCTAACTGCTATGTAACAAACAACATACTGTACATTCTGTGCTGCTGCTACAACAATTAGATTACAATTCACGCACACATTTAGAGCATGTGGAAATTCAATTTCAATGTAAAACCGGTAAAAGTGAAAAATTAGCTAACTATATGTAATCAAATGTTATAGTATGTGATGAATTTGGCAGGTATAGGCTGGAGTTGCTACATGTATGACAATGAATGGGCTCAAACAGTTCCTGGAATTTGGACAGGTGTGAGGAGGCTCACACCTGTCCACCGGACACAAGAGCCTTTTCTGGCGGTTCTGGACAACTGTGCACTGTGGACAAAGCATGCCACCAGTGTCTCGAGATTACAGACGTACACACACAGTACAGAGAGTCGGTGCATTTATGGCAATATGACAAGACTAGGCTAGATTGAATGGCCCCATGGGGATATGCCAAACAGAGAGAAATATAGACATAATAGCGAGATGTTTTGTTTATGTTTGTGTAAACTCTCTGGGGTATGTCTGGTGTGCTAATGTTACTGTTGTGTTGCAGGAGGAGAATCTGGGCAAAAAAACACTTATTTTTGTCTGTGTTACACCAACAACATGCATATTGTTAATTAAATTACATTCTGAGGGGCTACTTGGTAAGTTTGTTTCAAAAGTAGCCTGAGCTCATATCGGAACAGTACATGTTTGTGACTGAGGCTGACTGTATAGGGCACACGCATAACTCATCTACGTTTTAGACAAGTGGAATTGCACATTGTGTGGACATACAGTAGCTATAATAATAATAATCTTTATTTGTATAGCACCTTTCATGACATAAAATGCAGCTCAAAGTGCTTTACATTGCAATAGAGAAGACAAAAAAAGAAAAAAAAGTGGGTATAAATTAAAGAGATCATTAAAATACATCAAAGAAGCAGTACAAGAAGCAGAGTATGACACCTACAGCATATAATAATGTATCAGGCCACAGGTTACTGCGCCATGCTTTGCTCCTCTCTGCTGCCCTCTGCTGTTGTGTGCTGCCCTCACATGAAATGCAGACCAGACTCTGTTACTCTGTGAAGAAGAGAAAATCCCTTTCTATCCAAAAGGTGCATTTTCTTTGTGTAGTGGGGACTCCGAGTTTGTGCACAAGGGAGGCTAGGCTTGTACAACACAAGCCGATTAGTATAAGTAAACATTTTTGATCCCAGGGCCCACTATTCATTCAGAATTTTGAGCCACGTAGGACCACCATTTGATGACATTTTAGCCCCACAGACCCAAAACTAAAGACTTATTTTGCTTTTGGCCAATTTAGATAAATATTTTAACTCTTGAGTTGAAACCAAATGGACCTGCAGGGGTCCATTTGGTTTCATGTTTACGCTCTCAGAGTTACATCTGGTTTAACCAACTATACCAGGCACTGGTTGTGGTGGGCCGGTCTAGGCCAAATCACGTTAAATATGTCCAGCCCGATTTATTTATTTTTTTGCCCAGTCCACCCCTCTGCGTGCATGCGACAACACAATACAGATGTGAGGTGTATAGCTGTCTCTCTTGCAAATGTTTGGACCCAGAGTGTTGCATGGTGACCCTTTGGTGTGAAAAGGGCTTTAGACTCAAGAGTGCAGGATGTGTGTTGGAATTCTAGTTCCATTCAATTTCCACTACAGCCTATATCATATGCCACTATCGCTTGAATCCATATTTAAATGATATTGTCGTAATGCCCTACCACTTGATCATAATACATTGTCACAAAAGCATCAAATGTATCAGATTCCAAAATGCAATATGCCACTGCTACCTCTCACTGTTCTCCGTCAAGTGCCAACTCTTGCATATTGCATTATTACCTTTTCCAGCAAAAGTAAAGTAATAGTAATATGTTACTCTGCAAAAACATGTCTCATTACTTATGAGCTTGTTGCATGATGTGAAAATAGAACATATTTACAAGCTATCAGCAGATAGAGATGTGCAGTAGTTTGTAGATCCTAATCCACCACAGCATTCTGGACACATGACCTACACTACAAGTTATCACAGTTGTCGCAAGTTGTCATTAAACAGATAGTGTTGTACATCTCTTTTCCTTTGCGGGTGGGAGGAGTGGGCTTGGGAAAGTAATATTGTAATATGTAATATATTATTTGATTCAAGTAATAAGTAATGTAATATTATTACTTTTTCTGAGGGGTCATAAGTACAGTAAAGATATTACTCTCCTAAGTAATATTGCGCTATACAGTACCTGGCCTATTTGTGCACGAGCAGAGTGAGCGGGCAGAACCCAAGTCTTCCCGATATTTATCGAAATCATGTCACTATTACATCTACTCTAGCCAACCGATGGCAATTGATGACCCTGACCACCCATCTCCCTGTCTCCCCAATCCACAACTGCTCGCTATGCGCGCACAAGTAATAATCCCTCAATACCAGGGGTGGGCAATTATTTTTCCCAAGGGCCTGACCACCCATCTCCCTGTCTCCCCAATCCACAACTGCTCGCTATGTGCGCACAAGTAATAATCCCTTAATACCAGGGGTGGGCAATTATTTTTCCCAAGGGGCCAAATGAGATGCATAAAATATTGTGAAGGGCCAAGACTAAAGGCTGAACTAAAGTATGTGTAGTATTAATTTAATTTCAAGATAAAGGTAAGCATAAGACCAACCAATTTTGACACCAGGGACCTCTAGTTATTCAGTATTTGAGCCACAGAGGACCACCATTTGATGACATTTTAGCCTCACAGACCTCAAAAGCAAAAGATTTATTTTGCTTTTGTCCACAATTCCAGGCTGGATTTGGGAAACAAAACAGGCAAACATAGATCAAAACTGACCATTAATCTTCTACATTCTCTAGTTGTGTAGACTTGGGCTAATTCACATGATGAATATCTTAACTCTTGAGAGTGTAAAAATGAAACCAAATGGACCCACAAGGGTCCATTTGGTTCCATTTTTACGCTCTCAAAGAGTTACACGTGGTTAACCAACTTTCCATATTTAACTGGAACTCTCTCATGGACCACTGGTGGTCCCCGGACCACTGATTGAAAACCATGGCACCCTTTCACGGGCCGGTCAGAATCAGCCAAAGGGCCGTATTTTGCTCCCCGGACTGTATGATGCCCAGGTATGCTCAGTACAAACATAATGTTGTTAGTGTGTGTCTGCGTGTGGGGTGGGGTGGGGGGTATCAAAAGGTGCTGTAAGGTCTCCTATCTCTTCCGTTTAATCTTGTTCTTATCGTACAATGTCAGCATGCAGGTTGTTTCAGCATAGAGTAATTAGTGCACTCACCTTAGCCTTCCTGACCCACCTTCAGACCTGGAAGAGAAGGAAAGAGATATTATGTAATGTATACAGTAGGCTATTAGAGTTCATGGGAAAAGACATGATATACTGTGTGCGGGTTTCTGTACATGGACCTCATGTGATATTACTGCAGTGCCAACTGAAATATAATTCATGCACTTAGGAAATGCACTTCATCCACCACATCATAATGGTTTAAGTCAGCAAAAATATCTATAGTCTAATGCATTTCATGTAAGGAGATTGTTCAGGGACATCAGATATGATATTGCATGACATGGACAGCATCTATTTGCAGTAAAGCAAGTAAAGCAATAAAAATAATAAACATAAAAATAGCTGAAATGACAAGATGTCCACATGCAGATCTGGTATTTTCACCAGTTTAATTCCCATGCAAACCTCTCTAATCCATGATCTTTGGGGTTTCTCGACCTGAAAAGTTTCGTGACCCACCGGGGTGGGGGTCCAGCTGCATGGACTCACTTGTCTCCCCTGTGAAAGGCCAGTCGTCTTCTGAGAGAGGACACCCGCAGCTGACAGCCCTGCCTGACCCCGCCGCCACAGGGACCGCAGGTCAACGCGCCGCTCTGGACCATGATGCACTCTGTCGTCTGTCCGTCTGTCTGGTCCTCAACTGTCACCCAATGAGGACAGAATGCCTGGGCGACGGTGCAGAGCTTCCAGACGGCCGGTCATCGTGGTGGCCGACGCGTGGCGATGTGTACGTCTTCATCTTGGACCGAACACAGACTCGTCTGTAAACTACTCTGCCTGTGTTTTGTCCCGTCTCTCTCTCTCTCTCTCTCTCACTTGTTTTTCCAAGCCTCCCTCCCTCCCTCCCTCGTCCGTTGGAGTGGCCCACTTCTCCAAGGCCTTTCTGTCTTCTAGCAGGACTCTGCACATGCACACCTGCCCAGGCTTTTAGTGCAGCGTTCTGCCGCCGTATCCAATAGCCTACGGGGATGCGTTATCCGCCCCAAAAGGAGTCACTGCATCTGTCATCAGCTGCTGTCCCCTGGGAGCTTACGTACCTGCCTTTTGTGTGGGCACATCTGTGTGTGTGTGTGTGTGTAGTACTGGTTTATCTGCATGCCTTGCATGTCCGTGTGAATGCACGTGCAGAAATTTGTGCATGATAAGATGTTTTCATGCTCCTTTCCCTCCCCGAGGCCTATTTGTAAAATAACAACTACGACAACAAGAACAATAATACCGGTAATATGGTCATCATCATCATACATTGCATTCTGGGCTCAGCCAATCAAATAGACATGCTCACAAAGCTGTGCATAGGAGGGGCTAGCACCCCTCAGAAAGCACATTTGCATGCATGGTTACATGTGGATGATGGGAGGCCAGGTTAGATTAGCAAATGTTCATTCGCGAATAATCTGTAATTAAAGGTAGTACTTGTAAGTAAGTACCGGTAAGAGATATTGTTTTGAATCATATGATTGATTGAAGTTAAAGCACACTCTATATAGGCATATAAAAGAAAGCAAAACAAAAGACAACAAAAAAAAAACATCAGAACCCTTATTTGACATCAAACCGTTTACACACAACGTGGCCAACTTTCTTTTGTAGTCTCCTAGAGAGTCTACAACCTTGAGCTAGCCCTCAGAGGACATTTAGATCATTAAAAAGTGAAAAAAGAACATTTTTTATCTGGAGACAGGCAGTCATACAGCGTACTCCCTTCTGAACAACAAGCTCTTTCATAGAACAGGAGGGCTTTGCCAACTTTCAAGGTCTCTCCATCGATACAACATTGTCTAACTAATTTATAAAGCACTGGTTCCCAAAGCAGGGGTTGCTTAAAAATGTGCCATTGTTTTCTCACTCAACAAATTGTAAAGTAAACAAACCAATACTTATATAGGTATCTGCACATTTCTAAAGTGACAAATCAATTACTTTATTACCCTTTTTATATTAAATTGACCAATTTGTAATATATTATGTAAGAAAGTGGCAAACACTTATTTTGAAAACATGAAAGTAATCCAATACCATGAGATTCATTGTTTGACAACCATGGCCAATACACTATTGCTCCATATTGTATATAGGTATAACAAAAAGTGAAAAAGTGAATCAATGAACTACCATCTAATATTGTAGCTTGACAGAAAAAAGTTCACTTAAAATAAAAGCCTGTCCTACTACAGTAGCCTATACACTAAATGTGCAATCAGCTATGAACTATTCTAAATAAACCATGATATGTTTTGTCATTCTTTTAGTAGTTGCATAAAATAAAACATTGCTAGATATTGCTTTGTGGAGTAAGGGTGCAATCCCTTACTGCAAGTCCCACTAAGTTCCCACTAGAGGGCAGTGGTTAGCTTGCTGAATTCACAACAGATGAATCCTCATTGCCTATGGCCTATGAAAACTAGATAATGTGGCATAGTAATCTAACAAATCATAATGTTAACCTGCAGGATATTTCCAAATACGCAGCAAGGAAGTAAATACAGTAAGATTTAATCAGTGTTTATTATTGTGACAAGAGACAAGAGAGAGACTCCACCATGTTCATCACGGAACTAGGAAAAGTTATGACCAACGTGTGTGTGTGTGTGTGTGTGTGTGTGTGTGTGTGTGTGTGTGTGTGTGTGTGTGTGTGTGTGTGTGTGTGTGTGTGTGTGTGTGTGTGTGTGTGTGTGTGGTGTGTGTGTGTGTGTGTGTGTGTGTGTGTGCGCGTGCGTGCGCTTGTAATTCACATAACTCTTAACAGTTTGCCCCACCGATTTCAACTTTGAATCACGACACACAGGCTCTTCACTCCTGCAGGTAGTGCAGTGCCTGGCCTTGAGTCGGTGACATCATGCACTGTGTTGTCCAGTAACACCACAAAAGCCTCTGGTTCGGGCTCCTGCAGCTCTGCCAGTGCAGCTACCCCCAGAAACATGCATGGTCCGCTCCATGCATGGTCTATATATCTCGCTGCCCTGGTCCAGGGAAAAGGAACATGTTGGAATGACATATTCCTTCCACGTACTGCCTGGGAAACTCTCCCCTGTCAGGTGATGAGAGATTCATCCTGCTCACTCCTCATGCATTAAAGGAAGCATGAGCTTTGGCCCTGGGGTGAAAAAAAAGAATAATGACCAATGTCTACCTGCTTGGCAATGTGAGCCTACATTACCCTGCATGCCTCACACTAAGGAAGACCAGAGATATGAGTCCTAACCTATGGGCCACATGGCTCCCATGACTACTTACTTATATGGTACCTCAATGTCAGGATCAAGTCAAAGCTTCCATCATAGAATCACAGTATTAGTATATAGGCTGCAGTGGTTTCTTTGGTACCAGGATAGGTCTGATAGCAGACCATTTAAAGGGAAATTCCACCCATTCTGTGTTTGCTATTAATGGAGTTCTGAAAAAAATCATTAACATGGTGAAACGCAACTTGATGACATCATCAAGTTGTGTTTCACCATGTTAATGCTTGCATCCCCAGTGTACAAATGGAACCAAATGGACCCTAGCGGCTCTATTTGGTTCCATTTGTACACTCTCAGGATTTTTTTTGAAAATAGGTGGTATTCCTCTTTAATCATAAACTTTGTAATCCCTACTCATAGGAGCATGTGTTTTGTAATACCCACATGCGCGCGTGTGCGCACACACGCACGCACGCACGCACGCACGCACACAGTACATGCACGCACGCACACACACATACATGTCAACCCATCCGGTGCATCAGAAAAATTACAGCAAATTGATTTTGCTGGGGCCTCAGTGGAGTAAAGTTCAACCTGAATAATGTGAGTGTGCGTGCGCGGCGTGCATGCACCCATGTGCGTGTGCGCAAGCGGCATGGCCAATGTGTGTGAGCCCCCCCCACCCCCCCACAATGCATGCCTCCTACCGCATGCAGTAAACCAATGAGGTAGGACCTGACAGCATAAAAGTGCTGACGCAACTGCTTGGCTATATGGGATTGTCTCATCCCATCAAGTGACGTTATGGATTGGATATTGACGCGCACCTGCCTGCCTGCCAGCCGCCCCAAACAAGACCGCAAGGGCAACAGCTGCAATGCTACTCAGGCAGACAGCCATCCCATCCAGCAGCGTGCTCCATGCCAAAACATTTGGAGGGAGAGATGGGGAAAATAAATAAATAACTACTACTATAGTTCTTTTTTTCCCTGCGATGAAGATGGCTATTGTGCAACAGCAGCACACGCTGCATGTCTGAAGCGGATCGATCCCGAGGAATAAGACATAGAGGCTTTTGAATAATGCAAGTTGTTGTTAGCCTGTTAGGTCGGGATGTAACGCCGCACAGCCTTTTAAAGTGCTAATGTTGCTTTTAAGGAAATGCTTGCATCCCCAAGTTTCATTCATTTCGGTAGTATTCATGCCTGGGCCATCCATCCGCTGCCAGCTCAAACTCGGATCACCAATCCATCACAGTGAACAATAATACATAATATTTGTATGCATCATGGTAGCGTATTGATTTGGGGGTTTGTCATGGGCAAAGCGAGGTAGAAAACGGCAGCAATTTACAATTTACAGTGTAGGCATTTAGCATTTAAATGAAAACGGGGAGATTTACAGTAAGCAAGGACCAAACACAAGGCAATACATCAAATGCGTAAAAAAGTGATTTAGGATCATGGGTCAACCAAGAATCATCAGTCTAACAGTAGAATATCCGCCCCAAAAATCAATCTGTATATTGAAACTTCAATATACAGGCTGCCAATGACCTGACATCTGTCTACATAACATCCATCCATCTTCATCTGCTTATCCGCTGTCGGGTCACAGGGGCAACGTTAGCGACTTCCTCCATGTGGGATTCCGAGACAATCCAAGGTTAGAGAGTCGATGTAATCCCTCCCTCTGAGCCTTGGTCTTCCCCGGCCTTGGTCCTCCCAGTGGGACGTTCGAGAGCCTCCCAAGGCACTCCAGAGGCATCCTAACCAGATGCCTGAACCAGCTAAGCTGGCTACTTTCCAGGCGAAGGAGCAGCGGCTCCACTCTCCACTCGGCTCCACTCGCTCTCCACTCTTGGCTATAAAAAATATTACCCTAGAATTGACTAATTTACTGGCCATTTTTGTTGCCTGGCTCCAGCCCTGATTCACCACCTTAAATTATTTTCCCTGGGTGGGAATTCAGATGAATAATGAAGTGAATCATCAACACATACTGTACAGGGTTCAAGTGGATGTATATCTCAATGAATGCAGTAGAACTGTCCTTCACCTTTTCTGAACAAATCAGTACTGTATCACAACAACAACATGGCTTTCCTAGATTAGGATTCTGATCACAGATGGCACTCAGAACAAGTTGAAGGCTAATCATTGGGCCTTCTTTAAATAGATTTTGTTGGGGTAATGTAAGGAGCTCAATGGCAACGCTGACATTGGAATTGCTCTGGACCCATGGCATTAATCTGTGCTGGCCTGAGGGGGCTGATTGATTTACCGTGGTGCTACTGTATGCACCAAGGCATTCGGAACATGGACCACCGGACAAAAGTTAGTCTTATTACTCTACACTTCGCCGAGAAGTCGATACGTGGTCTTAAATCTAACCCCTGAGTGACATTTGCAAAGAATAATCTATATGGAAGAGGTCTGTGGGTTCCTATGCATTCGACATTTAGCTATTTGAGGATGCAGATAGTGAGAATACAATATAGGAGTTTGTCTAGTCTGGAATGTGCATTATTTACTAATGTTATGGTACATATCCTGGAGGGTGTAATTGCAGGAAACCATGCTCATGCTGCAACACAGGAAATAACCTGTTTTATAATGGAAATACCTGTAGCATCGGTTCATTTTCTCTCACTTTAATTGCTTTTTAATAGTTTCCCCCACAGAGAAGTGTAAATGCAAAGATTCTGAAAGACAGAAAAAAGCAGAAGCCATGGGCGTGCGCGCGCACATGCGCGCACACACACACACACACACATACACACACACACAGAGTGACCACAGACGCTGCAATAAAAAACATTTCTGCGGTAACTCATTCCAGAAGATTTTTGTGGCCATTAATCAGAATAATGTTTTATACTATATATGATTCACCACATTTCTACACTCATACTTGATTTGTGTTCTCCTCTATGGAGAGTTGGACATACAGTTACTGGGTCAGCATCGTCAAACTTTCTGTACTCTTGAGTCAGAGGGTTGCTTTATTTAGAAATATATACGCTGTACCTACAGTACATGCCTAGTACACCATTTGTCTTCATTTGTGACATCAATGCATGAACGTTCAACATAGAGAAATTTGTTCCATTGACATGAAACATACAGTACATGTAGTATAGTATAAGGACAACGAATAGTGGGATTGTACTGTAGACTAGACATGGTTCTCAGCCTACAGTTCTGGTCCCCAGAGGCGTCCATAACTCTTGAGAGAATGCAAATGGAACCAAGCGGACTCCACATACCCTTTTTTCACTTCACAGCATTTGAGAATCACTCCGATTGTTGTTGATGATGAAGATGATGGTGGTGGTTGTGCTGGTAGTGGTGGTTGTGCTGGTGCTGGTGGTGAGGATTATCAGTGATGTTCAAGTGTTTTGCTTGAGTAAAGGTACTGCAATATAAAAAAAATACTGTTTACACAAAACCAAACATTCAGCATACCAAATGTACTTTGGTAAAAGCGCAAAAGTATTGTAGCGATAGTAGAGGAAAACGTATGGCATCAAAATACACTTAAAGTATCAAGAATCAACTCATCTTGTTTCAAAATTTGAATAGATAGGCCTATACACATCTTTTGAAAATAGCAGATCGCTATTTTCGAAAGTTACAATTGAATAATTCAAAATTGTACTTAAAGGGGAAGTCCACCCATTTTCAACATTTTTTCTGGGAGTGTGTGGGAGTGTGTTTCGTTACACTCCCACACACTCCCTAACGGGTTAATTTGGTTCCATTTGTATGCTCTCAGAAAAAAAGAAGTGTCTAAAGAAATCCATTAACATGGTAAAAATACATCTTGATGATGTCATCAAGATGTTTCACCATGTTAGTGGTTTTCTTCAGACCTTCCTTTTCTTGGGAACACAGAATGGGGGAACTTTTTTATCATGTCTACCCAACACCTCTAAGGTACATCAATGACATGGTAAAATATTGAAAATGGGTGGAGTTCCCCTTTAATTACAGCACTTAAGTAAATGTAGTTGTTTTCCATTACTGGCGGACAACTGGTGATGATGATGAAGATGATGATGATGATGATGATGATGATGATGATTTGATGGTCTGATGATGTGATCAGTGATCTAGAGACTGTGTTAACACACTGAACCACAGCACTGCATGCTGTTCCACTGCAGTGAGAACAAGCCTTCCTTCCCTACAGTCTCTCCACTACTGCTAATATTTTAATAAGATTCAAGCCCCCCGGCTCACACCGAAAACTTATCCAACCTCTCCCTTATTAAAGGTATCGTGACATTAAAAACACGTTTTTGTTCATTTTTTGTGTTTTGGGGGGGTTCTTGACAACAATTACACCATAAAAAGTCGGTATTTGAACATTCACTGGTTTCTCCGTATTTTGTAGTTATGCTAATTAGTTTTAAAAACGGCTCGTCTGGTTGGGCACCGGATAGTTGCGTGTACATCACGGTAAACACCCACCCACAGCCGTGCTGTCTCCAGCCTCCCCTGCTCTACTCTCCGCCTCTCTCCTCCGTTTGAAGGACGTGCACACATAGACCATGAAGGGAGCTCGAGCCTCTTTTACACCGACGGCTGTAAACGACAGCCCAGATCATGAATGCAATTTCGCTAGAAGTGCCCTCTCATTGTATTACAGGGGTAATGGGCACTGCCCTAAACACTCTCTGCATGTCCCTGCATGTCCCGACACTGCCGAGATACCCGAACACAGAGAGAGAGAGAGAGAGAGAGAGAGAGAGAGAGAGAGAGAGAGAGAGAGAGGAGAGAGAGAGAGAGAGAGAGAGAGAGAGAGAGAGAGAGAGAGAGAGAGAGAGAGAGAGAGAGAGAGAGAGAGAGAGAGAGAGAGAGAGAGAGAGAGAGAGAGAGAGAGAGAGAGAGAGAGAAGAGAGAGAGAGAGAGAGAGAGGTTTGATTATTGTGTAAAATAATTCCCTTCTTCCACCTTTCACTCTGGGGCACGCTGCCGTTCGCAGCCTAGAGCAATCTAGTCTCAGCGTTGCGACATTGAGGGGTCAGAAACCGAACGCTTTGCGCTGTTCATGCAGCATGAGTAGGAACAGACTAGAGTTGGAAATAGCCCTACGATATTTTCAACAAGAGCAACATGCCAACTGTTGTCATGTTTATGTTGTAGCCTAGCTACTATTACTACAAAACGAACTAAAATAAAGGGTTTTACGACCATTAAAGCTGTCTCTGCCTACTTCAGGTCCAGGACTTGTCCCTATTTGCTGCCACCATTCTCAATAGAAGTTGATGTAGAAGAGCCTCCATTAGACTGGCCCCATGAAGTGAACGGAGTTTGCACAACTCTATACCCTAAGTTCTGGCACAGCAGCCGGTCTCTGCCTGCCTCTCTGTCCCTCTCTCTCTGTCTCTGCTCGATCATTTTACTTTGATATAACCCGTAATTTGTGCGACATCGGCTAGGATTCTGTTTATATTATTGATTAGGCCTACTATTTACAAACAACTGATATAAAGAGTATAGATTAGAATCAATGTCGTATACAGCAGTTTTAAAACCAATGGTCCGGGGACCACCAGTGCCCTAGGCTGAAATCCAGCCTGGTATTGTGGGTCTGTGGGGTGAAAATGTCATCAAATGGTGGTCCATGGGTCAAACGCTGAATAAATAGTGGTCCCTGGTATCAAAATGGTTGAAAACCACTGTAATGCAGTACAGTTGAACTGCTGATCACCAAATATTTAGTCTCAAAGACAAGTCTATGGATTTGTTCGGGACACTAAAAATGAGGCAACCACAGTGTCAGTGGTCTAGTTAGTATTTCCTGTCTATTCAACCAAGATCAGCTATTTTTGTTATATATGAATTGAAATCCTGAATTATTTTAGAATAATGACATCACAATGTTAATAATTAACTATCCTATTAACTAACCACATTTTGTCCCCTTTCCCCACTCAACATGTCCCACACATGCAACACTTATTTTACCTCAAATGAACAGGACCTGGCCACCCTATCTAGGAGGCGGGGAAGTTTGTTGGAGAGGAGGGGTAGAGGGGTGGGTGGGTGGATCATGACAGTGATTGACATAGAAGGAGTAAAGTACGACCCCTAGTGGCCAAAAGAATGTGTTTTTCTCCATGCCCCATTAGAATGTAAAAGAAAGGGACCAAAAACACATTAATTGAGTATTTTTTTCTATGAAAGCCTGTTAAACACATTTTGAGGATCATCTCCAACATAATAAAATAATGTTACAAATAATGTCACGATACCTTTAAGAATAATAACGCTGGCGTTTAAACTGACAACCTTGGCGGGGTACATATTAACCTACAGAGCCATATATATATAGCCGTGGCGGTTCCGCCGGTTTAACATTAAAGATGGATGGCTGCGATTTTTCTCCACCCCCCTAAAACATGATTATCAGGTATTATGATTATGTTAGGAGCAAAAAGGTGTACAGAAAGTGTTACAATTATGTTTTTATGTGGCCACATCCACCAGTTCATTGAATACACGATTTTCATTTGGCTCCACCCACCCGAACTTCGCCCACAGCTGTTGTTGGAAGATAATATGGCAGGGGTTAGGGTTATGATGTCACTAAAAGTGTCATGTGTTATTACGATTGAGCCTTTTGAATCAAAGGCTTTCAGCTTTTAGGAAGAAACCAAAAATACACAGTGAAGACATATAGGCTTATGAATATTATAACCACACCTGGGGATCTATTTGAATAATGTTAGCTCCATAAACCATCTCCATCTTTAAGTTTTGTTACAGTGGAAAATGCATTGTAGTGGAGATGTAGCTGAGTCTTGTACTAGTAGCCTAATACAGTAAGTACAATGCACACGGTAACTCCTGTAAAATCCTAATGAATAGCCATCACCCCATGAAATGAATCCTACCTTGAGCAGTAGTGGCAGTGAAAGTTTCTGCTGACATTGTCACATGCAAATGCACAAAGATGAGGAATTGACTGGGGGGACACATTCCAAATGTAAAACGGTCTCTCCATCATTCTAACCCCTGCAGAGGAATTTGGTTAAAGAACACCGACTACAATTGCGACAAATACATTCGCAATCGGTAACTTTACTTCCTCACCATGTCACCAAAAATGACACAACGTTTTGGCAATTCCCGCAGTCTAGAAACATGCATTATTTTTTCATCCGGAAATACCAGATGCTTTCAGAAGTCCAGAGGTGAAAGGAAATAAAAAAAATAAAAATAAAATAAAAAACAGTCCAGTAGTTGCGCTAGACCAGGGGTTTTCAACCAATGGTCCTTGAGAGGGTTCCAGGTGGTCCCCAGCTAAGTTGGTTAACCAGAAGTAACTCTTGAGAACGTAAAAATGAAACCAAATCCAACCAAACCAAATTTTTACACTCTCAAGAGTTAAAATATTCATCACGTGAATTAGCCCAAGTCTACACAACTAGAAGATTAATGGTCATGGACAGAAGCAAAGGATATCTTTAGTTTGCGGGGTCTGTGGAGCTAAAATGTCCTCAAATGGTCGTCCGTGGCTCAAATGCTGAATGAATGGTGGTCCCTGGTATCAAAAAGGTTGAAAACCCCTGGGCTAGACAGAAACACAGCATGGTCCCTCCGTGCCAGCGGGCATAAACACACACCACGGCCCCTCTGAGCCAGCGGGCGTTGGCAGAGAAACGCAGGCTGTTAATAACACTGCAGTGGGCAAGTGTTTCCTCCTCCATCGATCCTGTTTAACAGTGGCACGGCTCTGGGCACAACGCACTCTGTCGTGTGACCAATTAAAGTGGAAATATAGCCGCAGATTTATGAAGCACATGACTTATTGCGGTTTCCAAGTGCCGTGATCTTGCCACTGAATTTTGGGACGTTTTTTAAATGTTTCACCTAAAATAGGGACAAGAGGTTGGAAGTGGTGTAAGACATATGAGATATATTGTTTTGCTTAAAGTGCAAATAACATACATATGATTTAAAATCATATTGTAGATGTCCCTCAATCTTATTCTAATAGTTTGATATAACCAGTTCTTTCTTTCTGCACTAAAACAATTTTATCTATCCTGAGGTGGTGAGCATGCTGATATGCAGATTATCTATCATTTGACTAATTATGATGCTAGATAATAACAGGCTTAATTGTTTCCATAATGCCATTCCATGCCACCTTAGAAAATGAACAGTGCTGGACATTGCAAACGAATGGGAATTGCAAATTTGTAACTGAAGTCTGAAGGAGAGCAGGAATTATACAAAGCAGGGTGCATTGATAACATCCTTAGGAGGACAAAACCAGATCCTGAGAGCAATGTCCATGAATGCACCTGTAGGATTAGATTTGGTTCTTTGTGGGGATAGAAAACACAGATGGAAGCCACACACACACACACACACGCAC
Organism: Benthosema pterotum; assembly: GCA_039105355.1. Classification (NCBI taxonomy): domain Eukaryota; kingdom Metazoa; phylum Chordata; class Actinopteri; order Myctophiformes; family Myctophidae; genus Benthosema; species Benthosema pterotum. The sequence continues at coordinate 15,126,997 of CM076975.1, read as the reverse complement.
ACGCGCACAGCACGCACGCACGCGCACACACACACACACACACACACACACACACACACACACACACACACACACACACACACACACACACACACACAAAGTGAAGTAAAAGTCCTGAATTCTAAATTTACTTGAATTGGCATGAAATTCTACTTCAAATGTATCAAATGTATAAAAGAATTGAGAAAATGACAGATCTACAAGCTCACAAGGGATCACAATTTAACATGGACTTGTATCGGCTGTTTTCAAAAGGCACATTTACAAAGTAACTAGTCACTAAATTTCATTTCATTTCATAATTCTTAAAATCAGTTTGATAGTATTGGATGTATCGTAAAATTGTACGTAAGTACAGCACTTAAAGGGGTGTTACACCCATTTTCAAGATTTTTTTTCTTCTGAGAACATATAAATGGAACCAAATGGACCCTAACGGTCCATATGGTTCCATTTGTACACTCTCCTTTAAGTAAAAGCACTTCCTTTCCAAGGAAAGTTACTTCTGTAAGACTTGAGAGAAGTAACTTTTTTTGTGATTCCCATTTATCTCAGGACAGCAGGCTATCTACAGTACGCTAGGTGCATACCGTAACAGTGCTGATTTCAACAACACCTGCCTGGTCTGCATCATTCACTCACTGAGAGGACTTGACTTAAAAGTAATTTGAGGCTGTGTGACGGTCCAATGAAATGCATGAGCCGAGGGAATCGGGCCGGCGGCATCGTGCTCACGATGTGAATGAACGCCTGATCCTGTCCTCTGCAGCACACCTCTCTGGGAGTCACTGCAGTTTGAATCTCTCTCTCTCTCTCTCTCTCCTCTCTCTCTCTCTCTCTCTCTCTCTCTCTCTCTCTCTCTCTCTCTCTCTCTCTCTCTCTCGCTGCCCATGCAGGACTTTCTGAAGGTGACCCCATTTTTATCATCTTGCTATCTCTAATCCTAGATCATTCATTCTCTGACTGTAACACACACAACAGGGACATATCTGACAATTCGGTTGCCCTCCGTGGACGGAATTGGTATTTTGAGGGTCGGCTTTGGCACTTTTTGACAGATTTTGTTGGCGTGTTGCTGTACTCACAGAGCGTATTGAACACGTATTGACATTGAACGCGCATTGACACATGCCCTGATACATGAAACCGAGAACTGTTCCAAGAGAAAGAGATGTGATAGGACTGCTGCGTGATAATTGTCATTAATACATGTAGTCATCATAATCATCACATCACATTATTTGTAATGACAATAGTTTCATCCACTAAGGCCAGTGATGTTTGACCTCTTTAAACTTTCGTAATTATTTCCATGATTATTTTTCCACGGTGAGGCGAGTCGACGAGAAAACATTAACAACGATTCTAATATCAGGCCACAGATCAAATGAACCACAAAACAGAGACAAAACAAAGCGTAATGATTGCAATTAAATAAACCGGCCCTGCGTACACAAATGGATTGTCGCAAAACAATGTCAGCCTTGCCCTGCAAACATTCTTGTGAAACAGCAATGATCAAAGTGACGACAATAACAGATCCCATGATCATGCCTCCTCACTAATCCGCCGCTGGCGAGGAGGGGGAGCTCAGTGACGCCCCTGGAGAATGTGACGACGACAGACTGTCACAGACAGACACACAGTGCTGGGAAAAGTAGGCCATTCTCAAATTGTTTTGTTTTGTTATTAAGTGAAAGTATCAATAGAGCAATGTAACTTTATTATTATTTCAGTTCAGTTCAGTTCAGTTCGATGCGATTCAATTCAACTTTTTTTAAAGGGGTCTTCCACTTTCAAAAAAACTTTTGGTCATTTTATGGTCTACTCAGTCTCATGTGAACACACCGGACAGTTTATAAGTTACTCCTTTCAGTATTTAGATATTTGATGTTCATTTTAGCGTATCCGCCTCCTTCCTATACAACTCCATTATAACTTAAAACTCAATTTTAACCTTGACAGATTATTCAAAAACAACCCATCTTTTTTCTTCTGACTGATATTGTCCTCCTAATACGTGAGAGGGTTGTGGAACTTCATTGACAGTTTTCATTTATTTTTAAAATATTGTTTTGGAAAATGTAGCAGCCTCTATATTTGGGCATGCCTACCCAAATGAATTTACACCACTGGTGCTGAAAGCACACAGTGGTGTAGCAGTTAATAACTTAAAGCCCCAGAGGTCCCCTACCCACCCCTCTAGTCCATCCACTCTAAAATGTTTGCACAAAAAATAGGGAAAAAAGTGTGAACTCACTTGAAAGCGAATTATAAAAGTTTGCCATTTCCAAAACGAGAAAAATGATCCCAGTACAGTACGGCACAGCACAGTACAGTACATTGGATTAATGATCCCCTTACTTACTGGCATAATCAGCAATGTTTTAACCTCAACCTGCCTTTGTGAGGCTTGTTATCTTTCTTTAATTTCATTCTCCATCACAAAAATGACACCCTGCCATAAACCATACAAGTATAACCAGCCGTGTCACGGCCATACTTTCACTGGCACAGATGTTATGGAATATAGATGACTGACAGGCTCTTTGGCCTTCTTCTGACCACGTCCATTACATGATCGGAATTCTAGCTGGCAGAGATCACGTCAAAATGTAACCTCAATGACGGACGGCTGCTGCTTCACTTGAATAGTGAAAATACTACTGAAAAATAGCTTGTCTGCAGCATCCCCCAACCTACCCCACCATCAGGGGCGGATCTAGGCATGGGCATGGGGGGCAATGCCCCCCTAAATACCCAGTCTGCCCCCCCAAACACGATGCCATGCAAAACAACCCAAGATATTTCAAATTAAAGTGCTTCTATTTAAAATGATTTGAAACACTACTAGTGCTACTAACTAACTACAGGTGTGTCAACACTAAACCAACAGCATTTCATCATTGAAAACAGAAAACTCTCTGAGTCAGACCTTTAGCTTTATGCATGCTGTGTGTCTGTTGCAACTTCAACAACAACTGATGTTATTTTTGATGCTTTACTTGACTAATAAAAGTCCTGTAACCGAAAATGGCATGGGTACCATTTTCTCTTGCCCCTCCAACATGTTCTCTTGCCCCCCCCCCCCCCCAAATGGGACATATTACATCCGCCCCTGCACACTGTACGCTGGGTTGTGACCTTACAGAAGTTTTAGTTTTGTTACTTTGCCTAGTGACGCTTTGCTCAAAGGTCGGGAAGCCAAGTGGATGTAGAGAGAGACACGCAGTCATGCATGCCGGCACGCACGCACGCACGCCTGTGCACGCGCACACACACACCAGACCTATGTTGACCTGCCGCCGGAGATGTTTGATGATGATGTTGAGAGATGAGATGTTGTTGTTTCTGGTCTAAATGATTTATTGAACCAGCACAGTGATACAGTACACAGTACAAATCATTTAGAAAGCACTCAGTGTTTGTTTATTTCTTTTGCTTTTTATTTTTTATCAACCTGCTAATAAGTATACTCAAGTACTGTACTTGTAAGATGAATACCACTCAGTTCAATATTATCATCATTAATATACCTTATTGTACACACAACAACTCAACACAAGAAGGTATGACTATTGAAGGTATAATAAAATACTATTGAAAATGAGGGGTATCCCCCTTTACAGTACAATTGAGGTTTGTAATTTCCTTGATTTACAATACTTGAACTTCTGCTGCCACTATTGTACATCTCTGATCTAAATATTGCACTATTATTCCACTGTATACAATTATTTGAACGGTTTAGTTTTCTAGTTAATTTGTAGAATTTGCTTACAACACACATCCATCCACTCTTCAACCTATAGTTGCCTCACGATTCAACGAATTCTGAGCTTGTAGATCTGCTATTTTCAAAACATTTTACAAGTATTGTATGATCTGAATACTTTTTATACCAATATTTTTGTACTTTTTACTCTTCTATATATACTTCTATATATACAGTAACGCTGAATGATAACAGATCATGTTGTGAGTCAGATTGCAACCATCTGATAGATTCTTTATCTACTGTATCTGCTAGGTAGAGTCCTGAAGGTTTATCCTCCTCGGTTTAATAATTGTGTATATTCCAAATCTGGCACAGCCGGAGGCTGACTTCATACATATGGCTATACCAAAGCAGGTAGTGTTCCTTCCCCCAGTTGGAGTCTCTTATCATTCATGGCAGAAAAGAGGTCATAACAATGATGATGAGAAATGATGAGTTTGTATAGTGCACCATCAGGGGTGCTGGGAGCGCGTTTGGGAGAACACCAGGGAATTGAATTGGTAAAAACGATAAATAAAGTTAATAGTGATGATAAGAGTGATAATGGTGTTTATGGAGACTATTTCTCACCAAAACTACACCTACTGTAACGTAATGGTGCTCAAGTAAGTTAAAATGCCAAGTATTTGATGCCAAGTGTGAGTTTTAAGAGTGGCCTATCAGACAAGTACTCCAGAGCATGCTCTATCTGGAGCTTTGTTATAACTATGGAGTATGGAGTCACTTGGCTAAAATAGACGATCTACAAGCTCACCATGCACTTCATCGCTTCTTAAGCCACTCAAGGACAGGAAGTTTCTAAAGGAGGAGATACTACCATTGATAGAAAAAAAACAAATTAACTATTTAAATAACATATGGCATTCACATGATTGTCTGTCATATATTGGGCTGTTGTGTGTGTGCATGTGGGTTTGTGTGTTCCTGTGCCGTATGCATGTGTTAGTGCACATGTTTCCATCCCTATACAGTAATAACAAATGGAATAAAGCCACTACAAAAATTATAGATTTTTAGGTAATGAAATGTATTCTTTTCTAACATAGCTAATGCATTAAGCACTGTTCTCAAAAAGTATATATAAATAAGGACCGATGGTTTCGTGTCTTCAATTCCTGAGAGCACACTACAACATTTCAGGCGACCTTGATTATTATCTTACTAGTATTAATGTCAACAACTTAGGAATTCTCCGTAGCGTACACACCATACACTGTTTGACAGTTCTTCCTTTATTTAAAAAAAAAATCCTTGATTTTCTTCTGACGTTTACACAGAAATAGGAAAGGCAGCAGAGCAGTGATGTCAGGGGATCCGTTTCTATCAGCCGTTAGCTTGCTTTTGTATCAAACTGATGAAGTGGAAAAGATGGAGACTTGACAGATACACAAACCTAATGTGCATTTTCCCAAACTAAAGACATGAACATTTCAAAGTGTTCTTTTTTTATCCTCTGCTCCCGTGGCAAGTGGATTCTACCCCTCACTACCTGTGTCCTAATGCAACCTCCTCTACACCACAAATTAGGAGGTTCAGTAGGTTACAACCACAACCGAGGGTCAAGTTAAAGGAGCATTCAGAGATTTTGGTGATTTGGAAAACCCTCCCGTAACAAGATGTGCACATACACACACTCTACAGTGGGGGGGAAGTGTAGCAGGGCAACAGCACATACACCAAGGCACACCCCCACCTGATCCTGTTTGGAGGAACGCCCCTCTCATCCTGATTGGACGAAAAGCTTCTCTCCCAAAGCTCAAACTGAAACTGATGATTTTTTTTAATCCCAGAGGCTGACCTGGAACAGGGAGGAACTCCATAATAGGGAGAATTAGCCAAAAAAAAAAAAACAATATTTGAATTAATTGAAATCACTTACTATAGCTTTAACAGGACAAAAAAAAAAACTTAAAGGTATCGTGACATTATTTGTAATATTATTTTATTATGTTGGAGATGATCCTCAAAATGTGTTTAACAGGCTTTCATAGAAAAAAATACTCAATTAATGTGTTTTTGGTCCCTTCTTTTTTACATTCTAATGGGGCATGGAGAAAAACACATTCTTTTGGCCACTAGGGGTCGTACTTTACTCCTTCTATGTCAATCACTGTCATGATCCACCCACCCACCCCTCTACCCCTCCTCTCCAACAAACTTCCCCCGCCTCCTAGATAGGGTGGCCAGGTCCTGTTCATTTGAGGTAAAATAAGTGTTGCATGTGTGGGACATGTTGAGTGGGGAAAGGGACAAAATGTGGTTAGTTAATAGGATAGTTAATTATTAACATTGTGATGTCATTATTCTAAAATAATTCAGGATTTCAATTCATATATAACAAAAATAGCTGATCTTGGTTGAATAGACAGGAAATACTAACTAGACCACTGACACTGTGGTTGCCTCATTTTTAGTGTCCCGAACAAATCCATAGACTTGTCTTTGAGACTAAATATTTGGTGATCAGCAGTTCAACTGTACTGCATTACAGTGGTTTTCAACCATTTTGATACCAGGGACCACTATTTATTCAGCGTTTGACCCATGGACCACCATTTGATGACATTTTCACCCCACAGACCCACAATACCAGGCTGGATTTCAGCTTAGGGCACTGGTGGTCCCCGGACCATTGGTTTTAAAACTGCTGTATACGACATTGATTCTAATCTATACTCTTTATATCAGTTGTTTGTAAATAGTAGGCCTAATCAATAATACAAACAGAATCCTAGCCGATGTCGCACAAATTACGGGTTATATCAAAGTAAAATGATCGAGCAGAGACAGAGAGAGAGGGACAGAGAGGCAGGCAGAGACCGGCTGCTGGGCCAGAACTTAGGGTATAGAGTTGTGCAAACTCCGTTCACTTCATGGGCCAGTCTAATGGAGGCTCTTCTACATCAACATCTATTGAGAATGGTGGCAGCAAATAGGGACAAGTCCTGGACCTGAAGTAGGCAGACAGAGCTTTAATGGTCGTAAAACCCTTTATTTTAGTTCGTTTTGTAGTAATAGTAGCTAGGCTACAACATAAACATGACAACAGTTGGCATGTTGCTCTTGTTGAAAATATCGTAGGGCTATTTCCAACTCTAGTCTGTTCCTACTCATGTTGCATGAGCAGCGTCAGTATGTTCGGTTTCTGACCCCTCAATGTCGCAACGCTGAGACTAGATTGCTCTAGGCTGCGAACGGCGGTCAGCGTGCCACAGAGTGAAAGGTGGAAGAAGGGAATTATTTTACACAATAATCAAACCTCTCTCTCTCTCTCTCTCTCACTCTCTCTCCTCTCTCTCTCTCTCTCTCTCTCTCTCTCTCTCTCTCTCTCTCTCTCTCTCTCTCTCTCTCTCTCCTCTCTCTCTCTCTCTCTCTCTCTCTCTCTCTCTCTCTCTCTCTCGGCAGTGTCGGGACATGCAGGGACATGCAGAGAGTGTTTAGGGCAGTGCCTGTAATCCAATGAGAGGGCACTTCTAGCGAAATTGCATTCATGATCTGGAAAGGGCTGTCGTTTACAGCCGTCGGTGTAAAAGAGGCTCGAGCTCCCTTCATGGTCTATGTGTGCACGTCCTTCAAACGGAGGAGAGAGGCGGAGAGTAGAGCAGGGGAGGCTGGAGACAGCACGGCTGTGGGTGGGTGTTTACCGTGATGTACACGCAACTATCCGGTGCCCAACCAGACGAGCCGTTTTTAAAACTAATTAGCATAACTACAAAATACGGAGAAACCACTGAATGTTCAAATACCGACTTTTTATGGTGTAATTGTTGTCAAGAACCCCCCCAAAACACAAAAAATGAACAAAAACGTGTTTTTAATGTCACGATACCTTTAAAGGGGAACTCCACCCATTTTCAACATTTTAATGTCATATAAGAGACTTAGAGATGTTGTGTGGACATGATAAAAAGTTCCCCCAATTCTGTATTTCCTAAAATGGAGGTCTGAAAAAAATCATTAACATGGTGAAATACATCTGATGATGACATCAACAAGATGTATTTCACCATGTTAATGATTTTTCTTTCAGACCCCTTTTTTGAAAATTTTGAAAATGGGTGGAATTCCCCTTTAATGACATTTAGTAGACACTTCCCTGTTGATCTTTATTCACAGGAAAGTGTCTTTAATACTAGCTCCTCTTGTGTTTCTGCTTATTCACGGCAAGAAAACATTGCAAATACTACTAGATTTAGTACAATGTTTAATGTTATGTTTTCAGCCGGTGGCACAAACCAGTTTGCATTTCACAAGGCGGTCTTAATCCAGAGCTATTTACAATAAACAAGCGAGGTGCTTACGGCATGCACTGTAACCTGCTTTGAGATCGGCTATGTTTGGCACTTACTACCTTTGGCACCATGGAGCACAATGCTGCAGAGCAACACTGCAGCACTCTGAATTAATTACCACTAATTATTTATTCACCATCGACACCTTAGAATTTCAAATTGATCCAGATGCATTGTAGCTGACATCAATTGTGAATTTATTCAAGTTCCCGTTGTCAGAAAGGTGTTGTTGTGAAACTAATTACATTATCCCCCTTTTTTACGGGGAAATTAAATCTAGACTTTGACTAATGTATTCAGGAGGCTCTCATGTATTAGCATAATTGAAGCATCTTGGAAATAAACACCTGGCATACTTCTGAATACTATGCGTAATGCCAATATTGCAATATTGGAGGAAATTGCGTGTAAAGCGTTTTAGTCACTCCTGACAGGGACACTTATAGAACTACAGTATATCTGTGTTGTGTGTACAGTATATTCTCCTCAAACTTCATCATTCTGAAATGACGGTCGCAGAGGAGGACATCATCATTCATGAATTCCACTTCAGCTTGGATCTTGGGAAGCATCTCTGCCAACTTGAAGGCCAGATCTGTAGAATAAATAAAGATTATTATTGGGTGCCTTAAAATGGTTCATCTGCAAGTCTAATGGTCCACAGAAACCCATAACCACAGAGGTCTTTCATTAATTTGCAGTGGCGGGAAGTAGCTAAGTATATTTACTTGAGTAAAGTTAAGTTGAAAATACATGTAGCTGGTCGACAAGCTCACAGTGATTTTGATAGATTAGAAAACATATGAGTACTTATACTACTTTTGATGCTGAGATTACATTTTGACACCAAGACCTTTAAACATGTACCCAATTACATTGTGAATTCTGATTTTGTTTTCTGTCAGTAGGAATACTTTCCCCACCAGGGGCGGATGTAACATTTCCCAATTGGGGGGCAGAAGAAAATGGTAAGGTACTATTTTCACCATTTTACCATGGTACCATTTTCAGTAGTGTTTCAAACACTTTTAAATATAAGCACTGAAATATCTTGGGTTGTTTTGCATGCCATCATGTTCGGTGGGTCAGACTGGGCATTTAGGGGGGCATTGCCCCCCTGTCCTATGCCTAGATCCGCCCCTGTTCCCCACCACTATTCATTTGAATAATCCACTCATGATATTTGTGCAGCCAATGATGGATGCATGCTCCAATCACTTCAAGCCTCTGCAAGTCTCCCATATGACCTCTAAATCATTTGAACCAGTTGCTTTGGCCAGTGCCAACGTGCAACAGCATGAAGTAACAGTAACAAGACCTGACTTACTGACAACTGTACATAGTTTGATTTTTTTTTAGATCATATCATTTTGTTACACCTTTGTAAAGCACACTATTTCATATTACTCCTGCAAACTCCTAAAATCCTGCAAAGTACTACACACTATTATGTATTATCATGTGCTCAAGACAGACCCGGTATTTCATATTCTATCCTAAATGTCTATCAAAGTTTGCAGGATTTGCCCGTTTTGAACGACAAAAAGCCTCAAATCATCAACACAGCATGCAATTTGCATTCAATCTTCCTATACTAGGCGGACAAATATAACTACACCCTTTTTCAGTTCGCCCTATAGCGCCACCAGTAGGCCACAGCACGAACTGGTGGAGACCTGTACCCAGAAGTGCACATTTTCTATTTTTTGGTGGACTGGTCGACCCCATAATTTCTTGTATTTGCTTTACTGACTTTTATAGAATAGTTTTCTTAGGATATAAGAATAAGATTAGGTTTTGGCATAGATTTAGATTATGGTTAGATTTAGTTTTAGTTTCAATGAGGATACCTTTATTTATGAATATGCAGATGCTACGAGCTTTCATGTATATTCGGTCTACCCAGTTTTCCAGCCCGATTTGCTGCATTCCGTGATTTGTATTCCGATGAAAACTCATTCCGAGCGACTCTGTTCCCCCCTCTGAACAGAGAGAGCAATTTTGTTTCAATAGTGTCTACAGGGCCCAAAGGCAAGACATCTCAAGGTAGGTGAGACACATAAAACTGAGAAATAAACTTGAGGCTTCTGATCTGGTCTGTAGTTGAGACAAAAACACCAGTTTAACAAATCAATGCACAGCTATACTGCCTTGCAAGTTTCATTCACATACTAAACTCACCACAGCCGTCAGTTATTGTTTTGTTCTGTGGACTACTGGATCAAATTGGTGCTCACTTTTTACCATAGCTTTTACTCTCGAGTCTTGAACTGGCGATATGTTTTTCAATTGTGAGAAAGACACGAATGGACAGAGTGGCTCTGGCTGACGATGTATTTATGAAATAGGAGTCATGGATACAGGAGACTGGCCAGACTGAGAGCGAACACAGCAAATCAGGCTGGAAACCAGGCTGACAAAGATCTGCTTACTCCGCTAAGTAGAGCACAAATCTCCACCACAACTCAAGGCATGAGTGACTATTATTAACAATAACATCAATAAAGATGGAGTTCTGTGGCATGCGATTACCACAGTTTAAGTGTAATTACACGCGGATCAGCCTTTGCCAGATTATGCCAGAGTCACACAGACGCCAACATACCACACAGACACCAACTGACTATAACAATCCATTGATCATTCAGAATTATTTTGTTCATCTTGGCTAGAAATACCTGCCCGCTTGTTCGATTGTAATCGTTTATATATCCACTCAGTTGTGTTCTGAAGTAGTGGCACAATCGCCTTAATTATTCATGCTTTTGTTATCTTAATTATTCATGCTTTTGTTATCTATGTCTAATGCTCATAAAACCCTGTCTACGCCCAGCCTAAAACCAGACAGAAACAGGATGAAGCAGATCTACTGTAGGCCTATATATATCTACTGTTTAGCCAAGCAGTTTAAATGTCTATTTTGAGATGAGTGTCCTGAAAGAAGAGGCCGTATATTAAAGCGAGGAGAAGTTCATTAAGTGTGTGGACTTTCACAACTCTGCTTGAATTGAATATGTGTGCTGGACATGGCTCAATGTTGAGATATGAAGAGTTGTTCCAGCACCCTCTCTTCCTTTGTTTTCACCTCCAAACGTGCGTGTGCGTGCGTGCGCGCACGCACACACACACACACACAAACACACACCAGGGGCGGATCTAGGCATAGATCTAGGCATCTAAATGCCCCGTCTGCCCCACCAAACATGATGGCATGCAAAACAACCCAAGATATTTCAGTGCTTGTATTTAAAAGTATTTCAAACACTACTGAAAATGGTATGCCTGTGTCGCTTCGCGCCACGGGCGATGAAGCCGCCCCCTTACCATTTTCTTCTGCCCCCCCCCCCCCCCCCCCCCCCCCCCCAATTGGGAAATGCTACATCCGCCCCTGACTGAAACACACACACACACACACACACACACACACACACACACACACACACACACACACACACACACACACACACACACACACACACACACACACACACACACACACACACACACCTTTACTGCTGCCAGGAGGATGCTGACTGCAGTGGTGGTGAAAGTACTCAAATGTTTTATTTGAGTATAATCATTATTGCAACCTGGAAGTAAACAAGTTAGTAACTAAAGTTTACAAATAATTGCGAGTAAAGGCTACACGTTGTCAATGAGGTGTAGTGGAGCAGATCTATATAAAAAAAGAAGTATTGAAAATACAATCACAAATACATAAATACTAAATTGTACTTCAGTAAAGCATTTAAGTATACCCAGTGTTTTCTTCTTTGTTGCTTTAGTTTCATCATCTTCCTCTGTCTTGTTTCTCTATGACTATTTTAAGGGGCTCCTCCATGAATTTAAAGTCAAATTTATTACTATTATATAAATGTTACCCATTCAGGAATTTATACCAAGTCATTTCAGCTGCAATACCACAAATGGCCACATACCCGGAGGCACCCCCTATAACCAGCCCTTGTCATTTCTCTCTGGACAGTTTAGCTGCAGTACCACAATGTACCACAATGTCCTGAGGGGGTGGGGGCGCTGATAAGCAGGATATTTTATATTTGAATCATTATAATACTGATACTAGACAAAACTGGGGTTTTTTTTTCCATTCCATGCCAGTTTGGAAAATCAACATTGTTGCACACTGTAAACAAAGTGGAAATGTAAATTTGAAACTGTAGACTGAATATGAGGATGAATTATACAAAGCAGGGTGCACTGATCATCATTGGACATCATTCTGAGGCCAAAATCAGGCAAGCCTCGAGATCCTTAGCAATTGTGACAAATCGATATACATATCTGGCCCACTGCCCATATTCCGACGAGGAGATGTTATATTCAGTCGTCTTCTCTCCCTCCACTACTGGCTACAGTCCGCCTGTCACTCATATAACATTCAGTACATTTCAAACTTTTTTCTATTCTACAATCACGCTCACTTTTATGCCCGAGATGGTCTCCATCCAAGCCGCCTTGGAGTGGAAATGTTGGCGCGCAACCTGCACAGAACAGCAGCAATCAAAAATTTACCAAAACAAAAACAATCCGAGACTGACCATTGACTAGTGGCTGCTTCAACTGACCATTCCGTTTCATCCACCCAGTACCTCAGCGTCCACCTATCCCCCAGTGCCCCCTGGAGGCCTGGCGGAGGTGCTACCACTAATCCCAATGTAACTCTGTCTAATACTTCGCCTGTTAATCTCACTTACACAAACCCCATTCCTGTCCATATATCCGTCAGAAAAAATACAAACCTCACCATACACCGTGGTGTAGTCTCACAGAACCTATCCACATTAGCATGGGAACCCATAGCCAAAAATAAACCTACCTCAGCAAAGATGGCACTGTACAACGCCAGATCCATAACACAAAAAACTGCCTTTCTCCATGACTTACTTGCTGACCATAATTTAGATTTTTTATTATTAACGGAGACATGGCTCCATGTAGATGAGTATGCCCCACTCATCACACTTTGCCCAGATAACTACAGTTATTTTAGCTCACCTAGACCCTCTGGCCGCACTGGGGGGGGTCTAGCGACAGTTTTCAAAAACAAATATAAATGCAGTCTCGTGAATAGCACCCATTTTTCCAGCTTTGAGGCACAACTTATCAAAGTACACTCTGCTAGCCCAATCTTAATTGCACTCATATACCGACCTCCAAAATACCACAAAGACTTCATAGCCCAATTCTCTGCGTTCCTCACTAACATCACAACAAACTGGGATCAAGCTCTGGTCCTGGGTGACATAAATGTCCACACATGCTGCCCTACTAAGCCCCTTGTCAATGAATTCATGCAGCTAATTGAATCTTTTAATCTCACATTATTGAACACCGGCCCCACACACAGACTAGGCCATACTCTAGATCTGGTTTTATCCTATGGTCTCAATACAAACATGGTGGATAGTATTGCCCCCTGCCTATCAGACCACTGCACACTCTTATTTGACACAGTTCTACCCCCTCCTCTCACTAAACCCAAACTCCCCACTCGTCAATCTCGCCACATAAACTCACTTACCGCCAAAAAGTTCTGTGAGGCCTTCATAGATTCACCTATCACTCACATCATTGACACCCCCTCCCCCCATACCAATACGGAAGAGCTGACCTCCCTATTCAACTCAACCTCTGCCACCATCCTGGACTCCATCGCTCCATTCAAAACAAAAAAATCAAGATCAAAAGTTTCCCCCTGGCTTAACGACACCACAAGAGCCTTGAGAAGAGAATGCAGAAGAGCTGAAAGAAAATGGAAAAAGGACAAACTCCAGGTTTCCTTTGAAATCCTCAGAGATACCCATCTTAAATACCAAGAGTCCACAAATACAGCACGACGAGTCTATTTCTCAAACTTAATTTCCAACAACTCCCATAACCCAAGGATTCTGTTCAAATCCATAAACTCTGTCATTCACCCGGCTCCCACCACCCACATAGACTCATCCGTAGCTAAATGCACAGAGTTTCAACAATTCTTCATCAGCAAGGTCAATAATATTAGACAGAGCATGCCCCCATACACTCCAGCCATAAGCAACCCATCAACCTGTCCATCCAGACTAGACAGTTTTCAACCAGTCACACTCCAAACCCTCACTGAGATCATCTCCACCATGACAACTGCCACCTGCTCACTTGACATCATCCCCCCCACCCTCATGAAGGAGGTTATTAACACAGCCGGCCCCAGCATCCTTGCAATAATGAACAGCTCCCTGGCCACAGGCACAGTACCCATATGTTTCAAACAGGCAGTCATTCAGCCCCTCCTCAAAAAGCCCAACCTGGACCCCTCCACCCTCAATAACTACAGGCCCATCTCAAAAACTACCATTCCTCTCTAAAGTTCTGGAAAAAATAATCCTCGGCCAACTCACTCCATATCTAAACCAAAACAATATCACAGAAATATTTCAGTCTGGTTTTAAAGCCAACCACAGCACAGAGTCGGCACTACTGAAAGTCCAGAACGACCTTCTCCTCACTGCCGACTCTGGAGACTGCGCCATCCTACTCCTCCTGGACCTTAGTGCGGCGTTTGATACCGTAGACCACAACATCCTACTCCACCGCCTCCAGTACAGCGCCGGCATCAACAGCACAGCCCTCACTTGGTTCTCGTCCTACCTCAACAACAGAACGTTCACAGTCAACATCGGCAACTCCGCCTCCCCCCCACCTGTCTATCCAGTGGCGTCCCCCAGGGGTCGATATTGGGCCCATTTTGTTCTCCATTTACATGCTCCCCCTCGGACAACTTATCCAAAAATACAATATCTCTTTTCACTGCTACGCGGACGACACACAACTCTACCTCCCCCTGAAACCAAATAGCCAATCACAACTGGAAAACCTGCAAAACTGTCTCAAAGACATTAAACAATGGATGTCACACAACTTTCTGCAGCTCAATGACAATAAATCAGAAATAATACTCTTCGGTCCACCCCACTCCACTGCACAAATCCACAGCAATCTAGGTAATCTCTCCTGCCTTGTAAAACCTCACGCTAAAAACCTGGGGGTACTTCTTGACCCAGACTTCAAATTAGATAAACAGGTAAATTCAATTGTTAAATCATGTTTTTTTCACCTCCGCTCCATATCAAAAATCAAACCATTCCTCTCCACTCCCAACCTAGAAACCGTCATTCATGCACTAATTACATCCCGGCTAGACTATTGCAACTCACTCTACTTCGGAATCAGTCAATCAGCCCTATCCCGCCTTCAAATGGTCCAAAACGCAGCAGCAAGACTCCTCACTGGTACCAAAAAAAGAGATCACATCACTCCTGTCCTGTCCACCCTCCACTGGCTCCCCGTACGGTTCAGAATCCACTTCAAAATGCTCCTATTCGTCTACAAAGCCCTCAATGGACTAGCCCCGGCATACATTGCGGACCTAATACATTACCCCACCACCACCAGACACCTCAGATCAGCCAACCTTCAACTGCTGGAAGTCCCCCCAGCTAGGCTGAGGCTCAGGGGAGACAGAGCCTTCTCCGTCGCGGCCCCTAGGCTCTGGAACACCCTCCCCTACTCCATTAGAACGTCACCTACCATTGACACTTTTAAATCGAGGCTCAAAACCTTGCTATTTTCCCAGGCATTTGATTGCCCATGATATATTGCTTCACTGTTACTTCTACTATTGCTTCACTTCACTTCTACTATTATGCTTTTATTGTTTTGCCTTTTTTACTGTTTGTCTTCACTGTTTTTTTTATGTGTGCACTTCTCCCATGTACAGCACTTTGGTACAATGAAAATTGTTTTTAAATGTGCTTTATAAATAAATGTGATTTGATTTGATTTGAAGCCGTTCTTGAGAGCAATTTCTATTAAATATGAAATGATATGATATGAAAGCCTGATTGTTCAAACGTGGGTATTTGTGGGGATAGAAAACATACATGGGAGCACCAAAAACGCACAAAAATAAAAAAGTTGAATTTCATGTTTATTCCCCCAGAAAAGATTTGCGTAAAGTGGACCATTATGAGCTTGCATAGCTGTTATTTTTGAATAGCTAACATACAGTCTTATAAAAGGGGTTAAAAATGTTTGAGAACCATATCTTTTAGCTATACAGTACATCTCAAACATTGTACATGCCTTAAACACATCCTGCTCTTTACAATTAAACTGTACTCTCTCTCTCTGTCTCTCTCTGTCTCTCTCTGTCTCTCTCTGTCTCTCTCTGTCTCTCTCTCTCTCTCTCACCCCCATTGTTTCCCCAGCTTAATTTATCCATATTTTTGACATGTAAATAAACCTTCCGTATGGCATACAGTGCATGCAACTGTGGGGGGGATTAGTATTCTTCATTCTGTGTGTGCACTTTTTTTATTTATTTTTTAACACGTTGCACAACAAGTTGCTCATTAGGCAAATGAGGGCCAGAGACTCTGTGTGTTTCATTTTACCGCAGTGTGTGATGCAGAATCTGTGTGTGTGTGTGTGTGTGTGTGTGTGTGTGTGTGTGTGTGTGTGTGTGTGTGTGTGTGTGTGTGTGTGTGTGTGTGTGTGTGTGTGTGTGTGTGTGTGTGCGCGCGCATGTGTGTGTGTGTGTGTGTGTGTGTGTGTGTGTGTGTCTGTGTGCATGCGTGCATGCGTGCATGCACACGTGCGTGTGCGCGCACGTGCATACATGAAGGTTTTATGGTAGTGAGAAACGCTCCAGGCTTGCAGAAACAAATGTCCTTGTTGGTGATAAAGTGAGAATGGCTAATATATTCTTTACGACGGCTAAGAGGTCATCATCATGTCGACGTATGAACAAAATAACACACACACTGACACACCAAACGTTAAAGCATTTAGTTTATAAATTGATTATTGATCAGTTTCTAAGCTGACTATGCTATTCAGCAGCACCAGGTCCAGCCTTTAAAGGTGCAACGGGACACCGCTGGGATGAATGTTAACACTGCCAGGTCCTGCCTCTGCACTTTGAGTTTGGGCTGATTTGGACTTTAGTTAAGAACATATTTTCAGGCAGAAATCCCTTAGGCCTATATATTTGTATTTTAGAGTGGTGCAGCCACTCCAGTGAACAGTATTGTGTGTTCGTACGTCTGTCTGTATTGTGTCTGTTTAGCGTTCATAGTCTGTCTGTCTATTTAGTATACCAACAGGTGACAAAGTGATGAGGTTGATCTTCAAACTTTGTATAGGAGGCCGTGCTCCCAAGGCGATTTTCGTTCACTCTCGTATCGACCCGCGTGGCACTACATAATTTTGGCTTCATAAAAGAGAGATATATGTAGAAAGCCCAAATAAAAAAGTTCTCCATGTGCCATCCTGCAGTATTTTTATAATCGGCAATCAAAGACGGGACTATTTCTTACTAGGCGTACTAGTATTTTAAGGGGGAGTGGTGCGGTTTTGGTCACATGCTCCAATCGCGTGGCAGCTTTATTCCCTTCCCCATCATAACAACAATGGCGACCGCTACATCGAGCAGCAGGAGCAAAATAAATCAAAACAAAGAAAGAAAAGTGCATACAGAGGAATCCAAACGGTGCTATATGCACGTTTTTATCAGTACAGGAGGAGGACATCCAGGTTTTGCAGCAACACGGTGGGACACTTAGATCCTGAGCTAAACAGTGGCTTTGTTTGCTTCTGCTGGAGATCATCTTTCATGGTAAGCGCTCCCCCTCCCCACACACACACACACACACACACACACACACACACACACACACACACACACACACACACACACACACACACACACACACACACACACACACACGTTTACACAAAACTAAAACAGTTTTTGAGAGATTTTAAAGAAAACTGGCTTTCCAGGTTTTGACTGTCTGGTATTGATTTGTTATTGTATGACTGATCATCAGTGTTGTAGTGGTACTTTTAGAAGTGGGGGGACGCCTCTGAAAGGGGAATTCCCCCCATTTGTTTTTTTTTTTCTGAGAGTGTACAAATGTGAACCAAATGGACCCGCTAGGGTCCAATTGTACACTCTCAGAAAAAAGAAAGTCATTAACATGGTGAAACACATCTTGATGATGTCATCAAGATGTATTTCACCATGCTAATGATTTTTTTCAGACCCAAAAATATTTTAGATGTGAGAAGTGGGGGGGCGCCATCCCCCGCGTCCCCCCTCCACTACACCCCTGCTGATCATGGTGCTATTACTGTAGCCTAATACTGCATATCAGGGCTCTGCACCCATTTGGAAACAATGTGCCAATGTTTGTATTTTCTAAATAGGCAGCTATATTGTGCGATTTCAATGTCAGCATTAATTCCAACATAATTATGTTCATTGTACACTAATATAACACACATCGCTTCCTTTTAAAAAAAAATGTTGTCTCACATTATTGTTTGATTAGTGTATATTATACATTATATTATATTGTGAGCAATAATGACTCTCCCCAGTCCCCATGCAGTCAGAGTTCAGAGTTTTACGAATGTTGAATTGTGCGTAGGCTTGCACTTAAACCAGTGATCCTTGGTGCCAAATGTGCCCAGCACTACACTGCATAATGTTTCAATTACATCAGAAGTGTTTGATGATCTGCATTTGATTCCCAGGCTTTGGGGAATTAGAAAGACAAAATGTGTCAGTTCCTTTGTCAATTTCAACAGCAAAATATGTTAATGTCCATATTCATGTAATTTTGGGAAGCAGTAAAGCCTTTGGTGATGAAGTGAAATTATTTTATATTGATTATCATTGATAAACACCTACAGCTAATTCATATATTAACAGTTGAGGGGATAAAATAACAAAATGGAATTGGAGGTTGGAGGTTATGTTGGGGCAGGTCACAGCAAGGCCTGTTGTTTTGACCACTGTCGTTTACCACGTTTAATGCTCTCTCTCTCACACACACACACACACACACACACACACACACACACACACACACACACACACACACACACACACACACACACACACACACACACACACACACACACACACACACACACACACACACACAATTGTAAATTTGTAAATCTGTGATTTGACAATACAGCAGATTATCATTGTTATTTTGTCCTGTTATAGACAGAACACAAGAGCTGCCTCATGTTCAACGCTACGGAAACACGCACTGCAACACAGACCAAGTGTGAGTTATTATATAGTATGTGAGTTATTACAGTGCATATTTCAAAAGTAAGGCATTGACCAACAACATTTGTGTCTATGTGTACTTGTTTTCAGAAACAACCTTTTGCTGTCAGCTACAACGACTTTTGTAGACACAGAAGAAGAGGAAGACTGCGGATGCTGTTGCTTCAGATTTCAGGTAACTGTGGTGTGTCTTTGACCATTATCGTACAAACAAAAACATCAGATTTATCCTCGGGCACCTACAGATGGCTGCAATTCGAAACTGGCCTCTGTAAAACAACAAATGTATATCTAATCGCCCCCCAAACCCCCCTATCCTCTAGGTACATTCCTCTTTTCCCTTTTTACCTCCACTATGATTTTACCTCCATGATTTGCTGTTTCTGACTTTACTGAACTAGTTGTTTAGTATGTATTTGAATGTCTTAATGAAATGAACAAGTTGGCTACTATTGTAGACAAGTGTATTAACTAGTTAATCAGTTTTTCAGATTTGCTGTAGTTGTACTTGAATTGTACTGTAATTCTACAAGCTGTTATCAGTTCTGTAGCAGTGTGTAGTTGACTTGTACTGTAACTCTCATTTCTGTTCATACGATTTTCTTTCATTCATTCATCCTGTCGCAAAAAATGCTAGTTTAAACTGAACTGGTTCTCATTGTTAACCATGACATGACTATGCATAATGGATGATTTTTGATTTGATTTACACTGAACATAAGTTAACAAAATTACATCATTACATTACCATACATTATTTACATTACAAAATGATTCATATGAAAGGTACATTACATTACCATACATTTTTTACATTACGAAGTGAAACATAGAATACATGCCCCCATCTCCCAAAGGGGATGTCTATGCTGGCCACTTATAGTGGGACATTTTCAATTAACCATACCTTTGTTTTTTGTTTAAAGGACCTTAAATTAGAAGTCAGTTTTAAGTTAGCTTCCAGGCTATTCCACTGTGTGGCTCCTATGTAAATAAATGAGCCTTTGCCCACCTTGCTTTTAAAAGACGGCAGCACCATATCCGCAATACTGGCTCTAGTAAAATGGTTGTGTAGCTCATGAACCTGCGTGAAGCATGCCCTTAGTACCGTTGGAACCTCTCCATAGTTAATTTTATGGACCATTAAATTAAATGGATGGATGGATGTTTCTTTCTGAAATAAAAGAAGGAACAAAAAAAAAAAAAACTTTATTACACTAGTGCTAATCTTTCCCTATCATTCTATTTTACAGGCAGGGCAAACTGTAAAGGTGGTTGGCCTGTGATTTCCCCAACTGGTGTTGCACTGCCCCTCAAAGCACATCATCTCTAAAATGTTTGTGTTGAAACATTAACAGCAGATAAAACTTCTAGACAGTCTACCTCATTCATCTAATACAACAAAAACTGACTCAACCAATGTAAGAGAAGCAGAAAGTGACAATGAACCATGATAGTACACCTGGGCAGAAAACTACAGAGCACATAACTAAGGACACTACAGTGTTACAGTGTACACAGATGATTGATATTAAAGACAACTGGTAATCTCCCAGTATGACATGCCCGTACCCCCCACAGGAGAGGATTTAAATGTGCCCGAAGTGAAATATTTTGTTCGTCAAGACATTGGGTATCTTATCTAAAGGTCAAATCCATATGTCCAAGTCACTTTGTCTATTCACTGTATGCATGTGTATGTTCAGGCATTAACCAGAATAGCTTGTGATTCTCAAAGACACAGTAAGAGAAGAAAACAAAAAAGCTTTGTCCATTCCCCCAACCAGTGATGCCCTGCACCAACACTGCAAAAGGGCAAACTACCAAGCAGAAGTAATGAGACATTCACTGAATGGTATGAGTGCGCTCCTTCACCTATTGCCAATGGATGGGACATGGAGGATGGGGGTTAACAGTTACATTGGTGACTAGAAATCCTGCCCCTGACACTGTGTTGCAGGTAGTCCACTGTAATTCACTGTAATTGTAAGAAAAGCAAATGTGAGACTGGTAGATGTTCTTGTATGTCTGCAAAACTGTCTTGCACTGCCTTAAATACATTTTAATGCAATACATTTAGCTCTTTTTACAGAGCCTATTTGCACAGCCAACAAGCATATTTTATAATGTTGAATTTGTATGCCATTTTGTATTTCATTTTATATACAGTATATGATGGACGTGAAGGTGGTGGTGGTGGTGGTGGTGGGGTGACAGATGCTGTGACACTTTCTGGTATTTTAATAAATGTTTCATACCGTTTGCTGCAATAATTCTGACTTTCAGTGCATTCATTTGTAGTCTTGTGCATTTTTTGCAATATTCCAATTTAGGGGCGTGGTAACATTTTGATAGATTATCAGTCATTTTGGGGTAAGATGTGTTGATGTTCTTTAATGCCTTTCATTACACAGTAGGTTGAGAACATTTTTATGCATGAAACATAAGCTTTAGGCTAAATTTACTATGTGTATGTTTCATTGTACTGGGTGACAATCACTTAAGGTGAAGCGTTTTTTAACAAATTTGCTATATTTCATGATCTAAATACACTTATGTGTAAACTATGGCACCAATAATTGTTTCAGATGTTAGGTATATGTATTTATGACATTTGGGAAAGATTTTGGGTTGCCAAAATCAATAGATCACATTTTACAAGCAAAAGAGCAACATACGATTTTCGTTTTTTAGTTACAGACTTGTTGTACATATCTGGCTCCTGACAAAATACTGCAGGATATCATGCGGAGAACTTTTAACCCAAAGCCCAGAAGGGTATTATCTATGCAAAAATGCATTGAAACAGTAGTGCCAAAGACATTGGAACGAAAGTCATTTTCTAGGCTCTTTTTGCTGGGTTGGAGCACGGCCTATAGGTGCAAGTCAAGATCAGAGGCAGTACAGTACAGAGTAGTGAGAGTACAAATATTTTAACGCACACATGCATGAATGCACTTTTTAATCAGAACTCTGTTCTTGATCGTATACTACAGTGGTTTTGCACAACATTTCCATCTTGCAGATGTGCTACTTTTGCAATGCTCCGGGATATGAAGCCCCTCAGTTATTTTTTTTTTTACTTGCACATTAAATATACCATATTGTTGATCGACAAGCTCTCAACGCTGTATGTTGCAACACATATTTGAGTTTATTTTTGACAAATGATTTCCCCACAATGCAGATGCTGGGATTTAAGAGGTTAATCGTGCAGCGTTGTGTTGAAATTGCTCAGCCAGTGACTCAGTGTATTGGGATCTGCTCTGTTTCACCACTCACTCACAATACCTTTTAATATGATTCGGTCATTGACATTGAACAGCTGGCCCGAAGCATGTTGTTCCAAAGTTCTGTTATCAACAACTCATGACTGACTTTTGCTGAATGACTTGCTGACAAATTATTCCACAGAAAATATAAAATGGCGTCATTTGCCTTTTGCTTTTCCGGTAAGATAATAAGTCATCTACAAACTGTAAGAACGTCCCCCTCCCCCCGTCAGCTCACTATGTTGCAATCAGTAAGGCAAAAATATAAAAAATACAATCTATGTGGTCTATGTGGTAGGTAGAGGGTGAGTGAGCTATCTGTGTATCTCTGTATAGTATCTGTATCTTGTTATGTTTTTATGGGCCTCCCTTGAAAATGAGATGCTGCATCTCAATGGGACATCCCGTCAATAAAACAAATCTGAAATCTAAAACGTCTTGCGTGTCACTGTGGAATTAACTGCACACTGCAAAGTCCTGAGCGTTAATGAAACCCTTGATATGGCAACGTACTGTATCTCCTAAACAACATACAGTTGTTAATGCTAGAGGGTAATACTGTATGTTCACTTTTTCTGCCATGATATGACATTGTTTTTGTTGTAAAAGTTGCAAACACATCTTGCCCCAAGTCTATTTTTGGTCTATTTTTGTAAAAGCCTAAAGTTGAGGCTGCTCCTCACCTCTAATACCATTTTGTTCACAATGTATCTTCTCCCTGCTGGCTAGAACCACCAACAGAAAGTTAATTACTTCTTGTGGAAAATGACTGATTATAAGGATTTTTTTATATTGTGCAGTATAGCCCTACGGTACGTGCTGTAATGTGTGTGTGTGTGTGTGTGTGTGTGTGTGTGTGTGTGTGTGTGTGTGTGTGTGTGTGTGTGTGTATGTGCGCGCGCGTGTGTGCGCGTGTGTGCGTGTGTGCGTGTGTGTGTGTGTGCGTGCACGTGCACATGCATGTGCGTGCACATGCATGTGCGTGCACATGCATGTGCGTGCACATGCATGTGCGTGCACATGCATGTGCGTGCACATGCGTGCATGCGATCTCCTGGACGACGTTTCTTCTGGTCCATATGTGATTGCTGCATGGTTGGCTTGATGCCAAAGGAGCGGTACCAGTGGCAGGGAATTGGTCGTATAACAGCAAAAAAAGAGAAAACCAATTACATGCACACACGAACACACACACACACACCCAGGCTCACATGCATGCACATACACACAGTAGCCCCTACGCTATAGCGTCTCACATATGATGAATATCTATTAAGCTGACCTCTGCTCTGGCTAATCGCCCAGACAAAGGGAGTGCTTTGAATGATGATTGTACGTTGTAGACCGTTCCTCAATAAATATGATTTATGCAGGAAACTTATTTTCATCATTACCCCCCACCCTCCCAAAAAAAGCACATTAATTATTCAAATGCAGCCAGGCTGAGCTTTAGGTCATTAATGGACATTAATGCTTAACAATGAATGTATTTTAATATATTCTTCCCGTAAAAGTACAGTCAAAGTAATCCCAAGGTTAGCTATAGTGCAGGACTGGCACGAATGCACTTGTTCCTCATTAACAACAAAAAGAGAAAGATTTTGTTTAAGCATTTATGTGATGATCATAATTTGCAGTGGCTGATAAGTAGCACAATTATTTCTACATTCCAACACTTGAAGGCAGTCACATAATGGCCAGAAACCCACCAAGACTGTCTTGTGTTCCCTCAGACTGGAAATGGACCAAAATGCACCACAAGTACTGGGTCAACAACATGTATCACCACACAAAAACAAAACACTGCTCTGATAAATGCATTCGAGAATATCACAGATGCAATCAATTCATTCCGTATGGCAGAATTTCTAAGAATAAATTGAGCATACAAATGTTTTTCATGGTGTTTGGAGCAGGCAGCCTACATTTTTACCCTGTGTGTGAGAGCGCAGGTCAAAGTAACCTGCTAGACTGTCAAGAATCATATGAGACTGCACAGTACAATCCCACACAGCTGTCTCTAAGTCTGTGCACCTCTGCCCTTATAATATGATATCTCTTGTTAGCTCAAAGTTGCCATTGAGGTTAAGTTTTAGGGTTGTGTATCGAGGAAAAATATAGCCTAGAGCTGAGTTGACATAGACATGGATACTCCGGCTACCAATGGTTCAGTTCAATACATGGAGACCTACATTGACACTGCAGTGGGACGTTAGTTGCCATCTAAATTATATATTTATACAATCGATAAGTTGTGAGTGCACACTTTGTGCACAGTGGTGTTTTGTAGCTGTTGTAAAAGACATGTTGCTCTCTGCCCCAGAGGCATATTCACAATCAGGCGAGGCCTAGGCCACCACCTGACGGAATTGACAAAACTTTGCTGTCCATTCCATGGCGTGACCCTCTATATACTGTACAAATGTACACATGTTTGGGTTCAAGCCAAGGGAAGGAGGTGTGCGATGCCTGTTATACCTGTTATATCAAAGAAAGCAAGGGAGCTACATTAGACACACCACTGAAGGCATTTGCTGTGTGCTCCAAGGGACTAATTACCCTGCCAATGACTACATGTATGTTGAACGTCTGTTTACTGTTAGTAAAAAAGTGAATGCCGAAGTACAGTGTCAACCTGTCACCTAAACAAACCGTCCAGTGTTTGAGAGAGGTTGAACTGAACTTCTGAACCGCAATAGAGATTTCCAAGCGAAAACTTGTCTCATCTTCGGAGACACATCACTGAGTGTGAACACTATTTGATTTAGCTGTTAATGTTCCGTCAATGAGTCCCTAATTAGTGCTGGAGTCAAGTCCGTAATGCTGCTCTCTAATGTCGCATATTGCCTTTGCAAAGCCACCTTAATTATTTATATTGTCTTTATTAACGTTTCGACGTGGTCTTGTTGCTTTCTGCCCCCTGGGGGAGGGGGGGGGGTTGTCAACAACATGAACAACGTGTGGCGTTATGGTGTGCAAGCTTACAGTAGAGCATAAGCGCTACTGTTGGGTGGAAACCTAATACTGTATGTCCAGAACTGTCCATCATGAAAAAAAAACACTATTGAATTACTACTCATTCAATAGTGTTTTTGCTATTGCGATGAGTAGTGATTTATGTATGTTTACGCTTGTCTTTGTTTTTGCTTTTTTGTGTTACATGTTTTTCTACTTTAGCTTTTAGTCTATTTGTTTTTTAACTTTTTGTACAGCACTTTGGATACCTTGCGTTGTGAAATGTGCTATATAAATAAAGTGGATTGGATTGGATGTAGTGATTTCAATAGTAAATATGTAGAGAAATGTCCTGTTTCACTACTTAATCACTACTGATATTACTACATAATTCCTATTCAAATCACTGCCTGGCTGCTACTTAATTACTTCAGCCTCACTATTGGCTTTTTGGAAAGAACTAGGCAATCACTATACATTTATTGTTGAATTACTACACAATGCTTACACATTTACTGTGTAAATGTGTAAGTGTACTGTGTTTACTGTGTTTTCATTACTGAATCACTAACTAATTACTTTTTGTTTCTACACAAACCAAAAGTATTCAGTAGTGAAAACACTACATAAATATTTTCTATAGGGACTGTGTAGTTCTTTCCAAAAAGCCATAGTGAGGCTGAAGTAATTAAGTAGCAGCCAGGTAGGTATTTGAATAGGAATTATGTAGTAATTATGTAGTAATAAGATCCATAAGGGTCTGTTTGGTAAGAGGGGCTCCAGGGAAAATCTCCTGGTGATGTCATCATACCTATGACAGGCACAGTAAAATGGCACCCCCCAAGGGATAACTATTTTTAAACTAAAGAACATTGATATGTGTTGAAAATGTTCAATTCTAGTTATAGAGGACAAGTATGATGTATTTATCCATATGAGGCTCATTAGCCTGGGATGCTTTTAAAGCATGTCTGGTACGTTGTCGCCACGGGCTCGCCCCCTCCCCTCATGGCGCCCCAGGCACTGCCTATAGTCTGCCTAATGGCAAAAAACGCCCCTGCTGTATGAAATAACACCATTCTGCCCCGCTCTCTAGAAATTCATTACCATGTTTCCTGATGAAGCCCTGGCCCGTTTCACTTCACATTTGCTGCACACTGAAATGGCCTCACGGCGGTCAAAGTTTAAGTGGTGGTTTATAGAGAGGGTTTAATGTGTCCCCTGATGCCGTCCATAACCTCTGCAGCTCAGTGGAAAAGTGCACAAAACCTGGATTTATGGCAGCCTCCATCTTCTGGATGTCGCCTTGATACACCTTGGCTTTTCCTAATCGTCTGTGTTCTAGGATGAATTAACCACTTAAACCGTACACACTTTGTAGTGTGCCAGATATGTCTGACACACTGAATACTGTGTTTAACCATGTATGCCTGGTTTGACATGCCTAGAATAGGGATATGCTATGATATGGTGACTGCAACCACACAGCTCAATAGTTTGCTTTGCTTGTCTTTATCCACCATCAATAATGTATACATGTCTGCTTGCACTGTACAGTGTATACATTGTCATGTATAAATAAGCAAGCACTTTCTTAAAGTCCCATGCAGTGAAATTGAAAAATACATTTTTCCACACATTTAGAACATACAGTATCTGTGGTCAAAATATAGCCAAATCCAACAATCTCTACAACAAACTTTGTGTATTTTTACATAAAAATCGATTTTTAATTAAATCGAAATACAGGAAAACGAAAACATCCCGCGTGATGATGTGTGGACTATCACATCAATAAAAGCCAATACAAATTAAACTGACCCGTTTTTATCCCATTTCGGAATCATCCTCCACAATCACAGGTGCCTTGATGATTACTGTCAGAAATACTTTACGTTTTTAATCCCATTATGGCATCCAGGCAGTGGTGTATTAATCTGTTTAAACTTAGTCACTCACATTAGAATATATATCTGAAACATTATATGGTAGAAATAAGCCACATAGCAGTAAAGTGGCAGAGCTGAGTGATTATTGTCAACAAACAGTCCTTGCATCGCTTGTAGTATTGCTCAGAGTAGAGCCGTTGTGCCATCAACCCCATAGGGCCCCATAGCTTGAAGGGATGCAAGCTCTGATTGGTTCAGAAACTTCAGACCAGCGCTTCAGGCTGAAACTTCAAAGTAAAATGCCCTCAATTTCCATTTCAGAGCACCTTTGATGGAATTATTGTTTGATTTCAAGCTTGTGTACACTTTAATCCACAGTCATTATAATGTCGATGTACTGTATGTTCCTGAATAATTGAGTCATGGCTAAAGATCACATTGCGGTTAATAAATCATGGTCAATAAAAAAAAAAGTTGAATCAGTCTTTCCTCCAGAGATTATTATGTGGGTCTTTTTCAGCCTTAAAGGGGAATTCTACCCATTTTCAAGATTTTTTTTTCTGAGGGCGTACAAATGTAACCAAGTGAACCGTAGTGGGTCCCTTTGGTTCCATTTGTACACTCTCAGAAAAAAAAAGATCCTAAACTAAAAATCATCAACATGGTCAAACACAGCTTGATGATGTCATCAGGTTGTGTTTCACCATGTTAATGTTTTTTCAGACCTCCATTTCTGGGAAACACAGAATGGGGGGAGTTTTTTTTGCTCATGTCTACACAACATCTCTAATGTATATTAATGACATAGTCAAATGTTGAACATGGGTGGATTCCCCTTTAATAGATATATTAATAGAGATAGTAGGCTGACAGGAAATGGGGAGAGAGATAGGGAGGGACATGTAGCAAAGGTCATCAGGACTGGGCGTTGAACCAGCTACACATGTACTGTATTGGCAAAGCACTTGCCCGCATACAAGTAGCATGGTTTGAAGTCATGCTGTTAGTACTGGAAGCTGATAATGCGGTAGGTGTTGCGCCAGGTTTGGACTGGAAAGAGTACCGGAACCTTAGGAGGGCGCTAAAAATACTACAATACTACTACTACTACTACTACTACTATGTTGTACTAATAACTATCAGACTGTACCTGTATCAGTGAGTGACAAATATACCCTCTTCTATCTTGGATCCTTTTGCCCAATGCCAGCATCATTCTTGTGAGAGCAACAAAGGGTGGTGTAGGTTTGTATTAGGGGTGTAATTATACCTTTTAACAGTGATAGGATACGTATCACCATCAGTGTTGGGAATATTACTTTACGTGGTTAATATATTACTTATTAATTATTACCTTCATTTTAAAGCAATATATTACAATATTACTGTCTGAGCAAGTGTAATATATTAATATTACTATTACTTATTACTTTAAAAAACTTTTTACAAAATATATGATTGAATATTTAGTATCACTATTGATCAAATATTGCGAAGGCCAGTGACATACCTACAATAAAGCAAGCCCACTTGGCTATCTGGAGTTAAATGTATTCCTTGAATTCATGGAAGCCAGTAAATAATTTGATGAAAAATTATAGAAAATAAGTAATTATTTAACCTTTGCAGTTATCAAGATAATTTCACAAGAACACTTGCAAATGAGACAGATTGACGGAAAGCAATATTTAATGAAATGCAGTAATGCAGAAAGAAAAGTATAATATATTAGATTGTTTTTGTTAAGTATATCTATATTACAAGTTACTGCATTTTGGTAATATAATGTAATACATTAAGTTACGTAGTGCACATGTCCCAACACTGATCACCATGCATGGTTGACGATGCAAAACATGGACGATATTGGTTCATTATTAGATGATACGATTCAATGATTTGAAATCAATATAATAAACTATCTAGCAAATATATTAAATATGTGCTAAACATATGGATACGGCAGGTTTTTAAGGGTAAGATGAATGGCTATAGTAGATGTGTAAAAACTGTGATCGGGCAACCCTATAGTTCCACCCCTACTTGCGCTCCACCTCAGCATTCCATCTCCCAGGGGTCTGGCAGTGCATTGACACAGGCCTGCACCCTGGTTGATATAACAAAAATAAGCCTCTCTGACCTTTTTGCTCCCTCCTCATTTTCTCAGTGCCGAATGTAAACACAAACAGAAATGAGGTGCACGAAAGTCTTAAGTCTATTTCTTTGGAAATAGTGTTATTTCTGTCTGTCAAAATTCACTTTTTGTTTTTAATCAGGCCACGGTAATAAACCCACAAACTGCTCCCCCCGTGTGCTTGTGTTTTACACAAGAAAACCTTCATGAATAATTGGGGCCGTGGGAGCCAGGGTGGGAGAGAGAGGGCATGGCCACTGCAGCGAGGCTTTTGATGTTGTCCATTCCGTAACACGGAAGATAATCCGGAGTGGAGGGGAAAAAAACGAAGGTCCCTAGGCGAGAGGAATGAATATGGCTGCCCTCAGTAATAAAACATAGGATGACTTGAAGAAACCACCGCTACAAAAGAAGACAAAAGTCGCTGACTGTAACAAATGCCTTTGTTTCCATGCCTGCGCTGCCACACAGCAGGAAGGAGATTGTTATGTTTGCTCCCATATTAGTGTGAATTATACTCAATGTTATACATCAAAACCCTTATAAATGCAATAATCATTCTTGCTATAATTGGGCGCTCATTACTTTAGAGATGGTCCCTGGACATTTGGAAGAGCAGGAATTCTCAGAAGCACCTGGCTACAACACATTTAACGATAAAGTACAGTGTTCTGAGAAAAAGCACGTGGGTCAGGACATTCATGTTGCTTTAAGCTTTAATGAGGAATTTATTCACACTGCAAAATGCGCATCAATACTTGTTCTAGCATCAGAACAGCAGGACAGTGTTGCCAACTTGGCGCATTTGTTGCTATATTTACCTTTTTCCAGACCCCCCCTAGCGCCAAAATTAGTGAAAAACTCCTGGTGGAAAATGTAGTGCTTTTTTTGCTGGTGAGTCGGAGCGAAATTGTTTGACAGGCACCAGTAATTCAGCTGTTAAATTATATTTAAACAGCTGAATTACCTAATTTTCAAGAATCTATTTTCACAATTATTTTGCCAGTTATTTCTCCTAAATTAGTTGGGAGAGACTAAACTCAGCATCAAATGGTGGTCCATAGCTAAAATGCAGAATATATAGTGGGCACTGATATGAAAATGGTTGAAAACCCACTGCTCTAGAGCATTCTAGTGGACTTTGGAAGTGCCACTAGTGCATTTTGGATTTTTGGCAGTTGGCAACACTGCAGCAGGATGACTCTAACTAAGAAGTAAGAAACTAGCACACGTTCAACAAATTCACCATCACTGCTCCATAAAAAAAACACAAGTCTCATTGAGAATGAACTATAGGCGTGCTTCCCGTTTGAAAGGCCCTTATGGCTTCCTCTCACTTTTGGCCTTATTCTTTGGTCCGGACGTTTAGCTGCATCTTCTGTTCATGTTCTGTGTATATCTTTAGTCTTGTTTCCCTGCAGGTTTGTTTTGTATTTTGTATAGGTTCTGCCTAGTTTCTGTATAGTTGTGCATCTTATTTTGTAGCCTTCTTATTGTACCTTTGTGTTTTCTTCTTTTCCTTAGAAATCCTCGAGTCTCCTAGTAGTCTCCCAGCCTCTCCAAATGTTGTCACTTGTCAGTTGTGCTCGCTTATCTCTAGTAAGTCCTTGTCTATTTATATGCCCTTGTGTTTTCTGCGCCCTGTTAGTTTGTGAAAGTATGTCACAGTGTAAGTTTCTATCTCTGAGTGTTATATTCTTTTCTTAGTCTCCTCATTCCTGGGTTCGTTCATGATCCTGCAATTACATTGCAGGATCATTCATTTAACCAAATTTAACCAAATTAATTTAACCAAATTTTGGTTAAATTAACTCCTATTCTGTCTGCCCTGTCTGAAATCTAGAAAATATATTGTTCCAATTTCGAGCAACAGACTGTCTGTCTGTCTGTCTGTCTGTCTGTTTGCTTGTCTGACTGTCTGTCTGTCATTTTAACATGATCAGCAAGTCTAAACATAATTTTCGGTTCATATCACTTTTAAATATATGAATATGATCACTAAATCAGACACCAAAATAAAGCTTTGACGCTTCGTTTCTCCGAATCACCCTGATTACAGGCTTTTTTATTGTTATTATGATACCTGAAATACGGGCTATAGTACTTGAGAGTGTACTTGAGTATTTTTTTTAGCACACGTCATGCTCGACAAATGTATTCCCACGTTTATGAGCAGCGGTTTTCGTCGCTGGTTTGGGGACTGATCAATGCGGTGTGTAATCCTTTCTGAGTTCAAACAGCGAGGACCGGCCATCTGGTGCTCCAGGGTTTGTGGATGAAGCGGGCAGCAGCAGCAGAAGCTTCAGTCCCCCCCCTCACAGCTTGCTTTTTCCACAGTTGAGGGAATACATTGGCAAAGGGGGTTTGCAGAGGCTGAGGATGTGAGATTAGTGTACAAGAGAGGAGTCCAGAGAACAAACGCGGATAGCCCACTGGCGATGGGAGTCCAGTGGTGTCTTCTCTCATAATGTGCCCACCCCCGGTCAGCGAGCAAGGGAGAGTATTTGGTCATAGCAGGGGCGGATCTAGGCATGGGCATGGAGGGCATGCAATGCCCCCCTAAATGCCCACCAAACATGATGGCATGCAAAACAACCCAATATATTTGAAATTAAAGTGCTTATATTTAAAATGATTTGAAACACTACTACTGCTACTAACTAACTACAGCTGTGTCACCACTAAACCAACAAGATTTCATCATTGAAAACAGAAAACTCACTGAGTCAGACCTTTAGCTTTATGCATGCTGCGTGTGTGTTGCAACTTCAACAACTGATGTTATTATTGATGCTTTACTTGTGCTGATGAAGCCGCCCCCTTACCGT
Source organism: Benthosema pterotum (assembly GCA_039105355.1). Classification (NCBI taxonomy): domain Eukaryota; kingdom Metazoa; phylum Chordata; class Actinopteri; order Myctophiformes; family Myctophidae; genus Benthosema; species Benthosema pterotum. The sequence continues at coordinate 15,094,697 of CM076975.1, read as the reverse complement.
TTTCTCCTGCCCCCCCTATTGGGAAATGTTACATCCGCCTCTGGGTCATAGGGCTCTATGTGGGGAAAACAGGAGCTAGAATTGGAACCGGAGCAATTGGATTGCTCCTCTGCACAGTGTTCATCAACCCTCCGGCACAACCTTGTTTGCCCTGAGACGTGTAGCCTACATTCTCCGAGAAGTTGGGAGCTCATTTTGAGAGGTTCTGGGGCATCTTTCCCTGAGCAGGTACTTTCCAAGACACACGCTATAGCTCAGTGTTTCACAACGGTGGATACTCGGACTACTCGCAACTGATTTGTGGGTCGGGGAACAATTTTTGTGGGTCACAAATAAATATAGCTCTTTTTTTCTCTTTTTTATTATATTATCATTCATAACATTTTCAGTTATCTTTAGAAATAGTCACAGTTTGTCATATAAAATTAATACTAATATTTGTTTCATAATAATTTAATTAATAATTAAGAAAAAGCACCTTTCTGGGCACAGGTCTCCCCGCGGTCAGTTCAGTTTGTGGCCACCTGGTAGCGCTATAAAAGGCCAAAGCAAAGTGAAAAGTGTTTCATGCAGATCACTGTAGTTATAGATACAAATGTGAAAATCTGCCTCCTGGTGGTGCTATAAGAGGCTGTTCTCTATCGTGTTCGAGACCAGCTCTCCACTACATATTATTCAATATGTATGGGAACTGACCCCACAGGGCCAGTTTCCATACATATTGAATAATATGTTGTGGAGAGCCAGTCTCTCCACTCAGAGAACCTGGGTTACCATTGTTGGCATCCAGGGAGTGTGTGTTTGTGCAAGGTTTGGTGTTGATCGAGCCAAAGGTGCCAGAAATTAGCTGGTAACACACAGGTGGACACAAGGGCGGACTGTTATTGTGAAAGTCTTGAACAACATTACCTTGGAAATATAGTGTTATTGCTGTCTGTCCAAATTCACTTTTTGTTTTTAATCAAGTCACAGTAATAAACCCACAAACTACCAGTACCTCCTAATGTTTGCCAAGGAACTATAGCCTGGGTCCTGGGCAAACATCTCATTTGTCCCTTGGCGGCATCGCATCGTACCATTTTGCTATGGCATTCGTGTTTAACTTTTGATTTGATAACCCGTACGTGCAGTGGCTCAGACAAACAAGAGGGGAACTGCACTGTAATGAGCTGCTTTTTCTAGGTCTCCCCTACGGCTGGCTGGTGGTCATTGGCGGAGGACATTTTCAGTCAGGTCAGTTGGCAAGGTTCAGTCAATCCAGCAGCAAAGCCTAGCTGTCTTCTACTTCGTCGTACGGCCATTCGGCAAGCTCAAAAACGAGCGAGCTGTGAGCCTCTAATCTGCTATTGTTGGCGTGTGTGACACAGTCGTAACAACGGAGCATAAATTCGCCATAAAACTGCTGTTGAAGCTGGAAATGCATGAGTGTCCCTGCGCTTTTTCTGCCAGCTATGTACACTTTGACAGCCTCTGAATATTTGAAAAATACTTGTTTGTATTGTTGCGGAGGGTACAACGAAAGCTGTTGTTGTGTGCAAAAAACTTTCTGAATATGCATAAAGGCTCGCCACTTTGAGGCAGAGACGGCAATAAACTACAATGCGGGACGTCGCGGGAAACAATGATAATGTCCAAAGCCTTTGTTGAGCCACGACGAATCCCTGAGCAAGGAGAAACACAGGGGCTGCTATACCCTTGATGCATTTTTAATGAGCCTTGTCTCTGTTCCACTCACTGCTATTTCAGGAGGAAATTTCACAGGCAACGCACATCTGAGATCATGTAGGTTTCTATTGTCTTTGTCATGCTGATGCTAGAGAGACAACTGTTTGATGGTACCATATACCAGCTAGGGGATATAGTTCTTGGCAATAATTTTTATACTAAAAGTTCCATTTGATTGCTGATGCGTCAGATCATAGCCCCAGATGTGACACTTGCACTCAGAGTGCAAATTGAGCAGTGCAATATAATAATATATCTAATGTAAATCAATTGTTAAATTAATTGTTTCCTCTCACCTCACCACTTTGCGTCTCTTTGTGAATTAGATGCCCGGAACTTTATTGTTAATATCTATAGATATTTGAAGAGTCAGCAGCCTGGAGAATGAGACTATAGCAGGACACTGCCAAAGGCATCAAGAACTGCTAGCTAGCCAGCAAACATGGTGCTTTGGGAAGTATATAGGCTTCGATCAGAAGGATGTCCCACACTAACATACATGGATATACCCAAGAGCGATTCAGGAGCGCAAAGTACCAACAAACTGGACAGCTGTGTGGAGAACTGGGATGATTGGAAGCGATAATGGAGGGCTCATCAGAGGTCTCAACAAGATCTACACATCAAAAATGTGATTATTCCATTACTGAAAATCCATTTCAAGGCTCCCTAAAAAGTTTGAGCTTTGAAATAGCGGTTATGGTGTTACTTACTGTTATACTGTTTAAGAATAATGCGCTTAAAATTAAAAATAGAGGGATGGGGGAATGTTGAGTTCAGTCTCTCGCACCCAAAACTAAGAATTTGGGGAAGAGAACTGGCAAAACGTTGGTCAAAATAACAATTATTCTCAATTTTCTAATTGCCTGGACTCTTGAGAGTGTACTCTTGAGAGTGTAAAACGTAACCGTAAGGGCCTATTTGGTTGCGTTTTACACTCTCAAGAGTTACAGGTCTATGGGGACTCTTGTGATCTGCCTGCACGGTCTGTGTGATCTACTGGTAGATCACAATCTACCTTTTGGGCACCCCTAGAGAATACATACGCTATAGTTTATACATTTTCTTATTCACCCATGGTTACTTTTTAGCTTTATGTGGGATACACATTTAGTGATTGATCATACTTTACGCTTAGATTTTACCACATATTGGACCAGATTCAGGGAAGCAAATACGCCCACGCACTGAAGCGTACCGACATTAACGCTCATTCTCTCCCCTCGCCGGTAATCAGAAAGAGGAATTTCACACCGCAGGACGAGAAGTTCATCGCGCAGGCGTCGGACAATACGCACATTGGCAAGTCAGCTCAGGAGGTGGTGTAAGGAGCACATGGCTTGCGTATATGTACCTGCAACAGTGGAGTTGATACCAGGGCACACTATTTAATCAGCATTTGAGCCACGGACCACCAAATGGACCACCTGTGTGTGTGTGTGTGTGTGTGTGTGTGTGTGTGTGTGTGTGTGTGTGTGTGTGTGTGTGTGTGTGTGTGTGTGTGTGTGTGTGTGTGTGTGTACAAATCGCCGATCACCGAAATCAAAGGCATTATAAAGGGATTTAATGACAATTCCAGCTCTCAAACAAGGCCCGGACCTCTATGGAAATAATAATACATAGGTATACCTTTTTCCTTTAACGAAAAAAATAAAACTTACATTAATCATGTCCCTAAACGATTTTTTTTTAAGTTCAATTTTACCACTGTATTAAAATAACAAACCTACGGCCCATCACTGCTTTTCCAACTCCACACAGAATAGTTTAATGTGCCTAGTAACTTACCTCCTTAGTCTTTTCAAAGGACCGTTATATCCAACACTGGCCTATATCCAGTGGAATGAATGCAGCTGACGCGCTAAATTAATTAAATCACTGGAGCAGGTCTGTAGCCTACATATTGGGCCAAATCAATGAACTGTGCAAAGGTCCAACACCACCTCAAACTCGCTGGATTATAATTCAACACCGAAAATTATTGTGTCTGTTTTTGTTTTATCATGGATGGGTCTGTGCGACTCTCCAATCTCACAAATACCACATGCAGAGGCTGCTCTGCTGGGTGGCGCCCTTGCCAGAAATAGGCTAATAAATGAATAGCTAATAAATGTGAGAATATGCTGTGCTTCGGGTTGAAATGCATGAGAAGGTAGGTATCCATATGTAGAAATCGGATGCTTTTGGTGCTGGTCCAGGACCCCCCCTGACTTTTTCGCTTAGTTTTGTAGTTCTTCACAATAGCCTATTATTTATTCGAGGACGAGGAGGAGTGATCAGTCCATCTAGCCTAGACCCTGATGTCCCCTGAACTTGATGATCAGCTGATTTTGACAGCAGATACGCAATAATAAATATTATTATTGCCTGTTATATTATATTTCATTTAATATTGTAGGCAGCGTTGCTTAATAGATCTGACCCACATTCAGACTGGCATGATTGACTGTAATTACTTAATTGGTTGCACAGCTGTGTAACATTCGATATTTTAACATTTTAAAATATTGTAATATAGCCTCAAACATGTAGCCTACAGTATATTCGTTCAATGAGGGTTTGCCTTATAGAATAGGCCTACATGGTTCTCAGTTTTTCAAATCAAGCCCCTGATAATTAATTGGCACGCACATGTGGTCGCTGTCTAAGCTCTATAAGCTGCGCAGATAAAAAAGGACGACGCATTAGGCCTATCTCTTTTCATATTGTTTGAAGTCATATAAAACCTATACCTATACCTATACCCAATGAAATATAAAATATATAAAATATACACTGTATTGACACATTGGAATTAAAACAATCGCTTGCAAACTGAGTGAGTAAGGGACAATTGAAATCTCAAGTTTTGACGAGTCCATGCGGAGTTGATGCCTGTTGACAGATGCTTGGATTCATATATGGTAAGTGCCTGCTTACAACGCACACGCACACTTTGACAAAATATGCAGTCTGAACAATATTGTTGTACATAAGCGGTGTGTGGCAGAATTAAACATTATATTTTGAGGTGGAGGACTGCTGTCGCATTGGGACATGCGAGATGCTGAGGGCATGTGCATCAGGCAGAAATTAGGAGATCTGCAAAGTAACGCCATAAGCTATAATAATAATAATAATAATAGTATTAATATGTTTGCAAATAACAGCTCATGGGCGCTTATTTGTACGTGGGCGATTATTTTGACAAGGCGTTATTAAGCAAAATGATGTGGGAACATGGGCCTTATTTAGTAGGCGGTTGTTTAAGTAAGGGCTGTTATTTGGTATTTTATGGTAGGCCTATGATCGTGCTTATATCTTTTTATTAGGCCTATATTATTGTTTACCTTTGCAAAGGTGAGAGTGAGCAATTGTTCAATAGAAAGGGCTTTTATATTTTAATTACCAAATAGCTGAGGTTGAACTAAATACTAAATAAATGCATTTGCATTATATAAGGGGCGGCTTATATTTTTTAGTGCTTGCATTCAATCAGTTTACATTGCAAGTGACTCTTCTGTCAAAATCAGCTGATCAACAAGTCCATGCGACATGGGGGACCACAGAGAGACCACAATGTTCAGTTGTAAAATTTCAGAACTCTGGCTGCAGCTAGAGTTCAGACAAACTGCTGACTCACGTTTGTTGCCTTTTATGGTAAGAAATGGGGCGTGGAAGAATGAAAATGGGATGGTCCTGTCATTTGCGATCATTCTCACACGCTGGTATTCCTGTGGGAATGCTCGTGCACGGGCACCTGACGTACGCTACCTCCAGAGGATTACGCTCAGCGTACTCAGGGTTCTCTGTATTGCAGTGTCGGTCAGAGCGGAGCGTGTTTACTGGCACTTTACTCCCCCTATCGTTGAATTTGCGTATATTTTCTTCCCTGAATTAGGCCCATTGTGTGGCAAAATCTGATAAATGTCTTCCCCTGGAGCAGGTTTGAAGAAAATTAGCTCATTTTACATATCTTCCCTAACTATCAAATTGATCATCAGCACAGATAAGCTTGTAAATAGATTTGTATTAGCCATCTTCTCTACTGGTGCATGGTTGTGATCTTGCAACTGTTTGTTGCTTTGGATTCTGAAGGTCCTAATATTATCATCCTAAACAATTTAGGTTCCTAAGTTCCCATTTTGAAAATGACATGTTTTAAGTCTAGATTTAAAGCAAATTCTTAGAGTGAGCAAGCAAGCATGTTGGCAGACAGCTTCATCTGTTTGGAATAATGCAAAGGGCAGCTGACAGTCAATATAACCTGAACTACAGAATGCCCTTGGAACTGTCAGTTATATATGACACACACAGTGGAAACAGCAGGCACATGATTACTTAATGACACACCCCCACCACCCTCACCCCTCCCTCCCAAGTTAACCCACCACCACCAACCATACTCTGTTCCCTCTTTGAGGGGTGAGGCTTAAAGGTATAGTTCACTTAATTCAAAACTTGTTATTTTACTAATGAGTGTGCTAACCATCTGACCATAAGGAGTTCCTTCCTGTACCCAGTTAAGTATCAGCTAGGGTTAGGCAAAACACCCAAAACATACCCAAAACGATGTTTGGAATAGCTTAACAAATCTTTCTACATCTGCATTATGCAATATGCAGCTTTACTAGGACCTGTAACATAAAATCCATGTTTTTCAAATGCTTGCCCATATACAGTACTGTATGTTTTCTATCACCACAAATAACCAACTTTCAACAATCAGGCTTTGATATCATATAAAAACTTAAGGAAAATTGCTCTCATGAACAACTCAAATGGTACTGTCATCATCGTGATGTCATCAGTGTCACCCTAGCTCAATCTTCAGTTCCGAATTGGTATTTCCAGTGGCGCCCTAAATTATTAGAAATAATTTGAGGGACATACACATACTCTGATATTAAATATTAAAGTTACAGACAACACATTATTTGTTAATTAAAGGGGAATTCCACCCATTATCAACATTTTTTCTGAGAGCGTAAATGGAACCAAATGAAATGAATGAAAGGTCCTGAAAAAGCAAGTGATTTATGTATCCACATTTTTATGTAAAGTCACTCGCAAGTACAGTAGTTGTTGGTATGATTTTTTTAGGCTTAATTCGAAACTGTACTGTACATGCAGACCTTATTTGGGCTTTCTTTCTAGTGTTTAAACCAGTGAACTGCAGATTAATATCCACGCTCATCAGGGGCGGATCTAGGCATGGGCATTGGGGGGCAATGCCCCTCCCCAGTCTGCCCCCCCAAACACGATGCCATGCAAAACAACCCAAGATATTTCAAATTAAAGTGCTTATATTTAAGATGATTTGAAACACTACTACTGCTACTAAGCTGTGTCACCACTAAACCAACAGCATTTCATCTTTGAAAACAGAAAACTCTCTGAGTCAGACCTATAGCTTTATCACTTCAACAACTGATGTTATTATTGATGCTTTACTTGACTAATAAAACTGATGTTATTATTGATGCTTTACTTGCCTAATAAAAATCCTGTAACCGAAAATGGTATCCGGGCGACATTTTCTCTTGCCCCTCCAACATGTTATCTTGCCCCCCCAAATGGGACATGTTACATCCACCCCTGGCAAATGTTTTGCCTTCCTACAATGTGTTTTTAAATTACAGATGCACACCCTCAGTGTGTCGCTACAGTATATATGTTGTAGATCAGCAATGTTCGTTTGTGCTTGATTTCATACACCTGGTCACTTCTTGCTAGTTGTTTCTTTTGCAAATCTGGCAACAACTCAAATGTATGCACACACAAAACGCAAAGCCTTATGGGTTGTCGGAAAGTTGTGGATTGTAAACATGTTAGCCCTGTATTCCATCTCTCCGTTTGCAGTTCCAAATGACTTTTACGGCGGGAGTAACGTAGCAGGTACCCTATGATGATGAAAATCATTCATCACAGCCAGGCTGTGAAAATACAGCGACAAACAACGATCAAGTTGCAACGACTGTCTGACTTTGACAGCACACTGCGGAGATAATGCGTGAAAAGCACGCTATAACACCTGCACGGTAATCAGTACAGTATATGGATCATGATGGGACAACCACGCTCGTCGTCCCGCATGGGGGGTGTGTGTGAATGCAGTTTGCAGTGAGTGAGTGCTGCATACACACACACACACACACACACACACACACACACACACACACACACACACACACACACACACACACACACACACACACACACACACACACACACACATACACACACACAAGGCACACACACACGCAGGCTACTGCGAGTAAACTGTAGAGGTCCCCCTTTTCCTAGGGTGCTACAGTACGAGTACGTGCACACCTTGCACCTCCTCTGAGAGAGAGAGAGAGAGAGAGAGAGAGAGAGAGAGAGAAACAGTGTGCGTTTGCAGCGCATCGGACATGCACAGTTCTTCTCCTGCGAAGTGTCAACTGATCGGTTTATAGCTGGTGGTGATTCTTCTTGTTGCAAAGAAGAGAAGATGCGGCTATTTGAATGAACGCTGCCGCTGCTGCTACAGTAGAATCCACTGCTTGAGACATGCGGGCATCACTCACTCCTCCTCGCCAGGTCATCACCAGCACCAGAGCTACTAGAGTTGCCGTAAAGTCGTCCATCGCCTGATAGATCGTCCCGAACGGAAAGAAACTACAGACGTCCGGGCGCGAGGTGTGATCCTTTTTGAGTGGAATTTCCCTCTCTTCCTGCTGCTGCTGCTGCTGCTGCATATTGCCCTGCCTGCCCGCCGCGATGCCTCCTCCTGTCTCCATTCTGTTCTTCTTGGGTAAGTTCACAGCAGTTGTTTTTTGAGGTGGTTTATGAATGACACGGCGCCGTGTCAAGAAGAAACCGTGATGTTGCAGAGCCTTGATCGCCCCTTTTAAAGGGGAATTCCACCCATTTTCAACGTGTTATTAGTATACCCTAGAGGTGCTGTGTGGACATGATAAAAAAAAGTTCCCCCATTCTGTGTTCCCAAGAAATCGAGGTCTGAAGAAAACTACTAACAAGATGTATTTTCACCATGTCAATGGATTGCTTTAGACGCGTATTTTTTCTGAGTGCGTACAAATGGTGCATTTGTACACTCTAAAAAATGTTGAAAATGGGTGGAATTCCCCTTTAAATGGATAACTTGTTTGTTGTACATGCCATATATACAGTACATGCTGCCATATTGTACATGCTTTTGGTCGAGAATATAACACTATATAGAGCCAAGCCAGGGCAAAGCAATTAAAAGTAAAGAAACAGTACACCTTTTATTTTAACAACAATGGTTGTGTGTGTTCAAATCAAATGTTAGGTTGAATAACTGTCAAGGGTTTATATATTACAGAATGTACAGTGTATGCTGTATCAATATATAAATAGACAGAACTTTGTGGAATTATTATTTGATCTTTGTATGAACTTGTGAAATCAAATGGTGTGCTGCTTGTCCCACACCAGTTAACCCTCTTAAAACAGGGCTTGTCAGTCAGTGGCTGTTCTGCAGCAGAAAGGATAATGTGCTGTCTATTACTGTAAGACATTCACTACTTTATGGGCATGATTGAGTGAGTGCAATTGATTTCGTAGGAAATGCGTCATCATGTACACTTGCATTCAACTAGAGTGCAAAGTTGCATACATGTAAGTGTGTTCCACACTTACTTAACCGATTGGATAAGTTCTGATATAGCTAATTGCTTGACATCCTCATTGTGCCCATCCTCATTTTTAACATGTTATTTGTGGAGAGATCACGTTATGGCTGGTGATATATTGTTTATTTATTTATATTTCTTCATGGTCCTCCAAGGTTATAAGTGAAGCAGTCTTTGCATTTTGGAAAATGCCACAGCGACCGCCTATATAGTCTGAAAGTCATTTCAACACAAGGGAGGAGGGTGTTGCCAGACACTTGGGGGAAAAAGATGCATCTTATTTCTCACTGTAGGCTATATTGTGCCTGTCATTTGCTTGTGTGTGTTTTTGGTTGAGTAGCCCCTACTATGCCTTCAGACCCACGCATGGCCATGGTCCCAGCAGCCTCCTCCTATGACTCATAACCATGGGGAGAAGGAGGAGGAGGAGGAGGGCACGCCATCACAATTAACACTTGATATACTTTGTTTGTCAGCAGCGCGAGACGCGTATGTGCAACCGAGTGTTGTTAACCAGGCTTCAGTCAGGGGCGGATGTAACATTTCCCAATGGGGGGGCTTCATCACCCGTGGCACGAAGCGACACGGGCGACGAAGCCGCCCCCATGCCGCCCCCATGCAGTTACAGGACTTTCAAGTATAGCATAATAATAATAATAATAATAATAATAATAATAACATCAGTTGTTGTTGAAGTTGCAACAGACACGCAGCATGCATAAAGCTAAAGGTCTGACTCAGTCGAGAGTTTTCTGTGGTGGTGACACAGCTGTAGTTAGTTAGTAGCAGTAGTAGTGTTTCACATCATTTTAAATAGAAGCACTTTAATTTGAAATATCTTGTTGTTGTTTTGCATCATGCCATCATGTTTGGTGGGGCAGCCTGGGCATTTAGGGGGGCATGCCCCCCCCATGCCCATGCCTAGATCCGCCCCTGGCTTCAGTTTCCTTGTCCATGGGGTGGTGATGATGACACTGAGATGCTTTCATTAGTTGCATTATGGTTGCCAGTTCGACAGGCCATGGTGACGGCATCATGTTCTACCTCGTGGCACCGCCGCCGCGCTCCCTTCTTCACGATTTAAACAAAACGCGCCTCTCGTTTCGATACATATGATGTAACGTTGAATCATTCTGACTTTGGGTCCGGGACGTTTTTTTTTTTTTTTTTTTTTTTTTCTTTTTGTTGATGATGTTCCAGCCTTAAGTGGCCAAGTGGGTTACAGTTGTTGAAGCGAGCTATCGCCCTCTTTTGTGAAAGACATAAATTACAGTAAGTGCGGTGGTGACTTTGTGGTAAATCACCTCATTACCGCGCTATAGCCTCACACCTCTGCCACGAGCACATTCAAGGCGCGCTCGTGCTGTGCTCCGATGCCATTATCATTCAACATCTGCTTTCTTCTCCGTGTAACCTTCAAGATAAAGTATAGGCCTGTCGTCCTATAAGCGCAAACTTGCACTATAAGTTATTTCTCCAATCCGTGTAGCGAAAAAGAAAAGCTCTTTAGACAGTTCGTCTCTGATGGTGGAAAAAAAAGAGGATTTGAATTACTGTTGTCATCATTTCGGGCCGGACATACATTCTGTACTGTACACTTAACTCGCCCGCTCTCCCCTTGCGTTTGTCTCCTTCAGACAATGGCTCACCATTTCACACTCTATTTTTAGAACGCTTTGATTGCGACCTTTATGATAATCTATATTTGTTTCTATCCTTCCCTGTTTCTAGCCTGCCAGTCCTGGGTGCAGTGCAGAAAATCACAGAGATCCCCATTATCTAGCATCAGCAGTGCAGTAACACCAAACCTGTCGTGTTTTCGCTTAGGTTTTCCTCAATATGTTTTATAACAGCTATAATTATTTTTTACCAAGTTGTAAACAAACAAGTTATGCCATATCTACCCCCTCGCCCCTTGTCTCTATATATAGAGTAGATCACCAGGGGCAGGCCGAGGGATCTGTCAAGTGTGGAGATGACAGAACTCTGCAGCGCCAGAGGTTGGGATGTGACATCTTGCAGTGCTCTAGCCTCGAATCACTGGCAGCCTCGATCCCTCATTGCCTTGTCATCTCTTCTTTCTCTCTCTCTCTCTCTCTCTGTCTCGCTCGCTAACCTATTTCACGAGTGACCTAAGCCAGTGAATCTTGACCTTTTGAATTGCAAGCCCATCCACCCCCCCTTCCCCTTATATACACTAAGGTTAAACCCCACATCACATTCACCCGTTCGATTTAAAATTCGTATATCTCCGGGACCTCTCAGTGTTGAGAGTGTAGCCTGGCTAAAGCCAGACCGAATGAGCTGCTTGCTGGCAACAAAAAATGCCTGTCAGCAGATGGGTCTGGAATAGCTCAATGGTACGCCCATTTCCTACTCCAGAAAATTAGAGTGGCCAATCAGGACACAGTATTCCAATATGTTTGCATACTGTTTCCTCATTGGCCAACCCCAATTTTCTGGAGTAGGAAATGGGCGTACAATTGAGCTATTCCAGATATTCCAGAGATCTGCTGACAGGCAATCTTTTTGCCAACAGCTGATTCGGTCTGGCTTTAGCTAGCCTATTGAGAGTGTACAATTGCTTACAGTTGACCTGTTCATTTTGCATTCTGGACCCGTGCTTGTCCCCCATACGTATGTATGGTACGCAACGTTGAAAACAGAGACCATAAGCGGTGAAAGACGAGGTCGCGGGTGCAGCGGGTACAGTATGGACTCTGCCTGGGTAGCCTACTATGGCTGTGTGTGGGAGGAGCAGTGCTGTCGCTGTCCGTTAACTTTGCCACGCGAGGGCTTTGCCCTGTCATAAACATGCCACGACTTCTCCTGCAACGGGGGCTTTAGTATTCGACTGGGGGGGGTCACGGTGCTCGCCACTTGCTCTAAACCCTCCTCTCAGGTGCCAAACGCGTCAGCGGGTTGTTTCGCGACATGTCAAGTCCCTCAGTCCACTGGACCGTCACAACAAAGTCCTGTGCATGAGTCACATCCAGCTCCAAGGGACTCGGGGAAAGATATATATATTTTTTTAAAATGTATCGTTTGCCTGGCTGAGCTCAATGAGTTGTTTCAAAGCGAGAAATGTGTTATTACCTACAACAAAATGGAAAATTGATTTAGTTCGGAATGCAGCGAATAAACACCATACTTGGTGCAAAGTACACCCAAAACCCAGGTGAAAACCGGCGCCTGTGTTTCTGTAGGGTGAAATATAATCTCGGTTACATTGGTGTAACAGAAAAAAAACCCTGCTGTGCATGATACGGTATAGTTCTAAGGTGACACGCGTGGCACTTGCTTAGCCCATTCTGTGGTTGCAGAGATCCAATTCCATGGGAAAGTCAATTACCGCGCACGCTTACCACCCCTGCATTGATTTATTAAAAAAAGGTCAACATTTCGGTCGCGGGGACCTTTATCAAGCTCATGAAACACTAGATTAAATACTACTGAGCGCGTTATCACTTTTCCTTGAGACGTCGAGTTGTCTTGTTAAATCGAAAACGTTTGCCTTCTCTCTGTGTAATTATTTCCATTGCTGAGATGAAGCATTAGGGCACTGGGGATATAAAGAGATCTATAAAGGTAAACCCACATACTCCATTGATTGGGGTCCTCCCCGGGGTCTATTCACACTCAGGCCCAAGCCCGCTTTCCCTCCAAATCTCAGACAAATCGCAGACAGTTTGCCAATGTACAAGCTCACATCGCGACGCACTGTGAGCTTGTAGATCTGCTATCTTTAAGAACGTTCGCTAGTGTTCACGGATTGTTTGACTTTTAGAGCTACAGTACTGCATTAATTAATATGTACTGTACATGCCATGTCCTTGCATCAGTATGAAAGTCCTTGTGATTAACTTAACGCCCAATGACCTGAAATGTCGTATGTGATGATGTCACGACTAGAAGGCGCACACTTCTGCATATCAGCAAATGAACACAGAAGATACTGTATGTTACTGTATATTTCTTCCCAATACTACATATATCCATGTTTTAGGTGTATATTCGCCTCCTTTTTGCTCACCTTACACAAAATCGCTTAAAGGGGAACTCCACCCATTTTCAACATTTTAATATGTCATTAATATACCTTAGAGATGTTGTGTGGACTTGATAAAAAAGTTTCCCCAATTCTGTATTTCCTAAAAATGGTGGTCTGAAAAAAATCATTATGGTGAAATACATCTGATGATGACATCATCAAGATGTATTTCACCATGTTAACGATTTTTCTTTCAGACCCCTTTTTCCTGAGAGGGTACAAATGGAACCAAATGGACCCGCTAGGGTCCATTTGGTTCACATTTGTATCCTCTCAGGAATTTTTTGAAAATGGGTGGAATTCCACTTTAACCAAAAAGCGTCATCCTTACAAGTTCAGCTGTGAGCTTGTCGATCTGCTACTTTCACTAAATCTTCCCAAAAATGCTTTCCCGTTAACGACATGCAACGGAATATGAGGGAGACTTTTTTGCCCTCAGTGTGAGTGAAACAAGAAAATTCAAATAACAACGAATACAAGCAAGATGATCTTGCACCCATATTGTGTGCAGCTGGTAAACACATGTGCAGGGCTGACCTCCGCGAGACTGTGTGTGTGTGTGTGTGTGTGTGTGTGTGTGTGTGAACACTGTTGTACTGTAGATGCACAAGGCGTGTGTGAAGGGTGAGGGTGAGTTTTAATTAGCTGAGCGCAGCACAGCGGGAGAGGAGGGGAGGAGGAGGGTGGTGGTGGTGGTGGTGGTGGGGGTGGTTGGTCCACCTCGCACTGAGCGCCTCTTCTCCCGGGCTGACAGGAATCACAGTGACACGGCGAGTCCTCGCCCCTCCAGTCCGCTCTGTCACCCTGCCTGGCCAACACTCCCTCCCATCCATCTATCCATCCATCTATCCATCTACACACCCATCTCTGCTGCCGTCTATTTTCTTAACCCAAAGAGACACTGATGTCGCAACATTTCCCTGGTGGCCTTTATCCATGTAATGTTTTTTTTTTTTGCTGTTTTTAGGTTTTAGCAGTGAGCCCAGTTTCTCTGACGTCATCGACAGTTCGACACTACTTCCTAGGACTACAATTCCCACAATGCTTTGGTGCAGTGCGCCTCCTTAGGGGGGATAGGCGGAGAGGCTGCCTTAAGCTGCACGCACGCTACAATTTGCACTGTGTACAAAAGATGCAGCGTCTAAGCCATTTTTATTTCCTGTTCACAGCCGTTCTAAAACTCGAAACATGGCGACTGCGTCTGTGTCTTTTGGAAGTTGTAATGTGCATACAGCCTTACCGAGACTACATGTACTGTAGTCCAGGAAGTACTGACAACACTGGACTCACTGCTTAAATAAATAAATAAGAAGTAAAACCATATGATATTACATATACATTAAGACACCCAAGAATAACATTCTGATGAATGTCATTAACATATATTTCTTTGCAAAAGTGGTGAACTGTCCCTTTAACCACAGTTAGACCTGAGGGCCGGTTGCTATTTCCGTGGTGCTCGCACCTTTGTAAAGTCAAAGACCTCCATAGTGATGCATTATTATGTTACAGTATTTGGCCCCGCCAACCTCCGTCCCAAAATACGTTGTTCCAGGGATCTCCGGGCGTGAATGTACTTTTTTCCGAACCTATTCATACTACAATGCTGCAGGGCTACAGTGCCTAATGACATGGGCCAGAACAGGGGTGTTCCAGTTGAAAGAGTTTAAGTGTAAAAGTAGTGGACATGTTGTTTCAGAACACTTGGGTATTCTGTTAGATGCTGAATGCGATCGCGCTAACCTGCTCAGCTCCTCTCTACTCGAGGGTCTCTCGTGAATCCACTGAACTGCATATCTCATTTTGAGCTCTAAGAATCACACATAATAACGCCGCTGTCGCCTGTCAGGTGGAATCCTTGTATGTCCGAAAGCGCTACTTTTCAGGAATAGGAAGGAGAAAAACTGCCATATTACTTGCGGTCCAATGGAACCAAGGTGGTTATTACTTTAGTCGCAAAAAGGTTTTAGTGTTACTGTAAATCAGTGGTTTTCCAATTTTCGTGGCGCCACGGACCACCATTTGATGACATTTTAGCCCCATAGACCCCAACACTAAAGATTTATTTTGCTTTTGTCCACAATTCCAGGCTGGAGTTGGGAAACAGGAGTTAGGGAAAACAAACTACCCATTAATCCTCTACATTCTCTAGTTAATATTTTAAAGTGGGGGTGCCGTGATTTTTGTATTTTTTCCAATTTTGTACATGTTTAAGAGGTGGCAGTATGTAAATAGACCCCTTGGTGTGTTTTTTATGTGCAATGATGTCTTCCCTTTGTATTTAGGGTTTCTTCCTAGGGGCTGAACCTTTCCAGTCAAACATGCCAATGAAAAAAACTTCAATATAGTGACATCACGTGTTCAGCCCCTCCCCTAACTCCCCCCCCTTTATCATGCAACTAAAGCTGTGGGTGTGGCTTCAGTTCAGCTGGATCTCCACCCATCACCACCCACCAGGCAAACCAGGCATACTTAATGAACTGGTAGGGTGGAATCATAAAAATGACAGTTTAACAAACACTGTACACTTTTGGGGAAAAAATCTTACCTTTCATATAACATTAATACCTGATGATCATGTTTTAGGGTAGAAAAAATTCACGGCACTCCATCTTTAACTCTTGAGAGTGTAAAATGAAACCAAATGGACCGGCAAGGGTCCACCTGGAACTCTTTCAAGGACCACTGGTGTTCCCCGGACCTCCGGTTGAAAGAAATAAAATCTGATCCTCAGACAACGACACAGTGTGAGCTTGTACAGTACATGAACTATTTCTGCAACCATTTCTGCTACAAGTAGAGCTCTAAATTTTGGGGGGTTCAAACTGTTACTCTTCAGGATCTCAATATTTCAAAATATCAAAAGTAGCAGATCTGCAATCACACCACGTTTTGAGCTTGCCGATCTGCTAAAGAAAAACATTCCAAAACCAAACTATGGATTTCTGGCCGCCGGGCAGCGAGGATAATCTCTTTTAATGAGTTCTGGACGCGGAGCGGGGACTGTCCTGTTGACGTGAGCTCTGGGCGGGGCTGTCGTCTGCTTCCAGTTAGCCCTAATGAACACCACATGCTCATCATGTTTGCACGGTGGAAATGAGTATGATATTCATTTCCAAAATATTTTTCTTGCGACGCTAATTCCACCCGCCCTGTAGATTTATAGACTTGTGTGTGTGTGCGTGTGTGTGTGTGTGTGCATGTGTGTGTGCGTGTGTGTGCATATGTTTGTTTGTGTATTTATGTGAGAGGGGGAGGGTTGCATACAATAAGTGGGTCTGTGTGAGCCTACGTGTAGTAGCCTATTATTCGTAGTGCTTAAAATGAGTATGTGTGTGGATGTGTGCGTGCGTGCGTGCGTGCGTGCGTGTATGCTCAGGCATATGTGCTGTTTGTACTGTGTGTGTGTGTGTACTGTGTGTGGTGGGGGAACAGGGGGTGTTTCAGGGTGCTTTGAAAAGTAAACATCCATGAAAGTCAACTCTCACGCTGACTGCGGCGTTCTATAGTGGAGTCATTAACGTTCATCTGGATTAGAACTGTGACGCCGTCTGACAGACAAACAGTTGAAGGTTGCAGATGGCATCTATACGCATGTTGTGCTTAGTGATGGGGATGATGACAAAAAACAAAAACTCAAAATTGTGCCGAGGTGATTTTTATCTGATTGTGAAATTGTCTGCTGTCAGACATTAGCACGAATTAGCTTTTGGTGAGATACACATTCAGTGCCATTTAGACCCTCTATTGCTGGAATTTGGAAGTATCACTCCAGAAATGACATTGAGGCTTTACAAATCTGTTGACATTCTCTGCGAATGAAACAAGAGTTGTGATTGATTGGAAAATATTGTACATGTGGCGGATGTTCTGACCAGTCATTTCGGGACCAAGTCTAGGTTTTCGAGTGATTGACAAAAGTGCAAAGTTAAGTTTTGATTATCGTGATAATTTCATTACCCACCACAATTATGTTTGCCACGATAATCATTGACATTCCATTTTCCTATTGCCCCATCCCTAGTTGCGCTCCGAGAGGAACTGTCCTTGTTCTTCTGTAGATGCAATATACTGTACGGATTACAGTGACACACAACCCATGTTTACAGTTAGTCATTAACGCCAGCATGTTCGTGTACAGTGAGTATATGTCGCATTCGGTTTGGGGGCCAGAGGATTATATTGGTCCGACGGCGGTCGAGATCATTAATTCGGGAAGGAAATTAATATCTGAAAAGCAATATGACATCGCCGCTGCAGGGTGTTATGGCCTTTCACACATTTCACCCGGTCAATAATTGGAGCTGAAAATCCCTTTTTTTCCCTCCTCTCTCTCCACGACTGACTATCACAAGTTCATCTTCTCCCCAATTGAATTCTCACAACATTCTTTTTGTTCAAAAGCTTTGATTTGTTTGGATATAACATAAACACACTACAGTAAAGCCGTTTGATGCGTTGCATATAATTATTACTGACGGGGGGTGAGATTATTTTTTTGCGCAGAATTAGCTACTGAGTGCCGTTAGTGCTGGAGCGTCTTGTGAGGTCTATGCGGACACACTAACCAACGCTAATGAACGTGATGAATGGAGAGCCTTATCTTCTCCGGGAATGATGGGCAAATATGGAGAATTGATCTGTTTGTGGAGGACATTAAACTCAGCCATTATACGCTGAGGTTAGTGAACAGCTATGCTTATGAGGCACTTCTGCTAAGCTCTGCAATTTCTCTCTCTCTCTCTCTCTCTCTCTCTCTCTCTCTCACCCTCCAGTACCTTTCTCTCATTGTCATCGTCTCTCTCTCTATCATTTTTGTCTCTCCCCTCCTGTCTAATCCCCCTTCCCCTTTTCCCTTTGTCTTACGCTTTTCGCTCACGCGCTGCCCACCCCGTCTTAACAGATGGCATTCACATCTAAGCATTTCACAAGTCATTAGACCCCAACATCGGGGACGAAATGAGGCCTTCAAACGGGCCTCGTTGCACCTATACAGATGTGTGTCACACACGGTTTCGGGAATTGTGTTTTGGAATTGAATTTTTGCAATGCACAGATACCCTCCCTGCTGGCTGTTGTTGGTCATGCAAATCATGCGGTAATTAAAGCGCCGCTGTTCTAACTGCTCGATCTCGCAACGCCCAGGCAGTGTCGTGCAGCTCCGCACGGCGTGTAGCTTTGCTACACCATCTTCATCATTTTTTTTTTAAAAAAAAGGACGAATGCTTGTCCGGATGATAGTAGTCTCTGGTGGCTGGCTGCCTCTCGCAATTTTCAAATGCTTCCGTCATAGAGTACACCATGAGTAAGCAATAAATGGGAACTGAAGCCCCACTTTACAAACGTGCGCAGTTATCCAAAATATGAATACCATACCAATAAAATGTAAATATATTTAAAATATATATTTTGTGAACGGAAATGGCAGCTTCCTAGCTCAGATTTCTTGCAACGCTGTAGTTCCAGGGTTATAGTGGCAGCAAGTTCCCCTCGTCCTTGACTTGGTTGCCTTTTTTTTGCACCGGTACAACTTTTGTTACGGCTGAAACAGACTGACAAATTGCACTTTAGTACAAAATGTGTGCTCTTAATACTGGCGCTGTTTTCTCTCCCCCAGCTCACCATTGTGTTCTCAGTGGCTGTCTCTCTCCTGTCTATTCCTGGCCATTTTACCTTGCTGCTCATGCAGGCTGACAGCCTAACTGTAGTGTGCATGGCTGCCAGAATGCTAAGGCTTTCCTTTTCCCCCCACTCACATGCCTTCCTTTATAGCTTTGTCTGTAGTTAGAAGTAGCATTTAGGGGAAACGACGTACCGTACCATTTACGCAAAGTAACACGACTAGGTGAAAACCTGGTACTGTACGTGGCTGTGTATTTAAGACTAGAGAGCTATTAAAAATCATGCTTGTTGTGAGGCCCAGTGCCATTGAAATGTGCAAAATAAGCGAAAAAGAGAAGAGGCCTCACACTGCCGACACGGAAGGGTCCTCCATTGCAAACCCCAGGCTCGTTTCAGACCGGAATATTATCCTTAGTGTGACCTCAAATGAATGTTTTATTAATTTCAAACAATGTACAAAGGAAGTGGTGAGGCTCCCGCTGGCCTAGCGGCCCAGGTGCATGCTAACATATAGGTCTGGACTGACTGCGTGCTGCGTGTTCGAGTCCCGTTCTTAGTTGCCTTTGCTGTGTGTTTCTGCCCTTCTCTCTCCACTGCTTCCCGACAATCTTGAAACAACATCAATAAAGAAAAGAAAGTGTTGATGTTCTGCAACTTCTGCAACAGCCCAAATATTCCGTTCTTTGCGCGCAATACGTTTGGAATGCGCCGGGTGGAGGAGCCGTGGTAAAAAAAAAAATCCGAGGAAGTATTTGAAGACCCCTGCCGGCCAGCCATTAATTGAAGACTGTGGAGCCTCACTGTGGACGGCTGATGACGCGATAGGAAACTGCTTGTTCACACAGAATCATTTAGTAATGAAGAAACTCCCCTCACTTCATGGCCGCCCGGCCTGACCAGTGTGTGTGTGTGTGTGTGTGTGTGTGTGTGTGTGTGTGTGTGTGTGTGTGTGTGTAACCTCTTTCATCATCGGTGACTCACTTGGCGTTCATATGGGGCGGTGCCGCCGCTGTGATTAAAAGCATCTGTGCCCAGAGCTGTCATGATTACAAATGTGAGTTGAGGATTAATCGTCACAGAAATAACTGGTGATTAACAATTCAATTTTGAAACTTTGGAAAGTAGGAACACAAATTTAATTTCTTACTAAGCCTCTTACCACAGATATGACAAACTATTATTGCACCACCATTATGACATCAGAAAACTCTTCTTTGGCCTCAGGTAGATTCTGGGGAAATGTCCAGAATGTTGCTGTTTTGTCCACATGCCTGGTGGAGCGCTCATTTCTTGGGGGAAAATTTGGGGAAAAATACAGATTTTTCCTTGTATAAGCCGCACCTGACTATAAGCCGCACCAGACAACAAACTTCATGTTAGAGCAGTGGTTTTCAAACTTTTTGATCCCAGGGCCCACTATTTATTCAGCATTTGAGCTACAGACCACCATTTGACAACATTTTCACCCCACAGAACCCAAAACTAAAGATTTATTTTGGTTTTGTCCACAATTCCAGGATAGATTTTCGCAAACAAAACAGGCAAAACATAGAGATCAAAATGGCCATGACTTATTCATTAATTGGTGCTAATTTAGATGGTGAATATCATAACTCTTGAGAGCGTAAACATGAAACCAAATGGACCCGCAAGGGTCCATTTGGTTTCATGTTTACGCTCTCAAAGAGTTACATCTGGTTAAACAACTTTCTATCATTTAGTCTGGAAGGCCCACCTGGAACCCTCTCAGGGACCACTGGTGGTCCCCGGACCACCTGTTCAAACCCCCTGTTAAAAAAAAAAAAAAACACACTGGTAAAAATCCATAAATTGGCCGCACCGTTGTATAAGCCGCAGGGTCAAAAGCATGTGAAAAAAGTAGCGGCTTATAGTCCGGAAATTACGGTAATTCGACAATGCATTTCCCTGTGTGAATGTGTATCATGTGATCAGGGGCGAAACAGATCTGAACAGGCATTGCACTGCATCGGGACAATAGACAATTGGTGGAAAGAGTTTGTGTCCACAACGCTATAGGCGTGATATCGGTGCACTTGAGTACAATGTACTCAGGCACATTGGAAGGTGGTGAAAGAAGACTACTGTACATTGGTGCCAGAGAGACCTATCAATGTCACAGAAATGTTTTTTTTTTTCTTTGTATATTTTTGTAGCTCTCGCCTATTTGTTATTTATCAGGTCAGACAGTAGGCTGACAGGAAATAGGGAGAGAGATGGGGTGACATGCAGTAAAGGCCGTCGGGATTGGGAATCGAACCCACGGACACTGCCAATGCCGGATTACCAGCCAGGGTGCCTGGACCGCTGTCCACTGCCCAGGCCCACACAAATGTATTTATTATAGCATCAATATACCTTGAATTTGAAACAAACATGGCAAAATCTATTTGTCACTACACTTGGAATAACAAATTCTCGTCTCTTGTTTTGGGTTTCTTTGTGTTTGATTGAAACGGACGTTTCAGTTTTTCAGCATAAAAAAGAGGAACAACAAATAAACGACGGAGAGGACCCAAACTGTGGCATATTTAATGGAATGATGAGAAATAACAAAAATAACAAGGCCCTCCGGTTTTGTTGTTGCAGAAGTAATGAGCAGAAACGCTGTCTCGTTATAAATAAACATCTCCTTCCAGTCAAGAGAGGCCAGTGCTGCCCATATAACCTCTCCATTTGAACTGAATCCCTCGCATCGTCTGGAAATATAATAGGACTCCCATTTCATTATTATTATTAAGGTTATGTCTGTGGTATAGTCTCCTAGGATCCACATTAATTCACATTAACGTGAATTCAACATTGACTGAAGTAAAAAAAATAACAAAGCAAAAAGGTCCCCGCTTCATCTTTCTCTCAACAACTACTATGAAAAAGACCATTGGATTTGGGCTGGATTTTTGTTGTTATTTGTCATAAGGACAAAGTAGGCCTACAGTGCTGTATATTCTATATAAGACTTAAGTGATTAATAATCCAGTTGGCAGGGCTACCAGGCTGGCTATACAGGCCACAGCAATGGCAGTTTAGTTCACAGTGAAGTAATGGCACTATACCCCCTTTTTTGTGTCAAGGAAACCCCAAACCCCCTATCCCCTTACTGATCCTCTGATCATTCCCCCACCGAGTTTCGTGAGAATCCAACCCATCTGATCTCGATTTGTTTCACCTTGACCTTTTGACCTCTGACCTTTTCAATCCCAAAAAGTGATTCATCTCAGTCCTTTTTTGGGTGGGTTGGGGGTTGGCCTACATTCCTACCAGGTTTCACCAAAATCTGCGCTGCCGCTCTCGTGTTACGTTGTCAAAACAACATGCACACGCACCCCCCCCCCCCCCCCCCCCCCCTACACACACACACACACACACACACACACACACACACACACACACACACACACACACACAGACAAGATAAATTATGGGCGTTGCTGCGGGCAGAGTAATTAGTCTTCACAGGAAAAGTGAAAGTTTCGGTGTCATCATCAACAACATCAGATGCTAATGTCAACACTTCGACTAACAGAGTTTGGAGACACCTCGTTCTGCCCGACCACATCAGCCTGGATGCACTTACTCTTACTGCAACACCATCGCATCAGTGGAGTTGTCACCATTATGACATTTTTACTTGGCGATCAATTGTCGCTCAAATAATTGCAATTTAATCACAGCGTCTCTGTCGTTGGACATTAATCAGAACATTCTGGATTAAAACTGCATTTCTGTTTCTGTTTTTTTCTGCAGCACAGGGCAGATATGGCAAATAAGTTTTAATACATTTATTCTTAAAAAAACATACAAATGTATGAACGTATTTGTTTTTATTTTGGGGTAAAAAGTTGCCTAAAATACATTTAAAACAGGGCTGGGCAATTCATTGTCGTAAGGGGACAAATGAGATACATAAAATATTGTGGAGGGCCAAAACTAAAGGCTGAACTAATATTAATTTAATTTCAAGATAAAAGTAAGAGTAAGACCAACCATTTTGACACCAGGGCCCTCTATTTATTCAGTACTTGAGCCACAGAGGACCACCATTTGATGACATTTTAGCCCCACAGACCACAAAGATTTCTTTTGCTTTTGTCCACAATACCAGGCTGGATTTCACAAGCAAAACAGGCAAACCTAGATAACCATTATTTTACATTCTCTGGCTAATTCAGATAAATATTTTAAAGAGTTACATCTGGTTAACCAACTTTCCATATTTAACTGGAACTCTCCCAAGGACCACTGGTGGTCCCCAGGCCGGTCAGAGGCAGCCAAAGGGCCGCACTTGGCCCCCGGGCCGCATAATGCCCAGGTGTGCTTTAAAAGAAGGACATGGTGGGTTCACATACTGTACAAGAGCATCTAAACGACTCAAATTCTCCACCCAGTCCAGAGGATGATGTTGTTTTTCACCTGCGTCGGAGCAACAGACAGAGTTACTCCTCCTCCATTAGCTCTGGTCCACTCCATGCACTCAACCATCTGAAACAACAACGCTGTCCAGAGAGGCTCACTGGGCGCCAGCCGTGTCAAGTAACTACACATACATTTACTCAGGTACTCTACTTAAGTAATGGAGTATTTCCAATTGTCTGTACTCTTTTGCTTCTACTCCACTGCACATCTCATATCAAAGGCAAAACAATTATACTGTCACAATTGTTTAATAATATCCTTAGTTACTTTGTAGATTTAGATTTATCATTACAAAACGTTCATTAACCACATCCCTATACATTTTGTCCATTTGAAAAGAC
This sequence comes from Benthosema pterotum, assembly GCA_039105355.1. Taxonomy (NCBI): domain Eukaryota; kingdom Metazoa; phylum Chordata; class Actinopteri; order Myctophiformes; family Myctophidae; genus Benthosema; species Benthosema pterotum. Next base: position 15,070,884 of record CM076975.1, on the reverse strand, counting down.
AGTGGACCCTCGTGGGTCCATTTGGTTTCATTTTACACTCTCAAGAGTTAAAATATTCATGATCTGAATTAGCCCAAGTCTACACAACTAGAGAATGTAGAAGATTAATGGTCATTTTGATCTGTATGTTGGACTGTTTGGTTTCCCAAGATCCAGCCTGGAATTGTGGACAAAATCAAAATACATCTTTAGTTTTGGGGTCTGTGGGGCTAAAATGTCAAATGGTGGTTAAAATTCTGAATAAATACTGGGCCCTGGTATCAAAAAGGAAAACCCCTGACCCTACAAGCTCACAGTACCCAGAGTGTCCTGCTATTTCTCAAACATATTTTTAGATAGAAGTTGTTAAATGGGACATTCTACTTAATTGTTGTACTTTAAGTAAATTGTCATACTAATGTTTTTGAACTTTTCCTCAACTAGACGTTGCATTCTTGACTTCTACGTTGCAGTACTGATACATTTACTAAGTAAAACATGGGAGTACTTTCTGTCCCCCACCACTGCTGTCCTCCAGATGTTTTCTATCAGAGACATGCATAATGTCTGGAGGGGTGTAAGTGATCTGCTGCTAAAACGCTCCGCTCTGTGGATTTAGAGAGCAGCGCTCTGGGAGACGGTACCCGTCCATCACCCGTTGGCACCGCATCGCATTTCCCCCAGGCTAGATCCTCACTTCCCTCCAATAAAGAGCCTTAACCTCTTTAAACACTTTATGTATTTACATTTAAACCACTTTAACCCTGGCCTCTCTATTTTCGGTGGCATCATGTCGCCGCTGTAGGCCACTAGGCAAGGTTTTCTGGTTCCGCACACATTGTCACAAATAATAATAACAATGAAGAAATAGACGATCTACAAGTGGTACTCCTTGACATAAGGTGAGCTTAGATCAGCTATTGAATTATTATAAAACGGTAATGGTTAATGAACTTTTGTAAATGTATACTGTCTTGCAAATTGACGTCCCTGCAAAAAAACAGCTAACTCCAACAGGTTTCAGGTTTTGGATATATTTTTATATTTATTCAGGTTTTTATATATACAGTACAGTATACTGTTATATCTGAATGACATTTTAAAATATCACAGCAGTGACGGACGGATGACAGCTTGTTTTTAATCTGCTTCAGTGGGTGTAGTTCCAGACACTCTCTATCTCTATAAATACGGCATTCAGAAATCGTGGAATAGTTGTCCGCCCACGTGAGGCAATATCTTCCATGGGTGGCGTTATTGGCAAAGCCAGAGCTGCTGGAAGGAGCGATTGTTGGCGCCTTTTTCTTGTTGTTGTTGATGCACACTGTAAGGAGTGGAGAAGAGAGGAGCGAGCATGTAGACAGCCCCCGGGCTACTCCTTTTTTTGGAGGGAATTCAGTTGATCGGGAAACAGTCTCGTCAACATGTCTCAGACATGTTGTTGTGGAGCAGCAGCTCTGTGATGCTGGGAGTGAGTGCAGAGTCGAAGTGCATCAATTGGATCCACCAGGCACCAAGCAGTTCATTTAGTCTATTTTTAACCATTAAAAGACCTCGAGGCCGATCTCTATGAAATGCCTTAAAAAAAAAAAAAAAAAACATACCGATCGCACTCACACTTTCAACAGTTTATAAAAAGAGGTAAAAAAAATGTGCAGAATGAACAAGCTCTGCACTTCGAATGCTTATATACGATGTGTTCTATTTTTGAATATCTAATTAAAAATAAATCTGAATGATTTGCATTCAATGTTTTACATTTTTAGGATAGTGTTTTTGTAGCAGAATTAGAGGGATTGTCTTTTGGTTTGCCAATATTATGTTCTACAGTAGAACCCTATACAGTTGTGGCAAGTACATTTACTTATGTATTAGACTTCGTTAGAAGTTTGAGGTATTTGTACTTAAATGTTCAGTACTTGGTAGATTTACTTCTAATAAACTACATGCAGAGGCAAAGATTGTATTTAATTTTCACAACTTTGGTTAGTTGCATAGATTATTACGTAGATTAGTATTAATACAAAACATACATTACCACTCCAGCCCTATTGTAGGCCTATGTACATTTCAAACTTTTGAAAATAGCTGAACTACAAGCTCACAATGCGTCGCCTGGCTGTTTTCAAAAGATGATTGCAATACATATCATACCTTACAGGAGAAATCCAACCATTTTCACCATGGTAATGAGTCATTTTAGACCTCCATTTCTCAGAAACACTGAATAGGGATGAATTTATCACGTACACACAATATCTCTGAGCTATATTAATGACATAGTAAAATGTTAAAATGGGTGGAATTCCTCTTTAAATCAGACAGTCTGCACAATTAGCACTTTTACATAGGCCTACTCTTGTGCAGCATCAAATTGATACTTGTACATATCACCCCTGGCTGCACAGTGCTTCCCATAAGGCCTCATCATGCATGCTGCAGTATACACAGTAATGCTCCAAGTGTTCTGTTAGATAAAGGACTTCTTTAATGAGGCAGGCTGGAGGCTATAGAATTCTCAACTATAGTCTCATATACAGTAGCTGCAAGGCTTCAATTAAACAAGGGCAAACAGGCAGGGAAGCGTGCGCACGCGTGTGTGTGTGTGTGTGTGTGGGACTGGGGGAATGCTATACAGTGGATCAGGGCAGGGGGAATAGAGTGGCCGGAACCAGCGCCAATCCAACAGTTAGTGTCAAAGCGTCTTTGAGCAAGACTCTGAACCCACACTTTTCCTGAGAGCTACTTTCAAAATGACCCTCTCAACAAGATCTACACATCAAAATAAAATCCATTTGACTTTGAAATAGTGGTGATGGTGTTACTTACTGTTATGGGGTTTAAGAATAATGCAGTTATAATGAAAAATGGAGGGGGAGAATTGGAAGGTTTTCTTGTATACGCTATTACTATCATTTGAAAACAGCATTTGAGGTTTGAGTTGACAGTTCGTGATGTTGAATATAATCTCTTGCACCCAAAGCTAATAACCTTCACGTTTTTGTCAACCATTGGGAACGAGAACTGGCAAAACGTTGGTCAAAATAACAATTATTCTCCATTTTCTAATTGTGTGGACTCTTGAAATTACGTAATTCAGATGCTTAAATATAATTTAACTCTTGAGAGCGGTAAAATGAAACCAAATGGACCCGTAAGGGTCCATTTGGTTTCATTTTAACGCTCTCAAGAGTTACAGATCTATACATTTTAGGGGACTGTCATATGATCTACCTGCATGGCCTGTGTGATCTACCAAAAGGTAGATCATGATCTACCTTTTGGGCACTAATTGCTCTAATTGCTCCCAATGTGCAGGTGGGTGCCTTTCCCTGCATGGTTTCCCCCGCCACATGTGCTGGAGTGTGCGTGTGAATAGGTGCATGTCTGTGCTAAGTGATTTGGATAAAAGCACTATATAATTGCATCATCCCCCACTCCCATAGTAGACGGGAACCCCTAGTGGTAGTTTTACCCTAGTTGACGGGAACCCCAATAGGGGTTCTGTACTGAATGTACAGTATCAAAAAATGTCAAAAATTTGATGGTGTTACACAATAATTTGAAGTTTTTCAATACACTTTAGTATTTCAAAGACATTTTTAGAATCGGGATAGTCTACAATGGGATCATCCCCCACTTAAGAAATTTAAACTGGGCAACAGAAAGAAAACAAATCAGCATCAGGTCTTACTACTGTACAGAAAGAAAAGGCATATTATATTCCTTAATCAAATATTTATTTCACCATTTTGGTCCAGGGCCATGCAATGGCATCTTTGAATGAGGAATAAAATGGTGGTGATTTATTGATAAACTATTGGCATCCCGGGTCTATAATATACATAATAATAATATTATACAGTATGTCGATACTAGCTATACATTATGGAAGTGTTGGCAATGGTGCTCATTTAATTTCATGGACTTGCCATACCATAAAGTTAGTAGTTGTCGACCAGAGGACGTTTGAAAGATTCTTATTGTGTTATCATATAATAATACATTCACACTTTTCAAATAATTCCATTTGCGGAGTAATCTCCTTCCATGACATATCTCCGGAGTTCTGTCTCCCCCCCTCTCTCTCTCTCTCTCTCTCTCTCTCTCTCTCTCTCTCTCTTTTTCTTTTTTATAGTACTTTTCTTGTTAAATGCCATAATCCTGTCCGAGGCGGAAATAAGTGGCCACCATCTCCCCAACCTTGAACGCTTATATTTCCTCGCCGGGTGCGATGATAGCTTTAGTCATGGAATTGGAATGTGTGGATTCAGCAACGCAGAAGGTGACAAATATGTTTAGAATGGATTATTGCCCCCCCCCCATCATCCTCCCCCAAAACTCATCCATCAGCGGGGCTGGGTGAGGCATGGGTCTGGACGCTGTGGGAGTCAGAAGCTCTCGCTCACACATGTCAACAGTAAAGCCTGGTACAGTGATAGGATTGACTGGGAATTAATTGGGTGGCTGTCCCTAAATTTCACAGCACAGTGGAGTGGAAATGGATTTGGAATTGGCGGCGGTGTAGGAGAGATGCCGCGAAAAAGGAGACCAGATCACTAGCATACAAACAAGATTCATTTTTAACCCCCCTCCTCCTCCCCTTGCGTAGCACGTCAACCCGTTGAGGTGAGGGGTGGGGGGGGGGGGGGTTATTCGTAATGCTTTGATTTCTTTCATTGTGGGATGCGCCGAACCAGTGAGCCGATTCAAACCGTACTCTCACCTTTTTACGCTACATAGTGGAAGACGCATCGGCCCCCGTGAAGGTATATCCCACACATCAGCAAGAAGCCCATATAAGGTCATATGAAATATCCCATGATGCCAGTGGCAGAGCGGTATTCCCAGGAGTCTTGCTTGACCTTTTATATAGCCATTAACCGGAGGAGAGGGATAATAGTGCTGGGAAAGATTGCGGTAGCGTCCCACACTGTGCTCGGAGGTGGCCACGAGGCGATGGGTGTTCCTCCAAGCCGTTCGATATGGCAGATTCATTGATACGATTAACTTTGGAGTTATACGGGCTTAATGTCCGCAGACAGATTATGCCCGTGTCGTCGTCGACGACGGAGGGGATCCTGGTAGGCTGTGAATGGCGCAAAGCCGAGGTAATTACCCTGCAGCCAAGCGTGGCGGGACATTTTTGTAATCACTGCTGTCGCCCGCCGTCCGACCGACCGACCGCGCGTCCATCTGACCGTCTGCCGAACAAAATCACTTCAGGAGAGATGGACGGATTTTGAGGAAAAGTTGTTGGGAATGATTGACATAATCTAAATTACGATTGGGGTAGAAATCAGTGAGGGCCACTAAGGACTAAGGGTGTTTTCAATATATATTTTTTTAGTGCTATCGTCCGGGGGTTCGACTTTGAGTTTCAACCTCAAAGACAAAAGGTCAGCATAACAAACAGATGGGTCGTATCTGACCGATCTGCAACGGCGGAGAGCAAAGGTCCGTTTCTTCATAGATTTATCATCTATGAAGGTTAAGAAACAAATTAACCCCCCATGTAAATCGCAAAAATGCGGTGGAAATTCAATGACATTCAACATGGCATAAGGCAAAAATAGCTCAAATTAATTCTGCTTTAAATAGCATGTGACATGTCAAACTAGCTGGCTTTCATTTTGCCAAATCTTTTCCAAGCATTAGTTTTGCTAAAATCAAACACACAAAACACAAACAAAAAAAGAACACCCTTTGGCCTAAAAATGACCATAGACATCCTGAAAAATGTGACAAAATGTGATGAGGTCATCGCATTTGAGCAAAACTAATGTTTGGAATGGATTCAGCAAAACGAAAACCACCTAGTTTGACATGTCACATGCTATTTAAAGCAGAATTAATTTGAGCTATTTTTGCCTTATTATGTCATTCAATGTTAGATTTATTTTTTATCATCATGGATGATAAATCCACAGAGAAATGGAGCTTTCCTCTCCGCGATCACCGATCGGTCAGATAATACCCAGCTAAAACAAGGTCAATATCAACCCAACAATACATAGATAGGTTTCATTCACAGGGAATCCTCTGAGTGCTAGTGTTACATACCAGTTCGAACATATAATCAATCATAGAGGGTCAAAAGCAGGGCTACGTGATTGATTATATCTCGGGAACGGAGAGACGTTAAACAATAATTAAATCGTTCAACCGAGATGTCGCGGGGATGCCAGGTGTGTTTCATTAGCCCCCGTATGGTACTACTAGTCGTTGTCAACGTTGTCATTCGGGTCGCAGGGCCACGGAGGTCGTAATGACGAGTCGCGGCAAAATGACACGTCGCGTCTGTTTGCTGCCCCAGTTACATGAAGACGTGTGACCTCTCTCTCTCTCAGTGTGTGTGTGTGTGTGTGTGTGCTTTGTGCTTGTTTGTACAGTTGGCTACAGTATACAAAAAAAAAAAAAACTCAGTGTTGTTTGTGGAGACATTTGAGTGCTGCTGTAGGCATACACTCAAGAAAAGTTTTCTTCAAGTCCCCCAGTGATATAGATCAGTGGTTTTCAACCTTTTTGATGCCAGGGCCCACTATTTATTCGGCATTTGAGCCACGGAGGACCACCATTTGATGACATTTTAGCCCCACAGACCCCCCAAAACTAAAGATTTATTTTGCTTTTTGTCCACAATTACAGCCTGGATTTGGGAAACAAAACAGTCCAAACAGAACAAATTGACCATTAATCTTCTCGTTGTGTAGACTTGGGCTAATGAATATTTTAACTCTTGACGCTCTGCGTTCTCAAGAGTTACATCTGGTTAACCAACTTAGCTGGGGACCACCTGGAACCATCTCAGGGACCACTGGTGGTCCCGGACCACCTTTTGAAAAACCCTGATATAGATGCACTGGATCCTGAGACCAGATACGAAATGTATAGATCAAGCATGCATTTGGACAGCCCTGCAAACTCTACTGTACTGTAAACTGCATGTACAGTATATTACAGTAATATTAATGTATGTACAGGAATATCACTCTACCATGGAAAAGAAATGTGTTAAAAAAAAAACATGGACATGATCATTTTGCATCCGACCTCATTTTATGTTATAAGCCATGAAAACCACGTAAAAAAATCTTTGCTAAAGTGGGACTCATCAGATGTCCCTTGGGGACTCATCTGAAAAACCCTCACTGCATCCTGGGACTCATTAGATTGAAAACCTATTTACATCAGTGGTGTCCCTATAGCATGCCTGGCCCTATAGGCAAGTCCACACACAGTTTCCCAAAAGTAACACAGGCAAGTGTTTTCATTAGGGATGTCCCGATACTGTATCGGTATCGGGAAAAGTATCGGATCGGCCCTTTTTGTGATATCGGTTCATATCGGTATCAGAAAACTATCAGTATTGGCCCTAATTTGTCATGATCAGACCATTTCGTATTGGTAAATATACCAGTATAACCAGAGATCTGACGCAGGGTCGAGGGGTTGACACTATGGCAGGTAAATTGTGGAATTTGCTTTGGAGTTGCCCAAGTGCACATTTGAGTGAGATATCCCAAGAGATTTTCTTGGGATAGTTTAATTGAGTTCTAGTCCTTTTTTCTTAATGCATTTGCAAAATGTATCTGATCGAGAAAAAATATCAGGATTGATTGGGATTGTATCGGGAGCAAAAAAAGTGATCGAATCGGGAAATATCGGGAACACGCAGATACTCAAACTCAAATGATCGAGATCGGATCGGGAGCAAAAAAAATGTGATCGGGACAACCGCCGTTTTCATCCAGCCTGCATGTTTGGGATGTTGTGCAACTGATCGGTTGGAGAGCGTTGTGGCTCACAAGGTGGATCAGGGCCGCGCCTGAGTGTTACTTGTTCGATCCTCTCGTTAGTTTTAGTGTGAGATTGACCAAGACCCTGCCTGGATCCTTGCTGTGTAAGACCTTGCCTGGACCCTTACTGTGTAAGACCCTGCCTGGATCCTTGCTGTGTAAGACCCTGCCTGGATCCTTACTGTGTAAGACCCTGCCTGGATCCTTGCTGTGTAAGACCCTGCCTGGATCCTTACTGTGTAAGACCCTGCCTGGATCCTTACTGTGTAAGACCCTGCCTGGATCCTTACTGTGTAAGACCCTGCCTGGATCCTTACTGTGTAAGACCCTGCCTGGATCCTTACTGTGTAAGACCCTGCCTGGATCCTTGCTGTGTAAGACCCTGCCTGGATCCTTACTGTGTAAGACCCTGCCTGGATCCTTACTGTGTAAGACCCTGCCTGGATCCTTACTGTGTAAGACCCTGCCTGGATCCTTACTGTGTAAGACCCTGCCTGGATCCTTGCTGTGTAAGACCTTGCCTGGACCCTTACTGTGTAAGACCCTGCCTGGTCCCCTTAACGTACTGTATAGCACAACGTTGTGTTATAGTTTTTCCTTCACCCAGACCTGGTACAGTGAATGGGTCTTTATACTGGAAGTGCTTTCTCTCTCCAGGAGCAGGTTGATGCTTTGTGTTGTTCCCTTCCTCCACTGTCAGTGTGTTGGACGTAATGCGCTATATAAATGCACGTTCACCATTCACAGCAAGGTCAAGGACCTCCATTCTCAAATGCTGTTCAAATTGGCCAATGACAAGCGTAATTTCTATTTTCCTTTAAAAAAGAAAACAAATAATAATAATAATGCAGAGCAATTGTTGTGGTGAACGGTTTCTTCTGCCATCGTTGTGTGTGTGTGTGTGTGTGTGTGTGTGTGTGTGTGTGTGTGTGTGTGTGTGTGTGTGTGTGTGTGTGTGTGTGTGTGTGTGTGTGTGTGTGTGTGTGTGTGTGTGTGTGTGTGTGTGTGTGTGTGTGTGTGTGTGTGTGTGTGTGTGTGTGTGTGTGTGTGTGTGTGTGTGGGGTGAACGAAATTCCCATTGTAAAGCATGTTATTTGCAGAATGGTTCTATAAAATGCAGGTAGCAGTGTTGAACGTGTCAGTAAATCCTACTGTAGTTGTAGTCAGAATTGTGACGATTTTAGTCGACTACACCTACAGTTGATTTTGTCGACTAAAATGTATTGGCCTTGACGGCGCTGTAGTGCCTGATTTAACTCTTGCTTGCACGCTGACACTGCGGCGTGTTGATGTGCAACGTGTTGTGTATCTGCTAGTTTTGAAGAATTGTCAGTATTAGTTTTGGACGTCGTAGTTTTTATTTATTTCCCTCTCTGGAATATGGTAGTCAACAGACAAAATAAACAGTGAGGGGGAGGGGATGTCATGGAGGAGCATGATTTGCGGCGTTCACCACATAACATGCCTGCGTCCATCTGGTGGTCAACCTTTGCTCCTTCGAGTCTTTCCACTGCTATTTTCAGGCAAAATCTTCCTCCACGATATTGGGGCTGGGACTTAAAACCCCTGGTCTACTGCAATAAATGTATTGTCAAGGTTCAGTCTGAAATGGAAACCTTTATGATTCTGAGCCAGTCAGAAATCATGATGTCCAGTCCCATTTGAATCCCAATCGATGCCGGACGGGCCATATAGACATGACGAAATTGACACCATCTGCTCTAGAGCTCCACGGTGACTTCAGAGTGTCTTTTTCCGGAAGTGAATTCGCCGTTGATGTGCCTTATAGACTTTTCAAAAAGTATTTACATAAAGACGATTACGATGTGGACAAAGCCGGCTCAGTTTTCCTTCTTACAAATTATTTGATTGGTCCAAAACATTGTGATAACAAAGTTACCGTTGTTCGCAATGTATACAATAAATACAATACAATACAATACAATAAATAGGGAATTCTCTTCTGAAATCAGCGAGGGGGCGGGGCTGTGGCGCTCTATAGGGTGTCTGTATCTCAAAAGCTTTTGTGATGCACACGGAACGGTCCGGTTAGCCAATCAGAGGCAATGTAAACGGCAACGAATCTCCTTTGGATTGAATTTGATAAAAGACGCGCTGTGATTGGACAGTGTCAGTTTGAGTGGCAGCACTGCCGCAATCCCATTTGACACAGCTCGCTTCGGTGAACTACAGCTACCAGCTGCACTAGTGTGTGTTTACAAGGAAGAGAGAGATGTTTTGCTACTGTTTTATAATTTCTTTTGTTGTGCTGATTAAGTTTAAAACGACTACCTAATACACCGTCTGGAACTCTGGATGTCATCCTGAATTAGATTAAAAACGGAGTAGTTATGATTAAAAACAGCTGTGTTTGAAGAAAGTGCAACTATGGGAACTGAAAAGGAAAAAAAATCCAGATTCATTTATATTCATGAGGCACAGCCTGTCATCGTGGCGCAGCATTTTAGGGGACTTTTGATATTAAAATTCACAAAAGTTGTCATCTATAGTTAGATATGCCCATATGTGATGACCACGGATATGCTGTAAAAATCTATTTTCAGTGAAAGCCCCCCCCCTCTCTCTCCGCCGTAACTGGGGAAACGGGAAACTGAGAATGTACTAGTACAGAGCCATGAGGGACTCCTCTCAACCATGTGGGTTTTTAGTGGTTAATTCAGTCTAACCAGTAGCAGAAGCAAACACGTCGTCTGCCCCCCAGAAGCCATGAAAACAAATAAGCAGGAGAGGAAGGATATCAAAAGCAGAGGAGTGCGTGCGTCCCCCCCTGCAGTAAATTGAAGCCCCTAAGTCACGCTTGTCTGTTTCATTTCGCCATAAATCCCTCAAGCTGGAAAAACATTTTAGCATGTTTGTCTTTTTGTGCATTCATTCGAACCAGAGTCTGACTGACTGACTTCTTCCTCGGGTCCGGTCAGACTAGACTATTTTATTTTTATTTCTTCTTCCATCACAGATACGTCGTATATGTTGTCTGTCAAACAGCGTCTGCTGCTGCGCTAGCAGCAACAACAATGTCCCCTGTCTGAACTTCTCAGTCCAAAATCTATCCTTTTTTTTCCCTTCTTCTATTTCTTCTTCTTCTTTTCTGACTCTTTAGATCACTCCACTCCCTTATCTCTACGTCTGTTTTCTCTAAGTCCCTGCTCTCTCTCACTCACTCGCTGGCCCTCTCTCTCTCTATCTTTTTACACACACACGCATCTCTCTCACACACACACACGCATGCCAGGGGCGGATATAACTAATATAATTTCCCGTTTGGGGGGGGGCAGGAGAAAATGGTAAGGGGGCGGCCATTTTCGGTTACAGGACTTTTATTAAGCAAGTATAAGCATCAATAATTACATCAGTTGTTGTTGAAGTTGCAACTGACACGCAGCATGCATAAAACTAAAGGTCTGACTCAGAGAGTCAATGCCAATGCCCATGCCTAGATCCGCCCCTGACACACGCTCTCTCTTCCTTCCCCCCCGAGTCCTCAGGTTTTCTTTTTATCTCCGTGTGTGGTGTCATTCTTTTAAAGCCTCAGCATTTCTCCCTTACTCACTCATTCACTTGAACCCTTCCCCACCCATCTCTCTCTCTCTCTCTCTCTCTCTCTCTCTCTCTCTCTCTCTCTCTCTCTCTCTCTCTCTCTCTCTCTCTCTCTCTCTCTCTCTCTCTCTTTTCTCTCTCTCTCTCTCTCTCTCTATCACTCTCTCTTTCTCTCACTCTCTCTCTCACCAGGGGCAGATGTAACATTTCCCAATTGGGGGGGGGGGCATAAGAAAATGTTACCATTTTCAGTAGTGTTTCAAACAGTTTTAAATATAAGCACTGAAATATCTTGGGTTGTTTTGCATGGCATCATGTTTGGTGGGGCAGATTTAGGGGGGCATTGCCCCCCCATGCCTACGCCTAGATCCGCCCCTGTGTCTCTCACACACACACACACACACATACGCATAGCACTGCTGTGTCGTAGTAGCTGCTGCTGCTGGTCTGAACTGAACTGAACTGTCTTGCAGGGGGAAAGCAGCGGTGTCTCTCAAGGTATAGGTTCTGCAGCTCCGTGTGGACGCTGCTGCTGTCTGTTGACATGATGGACGGCCATGGCTGCTCATCAGGGCACTTAAAAGACAGCTCTTCAATTACCCAGAGTGGTACAGCGCAGCGCAGCGGCCGAAGTAAAAGTACTCACATTTTTTGTGGGGTAAAAGTATCAACCACTGCAGTGTTGAAAACTAGAAATACACCGGTTCAGTAAAAAAAAGTTGGAGTTTTCTCAAGCAGAAGTACAAAAGCAACGGCATCCAAATGTCCAAGAGATGTCATTGCGTCTCATTTCAAGTGTTTAAAGGTAATAGAGGCAACTTTTTAAACAAATCAAAATATATATACTAGGGTGCATCAAATTGCAATGCAAAAATTAAATCTCAACATATCAATTTGATTGGGGTTGCATTTTGTTCGGACACACATAAAAATGATTTGTGCAAAGTTTTGGGAAAATTACTTGAGATTTAGAGGTGCAACGCAGCATGTGAAAAATACAAAAATGGGCGTTTTGGGGTGTTTTCCTGCATAACATGTCTAAGGGTCCTAAGGGTCCCCACATCACCATCTCAGATTTTGCTAAAAAAAATTCTATAATCAAGAACCATATGTTTGTACCACACATGCAAAATATTAGCTCCCATTTCATTGTAGTTTTGGAACTACAGGCCTTTGAAATATTGATGTCAAAACACCACATGTCGAAATTGGCTTTTTCCCCAACTTCAGAGACCCATAACTTTTTATTGCAGCTATCTACACAGTTGTGTTTGCAGATTCTTACTGAATGATACCCACTCTTTTCAAATCTGTTGCCAGAAAGCCTCTGAAGGACATACTTTTTGCATAATAGGAAGCCAAAGATGGCATTTTGGCCAAAATCGCTTAAAATTCATTAAAACTCTAAGGGGCCTAGTAGAAATATGAAACTAGTTAGATTTTTGTCCTCATTACCAAGTAATTGTAGGGTTGTGATGTGTTCACAGAAACATATTTTGCGATGAAAATTATACTCCTGAATTTTTTATAGATTTTTTAACATCTTAGGTCCTTTCCGAGGGGGCTAAAATAGGGCATTTTTGCCATCTTATTTGGTAATGTGGCTAGGGGTTTAGGATCTTCTAATGTTTTGTGAAGATGCTCTCATATAAGATGTAACTCCTCCCTGATTTTTTTTTTACAAACGCCCCTTGCTTCATTTTTCTTTTTTACATGGACAATTTCATTTTTCACTTTTTTTCATATTCAGAACTCTGTGACTCTAAATTGGAAGATTCCTACTAGCAGCTATTTCAGATTTACATACACTGACACACACATTTTCATATTTTAGTAGTAGTATGCCCAAGAAATTAATATTTTTCTTTCTATTGGGACCTAAAAACAGCTATTTGGCCAAAAATAACAAAAACGCTGGGCAGCTTTTAATAAACAAAGGAATATTGAAGGGGTGTTTTGCACACAAATTAAGGCATACACATTTCCTGAACAACTTTTACTGTATTGTACAGTATTTTTTGCAATTAGAAAATCTTAGGTATAATTGCATTTTTTGTTGAATATCCTTGGAAAATATAGAAAAATAACAACAACATTCTGGAGTAGTTGTATGGAAGTCTAATAGCCCATTAATTCTGAAATATATGTACAAACTTTATTAATAAATACCGCCATTAAATAAATAAATAACTCAATGAAATAAATAAAAAACAGAATGAAATAAATAAATACTTTTATTTCATTGCATTATTTATTTATTTCATTCCGTTTTTTATTTATATCAATGTGATTTTTATTTATTTCATTGCGACTTTATTTATTTATTTAATGTTGCCACATTTGCATATTCATCAAGTTTAAAAGCCCAAAAATAAATAAATAAATACGGCAATGAAATATATAAAAAACACCATGAAATAAATCAATTATACCCTGAAATAAATAATAATATTGATTTAAATTGATTTTTTATTTATTTCATTGAGTTATTTCATTTATTTCATTGTATTTTTTATATATTTCATTGCGGTATTTATTTATTTATTTTTGGGCTTTTACACTTGATGAATATGTAAATGTGAGTCATCATTTATATAAATAAAAAACGGAATGAAATAAATATATAACCCAATGAAATAAATATATTTATTTATATCATTGCATTATTTATTTATTTCATTGAGTTATTTATGTCACTTTTTTATTTATTTCATGCTGACTTTTCATATTCATGAGTTCTTCGCTTTTCAAATGAATGACTTCGCTTTTCATATTAATGACTTGGCCACAGGCTGTCAATCAACCCAAGGAAGGCGGGGTCGGGCTCTCAGGCCAAAGCAACCGATTGAAAACAAGGAGATACTGATCGGTAGTAGTTACTAGTTGCCTATGGAAAGGTTGCAACCTTACAGTATACTTTTACTCACATTTGGGAAAGTACTATAGACCCATGGATTGCATGGATGGAAATACAATTCTCCAGCACATCTGACGTTCTATGGACAAAACAGAGTGAGTAGCTGCAGCAGCATTTTACTAGTTACTAGCTGTTAGCATGCTAAAGGAACAATGCTATGCCGTGTGTGTGTGTGTGTGTTTGTGTGTGTGTGTGTGCGCGTGCACATGACTGGTACATACAGATTCTGGTAGATGTAGCTACTATAGGGGTTTTCAACAGGTGGTCCAGGGACGACCAGGTGGTCCCAGGCTAAATGATGAAAAGTTGGTTAACCAGATGTAACTTTTTGAGTCTAAACATGAAACCAAATGGACCCTTGCGATTCCATTTGGTTTCATTTTTACAGTCCTGGTCCCTGACAGGATTCCAGGTGGTCCCCAGGCTAAATGATGAATAGTTGGTTAACCACATGTAACTTTTTCAGAGCGTAAAAATGAAACCAAATGGACCCTTGCGATTCCATTTGGTTTCATTTTCACGCTCTCAAAGAGTCCTGGTCCCTGACAGGATTCCAGGTGGTCCCCAGGCTAAATGATGAATAGTTGGCTAGATGTAACTTTCTCAAGAGTTAAAATATTCACAATCTGAATTAGCCCAAAGTCTACACAACTAGAGTAGAGAATGTAGAAGATTAATGGTCATTTGATCTGTATGCAAAATAAATCTTTAGTTTTGTGGTCTGTGTGGCAAAATATCATCAAATGGTGGTCTGTGGCTCAAATTCTGAATTAATAGTGGGCCCTGGTATGAAAAAGGTTGAAAACCACTGCTCTATATGACCACTTCACAGCATTAGGTGCTGTGACCTTGTACATTTGCAGCTATTTTCAGCTACAATGACAGAAAGATTTGGCATTGTCTTATTGACATATCAAATGTACACTTTTCAATTGAACTTCTGTTTACCAGATCCCAGTGGAAATTATGTAGTGTTGGTACTTATCTTGTAGGCTATAATGGTTTTAATGGTAAGATGCTTTTGATTTAGTTATGAAATGTGGATATAACTTTTGGTTTATTCTAGGGATGATGATCAGTGTCACCCAGAATGCCCTGAGACAGCAACTATTTTCCTTGCAGACTGCCCTGATGCGGACCTCCGGAGCATGATACAGTTGGTAAGCTTGTACTGTATTTGTTTTGTCATTCATAAAAATCTACTTTTCATGTGTGATATTTGCATCCAATGATGCATACACCTGCACAGTCTAAACCACACTCTCTACCACATAACTTCTCTTCTATACAAGCTGACATGCAGATACAGTGTTCCTATGTGTATATACATATAAGGTTCTCAAATAATGGCCATAATAAACTATTTAGTTTTGAATGTTACATTTTTGTTACTGTTGTCACCAGCTTGGAGGAGAGGCAGAGTTGTCCGAAGTGGTGATGCATGGTTATTCCTGATTCCACCACCAGTAACAATGATTTCTTATTCAGGGCATAACACACCATGGTTTGGCCAAACACTGACTGGATTAACTGACGATAAAGTCAGTGATATTGAAGATGCAACACAATTCAGTACAGCCCTCAGATAAACGGGTTTGCCCGCCATAATTTAAAGTGGATTCCAAGATATTTATATATTTTCTTTGCAAAAGGTTATTAACCTCTTAAGCATCGGTTTCTAATGTTCGAGGCATCTGTTTCATGAGCATAAGGGGCTTAAAGACTTTCTTTCTTTTGCAGGACAAGGACTAGACACGCCAATCACTGTCACAGCTTGGCCGTTTCACTGGATTGGGGTGGATCTTGAGTCCGGACACACCTCAGGTACTTGGAGTTGGTCCCTAGTGAAAGTTCTGCTAGGTTGACATCATTCCACCATACACTGACTGAATCATTACAGTATGTACATTCATCAATGTTAAAGGTTTAAATTGAACCAGCTTACTTCGATTTGAATCTTACTGTAACTGGTGCAATTAATATTCGCAAACACTAAATAGAATATGCCCTGTGGCTTACCTCATGAAAAGTTTGTTTTGACATGATGTAAACCGCACAGATGTAAAATATGTATATACATGTATGTACCTGTATGTAATCCCTTGCCTTCCACAGAGTTCAGATATCGAACATTCTCAAATTATGTGCTTAACTTAAATCTAGACACTCCCTATCAAGACATGGGATGGGCTGGTGACCAGTCCATGTTTTGCTGATGCTGAAGACAAGGCTCTTCATGTGTTGTCGTCGCTTTCAGTTATGTTTGAAGAGAAGCAGCAGATTGAAAGAGACACTGTATTCCAAGCAAAGAACGACTCATGGTAACAGTACAATATATACAATTAAATGGTTTGATAATATTATAAACTATGATCTTTGCTAAAACATGTATGTTGTCAAGGTGAACTGTATTATATTTGGATTGTATTTATAACAGGATGGCTTATCGTAAGAAGAGGGTAACAGCCAGCAACTTTGGTGTGGTCTTGGCAGCAGTCAGGCGAAAGTCCTACCCTCCTTCTTCAGAACCTTGCTTGGCCAGTAGAACCTCAACAAAGGTTCTAAAGTAAGTTATGAGGACTAATGATATAAACTGATGGTTTCATTGGCTATAAGAAGTATGGTAAGTTGGTAAGAAAACCGAGTGGTATGTTCTCCCTTCTCCAGGCATGTGATTGGGGATTCACCCATGAACCAACAGCAAAGCAGCAATACAGTGAGCAGACCGGTGCTGTTATCCAGGAGAGGGGGTTGTTCCTGTCGGACAGTGGCCTGCTTGGTGCATCTCCAGATGGGACATTGTCTGATGATTGCATTATTGAGGTCAGTTTGTATCCAGTATAGTACATATAGCAGGGCTAGACATTTAATAATTAGGTGCCAATAGCTGATCCTATGATCAAGAGAAAAAGACTTAATTTAAGATTTAATTTGACAATTTAATTTCAATCTAAATTAAAAGCCTAATTTCTAAAATCTAAACACTTACCTGTACCTCCACATTGGCTCCTCCACTTGTTGCTGGACTCTCTGCACCCCTTGACAAGAAAGACATTTACCTACCAAATGACTTACCTCATGCTGCCTTGATATCTGCTGTAGTTTTAATAAAGTGTAAAAACTGTGGGGGCGCGCGCAGTGCCACAGTTGGTAGTGCTGTCGCCATCAGCTAGAAGCCAGGATGCTGTAAGAAGTGTTACACACCAGTGTTTCCTGGTGTGTTCTTTGTACAACTACATATACACAGATCTACATCACCCAAGTAATTCCAAAATATTTTGTAGATTTAACTAAATAAAACTTCTATTATATTTGGTTCACCATTGGATAAAAATATAGCCCTAAATATATTCTTATTGTCTATTTTAGGATATCAGTGAGGCATAGCCCTAAGTATTTTAGGCTGCATTACAAAAGAATGTGTAATGAACATTTCCCACTATTCTAGGCAGTCTATAAATTGCCTTTATCCACAAAAGATGCATTTTGTTTGTCATCCACCTCTAGGTGAAATGTCCCTGGTCGGCCAGAACAAAGACGATCCTTGAAGCAGCAAAGGACAAAGATTTCTTCCTCTATATTGATACAGTGACTGGTTCCCTGTGTCTGAAAGAAAACAGTAACTACTGGCATCAAATCCAGGGAAACCTTTACCTCACCGGTGCCACCACTTGTCACCTGGCTGTATGGACCCCCCTGGACCTTGTAATCCTCCCATTGATAAAGGACCCAGAATGGGCAGTAAACATTGAAACACTGGAAACATTTTATAGAGTTTTCATTCAGAAAATTCTATCAGATGTTTAAAGCACAACGACATACATTCCTAAAATTGCTTTGTTTTAATACTTATTGCCTCATTGTTACTTCTAAAGGTTTTAGCCTCAATCACAGCTGACCATTTCTGGGCAATTTCTTTCTGGACAGTTTAGCTGCAGTACCACAATGTTCTGAGGTGGTGGAGGTGCTGATATGCAGATTTTATATTTATACTGATGCAAAATAAAACCAGGCTAGTCTCCAGTCCATGCCAGCTTGGATAATCGACATTGTAAACAAAGTGCAAATGAAAATTTGAAACTGAATGCTGAAGAAGGAACTA
This sequence comes from Benthosema pterotum, assembly GCA_039105355.1. Classification (NCBI taxonomy): domain Eukaryota; kingdom Metazoa; phylum Chordata; class Actinopteri; order Myctophiformes; family Myctophidae; genus Benthosema; species Benthosema pterotum. The sequence goes on along the minus strand of CM076975.1, from coordinate 15,052,529 downwards.
TACAAAGTAGGGTGCATTGTGAGGCCAAAATCAGATGAGCTGTCCCTGACATCAATTTCCAATAAAGCTCCTATATGATATGAAAGCCTGATTGTTCAAACTTGATTTTTTTGTGGGGATAGAAAACACAAGGACCAAAAAAATAAATAAAAATATGTTGAACTACATGTTATTCCTCCTTTAAAATCATACACTTACATAAGCATTCATCTGCAATCATCTGCTCTACTCAAATTAGCAGTTTGGGGGAAACCAGTGGTCAATGAAGGGGTTCCATAGTTAAAATGACAGTAACCAAATATGAAACTGATTTTCTTCACTAAGGCAAGGAGTTAAATTGATAAACAACTGCATTACCTAATTTACAAGGAGTCTACAAAATTAGAGCATGTAGAAGAATTGTTATTTTTATTGTTTGCTTATCCATCCTGCAGCAAAGAATTCTGGACAATCTGCATTATCTTGATATGAAATGTGTTAAACCCAGTATCACAGCAGATAATTGACAGGTGAAAAAAATGGGTTACAAAAATCATGTGATTTAAAAGAGAAGAAAAAAAAAAAAACATGCAACTTCTTGAATAATTGGTGTTTGCAAATTTGTTAGGCACACACATATCTTATTGATATTTTTGCTGGACTGATATGGCATATTGTTCAAAATTGTAAAACATTTCAGCGTCTGAATCGAACGTTCCACATGGATCCTAGCACTGGAGAGGAGTTTGTTTTTGTATACTTCTTCCTGTGTAAACTGTCCATTGACAAGAAAAGACGGTATGTAGAGGCAAACCCCTTCTGGTAAAATGTCCCTAATTGTGAAGCCCTTGTCTGCCATTACCATATCACCTGGTTGTAGATAATTCAGAACTCCACAATCTGACGTTATTGTCTTGTCTGAGGCACTCCCACCGTATAGATCACTGACAAAGGTAATCAGTCCATTAGGAGCTACACCAATCAAAGTTTTCATTGTGGTTCGTCCTTTGTACTGGCTGTATAACTGGCACTGTTTGTCAAGATTCTCGGTCCTGCAGAGCGCAACCTCTGTGAAATCGAGTACAACTCTACAGTTAGTAAAAGGCTTGAAACACTCTGGCAGAGAGGCCCGATTCTTGGCAGTGGAGGGCATGTTGTTCTCAAACAAACCGACATACAAAATGTCATACAGTGCACAAACAATAGTGAGGAAGATGCTGGTGACTGTGGCTGTGCTACAACTAAATCGTTGAGCAAGGTCCATGTGGTCGGACCCCAGTCTAAGCTTCATTAAAGTCAGGAGCAACTGATCAATTAGGGGGATACTTTGAACTGTCCAATCCGAGTGATAATTTAGCTCAAATTTAGAAAGAAGTGCTTCCAAAAACAAGACAGTATCAGGTAAGCCGGTGAAATACTGTACTTTGACATTGTTGGTGGAAATTTGACTGAAGGAAAATGTTTGCTTTTGTTTCTCCAATTCCTTTTTCAGTTCATCATTTTCCTTCCTTAACACGTCATTTTCGATCTCAAGCATCAGAACACTGCATTTTGCAGGCACGGTAGAAGTACTGGGCATCTCGATTTCAGGATGGTCTTCTGCGTCATCCATTCCTTGGTCTTGAACGCTGGTAGGCAGTGGGACCATTGGTTTCTTGCTCTTTGGTGGATGACTGAGATGGCCTGGGGCTGGAAATAGTGATGTAGATTAATCTTTGGTTAGTTGATATGTTTTGCGATTAATCAGTTAGTTGATAAGCAATGTTTTTGTTCAACAAAACTTGTCAATCTAAATTCCCCTCAATGTCTAACATAAAAATATACATGTTGCTGATATATAGGAATAATACACAAGGCATATTATATTCCTTAATCAAATATATATTTGCCATATATATCAGCCACACGCTCACACAGAAAGTATAACACAACATACTGTATATCGCACCTAGCAATTAAACCAATGAATTGGTAGCTGTTAACGAATAATTTCTATTGTTAATTGATTAATCATTAACCTCCCCACCTGGAAAAATCTTCCCCTCGTTCCAGGAGAACCGTGATGGCCCAGCAGCCTTTCCATTTGGGAAATGCCAACTGCACATCCGCGAGTTGGCATTTGGGGTAAAGTTGACACGCCTGGAAATACAAGGGGGATCATCATTACTATTTTTTATGTGCACCAACAATAACAAAACATAATAGATACATCAACACAAACAAAGTGGGGCAACACAAATAAAATAAAAACTAAACCAAAGAGGGAGGGGGAAAACATTACATACTGTAGCTCATTGCCTGCTCACAGTACAGGGCTTGACACTAACACTTGCCCACTTGCCCAGGGCAAGTAAAAAAATGGTGGGGCAAGTGAAAAGTGAAAAATGATGAATGTTCATGTAAAAAAATATATTAAAATATGAAGCAAGGGGCGTTTGTTAAAAAAAAAACTCAGGGAGTAGTTACATCTTATATGAGAGCATCTTCATAAAAAATTAGAAGATCCTAAACCCCTAGCCACATGACCAAATAAGATGCCAAAAATGCCCTATTTTAGCCCCCTCGGAAAGGACGTAAGATATTTAAAAAATTGTAAAAAATTCAGGAATATAATTTTCATCGCAAAATATGTTTCTGTGAACACATCGCAACCCTACAATTACTATGTAATGAGGACAAAAATCTAACTAGTTTCATATTTCTACTAGGCCCCTTAGAGTTTTAATGAATTTTAAGCGATTTTGGCCAAAATGCCATTTTTGGCTTCCTATTATGCAAAAAGTATGTCCTTCAGAGGCTTTCTGGCAACAGATTTGAAAAGAGTGGGTATCATTCAGTAAGAATCTGCAAACACAACTGTGTAGATAGCTGCAATAAAAAGTTATGGGTCTCTGAAGTTGGGGAAAAAGCCAATTTCGACATGTGGTGTTTTGACACCAATATTTTAAAGGCCTGTAGTTCCAAAACTACAATGAATTGGGAGCTAATATGTTGCATGTGTGGTACAAACATATGGTTCTTGATTATAGATTTTTTTTTTAGCAAAATCTGAGATGGTGATGTGGGGGAGTTCCTGAAATTTAGGTGAGTTGGCGCGGAATGACCCAGAAGAGAAGTTATGTGGTAGAGAGTGTGGTTTACAGGCGCGTCACCGCGTCTGGAAAGATGCGGGTGTGCCGCGAAAAATTTTGGGCTTTTTTTCCCCCTCTAAAACACTTTTTACTAATATTTCACAATAAATGTAATGGTTACACACTTCAATGAAGCAGTGTTATAATGCAGTACAAGACTGACTGTGACGAGATAAAACGGCTATCTATGATGACTAAAATATGACGAGACGTTTGTGAGTTATGGGTGACGTGACGTGTCGAGACGAGAATGTAGTGGATTGACAAAAAAGTTTCAAAACCGCACCGTCGCCGACTGTGCAACTCATATCAAAGCAATGAATGCACGCGGCCGGTCACCCCGTCTCCCTCCTTCCCAGATCAGTGCCTGCCATCTATTACAAGAGTTGCGACATTGATGGGTCACAAACTGAACGCTCGCGCTGCTGTTCATGCAGCCTGAATAGGGACAAACTGGAGTTGGAAATGCATTGTTTTCAATGGGGGCGACAGCGCAAATAAGAGCTATTTTATGCATGCTTTCAAGGGGCTGTTGCAAGGCTGTTGCCGGAGGCCGTTGCATTACTGCCTACTTCAGGTCCAGGACTTGTCCCTATTTGTTGTCCCCATTCCCGATTCGAGTCTCAGTAGAAAAGCCGCCATTGAACTTGCCTCTTGGAGTGGATGGAGTTGTCGTAACTCTGTCTACACTATATGGTTCATATGGCTCTGCCTCTCCCGCAGCATGGACAGTTGCTGTTTGGCCAGCACCCCCACTTTTTCGCATTATTTTTTTTCCGACGTGAAAAGTTGCGGGTGCTGAGGCACCCGCATAGTGAATGGCGGTGACGCCCATGGTGGTTTAGACTGTGCAGGTGTATGCATCATTGGATGCAAATATCACACATGAAAAGTAGATTTTTATGAATGACAAAACAAATACAGTACAAGCTTACCAACTGTATCATGCTCCGGAGGTCCGCATCAGGGCAGTCTGCAAGGAAAATAGTTGCTGTCTCAGGGCATTCTGGGTGACACTGATCATCATCCCTAGAATAAACCAAAAGTTATATCCACATTTCATAACTAAATCAAAAGCATCTTACCATTAAAACCATTATAGCCTACAAGATAAGTACCAACACTACATAATTTCCACTGGGATCTGGTAAACAGAAGTTCAATTGAAAAGTGTACATTTGATATGTCAATAAGACAATGCCAAATCTTTCTGTCATTGTAGCTGAAAATAGCTGCAAATGTACAAGGTCACAGCACCTAATGCTGTGAAGTGGTCATATAGAGCAGTGGTTTTCAACCTTTTTCATACCAGGGCCCACTATTAATTCAGAATTTGAGCCACAGACCACCATTTGATGATATTTTGCCACACAGACCACAAAACTAAAGATTTATTTTGCATACAGATCAAATGACCATTAATCTTCTACATTCTCTACTCTAGTTGTGTAGACTTTGGGCTAATTCAGATTGTGAATATTTTAACTCTTGAGAAAGTTACATCTAACCAACTATTCATCATTTAGCCTGGGGACCAGGACTCTTTGAGAGCGTAAAAATGAAACCAAATGGAATCGCAAGGGTCCATTTGGTTTAATTTTTACGCTCTGAAAAAGTTACATGTGGTTAACCAACTATTCATCATTTAGCCTGGGGACCACCTGGAATCCTGTCAGGGACCAGGACTGTAAAAATGAAACCAAATGGAATCGCAAGGGTCCATTTGGTTTCATGTTTACACGCAAAAAGTTACATCTGGTTAACCAACTTTTCATCATTTAGCCTGGGGACCACCTGGTCGTCCCTGGACCACCTGTTGAAAACCCCTATAGTAGCTACATCTACCAGAATCTGTATGTACCAGTCATGTGCACGCGCACACACACACACACACACACACACACACACACACACACACACACACACACACACACACACACGGCATAGCATTGTTCCTTTAGCATGCTAACAGCTAGTAACTAGTAAAATGCTGCTGCAGCTACTCACTCTGTTTTGTCCATAGAACGTCAGATGTGCTGGAGAATTGTATTTCCATCCATGCAATCCATGGGTCTATAGTACTTTCCCAAATGTGAGTAAAAGTATACTGTAAGGTTGCAACCTTTCCATAGGCAACTAGTAACTACTACCGATCAGTATCTCCTTGTTTTCAATCGGTTGCTTTGGCCTGAGAGCCCGACCCCGCCTTCCTTGGGTTGATTGACAGCCTGTGGCCAAGTCATTAATATGAAAAGCGAAGTCATTCATTTGAAAAGCGAAGAACTCATGAATATGAAAAGTCAGCATGAAATAAATAAAAAAGTGACATAAATAACTCAATGAAATAAATAAATAATGCAATGATATAAATAAATATATTTATTTCATTGGGTTATATATTTATTTCATTCCGTTTTTTATTTATATAAATGATGACTCACATTTACATATTCATCAAGTGTAAAAGCCCAAAAATAAATAAATAAATACCGCAATGAAATATATAAAAAATACAATGAAATAAATGAAATAACTCAATGAAATAAATAAAAAATCAATTTAAATCAATATTATTATTTATTTCAGGGTATAATTGATTTATTTCATGGTGTTTTTTATATATTTCATTGCCGTATTTATTTATTTATTTTTGGGCTTTTAAACTTGATGAATATGCAAATGTGGCAACATTAAATAAATAAATAAAGTCGCAATGAAATAAATAAAAATCACATTGATATAAATAAAAAACGGAATGAAATAAATAAATAATGCAATGAAATAAAAGTATTTATTTATTTCATTCTGTTTTTTATTTATTTCATTGAGTTATTTATTTATTTAATGGCGGTATTTATTAATAAAGTTTGTACATATATTTCAGAATTAATGGGCTATTAGACTTCCATATAGTTGTGTAAGCACAAAACATTTAGCAATGAGGTTTTATTTACATATTAACACAATGTCCCAATCTGCATCAAATATGTACCAGCCGGGCAAATATGTTGCCTGTGTTTATGACAGAAAATGGTACATTGGAAATATTGTCACCAGAAATGAAGAACAAAATGATGTTTATGTCAATTTCATGACACAAGGACGAGGCAACTCATTCTCATGGCCACCACAAAGCAGGAAAGATGAATGTTGGGTGCCTTTGCTTCATGTCCTTTGTGTGGTAGAGGCCCCAAACATAAAAAGTGGAGGACGCCAATACCAACTAACAGAGGGTGACTTCAAACTTGTGACAGACTTAAGTTTTAACTTATGTACTAACTAGATGACAAGTTATGAGTGTCTTAACACATCACATGGAACTGTACTGCCTGTGAATGAATTACCCATTATCATGGATGCCCATATTTGATTTGTACTTATTATGTACAAATCTTGTGATGTTTTTCAACATCATGATCATGGATCACTGAATGTGTTAATATGTAAATAAAACCTCATTGCTAAATGTTTTGTGCTTACACAACTACTTCAGAATGTTGTTGTTATTTTTCTATTTTTCTATACTTTCCAAGGATATTCAACAAAAAATGCAATTATACCTAAGATTTTCTAATTGCAAAAAATACTGTACAATACAGTAAAAGTTGTTCAGGAAATGTGTATGCCTTAATTTGTGTGCAAAGCACCCCTTCATTATTCCTTTGTTTATTAAAAGCTGCCCAGCATTTTGTTATTTTTGGCCAATAGCTGTTTTTAGGTCCCAATAGAACGAAAAATATTAATTTCTTGGGCATCCTACTACTAAAATCTGAAAATCTGTGTGTCAGTGTATGTAAATCTGAAATAGCTGCTAGTAGGAATTTTCCAATTTAGAGTCACAGAGTTCTGAATATGGAAAAAAGTGAAAAATGATGAAATTGTCCATGTAAAAAAAAAAGATTAAAATATGAAGCAAGGGGCGTTTGTTAAAAAAAAATCAGGGAGTAGTTACATATAAGATGTAACTTATTGTAGTTACATCTTATATGAGAGCATCTTCACAAAATATTAGAAGATCCTAAACCCCTAGCCACATGACCAAATAAGATGCCAAAAATGCCCTATTTTAGCCCCCTCGGAAAGGACGTAAGATATTTAAAAAATTGTAAAAAATACAGGAATATAATTTTCATCGCAAAATATGTTTCTGTGAACACATCGCAACCCTACAATTACTATGTAATGAGGACAAAAATCTAACTAGTTTCATATTTCTACTAGGCCCCTTAGAGTTTTAATGAATTTTAAGCGATTTTGGCCAAAATGCCATTTTTGGCTTCCTATTATGCATGTGTGCATGTGTGGTACAAACATATGGTTCTTGATTATAGAATTTTTTTTTAGCAAAATCTGAGATGGTGATGTGGGGGAGTTCCTGAAATCTAGGTGAGTTGGTGCGGAATGACCCAACTACAAGAAATGGATATTTAGAACATTCATTTTGAATTGAACAACATAGAAGTAACTCTCTGAAACAACCTGCACTGTATGCACTGATGTGCTTGCTTGTATACAGTATATTCTTTATACAAAGCTAGTTACTCCAAGCCACTTGCGAGCAGGGCAGAGTGAAGGGACACAGTTCTTCACAGTTCTACTTATGATAATCATATAATCTTTGCTATTTCCGCCTATAATAAGGCCTTATTTAAAAGCCAAATGATTCATAATGGAATCAAATATTGGCATTCTAGCTGTTCTGGGATGTCAAGACACTACCTGTAGACACCCTGTGCAAGTATGATATAAAAACTTGCAGCAGGAGGACACATGACAAGAACTAACCTTCTTTTAGTATAGGCGTTTTTTGCAGTTTTTACCCCCTTTATGCTATAAAATCAGATGTACCGTTGCACCTCTAAATCACCTCGTATCGCTTTAATATTTTGCATGTATTGTTTTTGCATGGATGGTAACACTTTTAGCACCCAATCAAATCAATATTCTGAAAATGTGTATTTTGATGCACCCTAATATATACTGTAGCTATATTTTTTTGCCCTTTTCCCCTCTATGATGCTTCTGCTTTGATGCTGCAGCTGTTTCCCTGCAGAGAGACACTTGCTTCGTCCTGCAGACGGTCCAGAACTTTGTTGTATTCCCACGTTTGTGAATTGTAGGGTGGCTGTTTTCAAATGGCAGAAATATAGTGCTGAATTGGTGTGTGTTTCGTATGAAACGATATTCAAAATCTACAAAGTAACTAAGATTCTCAAATAACTAACGTGGCATAAAAGCACTATATATTCCTCTTAGGTGTAATGGAGTAGAAGTATCGAAAAATACAAACTCAAAGTTAGCCTGCGGTACACAAGTAAATGTACTTTAGTGTTAGTCATTGTTTCTGCACAAGCACATTCTCCTGACTTATTCAACTCTTCCTACGCGCAGGTCTCTTGGGCCGTGAACTGCTGCCGGGAGATGCTTTCTTCTTTTTCTCTTTCCAAAATGTGCTGACGCTTCCGATTTTGACGCCATCAATTGTAAAAAAAAAAAAAAAAATCCGAAACCGCATTATTTTTTCCCTCCACCAACACCTTTCTTTTGCTGAAGTCGAGCGGATGAGGTCATTCAATTATTTCTCCTGACTGCGAGAAACTTTATGGGCTTTTCCGTTTGCGCGTTCGCATAACGCCAAGCATAGATCTCCAAGCTCGCGGAGTGTCGTAGCACTACGGTGCTTTGCTAATAAATCAGACTTCGTAATTGTTGATCATGTTGATTGTTGGCGTCAGGTAGAAACCTCATATCCACTTATTTCAACATTGTGTGCTTGTCACTTCATCATATAGGACAGGGCTGGGCAATTATTTTTCCCAAGGGGCCAAATGAGATACATAAAATATTGTGGAGGGCCAATTTAATTTCAATATAAAAGTAAGAGTAAGACCAAATATTTTGCCACCAGGGCTGTCTATTTAATCAGTATTTGAGCCACGGACCACAATTTGATGACATTTTAGCCCCACAGACCCAAAACTAAACATTTATTTTGCTTTTGTCCACAATTCCAGGCTGGATTTCACAAACAAAACAGGCAAACCTAGATCAAAAGTGACCATTCTTTTACATTCTCTGGCTAATTCAGATGAATATTTTAACTCTTGAGAGTGTAAACATGAAACCAAATGAAACCAAATGGACCTGTTGATATAGGTATATCATACCTATATCAACAGGTTTGATATAGGATGTGTCGCACAAAGTCGCACATAGGATGTGGACATCATTTATCGTGAATGCAAAAACCGTTGAATCATGCAGATTTAAATGTACTTGTAAATTCAGTAACAACCACTTTTGCTGTGTACAAGCTCAAGAGCCGTTGAGCTTGTAGATCGGCTATTGAATTGTGTTGCCGGCCAGTGGGTTCAGGTGCTTAGCGGCGTTAAAGTGGCATCTTATCGGCTCGTTTGTTCGCGGCACCTTTTCATCGCACCCGTTTCATTCAATAGAAACTATATGATGGATGAGTCAATGTGTTGTCGATTATCTGACGTCGGTCCTCCTATTTTCGGACGATCGGCCACCATTGTGCATTTTCTGTGCGTCTCTCTCTCTCTCTCTCTCTCTCTCTCTCTCTCTCTCTCTCTCTCTCTCACTCTCTCTGTCTCTTTGTTTCACTGCATTAATGTAAGCAATGAGTCAGCAAAAGCAGCCACATCAATGCTCCGAGGAAGGGAGGTGTGCGGATGCCAGAGATCTTCTTTTCTTTTTTTTTGGTGAATCATGTTTTTTTTTTTATTGGAATGGCTATTTTTAGCGAGAAACTATATCGAGAGCCCAAACGCAGCGAGGTAGATGGTATAGAGCAGGGCTGTGCAGACTGCAGAGCAGGGGCGGATTGGCACATATTTTCCCACCGGGACAATTTTGCCTTTGCCAGGCCACCCTGGGGGGGCAGCTGGTTAACCAGATGTAACTCTTTGAGAGCGTAAAAATGAAACCAAATGGACCCTTGCGGGTCCATTTGGTTTCATTTTTACGCCCTCAAGAGTTAAAATATTCATCATGTGAATTAGCCCAACTTAGTCTACACAACTAGAGAATGTAGAAGATGAATGGTCATTTTGATCTGTATGTTCCAGGCGAGCATCTAGCTACATTCTAGTGCATTTTGGAAGTGCCGCTAGTGCATTTTGGATCTTGTCCAGGCCACTAGGTGGCGCAGGCCACCGGGAAAAGTCCCTGTACTCCAGATGGCCAATCCGCCCCTGCTGCAGAGGGTGAGGAATCTGCACTGATATTATACAGTACAGTACAGTCAATTGGTATCATACATAGACACTAGACACTGTATAGTGCAGTGCTGTGTGCATAATAATTGCACGTTGGCTTGTGTTGTACCTGCAAGGATGAAAGATTACAGACAAAGTCATTGATGCGTACCACTTGAGCGTTATTAAAGCCCATATTCTGCACATGACACAAACATGGACACGTTATTATTACGCACATAATGGCTAGAAAGAGAACATGCGGCAGATACGGGGCAATGATATTATACGCCGTGTTTTCCATTAAATACTAATATAACACATCATTGTTTGTTGTGAAGAAACATTGCAGAGGGGTTTGTGTGTGTGTGTGTGTGCGTGCGCGCGCGTGTGTGTGTGTGTGTGTGTGTGTGTGTGTGTGTGTGTGTGTGTGTGTGTGTGCACACACGCACGCACGTTTTCTTTTACCCAATGAACCAATGAGAGTATCAACACAAGCTCGTGACTACACACTTAACTGCATTGCAGTGTTAAGGCTTTGTCGACTAAAACCACAATGAAAACTGTTGAGAGTGTTGCAGGCCTGTAGATCAGCTATTTTCATCATACCAGTGGCGGCTGGTGGGTAGAGTCACCGGATGATAACCACAAGGTTGGCGGTTCGAATCCCGGGCTCCTCCCTGAGTTACTGCCGATAAGTCCTTGAGCAAGACACTGAACCCCTAATTGCTCCTGATGTGCTGGTTGTGCCTTGCATGGTTTCCGCTGCTATCAGTGTATGAATGTGTGTGTGAATGTGATGCACAAACTATGTACAGTAAGAGCGTTCTATAAATGCACCATTTAGTTGACTGAAATCCTACGTTTTGTCAGCTAAAACTAGAACAAAACTAACACTTTTCCGAGAACTAAAACTAAAAGTTACACAGAAGGCAATGACTAAAACGAACTCAAAACTGTGCTGTCAAAAATCAGCACTACTTCTGCGTTTGGAATGGATCCTTTGGAAACACAGGTTTCCTTTTTTCCCCACCAAAAAGTAACAGTTTGGGGACATCCTGTACCGGTTTCAACTGAAAATACGTGACCTCGCGCAGTTAAGCTGCAGCACTTTGTTTTTTTTTTCTTCTTCTTTTCGCGTGGCACTCTCATTATTGTGGATGGGAGGTGACACACTGACACTATGAGCTAATTCCCTGCCTCAGTACCAGTGGATGTGCATAACGAACAAAGCAGCTCCGTGACTATAACAGTCCGTTTGTTCACAATCCTCCATCTGAGGCTGCCAAGGCAATTTGGAAAGATTAAAGCGCGCTTTATTATTTATGTATTGAGCCGTTTTCCTCCGCAGCATATTGTCGTTTAGGCGTCTGGATGTCTGAAACGCAAACTCTTTCCAGCCTCTTTCTAAGTGTATTCTCTTGTGTGGTGAGTCACTGCTATATTGCAGTATAGACACTTGCGTAGGGTGTGCATTGGCCACCATGGGCCTATCTATACTGTATCAATGATAGTTTTACTGTATAGATTCATACTCATCATACTAAATGGTGCATTTATATAGCGCCTTTATCCAAGGCGCTTTACATAGAATGTGCATCACATTCACCCATTCACACGCACATTCATACACTTATGGTAGCGGAAACCATGCAAGGCACAACCAGCACATTGACACTAACTCTGCGGGAGCCCGGGTTCGAACCGGCAACCTTGCTTTTACCATCCAGTGACTTTAGTACCCCTTCATGCTGTATGAAGACTAGGCCTGTGTACTCTTCGTATTGTACAGAAAGCCTATACAGATGGTGGTCCATTTGGGTACCATCTGACCTCCATCTGAATATGTCTCGTGCCACGGACCCCCCTGAAGCTAAGATTTGTACTAACAGACCAGATATTTCATATCTCCATATGGTGGCCACTAGTGTGTCGGACAGGACTCCAAAGCGCAGAACAAATCTCCACCATGGAGATTAAACGGAGAATTTGTACTGCTTCCCTCTGGGAGAAGGTACAAAGAACCAAAATGGAAGTACATCAGATGTTGAACGAGGCTCTGATACAACAGCGAAAAGGTTTCGATTATCAACACTGCGTGCGATTATGTAATGTTGTGTTTCCCCTTTGCTACCGTATGTATTTTTGTATGTCACTACTACTGTTTCATGTGTGGCTGTAGCAAAGGTGTTGCCTTGGCCAAAATCTGCCCAAGGCAGATTTTCATTTGTGGACAATAAAGTTTACCTTGACCATGACCTTGACCATATACTATGGTCAGCGATAATCAGTGATACGCTTAAATCATAGGCTTCCAGAAGCACGCTGCTAGATCAGACAGTTTCATGGCCACAAAGCTTAATACTTGACCTGAAGACGGCATGCAACAAGTATTCTACCTTGGTTGTTGCACATAGATTGCAGCAGGCTGCCTGTGGACTTGCCTAAAGGCAATGGACAGGGCAGTGTCAAATCTGTCCATTTCATAATGTATGTGACCATAAACACCCCATAACCGTGACACAGGTTGTACATTATATGCTTTCTCAGAAGCTCTCATCCCTCTAATCTGGAACATTTTTTGCCCTTTAACGCTATTGGCCAACACTCTGGTCCCATATCTGACCATCTCTTCACCTGGAAGTCATTAGAATGGAACCGTGTAACCCTCTCAACACCTCCATGACGCTATAGACATCTGGCTCAGTGTCAGGGTTAATGTTACCATGCATGGAAATAGAAAGAAGAATCACACCTGTGTGAAGTGAGGGGCAGTCTTATCGCCCTAAATCACTCTGAGCACAGTCGATCAGATCATGTAAAATTTGGTACCCACAAACACAAAGAGGGTCATTTTAAAAAAGTAGGCTACTGTTGGAACTTTGGAAGAAGTTCTAAAACTGTGACCGTCACATGCATAATTTGTGTTACTATAGAAAAGGCCAGTCATATCCTTTGTTCTCTCATGTTGTACTATACTTGAGTTTGCCCAATACAACTTAAAGGGGAATTACACCCATTTTCAAAATTTTCCTCAGAGTATACAAATGTGAACCAAATGGAGCCTAGCGGGTCCATTTGGTTCCATTTGTACCCTCTTTCCTCCCCCTAAACACACTACATCTCATCTCAGCCCTTTCCCAGGTTGTTGACAGCTACATTATTGCGTCCGTCTCCCCCTCCCCTCCCCTCCCCCACCTCACCACGTCCATCCCATGCCAGCTCATAGAAGCTCTTTTTCCCGGTGCTGAAACTCCATGAAGTTTAACTCGATTAAACTGATCCGAATGAGATTTTGAACATGCATATCTGTCTGCGGTGCAGTGCAGATCCCTCACTGTCTCTATCTATTGTCTGGATAGAACATGTGTGGGTATGTGTGAGGGAGGGAAGGAAGGATTACCAAAGGATTAAGAAGACACCAGATATCATGTCTAGGAGTACAGTAGTGTGTTCGTGTCAAATTGAATTCACCACTGATTGAGGATACGGGATACGGGTGACTCCCTGGGTTTGCTGTAAACGTGCTGTGCGGATTATGGATATCCGCTGTTTGACTGATGTACTGTGTTTATCTGTTTTCATTCTCTTGTTTTTCTCCATGTTTTGTACTTTTTTGTTGGGTGTTGTTGCGACCACAGGTCGCAGTTAGTATGTAAACCCAGAGGAAGCTGGTCACACTGTGACACTGGACCGTAACCCTGCGCTGTAACACTTACTGCACACAAACCGTTAGTGTTGATTCATGGTCCGTTGTTCTACAACAGTGGTTTTTGCAGCCTTTTTGGTGCCAAGGACCACTATTTCAGTGAGCCACGGATCACCATTTGAGGACAAAATTCAACGTTGAATCAATGCATTTTGCTATGTGGGTATTCCAGGGACATGCACACATACACATCAAATGGGGCTCAGCCCCTGCCCGTGTACCAGTATAACAACTGCCATTGTGTGTGTTTTTTTTTTGCCAACTACCAACTGTATTATGAATGGTTGGTTTGTACGTGTATGTACTGTGTAGGCGTTTCACTCCAGTGCTGAATGGGTATCCATTGGATGTCCATGGGCATGCAATCGATGCGTTATCGCTCCATCTCTGGTTGTGCGTAGAGGGTTGCCAGGTCAGGCAGGTTGCCAGGTCCTGGCATGCTGCTGCTGCATCCTGGCTATATCCACTCGTATACTGACCTCTGTGGCAGGGAACAGAGAGACGCGCAGCGGGGATCAACTGCTGTCCAAAAAAACCTCATTGTGTGTCCAAAACTGTAACCTTTTTAGTTTATTTATATATAAAAAAGAAATAATCAGAAGGTGAAACTAGATGATTAGAAATGCGGCACATTGTGAACTTTTTCACAGATTTTGCGCAACACTGACAGACACTATAGGGCTGACAGGACATGCATGGGGAGGTGACATGTGGGATTCGAACCCGCGGCACACTGCCAAACTTGGACTACCTACCGTCCGAGGTGCCCGGACCACTGAGCCATCACAGGCCCTCTCTCTTCTCCTCATGTTCTCTCTCTCTCTCTCCTTCGCTATGCAGTGTGCAGGGTTTCCCTGCTCTCTCTCTCTTTCTTGTCCCTCCCTCTATCCATCCAGTCTCTCTCTCTCTCTCTCTCTCTCTCTCTCTCTCTCTCTCTCTCTCTCTCTCTCTCTCTCTCTCTCTCTCTCTGCAGTGTTGGCACACTCTTTTTCAGGCCCCACCTGTTCTGCACTATCGGTGGGGAGGACCTATTCACACACACACAAACGCACACGCACGCACTCGCACGTGCATGTTTCACGTAAGGAAATGCCAACTGCTGGCATGTAAGAGACATCTCTCTCTCTCTGTGAGTTATTCTCTCTCCTCAAATGAAAGGACTCTCCCTCTCTCTCTCTCTCTCTCTCTCTCTCTCTCTCTCTCTCTCCTCTCTCTCTCTCTCTCTCTCTCTCTCTCTCTCGTCATCAGAACAGGCTGGTCCTCTGCAGGTAATCTGTCAGCCTGTATCTGTGAGCCTCGTACAACAAACACAGGTGTACTGAGGCAACAAATTCTTCTTAGCCCACATGTCCACTGACAGTGTCTTCATACTGTACTGTACTGTAGTGCACATACCTTCAGCCTACTGACTGTACACCTACACCGGCAGCTGCACAGTATACTGTACATCTGTACTAACACACTAACAGTACTGTATACAACTAGTCTGTATGTACAGTATAGACCTTCAGTACCAGGGGTGTCATGCATGTTGATTTAATTGGCCACAAGTTTGTGACGTCACGTGTACAGGATGATCATGCTGAAAGGGGAATTCCACCCATATTCAACATTTTTCTGAGCGTGTACTGCACCTCTAGGGTATATTAATGACAAGAGAAAATGGGTGGAGTTCCCCTTTAACGTCAAAACATTACTGCCACTGCGGCGTGGTACCACATGGGAACGGCATGACAACAGTGTTCATTACTATATTTACATATACAACTGTACAGTGCATTTATTTATATTATGTCTCCTGCCCATGTCTCTTTGGTTACTGCTCCACTGGTTACTGGTTACTGGAAGATTTCTTTTCCAGAGTGCAAGTTCCAAGTGACTTAGCCAAATCAGCTGTTGGCAAGAAAAATGCCTGCCAGCTGATAGGTCTGGAATATCTCAATTGTACAACCACCTCCAACTCCAGAGAACTGGGGTGGCCAATCAGGAGGCACTATGCAAAAACATGGGTGTCAAATTGGGTCAAAAAGCCATTGTTTGAAGACTCATTCATGTCAGTGCCATGATGAGTCTGGCTTAATTAGCCAGCCCAATGATGACTTTTAGTTCTGCTGAATCATTTCTCCACTAGTCCCCAACATTTTTGACAAGTAGTGCCCCTCAAAAAAAGGTAGTCGACAAACATTTTTCTCATAGCTTTTGACCAGGGGTTTTCAACAGGTGGTCCGGGGACCACCAGTGGTCCTTGAGAGGGTTCCAGGTGGTCCCCAGCTAAGTTGGTTAACCAGATGTAACTCTTGAGAACGTAAAAATGAAACCAAATGGACCCTTGCGGGTCCATTTGGCTTCATTTTTACACTCTCAAGAGTTAAAATATTCATCATGTGAATTAGCCCAAGTGTACACAACTAGAGAATGTAGAAGATTAATGGTCATTTTGATCTGTATGTTTGACTGCCCTGTTTCCCAAATCCAGCCTGGAATGGAATTGTGGACAAAAGCAAAATAAATCTTTAGTTTTGGGGTCTGTGGGGCCAAAATGTCCCCAACTGGTGGTCCGTGGCTCAAATGCTGAATAAATGGTGGGCCTTGGTGTCAAAAAAGGTTGAAAACCCCAGCTTTAGACTACAGAATCGACAGCAGTTTTCCAAGCGTTCAGCCATGGCCGTCTCGTTGAATCCCTCGCTCCGCCCTTCCCTCCCTCCCTGGAGCACAGAGTCTATGATGACACACAGATATAATCCACCTCTGGTAGAGTTCTTGGACTGTATCTGCCGACCGAGCGCTCAAGGATATATCCTCAACATTAAACTTTAAACTGGCATCGATCCTCCCGCCTGGGGAGCAGTCTGCTATCTACTGTATTTATAGCTCTGTGCTCTGCAGCTCTGGTCTAACACCACCACCACTACCATCCTGCCTTATACTGCCTCTCTATACTGTATCCATCCGGTAACCCTAACCCTCATGTCTGCTACAATCACTGAGTCAGGGCCCACATGTGGATCGTCCCTTTATGCACCCACAGCTGTGGCCCAGGCCCGGATGTAACATTTGCCAATGGGGGGGGGGGGCATTGCACCCCCCATGCCCATGCCTAGATCCGGCCCTGCCGTGGGCCATAGGTTTGCTGAAAACCAGATCGCATGCAGTGCCAGGACTGAGGTCCTGGCCATGTGGCTTGGTAATGTCACAAAATATCTCCACTTACTTGGTACCCGTCCAGAAGAAATGGAGTCTTCAAACGTT
Organism: Benthosema pterotum; assembly: GCA_039105355.1. Taxonomy (NCBI): domain Eukaryota; kingdom Metazoa; phylum Chordata; class Actinopteri; order Myctophiformes; family Myctophidae; genus Benthosema; species Benthosema pterotum. The sequence goes on along the minus strand of CM076975.1, from coordinate 15,035,244 downwards.
TATGCAGCTTTCACCACCATTTCCACTCTACATTTATATTTCCTGATCGATCGAACCCCTCCATTATGTCATTCTATCTTTATTTTAGATATCTTTTTGATCGTAGTCTAGGGTACGCGGCGTGAAAGTTTGCGGTATATATACTGTATGCTGGCTTTCGGCCCGTTTCATCAAAGTTTCTGTAGAGACATTGCAAGACCCGCAGCACTGTGGTCATTCATGCGGACATGCACATGACTGACAGGCGGCATAAACTCTGGCTCCCTCACATTGCGGTTAAGGATGGTTAAGTGCTCCCACGCTGGGTGTGTCAAGATTCACTAAGGGTACCCAAACACACAGCGAGGACTAAAAGAGACACTGTCATTTCTCACACCATTTGGTTAAACACTTTTGTTTGTGCATTATTAGCTTAGCCAATTAAAGGGGAATTCCACTGATTTTCAGCATTTTTTGAAAAGGCATATTCATTAATATGCCTTAGAGATGTTGTGTGGACATAATACAAAGAAATGTAGGTGCATCACCATGTTAATGATTTTTGTTCTAAATGGAACCAAATGGACCTGCTAGGGTCCATTTGTTTCCATTTTTACGCTCCCAGAAAAAAATATTGAAAAAGGGTGGAATTCCCCTTTAAGACCAAAGTCATATGTATTTGGCTGTGGGCCCTCATCTCAATATAGTTTGTTTTTGTTCCAGAAGCAAAGATTTGAGTAAAAAAGGATGTTTAAAAATTAAAAAAAATATCTGGTCAGGTCAGAGGGAGACACTCAAGACATGGCGGCCATAAGATTCAAACTCGCGTGTTTAGGCAAGTTCAGTGTCCACCAGGCAACCAGCTAAGTTGGTTGACCAGATGTAACTCTTGAGAACGTAAAAATGAAACCAAATGGACCCGCAAGTTTCATGTTTACACTCTCAAGAGTTAAAATATTCATCATGTGAATTAGCCCGAGTCTACACAACTAGAGAATGTAGAAGATTAATGGTCATTTTGATTTACTGGTCTATTGTTTGCCTGGTATTGTGGATAAAAACAAAAGAAAACTTTAGTTTTTGGACCAAGTGGTGGTCCGTGGCTCGACTTCTGCATAAAGAGTGGGCCCTGGTATGAAAAAGGTTGAAAACCACTGCGCTATAGGCACCGGAGTATATATAGGAGGTGACATTGACTTTGCAGACTCCCCTGACCATGACGAGTGGAGCGAAGACGCGATCGATAGCGCCATGCCATCTGCGGTGCCAGGTGCGGGGGCATACGCTATCCAGCCAGCCGCTAACCGCCGTGATAATGGGAGACGTGTTCGGGGTCAGGTCGCCATATAGTGCAGATCATGGGAACATGGTATTGTGTAACATACCATAGGAGTCGTGCAGAGATGGAGAAAGAGGCTCTGGTGCTGAATCACAAAGACACATTAACCCCATTAAGACATGGAACACCACATTATTTGTTTTACTGAAAACAGCAGTGACAGATCTGCTGCTATTTCTGAAAATCCGGGAAAGTGTGACACGAACCTTGGAAAATGTATTCATTCACAGCAAACATTGTGTTCTGTCTCCCCTATTCACTGTAGGTCAGGGGCGGATATAACATTTCCCAATTGGGGGAGGGGGGGGGGGGGGGGCAGAATAAAATGGTAAGGGGGCGGCTTCGTCGCCCGTGTCGCTTCGCGCTACGGGCGCTGAAGCCGCCCCCATACCATTTTCAGTAGTGTTTCAAATTAGTTTAAATATAACCACTGAAATATCTTGGGTTGTTTTGCATGCCATCATGTTTGGTGGGGCAGACTGGGCATTTAGGGGGCATTGCCCCCCCCATGACTATGCCTAGATCCGCCCCTGCTGTAGGTACATTTAATGGGCAGAAGAGTGTCCAGTATATGAGAATGCAGTGATTGTAAATCCACTGCAACCTGCATCTAAATACGCGATTTATAGATCAGGGACGCATTTGGACAGTACGTTCTGCATCCCAGGGACCCACTACTGTAAACGGCAATATTAATCCACCATGTTTTCTTTCAGATAGGCCTACATTTCTACATGATTATAAACACATTATCACCATATAACATGAAATGGGAGATAAATGCTGCAATTTGTAAAAATACGACTCCTAACGTCTCTGAAGTGGGACTCACCTAATGTCCCTGGGACTCTAAAAGACTCTCCCTGCATCCCGGGACTCATTAGATTGAAAACCTACTTACACCACTGAGAATGTACAGTATATTACATTAGCATGGACCGGTACAGGCATTGCAAAGCAAACCACCCTCCTATAAGAAAGGAATAGGATTATTATATATCTATTGCATCGCAAATATACTGTATGAATCACTGTTTCCATTTTTTGGGGGGGTTAAACTTGATCTCTTTCTGAAATCCATGCACCACGGGAGACACAAGTAAACTCAGACTTAGGCGTGGGCGAGACGATCCGGAAAAAACGAGGACCTTTTCCGATTCCCAGACGTCCTCCCCACCTACTCACTGGCCATGGCAGCACTACAGTACTGTACAGCATATACACACTGCTAGGGCTGCAAACCAATAGTCCATATTCGAAAGAATATTCAAATATTAAAATGTAGAGAACATTCAAATGTCAATTTAAGGTTCGAATTTAAAATAAATGGTAGTAAAAATACTGTGCAAGTTCCCACAAGACGCTGGCCCACAAACTAAAACCAACTATTACAAAAATAGGCTATTAAAGGGTAATTCCACACATTTTCAATTTTTTTCTGAGAGTGTTCAAATGCAACCAAATGAACCCTAACGGGTTCATTTGGTTGCATTTGTATGCTCTCATAAAAAAGAAGCGTCTAAAGAAATCCATTAACATGGTGAAAATACATCTTTCTCAGCAGCAACCGTGGACAATACAGAACTGGAGCAAATAGAGGAACAAAGAAGATGTTTTAGGCTGCAATATTTCATATTGATATTATATACATTCCATATTCAAATAATTCGATATTCGTTCGAATCCACATGTGTTTTGAAAGGAATATTCAAATGTAATTTTTGGCCAGTTCTTGCAGCACTATACACAGCTGTATCCCGCTGGCTGCTGAACAACGCTCAAGGACTGCGCCGCAGCCACCCAACGTTGGGCCAGCTTGTTCCGCGACTCGACCGAACACGACTTAACAGAGCCGGTCGTACACGCCACACGTGAACGATTCCGACGCTCCCACACCTCGTGGTATAATTGTGACTGATAAACTGCCATTGTTGGTTTGGGCGCGTGGCGCCCCGGCACAAAGCCATAAAAGGCTGCTCATAGTGTGTGCTCACTGAGCTAATGAAGTCCTTTCACTGGCCACTGCAGAGTAAAGGACAATGATTTATGCAACTCCGGCTTTTCATTAACATCACAGAGAGTAGGGGATTTAACATTGAATATAAATGATAATGTGAATATGAAATATTCAGAACACCAGAAAGTTCCTCCCCACCAAACCCCCCCCCCCACACACACACTATCCGCTATCCATATATTATCTTAAGCACCACAGAGACAGGCACTTCTCAATGGTTATTATACTGTACCTAAGCTACGCTGCTTAATATTTCATGGGTGCAAGAAGAACACTCTTTTTCCTTGTGCGAGGCAACAACGATGATGATGGCCGAAGTTATAACAAATGCATTTTGTCTCTCTTTTAAAAATAGGCATATAAAAATACGCACATATTTAAAAAGTAGGCATATATTTGATTTATAAAATATAATATACAGTATAATATTCTAAACGTGTGTATTAATGTCTCACGCAATACAATTCTGTCACAACAGGTGATAGTATTAAAACTACAGGAGCACACTCAGGTCCTCAGTGTTAAGTTATGGATTGTAATTCCGACAGTGCACTACGCCCGTCTCACAGTTTAACTCTCTCAGTGCCAGCCCTTTTTCATATTTTTGGAGGTCGCCAGTGCCAGCGATTTTCATCTAAAAGTCATATTTCATATTTCGGTCCATGTTTCCCGACGGACAAGTTAGTGGACGGACACACACTTTTGGTTCCGGGTTAGTCCGTCCCTTGTTATGGTCTAGCAATGGTCGCTGCGGTCGCTGCTAGCTGCTGTTAGCATGGGGATCGTATTAAACCGGCGCCGGCAAGTAACGTCACGTACAGTAGCGTTAACGTCAGCGGCATCAGTTGTTACTGTAAATCATAATGATAACGGGTGACGTAGATTCATTTCCACGGCACGAAAACTGTTAAGTATTGCATCGGTGTACCCTAGGCTGTTTTTTTTCCTCCGCCAAGTTATGAAATAAATGATGCTTTCAATGTAATGGGATCAAAGCAGGACAACACTAGGTTTTGTTTATGCGTGTGATTTTCAAGGGGGACGCATAAAACACGAATAAGATGCATAAACATTCAGTACATAAATAGCAATAATATTACAGATACATCCACGGTACATTAGCTTGCACACCTTCAGCCACACCCGTTTTAGAACAACAATACCACAAATCAGAAACGCCTTGTGCGATTGACATGGAACTTTCCACGCACGTTGCCACTACTAGGCCACTAGGGGACGAAATGGCACCCAAAAGTGTTTCAATTGGGCCTCATGGTGCCCAATTGAAACACATGTGCATAAACATGTGGATAAGCATTCTGATGTCTAATATAAAATGCTCACACATGTTTCTACAGGGGTGTTAGACACTTACTTATCTTTCGCCATATTTTTACTATTTTTCGTCTTTTGGTAAATTAGTATTAATCATACTGTGGCGTCACTTCGTCAAAAGTAACACATTTGCAGTGTTCTGCATGCTTGAAGCACAGCAACACGTCTAGTTTTTGTTTACTTTTGTACTTTGGAATCCTGAAAAGTAACAGTTTTGGGACTTCAGTGGTTTATAGCTGACATTGACGATATGAGCCATTTTCTTTTGTTTGTTTGTTTGTTTAAGAGCACAGCAGTAAGGAGAAGAAGTTGCGCTAAACTGTAGCGCATCTCATTAGTAGCGTAGAGTGGTAGAGTTAACATAACGTATAAATAACAACATCACATGAAGAGGAAACGGCAAACAAGAGGAAACTTCAAACAGTCGCGCCATGGGAGAGAGAGAGAGAGACACACATGTGAGCCACAGAGACGGTGGTGTCGCTTCATTAAACACACCACAACGCCCGTATATACCCTATGAATTATTTAAATGGCCGTGCTAAAAATAACCGTGCAAAAACTTCACAGAAAAATGTTTAAAAAATAAAATAAAAGTAATGTTTATAATCAGAGGCACAACCCTGTGTTAAATATCATTATTTATATCACATAACACATGAGACGGCGCGCTTTGATCATCGGACGTTAACGAGGGAGTTGCGGCCTTCACTCACTGTGGAGATTTAACATTTGCAATTCAATAAATTGATGAAAAAATAAACCTAGCTCATTGGGAAAGTGTGAATGTTGCCTCTGTGTTAATTTTAACCACACAGACCCAACCCGTAATTCCCCTTTTCTGGGCATCATGTCATAACAGCCTAGGCCAGTGGTTTTCATCCTTTTTCTTACCAGGGCCCACTATTTTTTAGGCCAACCGACCCAAAACCCAAAGATTTCTCATGTCTTTATCTACAATTCCAGGCTGGATTTCAGAAACACAACAGACAAACCTAGATCTCTAGTTGTGTAGATTTGGGCTGATTCAGATGATGAATATTTTAACTCTGTGTAAGGTGTGTAGAGTGTAAAAATGAAACAGGGTCCATTTGGTTTTATTACGCTCTCAAAGACTTAAATCTGGTTAACCAACTTTCCATCATTTAGCCTGGGGACCACCTCGAACCCTCTCAAGGACTACTGGCGGTCCCTGGACCACTGGTTGAAAACCCCTTAGCCTAGGCAAACGTTCAGCAAAGATATAGCAGAGGGAGAAGAGGAAGACATCAAGCACAGACCCCTGTGGGACACCTGTCAAAAAAAGTATATGGTTGTGCACAAATGAAATGACTTGGACCTGTACCGGGTGACAGTCAGAGTTACAAATGGATACAGGGCCGTTTAGGAATAGAAATACCGGCAAAGGACAAATGATGTTATACAAGAGTGTCACAAGAACTTGTGACTAAACAATAACTGCAGGCCATTGGAGCACACAGCAATGTTTTCCATGTACTGTTTGTCCTGTCTAGATTCTGGTTTCTGACGCTAGATTCTAGTTTCTGATACTACATTCTAGTTTTGATGTTACATTCTAGTTTCCGACGCTAGATTGAAGTTGCAGGCGCTAGATTCTAGTTTTTGGCACTGGATTCTAGTTTCTGTCGCTAGTTTCAAATACAGGGCATTAGATTCTAGTTTCCAACACTACATTCAAATTTCTTGACACTAGATTCTAGTTCTTGACACTAGATCCTAGTTTCTGACACTAGAATCTATTTTTCTCAGGAACACAGATTTCATGGCAAGGACCACCAGAATTATCTATATTTGGCTGTTGACCCCCATCTGAAAACATAGGGACCTAGGGGATCCCCCAGAAGCAACGATTTGAGTTAAAAATGTTTGCTTCTGAAATAACGTATTCAAGGATTTAAAAATATCAGACCTACAAGCTGATAGCGCGCCACCAAGTGGCGCGCTATGAGCTTGTAGATCTGATATTTTTCAATAGTTAAAGTATAACACAATGCTTAGAACACCAAAACACGTTCAGTACAGGGAGGATTAAAATGACAAGTACGAGGTTTTCATCCGGTGATGTAACTTCAGCACCACGGACAGAGTCCACTCCTCTATACAAACAACACCAATCAACCTTGTGTGAACTTTCCCATCCTGATGTTTGCTGTCGCTGTTTGTCAGCCACAGTTCTCTGTTCGGGAGGTTTAATTAATTTGCCGTAGGTTTGCTTTAGCCGCCAAATTGATCCATTGTGTGCTGTAGCATAGTAGCAACTGGATTTAGCTAAAATACTACTGTAACTTATCTTAACATAGCTTCACTACTATCAAGTGCTAATAACAACCATAGTTTTTATTGACCTCAAAGGGCTGTTTGTCTTCAGTCTGTTTAAAAATGACAACAAAATACAACATGTCACACAACAGAGTGAAGGAAATACTTGGTAAATGGTGCATTTACAGTATATAGCGCCTTTATCCATTGCGCTTTACATAGCTTGTGCATCACATTCACCCATTCACACACATTCATACACTGATGGCAGTGGAAACTATGCAAGGAACCATCTGGGCATTTAGGGGTTCGGTGTCATTCTCAAGGACACTTCGACACTAACGCTGGGTGAGCCTGGGATCGAACCGGCAACCTTGCTGTTACCATCAAGTGACTCTACCCCTGAGCCACTGCCGCCCCACATGTATGAGGTCTCCACTGTACACAGAAAACCGTCCACATCGACAGAGCGGTTTGATTAATTTCGCGATGGCCGAGGGGACAAAACAAAAAACAAACAGTCCTGCACACCACAAGGTTCTGTGTGTTTGCCCTGCTTGGCATGCGGTCGAAGTAGCAATACAACAGGGGATGATCATTGTTAATTTATTGCAAGAGCTAAAGGTCCCTTGCAGATTGGTGCGTTTTTTTTTTCTCAGAAAGAAAAACAAACTGCATACATTTGCAGAAAAGCACACACGTCTGCATTCTCCGGAGGAGCTACACACAGTACATCACCACCACGTGGCTTCCAACTTTTTACGTTCTCCAAGAAATTATACACAGGTGGCCGGCGTGCTGCTCGCGTGAGGATGAGAGAGAGATGGAATTAATGTGGTGTTAAAAATAGCTCGACGGCACGGGCCAAAACATTAACTGTATCAAATGAATGTGGCATACGCGCGCGGGGACCCCGGGGCCTTTCAGCTGGTGTTGGCCCACCAGAGCGCACAGCTTCGCACAACAGCTGTCACTCACTTGATGCTGCTTTTAGTTTTTAGTGACTCACGTGCTGGATTTTTTTTTTTACGAGGGATTCAATCCCATTCCCTGTGACGGTGAAACGTAAAATACAGACAGAGCGTAATGCAGGCCCATTTTTAAAGTGCCAAACCAATGATAGACGTGCTGCAGGCATCTCCGTCTTAGTGTTTTCACTTAAGTGTGTGTGTGTGTGTGTGTGTGTGTGTGTGTGTGTGTGTGTGTGTGTGTGTGTGTGTGTGTGTGTGTGTGTGTGTGTGTGTGTGTGTGTGTGTGTGTGTGTGTGTGTGTGTGTGCATGTGTATTTGTATTTGTGTATGGGGGGGCATTGTGTGTGCGAGAGAGAGAGAGAGAGAGAGAGAGAGAGAGAGAGAGAGAGAGAGAGAGAGAGAGAGAGAGAGAGAGAGAGAGAGAGAGAGAGAGAGAGAGAGAGAGAGAGAGAGAGAGAGAGAGAGAGAGAGAGAGAGAGAGAGAGAGAGAGAGAGAGAGAGAGAGAGAAGAGAGAGAGAGAGAGAGAGAGAGAGAGAGAGAGATAGAGAGAGAGACAATGCTCTCGGCGCATGATTTGTGTGTGTGTGTGTGTGTGGGGGGGGGCAGGCTTACGTCCACACAGAAGTCACTCTCAGCCCAATAAAACAGTCCCACTGATTTAGTCATCGATTCCGCTCAGATTAAACAATCAATCCCCTTGTGTCAACATGAGATATCTTAATGAGTGGGTAGAGGGAGATTAATTAAAAAAACTGCTGACATCCCAGCGCTGTTGTGGCTGGCTGCTGTCGCACTCTGGGTGGTGTGTGTGTGTGTGTGTGTGTGTGTGTGTGTGTGTGTGTGTGTGTGTGTGTGTGTGTGTGTGTGTGTGTGTGTGTGTGTGTGTGTGTGTGTGTGTGTGTGTGTGTGTGTGTGCGTCCATGTGTGTGACTGCGTGTTACAGCATTGGTTCTCAACGTCGGATCTGGGAGGAACAAATTGACCCCTTCTTGGGTCTCTGAGAGTGTACAAAATGGACCCAAATGGACCTCCTAACTAAGTCCATTTGTTCGTTCACTGCATTACAGAAATGCATAAGGTTTTAGTTAGTGCCCTGGTGGCCCTGAGAGCAGGGATTTTCATCCTTTTTGAGCCCAGGGCCCACTTTTTACAGTATCATTTGAGCCACAGACCACCATTTCATGACATTTTAGCCCCAACAGACGCCAAAACTAAAGATTTCTTTTGCTTTTGTCCTCAATTCCAGGCTGGATTTCGGAGAAAACAAAACAGTCCAACATACAGATCAAAATGACCATTAATCTTCTACAACCTCTAGTTGTGTACACTTGGGGCTAATTCACATGATGAACATTTTAACTCTTGAGAGCGTAAACATGAAACCAAATGGTTTCAGGATTACGCTCTCAAAGAGTTACATCTGGGTAACCAACTTTCCATTTAACCGGGGACCACATGGAATCCTCTCAGGGACCACCTGTTGAAAACCCCTGCCCTGTAAGTCCAAATTTTGTACATTCTCTGCATTACCGAGACGCATAAGGTTTTAGTTAGTGCCCTGGTGATGGTCCTGAGAGAGAGAGGGATGAATTATACAACACCTGTTGTTCCTACAGTATAACTTATATAATCCAGTCCATGAGATGTTATTTGGTAGCCTCAGGGCTGTCTCCACTATAGGCCCCTGATAGGTTGTTTTTGTTAGTGCCTGCTGTCTTGTTATGGTTCAGCTTGTTCTTGTAGCAGCAGCAGCTAGTAGAAGTATAGTGTGATCCCTGTCCTAGTGTTGGTAGAAGTACATCACCACCCATCCTTGTCAGACTGTGGGTGACTGCGAGTCTATTATGTACTTCTCCCCATGATACCTGCATGCACATTAAAGCATATACCACCAGCTCCACCACCTCCAATATTATTGCCTCCTCCTCCTCGTCTCCCGCCTCGTCAATTACCGATTGATCCGCAATACCGCGACAGTCCCCAGACACGATGTTGAGAATGGCTGTGCTGCTATACAGTGTGTTAGGGGCTGAATACACTATACGAGTATACATACAGTAGTTTTTACTGCATGGACAGAAAGTGTGCTGAACTTTGGTGGTTTGGATTGGCCACGGATGTTCCAAGATGCTCTTTTTGAGTGGTGCCTCCCCTTTATTATGGAACTATGTCCGTCCGTCCGTCTGTATGTCTGTCACTATACTGTATGTCCGAGCACAAAAAAGCTGTGACACCGAAAGTGACCAGTAGAGTTACAGCACAGAGTAAAATGAAACAGAGTAAACTGACTACAGTATGAGCCCGGGGCCGTTCCTGAGGCTTTGGATGTTCCTTGTGGGTGGGTCCCTGGTGTGCAACGCTCACTTCACACAGGTGTGATTTTTCTGTTCCTTAGAGTATGACGAAATGTAAAAAAAAAATGAAATGTATACTGTGTAATTTGACGGTGACACACGCCAGTGTTAATCTTTTGTACACCACACCATATTTAGCCATATCTGTTTTACATGGGAATTCATGTTTACACGGCGTGAATATGCAAGGTGTCATGTGCCAGAGAGTGTTATACAGTACAGTGTTTAAGGAGTGTGTGTGTGTGTGTGTGTGTGTGTGTGTGTGTGTGTGTGTGTGTGTGTGTGTGTGTGTGTGTGTGTGTGTGTGTGTGTGTGTGTGTGTGTGTGTGTAGCGGGGCTGCCTTTACACACACAGGGAGACAGGCACATAGGGGGGGATTAGCGTTTTCAAATCTTAGAGGAGGATTGGGGGGTATTCCACAGCCTCCTACCAGTAGCCTTATGGTCGTGAATCCATTTTTCAAGTGCCAACTGAACCAGTGTGTTGTGACGGCTACTAGGGTCTTTAGACAGGCCTTGCCAGCTTGCTGTGACCCCGTGTGCCCGTGGTATACTGTATGTCCTGTCTACTAGTCCTGGATGGAGGCGATGCACAGCCCTCTGCAGTGCACCCACCGCATGCAGTCAAGGGCGCTGCAGTTCTCCTACACCAGGCACTGTGATGTGATGCAACCAGGATGCTCTCTGTTTTATTTCGTCTTATTGACCTCGCTGCTGCAACCGCTTCCCCTTCCACAATGTGTTTTGCATACTGTACGTCAGTGGTCTTCAACCTTTTTCATACCAGGGCCCACTATTTATTCAGCATTTGAGCCACGGACGCCAGAACTAAAGATTTCTTCTGTTTTTATCTACAATTCCATGCTGGATTTTTTCGGAAACATAACACGCAAACCTTAGATCTCTAGTTGTGTAGATTTGGGCTAATTCACGTGATGAATATTTGAATGAAACCAAACGGACCCGCAAGGGTCCAGTTGGTTTAATTTGTACGCTCTCAAAGAGTTACATCTGGCTAACCAACTTTCCATCGTTCCAGCTGGGGACCACCAGGAACCCTCTCAAGGACCACTGGTGGTCCCCGGACCACTGGTTTGAAAACCACTGCTGTGTACGTTCAATTCTTTTGAATATTATAATAACATTTTCATATCAATCACACCATAACGCCCTCTCCCTAAAAATATGAAAACAAATCAAAGTTGCTGTGTGTCTCTCTAAGTCCTTGGGCCCCACGCCAGACTTACTTACTACAGTCGCCTGAGGTGAAACTAAACTTCACAGCTTAATGTTCTCACACAAATCACCCAACAAGCCAACGTTTAACTGCACATTTCATATTGTTAACGTTTCCATAATCCTGAGAAAATCTTCCTCTAAAGAAGTCGGTTAAATAAACGTTTCACAAGCCATCCAGCCAATGGCCATCAGGAACGATAATGCATTATTTAACACGACACCATTGACAAATCCTCTGCGATCTTTTGTTTCGTCTAACACCCTTAGCCTTGTTTATTCACAAAATGATAAAATAGAATTTTTGGGTGAATATGCACTGTGCATTTACAACAGGAATCTCCCTAAGGATTGTCATAGTCCCACAGGGAATCCTTACGCAGTGTGTGGAGAGAGTTGGCTCAGGACACACAAGTTGCTGGCTGCTGGCAGACCCTGTGAGTGTTCAATAACAAAAAAATAGCTTTCAGATGTGCTATATTACTCTATTTCTCTATACCTTTGTTCCCCAATGTTTGGCTATTATATAACATTGACTCTGCAGTCATTAGTTTGTGTAGACTCACGTAGCAATGATGAAGACATAACCCAGTACATCTGCACAAATGTAAATTAAAAGTATGGGTTTGAACTGCGGAGAAAAGCGGCCTGTCTGTCTGGTCATTCCATTATAATAATACAACAATAAAGTTAATTATAAAGGGCTTTTCAAAATGTAGTTACAATGTGCTTTGCAGTGGCAATGTAAAATAGAGCACACTAAGAACGATTCCGCTTAAATGTTTATATTCACACTGAATCGATTCAACTTCGAAACAGACAGTAAGATAACAAAGGCTTTTTGATGTAAAAACGTCAAAAGGCCTTGATATTGACAGTATTATGAAGTGCGTGGAAGTCTATGGATTGGTTCTCGTTGCTGTTTGTTAAGTGAAAAATGATCGAAGACGACGAAGGAAGTACAAATCAGCTCTCTTCTGGTAATCTATCTCTATCAGTAGTTTTCCACCAGTGGTCCGGAGACCACCCGTGGTCCTTGAGAGGGTTATAGGTGGTCCCCCAGCTAAGTTGGTTAATCAGATGTAACTCTTTGAGAGTTTTACACGGTCAAGAGTTAAAATATTCAAAATCTGAGCCCAAGTCTAGTACACAACTAGAGAATGTAGAAGATTAATGGTCCCTTTTTGACCTGTGTGTTTGGCAGTATTGTTTCCCAAAACCAGCCTGATATTGTGGACAAAAGCAAAATAAATCTTTTAGTTTTGGGGTCTGTGGGGCAAAAAAATCCTCAAATGGTGGTCCGTGGCTGAAATTCTGAATTACACAGTAGGCCCTGGTATCAAAAAGGTTGAAAACCACTGGTCTATATGACCAACCATAGACTGAAACGCAATGAAACCGCACTGAGATAGCGTATAGAGGCCTGAGTCATGCACTCTATATCTCTCCTCTCAGGCACCTAACTTGCTTTTGTTTCCCCCTTATTCTCTCTCTCCCTCATTCATTCCCACTTTGTTTTTGGTGCCACACTGCCTTGTGCTTTTCCAGATGTTATCGTCTGCACAGACTGACATTCTTCAAATACCCATAGGATCAGGGTCGTGCCCTCCGTTATCGCACTGTCTCTGTGTTTACTGTGTCTCAGCCCATTAAAAAACCTCCGGGACAGTGTCTGTGTGTCATTTTAAGTTTTAGCTCACCTATACGTTTCTTTTTAAAACCGTTTAGGATTTAGAACGTTGGTCAGTGGTGTTTCTAAGCAATTTGGAGGCCCAGGCAAGATTTTCCCCAGAGCCCCCCTTACCAAACGGTCCCTTACGGGTCCATTTGGTAAGAGGGGGCTCCAGGGAAAATGTCCTGTGATGTCATACCTATGACAGGCACAGTAAAATGGCGCACCCCAAGGGATAAAATTATGAACTATTTTTAAACTAAAGAACATACTATATGTGTTTTAAATGTTCTATTCTAGTTATAGAGGATAAGTACAACGTATAATGTATTCATCTATATGAGGTTTATCAGCCTGGGATCCTTTTAAAGCATGTCTGGTGGTCGCCCTGGTTCTCCCCGACCCTCCCCTCATGATGCCCCAGGCAACTGCCTAGTCTGCCTTATGGCAAAAATGCCCCTGCCGTTGGTTTAACAGTGGCTTTCAAAAAATGCAGCTATACAAGCTCACCAAGTTATAACATAATAACATTATTTATTATTGGTTTCAGTATGTTTTAGGTTATTTGCCCAGCCCTATAGTTCACCCTAATCAGTTGCAGTGTCTGTGCTGTGTTGGAGACAGCGCATGGCAGACTCAGAGTTACACATTGCATCACTCTGCCAGTCTCAGCCTCTCATTCATTCCTCATCCAGCTGTCATGTTAATGTATACACAGTATTGCATCACGCACGCTCCCCTGGAACGGGGCAATCACCCGTTGTTACATAAAACATGCATTCTTTTTTTCCGTTTGTTCATTCTGCATAATGCCCGTGCATGGCCTTTTTTCATGTATTCTATTTGGAATGCAGTCCATCTAATCCGGCTGCTTGGCTTGTAAACAAGACGCATGTTTGATTTATAGATGCCCACCCCCCATACAGCCGTGTTTCTCAAAGTGGGGTATTAGAGGGTTCCTAGCCATTGAGTTATTGAGGCCTGTTTCTACTCCTCATGCATTGAAGGAAGCAGGAGCTCAGTTTGGGGCTTCCCCCATGTTGGCAGAGGGAAATTAGCACTCAGGCAATTGGCACAGAGTGGAAAAATGGGTTGCATAAAGGTGTGATCAAATTTTAAAGGGAGAGTAGTTGCAATTAAAGTCATATAACCTTACACTAGTGCCCAGACTTTGACATCCATTGTATAAAGTTATGTATGCAGGTCATGTAATCTTCTCCATGTACCCTAAATATTCTAGATATTAGTTTCCAAACTTTTCAGGTCCAGACGAAAAGGAAAGATTAGGGCCTAGATTTTTGTCACCACTAAACCCCTTATCCCTTAAAGGTAGGGGAAGTGATTTGAAATTCATGGTGTAGTACCAGCCTGGTGCACTAGGGGCCCCCAAAAGTAGCTACACTATGTGAACCTGCTGCTCTCTCCTGATTGGAGGAAAATTGTGGTGACCTGGGGAACTTTTATTAGCTCCTCTGCTAACGTGGGGGAGGGGGGAACTCCATATGTGGTTTCCACACCTTATAATAGAGCATTTTAACAGAAAAAAAATATTTTTTGGGTGATATCTGACAAAAGTGAAATCACTTCCCCTACCTTTAACTTCTTTGCCTTTTTAAAACTATTTTAAAATACATTTTCAGTAGTTAAAATGGCCAGTCCACAAGCTCACAAGTGGTCAATAGATTGACACATTGAACAATTCCAAAAGGTTTTGCAAAATAGTAAAAGAGGTTAGGGATAAAGGGTTTAGCATGTAACGAAAATGGTGTCCGATGTTTATTTGTCCTGGACTCGAACTAGTGATTATCTCTACTTCTTAATTATTATTATTTATGAATATAATGTCTTATATTTGTCTGTTCAAAGTACATTTGTATACTTTTAACAGCATTGCTGGCGTAATAGCAGCTGTACTAGTAAAACTGCTGATAAAGTCACCACTAATCACCACTGAGACACCAAGTTCACAACTATGTTCTCTATGAATGCATCCATCTATTATGAATTATATGCGCTTATAGATCTACAGGTAAATCATTTGAAAGGTCTTGGAGATTACAGTCTAATTTTAGTTTAAATACCGGTATATTTCCATGATTTCTCTAATTTATGTCATTCTCCTGAAACATTAATATTGTTTTTATAGGCCTGAAAGTGCAAAGACGGCACCCTCAGCAATTTCAGGGATATTTTGTATTTCTGCGTAGGCACACATTCTGTAGACATTTCTCAAAACTCAGCTAACTCTGCAATATCACAACGACTCTACAGTAAATAACTTTTGCCCTTAAGCTATGTTGTTTCACAACAATTTGTGAGTTTTTATTTGTTTTTAGGTCAGTGAATTTCGTGTCCACAATATATAGGTTTGTAGACGTTTTTTATTAGATACAGCTTGGTTGAATATTAAACTATTTTACCACCAGTGTTATTAATTGTGCCTATTGATTCCTCCCCACGCAATGTTTCGTGCAAGGTCACTGCTGTTGTATTCTAACTCCTGACCTAACATAAATCCTACATCCTACTCCTCCCAATTATGACATTTGTGTCCCAGGACACAAATGTCACAATAGGGAGGAGGGAGAGAGTTGGAGTAGAGTCGCTACTCCTTCGCCTGGAAACGAGCGTGCTTAGGTGGTTCGGGCATCCGGTTAAGATGCCTCTCGAGCGTCTTCCTAGGGAGGTTCTCGAGGCACGTCCCACTGGGAGGCGACCCCCCTTCCCCGGGGCAGACCAAGGACCAGATGGAGTGATTTCATCCACTTTCTGGCCTTGAATCCTCTTGGGTTTGCCCAGGAGGAGGTCGCTAATGAAGTCTGGAGCTCTCTCGTAGAGCTATTGCCCCCGTGACCCAACCTCTGATAAGCCGATAAAGATGGATTGATGATGACCTGGGACAGGGAGACACCAATTTTATGTTTTGGGTCAGGAGCTGGACATGTTTGTGAACCTCGCAGAGGCAGAGGTTCAGGCGCTATGATAGTGAAGTGAACAATTTTAAAGACCTTTAAAATCGCCTGCATTCTTTTATTTTCGTAATATGTATATCTTGGAACTAGTCAAGCAAAATGTAATGCCTCGACTCCTATCATTTCCTTGTGCACTTGTGGGACCCCCACAAGCCAAATATGAAATTGGGTGTCCAGTTCAAATCTGTTATGGGCCAATACCTTACTTTGCACCATACTGACTGTAGGTTATAACAATATGAACAGAGAACAACCCACCTCCAAATGCAAGGTCCTATTAACTATGTCTCAGTATGGAGAAATGGATAATATGAAATCCAAGCCTTATCATACCATTTGACATTTAAATGTTGACATTTCGGTGGAAATTGGAGCAACATGACTTTTTACCTTTGCCGGCTACATTATCTACATTTACCACACTGTGGATATACCGTGCAGGCTTAGGGTGCTACTGTAGATAATGTACACATGCAGGGATGCCGTTTCATACAGATTAACTCTGTTCCGCTGTCTGTCAGCTCCAATCCAACATTGGCTGATCAGAATGATGCGTTTAGGCCTCTTTCAGTGAGAAGCGTGTGTTTATTTTGAGTTGAGGGGTGAGTTTGCACGATTTACAGTATTATTGTGAGCGACTGGGAGTGGTCCCGTGAAATTGTAACAGGCGTGCTCATATTTTGCACGTGTGCTTCGCAGGCGACTAGACTTGGATCGTTGTGATCTTTTTGTCACGTTATGCGTCCCGGGACCCCTCATGCGCAGACCTGGAACATACCTGTTGCTGATCATGTTTTCGCCAAGAACACTCATCATAGATTTGACCTTTTTTGCTTTTTTAAGTTAATTGGATACAGCTACTGCATGGACTTATTATACTGTGCTTAACTGGAGCTCTGCTCTTCGCTTAGCTTATGCTAAGCGAAATCTTGGAATGCAGTGTGTCCACAGTAACGTTTAACGTCCACAGTAATGTTTAACGTCCGTTTAAATGGATCTTCAGTGATTTCACTTAATTCAAATATCAGTTTTCTTTTTTTGTGATAATCCTCCCTACAATAGAATGTGTGGACCTCAGCTATGATGTTACTGACCAAATGGACGCTTGGTTTCATTTAACATTTTTGTACACCACGCGACAAAATCCTATCCGCCAACAACAGGTTTTGGTGTCCGGGAGGCTTATAGATCTCATCAAACCGTTGGCTTGATGATAAGTTGTTCTCCCAGACAGTTCCCAGGTCCCACCACCACATCACGCAGCAGTGTGGGACGAAATTGTTCTGAGGCGCTGCATGCACGCGGGCGCGGCGTGGGAGACGGCCGTATCGCCGAGGCTCCCAATCAATTTCCATATCCTTTTAAAAGGCGTCTCTGGGGACAGCCTGCCGATGGGAGAGGGTGGGACGCGTGGGTGGCTCTGATCTATGGCCACGTCCATCACCGCTGTTAATACAGGGCTGTGAGCGCGCTCAGTGCCCCGGATAACCATTTGTAACTCCGAGAGAGAGAGACGTCGGCACACGCTCAGAGTTACATTATAGCGAACCTTTTTTTTATCCCAGGGCCCACTACACCGTTTATTCGGCATTTGAGCCACGGAACACCATTTGAGGACATTTTTAGCCTCCACAGACCCCAAAACTAAAGATTCCTTTTGTTTCTCTCCATGACCATTATACTCTTCTAGTTGTGTCGACTTGGACTAATTCGCATGATGAATATTTTAACTCTTGAGAGTGTAAAAATGAAACCAAATGGACCCGCCAGGGTCCATTTGGTTTCATTTTCACGTTCTCAAGAGTTACATCTGGTTATACAACTTAGCCTGAGGACCACCTGGAACCCTCTCAAGGACCCTTGGTGGTCCCCGGACCACCTGTTGAAAACCCCTGCAGTATAGCAGGGGTTTTATAAGTGTGTAGATTCTTGAAAATGAAGTATTTCAGATGTTTAAATATATTTAATAACATTTTACGCTTTCAAGAGTTACAGATCTATAAGGGCCCATTTGGTTACCAACTGTCCATCATTTTGACCTGGAATCCTCTCAAGGACCATTGGAACTTGTCCCCGGACCACTGGGTTGAAAACCACAGCCCTAAAGTGTCACACAAATGCATCAAATGTAACAGATCCATAAACTCATAAACACATCCACAACCTTTCAGATCTGATAACATCTTTGTATTCTAAAAAAAGTACAGGATGAGGTTTCCACCCGACAGAAGACTGTGTGTGTGTGTGTGTGTGTGTGTGTGTGTGTGTGTGTGTGTGTGTGTGTGTGTGCGTGTGCGTGTGCGTGTGCGTGTGCGTGTGCGTGTGCGTGTGCGTGTGCGTGTGCGTGTGCGTGTGCGTGTGCGTGTGCGTGTGCGTGTGCGTGTGCGTGTGTGTGTGTGTATAATAATGCTCTCCATGGGAATCTCCCGGGTGGGAGCGTTGCATAGCGCCGCTCCACCCTGCCGTGCTGACAGGAGCGAAATGCCGTGGCCTTTTTGATCGATGCCCGCCGTTAACATGACGAGTTGCGCGCATCAATCTTAGCCTGCCTGATTAAAATACAGAGTGACGGGCAATATTTACGGGACCGGGGGACGGGGACGCAAGGGGGGACGGGAACAGGGGGGGTTTGAGAACGGGCATCATCAGACAGGAAGCCCCCCCCCCCCTCCTATCCTTATCTAGAAAACACACAACATGCACATGCACACACACACTATCACTATCAAACCATAATGCAAGAAACGCACAGTGGTTCGGGTTAGTCTTGAGTGCCATTCTTTCTAAATGTGCATACTGTACAGACAGTAATGGTATAAAGGTGGTGTTGAGGCAGCGCAGGACCCCCATAACCGTGTCACTGTTTGGACGTGGATCCACCATCTCCTGGAAACCCCATATATTCGGAAATAAATTGTGTCATTTTTAGTGTCCTACATCTATCACAATCAATAGTTCAGCGCAATAATGTGTAGCCTGCTGTAAAACAAGATATGTATTAAGAAAACAAAACAAAACCAAAAAACACCAATTCTACAAAAATGTGACCCAGCAGGACCGAGGTTGAGTCATTGAGGTATTTTTCATTTTTGTTTTATCATGTCCTATGAAAGCAAGATATCATAGACACAATACTGTTCAGTTTGAGATATGACGTATAGAGTAATATGTACTGTATAAAGAGCGAAGAGTCTGACGGTGCTATTAACTCATTCTACATAAAAATGAAATGAAATCAGCTTTTCTCCGTCGCACCGCGCATATAAAAGAGGGTTAATCACGTGGTACATTGTGACACTGTATTAACACATTTTGCCAGGGACGCCCTGCCCTCCCCCCACCGCCCCCCAACCACCCCGTTCAAGCAGGGGCGGATCTAGGCATGGGTGGGCATGTGGGGGACAGTGCCCTCCTAAATGCCCAGACCGCCCCACCAAACATGATGGCATGCAAAACAACCCAAATGTCAAAGATATTTCAAATTAAAGTGCTTATATTTAAAATGATTTGAAACACTACTAATGCTACTGATTAACTACAGTTGTGGCACCACTAAACCAACAGCATTTCATCACTGAAAACAGAAAACCCTCTGAGTCAGACCTTTAGCTTTATGCATGCTGCGTGTCTGTTGCAACTTCAACAACAACTGATGTTGTTATTGATGCTTTACTTGCCTAAAAAAAGTCTTGTGATCGAAAATGGTATGGGTGCGGCTTCATCGCCCGTGTCGCTTCGCGCCACGGGCGATGAAGCCGCCCCCATACCATTTTCACCTGCCCCCCCCCAATTAGGAGAAGTTACATCCGCTCCTGGGTTCAAGGACCCCCTAGCCGGCCCAGCCCAGCCCAGCCCTGTCTCCCTGACAGCCACATATATATACATATGGATTCATTTCCCCCTGCGCGGTGTGGTGTGGTGCAGCGGCGCGGTGGCAGTGCATGGAGGGAAGCGCCGCTCGCTCGGTGCACTTCAGAGATGATCAGGGCTGAACGGGCAGGGTGAAGTGAAGGTCAAGCCTTCCGTCTTCTCGTCCGCTGCTTTAAATTGCAGCGAGCTCTCCCGACGTGATATACGGCCAGCGGGAGCATTAATACATCACCTCGCGAGGTTATGCAACGGAAAAATAAAATGGAGCACGTTTCGGTCGGTCGGCCCGGCCGGCGTGGGGTGCTTTTCTTTTTTTTTGTGCCGTTTCATCGTTTTTTCTTCCGCGGCTACAGTAATATTCTCGTGTTGAGTAGAGGTGTTAGGGCTTTTTTCTTCTTCTCCCTGTAATGGTTCTACTGTGTGGTGCCTCCTCCAGAGTTCCTCGCAGGGACCGTTCATAACACCGCGGGCACACAGAGGAGATTATTACGGAGTTTAAAACTCGATGCATAATTCATGCGCACGGTTGGTACTGTAGCGCCGTGCGCACGCGGTTCGAGATCGGCGCGAGTATAATGCTTGGCAAACATTTACCTCCATCTGTCCCAAAAGCACACATCAGAGGAGCTATATAGAGGAACATTGGGCCTTTTCTCCTGCATATATTGTAGCACACTTCTTCTTCTCAAAGTGAGTTTCCCAGGGACGCTCAGAAAGGGGCATTGGGGGGGGGGGGGGGGGTTCCAGGGGGCGTTCCCCAGGCCCCACGGTTTAACTAGGCTTACTTTAACCCCAGTTTGTACTTGGGCTAAAAATCACTCATGGGTGTCCCTGACACCGAGTCCCGCCGGTCCGCGGCCAAATACGTAATTATTCATGAATTCGGAGGGGTCCTTGACGTGTAAACGCTTGGGGACGAACGCTGCATAACGCGCGGCGGTATAGGAATCGTTCAAGTGGGAAGGTTTTCCATTGTTTCCGCACCGTAGGTTGGCAACACAGCGTCTCTGTTGGCTTGGAAAACTCGTATGTATGTAACTGTTACTTTTCAGAATTCAAGAAAACAAAAGCAGAACCCGCAAGCTCTAAACGTGCCGCTTCTCAGCCACGATTCGTTCTAGTCAGAACTACTGCTTATAAGACACTTGTGTCGCAAAAGTGTAGCACAGGGGTGCCCACACTTTTTTGACTTGAGAGCTACTTTCAAATTGACTGGCTCAACAAGATCTACACATCAAAAATGTGATTGAAAATCCATTTCAAGGCTCTCTAGAAAGTTTGAGCTTTGAAATAAAACTTTCACGTTTTTTGGTCCCAATTGGGAAAGAGAACTGGCAAAACGTTGGTCAAAATAGCAATTATTCCTCATGCTCTAATTGTGTGGACTCTTGAAATTACGTAATTCAAATGTTTAAAAATAATTTAAATCTTGACACTGTTAAAATGAAGGGTCCATTTGGTTTCATTTTAACACTCTCAAGAGTATCCAGAGTATCTTCAGGCTAATTTGCGGAGAAATACATTGGAAGCTGGATATGGAAGTTTTGCGCGTGTGCAGACAGACAGACTGTCTGTCTGCCAGGCAGGCAGGCAGGCAGGCAGGCAGGCAGGCAGGCAGGCAGGCAGGCAGGCAGGCAGGCAGGCAGGCAGGCAGGCAGGCAGGCAGGCAGGCAGACAGACAGACAGACAGACAGACAGACAGACAGACAGACAGACAGCGGATATACTGCAGTAGCTGGGCCTGCCAGTGTCACAGCATCACAGTAGACATAAACACATTGACTGATGCTTGCTGCATCGCTGGGCTGCCCTACAGAGCTGCACCCCCCAGGGACACGCTTTCTGTCTCCATTTACTGACACACACGCACACACACAGGCACGTACACACCTATGTGCACGGCTGCACGCGCACGCACACAACCCACGGGATGGGACATCCTGCGCAATGTTCTTTGGCTTTTTGGTATATTATTCTTTTGTACATTTTGATAACGATATTTTTGTACTGTGTCTCAAGTACATCTTTACTTTTGCTGCAGTGTTGGTACTTTTACCTATGCAATAAATGCGAGTGTTCTTCTGCCACTGGGGCACACGCACGCATGCACGCACACACACACACACACACACACACACACACACACACACACACACACACACACACACACCGTCTCTTTCGAGTGGAAAAGCGGCTTTGTTGCGTTGGCGTGCAGCAGTTTGATCCCAGTCTACCCCATGAGTTAGTGTCGAAGTGTCCTTGAGCAAGACACTGAACCCCTACCCTACTGTACTTGCCCCTCGATGAGGAGTACTTTGCATGGACGTGAAGCGGTGTACTTTTACACCACTGGGACTGTTTGACATCTAAGTTGTTTTCTTGCACGGTTTCCTCCTCCATCGGTGAGTGTGAACGCGCTTGAATTGGTGAAGAAGCAGCATGGATAAAGGGCTGCTATGTAAACGCTGCACCGTCTCCTCTCTGCCTGTGAGTTGTAGTGGAGTAGAAGTATAAAAGTACTGGCAATTGGAAATCAGGGGCGGATCTAGGCATGGGCATGGGGGGCAATGCCCCCCCTAAATTCCCAGTCTGCCCCACCAAACATGATGGCATGATGCAAAACGTCCCAAGATGTTTCAAATTAAAGTGCTTATATTTAAAATGATTTGAAACACTACTACTGCTACTAACTAACTACAGCTGTGTCACCACTAAACCAACAGCATTTCATCATGGAAAACAGAAAACTCTCTGAGTCAGACCTTTAACGTTATGCATGCTGCGTGTCTGTTGCAACTTCAACAACAACTGATGTTATTATTGATGCACTTGTCTAATAAAAGTGCTATAACTGAAAATGGTATGGGTGCGGCTTCCCGCCGCCCTTACCCCCCCCCCCCCCCCCCCATTGGGAAATGTTACATCCGCCCCGGTCGGAAATGCACTTGAGTAAAGTAAATCTAACGGAGTAAATGTACTCAGGCAGGTTGGGCCGCTTGTCCTTGTCCCTCTGTCCCACACTGCATTGCAGCACCATGTGTGACTGCCTAGCTGGTTCTGTGTCAAGTCCTGCCAGGAAATATGAGGAACGAGGGAGAGCCAGAGCAAAGGGAGGGACGTGCACACATAGGCATCACGGGGGTCGGGGGGGCTGAAGCCCCCCTGCTCTTTACAGGCTATAAAACAACTGCCCTTTCCAGACCATAAATAAATGCAACATTTACTATGGTGAAAGAAAGGCAAAATGCCACTCCTTGTCCATGCCATGTTGGGAGCGAGCATTCAAGAGAATTGCTTTTTTCCCCCCTCTGCCTCATTCTCCTGAACTTGAACATGGTATTTTTTGTTGAACAAGATCTCCACTAGTTTGCTCCAAGATAGCTGATATACAAGCAAACATGATTTAGTCTTAGTCTACTCTTTTAGTATTAGTGTGTTTAGTTTTAGTCTTTAGAGTGTTTTAAGCCTTTTTGATAAGAGGGCACACTATTTATTCAGCATTTGACCCAAGGACCCCCATTTTACAAAATTTACAACATTTCAGATGATGACTATTTTAACTCTTGAGAGTGTAAACATGAAACCAAATGGACCCGAAGGGTGCATTTGGTTTCAGGTTTACTCTTTCAAGAGTTAAACGCAGTTAACCAACTGGGGACCACCGGGAACTCTCTCAAGGACCACTGGTGGTGGTGAAAACCACGGTCTTAATCAAATACATTTTATGTTTGAATATGCAACATAGACACATAGATAGAGATACATAGTTTTAATAAGAAACATCTCTATTTTTTAGCAACAAATGACTGAATAGCAATAGCTGTAACCCTGATCTTATAAGCTGCTCTCCTGCAAAACTATGCAGTGCATACTGCAGATATGGTGTGTTCATTTAAGACAAGCTGATCTACAATGTCCTTTTAAATTACATCCACAGAACATATTGCTCTGAAGTCGAAACAAGTGAACACATTATTGTCTTCTACTGTGCAATTATACTCCTATACAATGTCATTAGTATTAGTTTAGGATTTAGTCCTAGTCCTAAAAGAGTATTTTAGTCATCAGAAATTCTTCTCTAGTCTTAGTCGACTAAATATCAAAGCCTTGGTCGACTAGTCTTGGTTGACAAATACAACACTGTCTAGCTCTTGTAGATCTGCTATTTTTGTCCAAAAGTGCCCTGTCTTATGGGATTTCAGCCCTTGCCCCGTCTAAAACTCTCTACCCGTCCCTGAGGTAGAGGGAGAGAGAGATAGATCCAGGAAGAGGACATGCAATCAAATAGGCAAATAGGCTATTGAATTCTGTTTTGTCTGTTTGTGTGAGTGTTTGTTTGTTTGTTTTTGTGCTAATACATCTTTTCCTTTGTCATTTTCCTTTAAGAAAGGCCCCGCGCGCATTGAATTATCGAAGGCCTTTTTCGGATTGATATTTGCGAGCGGCGCGGAATGAATCAAAGCATCAGCGAGATGTGGCTGATCAAATTTACTGACTGGGACTGGCGGTAATAAAGGCGGGTCAGCGGGCCAAGTAAGAAATGCTGAGACTTGGAAACGGAGCAATTCATGGGCCTATAACTCAACCCTGGCGACAGAGAGAGAGGGGGAGAGAGAGAGAGAGAGAGAGAGAGGGAGAGGGAGAGGGGGAGAGAGAGAGAGGGAGAGAAAGAGAGAGGGAGAGGGGGAGAGGGAGAGAGAGAGGGAGGGAGGGAGAGAGAGAGAGGGAGAGAGAGATGGTTTAAGAGTGTGTGAGTGTGAGGCCAGGGGCGGATCTAGGCATGGGCATGGGAATTCCCCCCTAAATGCCCTGACAGCCCCACCAAACATGATGGCATGCAAAACAACCCAAAGATATTTCAAATTATAGTGCTTATAATTAAAATGATTTCAAACACTGCTACTAATGTACTACACTTGTGGCACCACCAAACCATACACCATTCCATCATTGAAAACAGAAAGCTCTCTGAGTCAGACCTTTAGCTTTATGCATGCTGCGTGTCTGTTGCAACCTCAACAACAACAACTGATGTTATTATTGCTGTTTACTTGCCTAATACCTAAGTCCTGTAACTGAAAATGGTATGGGTGCGGCTTCATCGTCCGTGATGCTTCGTGCCACGGGCGATGAAGCCGCACCCCTACCATTTTCACCTGCCCACCCCCCAATTGGGAAATGTTACATCCGGCCCTGTGTGAGGCTGTGTCTCAGTACACATAGGAGAGGAGAGGAGAGGAGAGGAGAGGAGAGGAGAGGAGAGGAGAGGAGAGGAGAGGAGAGGAGAGGAGAGGAGAGGAGAGGAGAGGAGAGGAGAGGAGAGGAGAGGAGAGGAGGAGGGGCAGAGGATGATCGGGTCACAGGGAGAGAATAGCCTCGGTATCCAGGCTTTTTTCTTTTCTCTTTTTCCCTCTTTTTTGATTGGCTACGGGGAGAAAATAATAAGACAGTTACAGATGAAAATGGTGAGCTTTCCTACCAGTCAATGTCCCATTTATTCCGCAATATATATATACAAAAAAGACGCATATAGTAGAACGGGAAGAAAAATGAGAACATCAATTGTATTTGGATTGTTTCATCACGTCTTCTTCGGGGCACAGCAGAATGAATTTTATAGTGCCTTTCTAGTTTCTACCTTTACCTGTACATTCATTACCCATTCACAGGTTTCACACAGACGCACGCGTCACACACACACTCTCACATGCACGAGCTTCCTCCAAATACACGTGTTGCCACTGATGTTCTCTGCCAGTGAGGAGCCCATACTGGGAGGACCTACAAACTGGGTGGGCTGACAAACAGGTGCTGCCCCCACCACTCCCCAATGTTCAGAATTTAATGACACTATTCCTAACTAGGGGTGGGACGATTCACTTACCTCACGATATGATACAATATTGATATTTTGGGGTTTGAATTCAATGGCAGTGGATGGAACTGGTTGGAATCATGTGTTCCTTTCACATGCTACAGTAGCCCACTCCTCATACGTTGTACATTGAAGGAAGCATGAGGTCAGTTCTGGGCTCTCCCAGGTTGGCAATGGGGGGTAGTTTCCAAGATCAGTTAAAAAAGCGTGATAAATTGTGGGATGGAAGGATGAAGATTTATCACACAGACACGCTTCTTTATGTACAAACACCATCACAAAATATGGTAGGCTACTGTGCCATGTCTCTCTCCCGCCTCTTTCTCTCTCTCTCTCTCAAACCGATTAGAAAAATCGTGTCCCCAAAAAATGTGAACTAAAGTTACTTAGTCCTGTCTTTTCGTTGCAAATGAAAGCAAATCCCTTTTTCCAAAACCCCCGTTGGTGCTTAATCTAATCTCCAGGCCAGATGGTTGTGACATTGTTGTCCCCAAAAAATGTGTCGCTGAAAATAATAACGAGCCAAACGAGGCTTTATGAGAGGCAGTGGGGTTGGACATAGAGAAGGGTCGGATCTGTAAGCTCACAACTCTCTGTGGCACGCTGCGCTGTGAGCTTGTAGACCTGCGGCACAGTTTTATTGCACCGGGGGAATTCAGCATTGCTTTCTGTCCATTGATGTCGCTCAGTCCTGCTCAACACATGAAAACTTTGGCGTCGACATGGGATTTCTCGCTAATTCTCGCTATTGTCCTCATCTGCGTGCTCAATTATGTCCAAATGAAAGAGAGTGGCGGGTTCCCAATTTCCCGCCTTTTGTCGGGGGAGAAGCGAGATTTTATTTTACTCGCTGCTCTCTCCTTTGAATTCTCTTGCCTTTGATCTGAAACTAGTTAGCGTGCATCCGTTGTTCCTATGGTATCCCACGTCTTCTCCTTTTGTCACATTACTCCATGTGAGAGAGAACGATGAACGTGAAAGCCTGCAATCAGATCCGTGTGTTAGGAAAGAAGCGGGCGGCAAAAAGAGAAGAAAGAGGCTCATCATTTAACCTATTACTGTAAAACCGTGAAAGCACCTGTGTCGTTTTAGATTTCCGCAAATTCGCATAGAGATTTGGAAATTTACTGCTACAAGCTAACAGTGCATTTGGCACAAGCTTGCTGCAAGCTTGTATCACTGCTATTGTTTTGAAAATTGCTGGAAAATCTTTTCAGATTTGAAAAAAAAGCTTGTCTTCTGGGGCTTCTTTTTTTTTATAAAAAAAATCGGATGTCGTGGGAGAGTAACTAACTAAGTTCATGTCATTGCATCACATCACATCGACACGCTGACTGTCAAAGAGGGCTATTGACGTCCTTTCAAATACAGTGCTCCGCTGCCAAATGATGCTCGTTGATTTTACATCTTTCCTGTGATTTTATGATAGATGGCACTCTTCTTCAACATATCAATGGTCCTGTAGAGTTCTAAGGAACGGATACAACTGCCGTTTGCCTCCACGTTATCAGATTTATATACAGTATTATTATTTTTTGTGTCTGATTGCATTTTTGGTCAAAACACGCTTTATTCAATGGTCTATAAGTAAAGTAACTGATGATCGTGGTTACAACATGTCCTTTACCGGTGAAAGAAAAGGCGCCACATCGTTTGTTTACATCCGCTTTACATCTACGGAGCTTCACCAAAAAAAAAAAAAAAAAAAAGAAAAAACTCTGGCCGTGATGGAATAATGAGTCATGAATACCTGGCAGTTAAACTCGGTCATTCCGCGGTGCCCGTGTCCAACTCGTCGGCGCTATTAGCAGACATCATAATTTCCCTCTGAAGCCTCATTATGGTAATAAACCTGGGAACCGGGGCGCAGAAGAAGCAACACGATGGTGACGGGCGGGCGAGCGCGCCGGTGGCGTCGCCCAGGCGAGTGGGACACCTCCCGCTCGCATCATTATAAGACGCCTTCTCTCTTCTCTCTCTCTCTCTCCGAGAGATGAGGGAGTCTCGTCACGTCTGTTCCCCTCGCATGTCAAACTCCTCGCGAAACACGCCGCCACCCGCTACGTCAATGTCAGAGGAGCCCCGGGGCCGCTTGGCGGGGTTTCACCCCACATTAACATTATTCATCCTGACACAGAGGCACGACTTCCTGCAACAACAGAACACCCTCCTCTTCCTACTCCTACTCCTCCTCTTGGTCGTCAGGTAGA
Organism: Benthosema pterotum; assembly: GCA_039105355.1. Lineage (NCBI taxonomy): Eukaryota > Metazoa > Chordata > Actinopteri > Myctophiformes > Myctophidae > Benthosema > Benthosema pterotum. The sequence continues at coordinate 15,007,133 of CM076975.1, read as the reverse complement.
CTCCCTCATGATATCAGAAACCAGGTCTGGTAGTGCTAATGTCATGCCGTGACAGCTAGTGGTGCTGTGGGAGATGTTCAGAGTTGTCGTCTAACTACATATTGTTGCTGTCAGACAGAAACTTCTCTTCTTAGCTTTTTGTGTTTTTCTTCTTATAAATGAATGGCCTATTTTGACTTTGGAGCTTGTAGACTTGCTGCTTTTTGGCAAATGAATGGCTGTCTAGTGAATAGTCTCAGGGAGATTGGAGATGGAGGTATCCCAGTATCTAAGATGTTGCCCAAAAGGTTTGCGACATTGAGGGGTGACAAAACTGGAATTGGAAATTCATTGTTTTCAAGCAGCAGCAGCCATTACACCTTTCCATGGAAGTGGACAGAGATGTCATAACTCTATGGCACTAGCTGACCTCTGAGCCTTGGGATGTTTTTGTATACCGGCTATCTGATTGGCTGGTCTCTGGTCTCTTGGCAACACCACGACTTCTGATTGGCTATCTCCTCTCTATGGCTCTGGTCAGAGCTACATTTCATGTCATTAGTATCACTTTCTCGTTTTTTAACTATATATTTACATTTCATAGAACAATTCTGCAGAAGTAACACCTGGGAATCGAACCCAGACTTCCTGCGTGGAAAGCCAACATCTTAAAGACTAATCTCTAAAGGGGACATCCTTATGATATCCCTGGGGGAGATTTAAGACTTTTTAGGCCATCAGACAGACGTGAGGTGAGCCATTCTGCTACATATAAGGTACAGAGAAACAGTTGGTTCCTTATCATCGACGACATTGATTGGTCTGATAAGCCACTTTACACAGTGCTGTGCACAATCAATGGCTCTCTTCCCCCCCTAATCAATGAACCATTTGCAGCCATATAATCACATTTCCACATGCATACAAACATCTATATCCCAAATGTGCAGTTTTAGAGTTGCACAACATAACGATATTCCCAGTATTGCAAGTTGCAACCAAGGTCCCATATTTACAATTTGTTCTAAGATATAGTCAAATTATATTAAATACCACAGACACAAGTTGGAAACGCAGAACATATACGAAGAAAATACCAGGGAGGAGAAGTGATTACGTTTAGACCTTTAGAACAAAAAAGAACATAACGTCCAGCGGATTTCGCTTTCGCATCCCCTTGACCTCGGGTTGTGATCAATCGATTGGTTCTAATCGCTAATTACTGTATGTGATTAGGACGGAGAGCCGCAGTGTGGGGCCAGCTGGGAGGCCTGTTCAGAATGCTGGGCTCCTCTAATGAGGACGGCAGTGACTGGTCAGCAACACTGTCACTGTAGACACACTGACATCATCATCATCAACATCATCACCACCGTCATGCTGGGGAAAGGATGCTCACGTTTTACTTGAGTAAAAGTATCATACCTGCAATGCAAGAACTAGCATCACAAGTAAGGATAAGGAATTAAAAATGTAATTGGGCAAAAGTGCAACAATATTGGTATCATAGTGTTATTGCTGTTGTGCGTTGATGGGATTAAACAATTAACTGTTGCGTGTTATTGCATTTATGATAGTCCAGTTGTGTTGTCTTGTTATGTGTGTAGACACTGATATACGATGGGCAGCAGGGCTAATACATATTGTTTAGCTGAATTAGAACTACTGTAGAATCAGAATCCTTTATTGCCATGATATGTAAATATGAATGGGGATCGTGCGGAGAGTTCAATTAGACTTTGATAATATTTCATGGGTGTTATACTAAAGACTGTGACTGTGAGCTAATTTCAAAGCTGAAGTGGTTTGGTGTGTGTTTTGTAATAGCCTAATAATCAGTGTCTACAAAAGAACAGGGCTAAAGTGGTCAAATAATTGTATTAGAGTAAATAAGTAAAAGTACTGAAAATTGGAAACACTCATCATACTGTAAAACCTCAACACTACTGAAATACACAGCTGCCCCACAAAGCCAGTAAAGGGTGCAGTAAATACATTTTTGGTTGAAATTGAGTTATAACTCAAAATGTCTGATCCCCTTGCTGTCTGCTTTATCTTGTGACAAAGAGTTGAACTATTTGGTTCACCAGTTGAGAAACTTTACAGCCAATAGTCTCAGTTTCACCTTGAGTGTATAGTTACTGCAGTTACTACAGTATTTGTTTGGGGATTTTGAGTCGTTATTGATAGTTACAGTGACGATGAACAGGAACGAGGGACAGAGAAAGGGGGAGAGTCATGCAGCAAAGGTCATCATGAACGGGACTCGAACACACCCAACCCGTTGTTAGGTGAGAGCTTGCATTATGTGGCATGCACTGGGACCATTAGGCCAACGGGTGCCCATTCTGGCTTTGCTGAAAGTACGTAGTAAAGTACATGTATTTACTCAAGCATCATACTGTCCATACTGTGCTTGACTAAATAAATGTTCTTAGACCCCAACCCCCCCCCTGCCCGACGGTGCCACAGAGTTAGTCACAGCCTTGTCACTGTCTTGTCACGCGAAGGCTCTGGCCTCTGTCAAAGAGGTCAGGGCAAAGGCAGGACAAGGCCATCTCCGCTGACTGATGGCTTGACATGACGCACATCACACACTGTGATGAAATGTGACGCTGGCCAAGAAGGAGAAGAAGACAACGACTGATTCAGGGTCATTTTAAAGCAAAGATGAAAACGCCACGTCGTGGAGGAGGGTGCGAGGAAGTTTTAAGTGGACATTAATCATGGATCGTTCATTAGGAGTGTTGAAGGTGTTGTCCTTTGGATCAGCCTCGCAGGTTTCAGCTCACTGATCTGCTACGCCCGATGCTCTCCGCGTATAACACTGCAGTACAGGAAATTATTTATGGGAAAATGTGAAACACAAAAAAGTTAGAATGTGATGATAAGAAGTTTCTGCCCGACAGTGGAGAAAGACCAACACACCAACAACAAAACAAAAAAAGCAATATAGAATAGAGGAAGAATATAATCGATTGTCTAGCGCGCGTGTGCGTGTGTGTGTGTGTGTGTGTGTGTGTGTGTGTGTGTGTGTGTGTGTGTGTGTGTGTGTGTGTGTGTGTGTGTGTGTGTGTGTGTGTGTGTGTGTGTGTGTGTGTGTGTGTCAGGGGCGGATTAACATGTCCCATTTGGGGGGGCAAGAGAACATGTTGGAGGGGCAAGAGAAAATGGTATGGGGGCGGCTTCGATGAAGCCGCACCCATACCATTTTCAGTTACAGGACTTTTATTAAGCAAGTAAAGCTTCAATAATAACATCAGTTCATTGACACACTTCAGCTCAGATTGACCAACCATTTATTGCAAAGCTTTTGCATGTTAGTATGGCGGAGTGGCTCTGCCCATGAGATAACGGATCTATGAACAGACATAGATCTGATATCTCGTTTGATATCGCATCCTGTGAACCGAGTGCGGCTCTGATATCAAACCCCCTGAGCAGAGCCGTTTAACAACACAACATCAGTACATGAAGAGCAATATGGAACACAACATAACAACACCATAACATGAGAACAGATCCGGCAAGTACATAACTCAACACCGATAATACTGGGCGAGAACAAGGGGGAGGAGGTCGGGGAGGAGGGGGTTCAAAATTTCACGGAGCTGGGGAGCGTGACAGCTCAGCAAGAGGTTGAATAGTGAACTGGGGCTGCTTAAGAAGCCTGCCTGAATTGAACTATGGGAAAGGTGGGCGTGAATGAAATGCTGTAGCGAATAGGGGAGAGGGATAACATAGGGAGCTGCAGATTAAAGGGACAGGTCTAGGCGGAGGGGAAGGATGGAGCATGATACACTACACCAATCTGCCTTCCGTGCCTCCATGAACTATCGCTTACGCTGGATTTCATTGACACACTTCAGCTCAGATTGACCAACCATTTATTGCAAAGCTTTTGCATGTTAGTATGGCGGAGTGGCTCTGCCCATGAGATAACGGATCTATGAACAGACATAGATCTGATATCTCGTTTGATATCGCATCCTGTGAACCGAGTGCGGCTCTGATATCAAACCCCCAACACTCGCTCATGGCAATGAGCCAGTCACCAACCGGAGCCACCAGTGTGCTAAGAGAATGAATGAAGTCGGTGCAAATGTGAATAAATCTACTTGAATGGGCAAGCCCTGGATACTGAGCATGGCCCGTAACTGATTAGTAATGAAACACTATAGGTGGACTAACTATGTGTAATTCCTTCTATACGCATTTCCAGCCCGCCCGGGCTACTTAAACGAGTTAACTTACAGCCCGCCCGGGCTTCCTTGAGTAAGTTAACTAACGGCCCGCCAGGGCTACCTTAAACGAGTTAACTTGCAGCCCGCCCGGGCCTCCTTGAGCAAGTCACTTACGGCCCGCCAGGGCTACCTTGAACGAGTTAACTTACAGCCCGCCCGGGCTTCCTTGAGCAAGTTAACTAACGGCCCGCCAGGGCTACCTTAAACGAGTTAACTTGCAGCCCGCCCGGGCCTCCTTGAGCAAGTTATTTACGGCCCACCAGGGCTACCTTGAACGAGTTAACTTACAGCCCGCCCGGGCCTCCTTGAGCAAGTTACTTACGGCCCACCAGGGCCACCTTGAACGAGTTAACTTACAGCCCGCCCGGGCTTCCTTGAGCAAGTTAACTTACAGCCCCCGCGGGCTACCTTAAACCTTGGTCCAGTATAGAAGGAATATTCTATTTAGTGAGATGCTGACTAACCGCCATACCAACGTAATGACAGGGAACTATAGACACATACCAGGCCCCCCAACCCGCGCTCCGGCAGGAGCAGCCCTATTGAACTGAACAGAGCATAAATGCAACCATCAATTTATTACATAAATCAGAGATCAGGCAATAGCACTCATGGCCCTTTGGGCCGAAAGAATCTCGCTCCTGTTCAGACGGATGTAGCGTTCATAAGCCGGGGAGGACCAACGACCCATGGCCTTCAGGGTAGGGGACGGGACCAGGGAAGCCGCTGAGGTTGCGGCGCCGATGCGGAAGGAATGAGGGGTGAACAACTTCGGGCAGAGCCCACACCGCTGGCACAACACACGCAGCTTGGAAGCGAACCAGACCCTGGACATGGGCTTTCCTTCCTCGGTGACGAACAAAGGCTCATTCCCCCAGGATTTGAACGCCGGCGCAGGTACCGGAACATAGAAGAAAAGGGACAAAAGGCAGTATCAGTTCGAATAATGGATATGGAGGTGCCAGAAGAATCTTTATCTGATTTGGAGTGTTTAAGGTTAATGGAATACATGTCATGCTGGGGAGAAAAGTCAGAAACAGTTAAATCATGCGAAGGATTGAAATTATCGGTAGGAGTGGTAAATTCCCCGCACCTAAGAAACCCATAAAAAGCCAACAGAAAAACAGCCTCCAGGAGAGAATCGATAAATGGACTGAAACACCCGGACCTTAAGTGCGAAACCAATTTATGCACCAGTGGGAGAGTGAGGGGAAGACGTTTGTCATTGCCTTGAGGGTGGGCTTTCTTAATTCCGTTGAGGAGGAGCTTAATGGATGGATTCCCGAGGAGGCTACCAGCAGATGGGTTCAAACATCTCAAATGGAACTGGACCCCTGCGACCAGCGCTTTGATGGAGGCATACTGGATCCTCTTAGATTCAGCACAGTAGACTATGAATGCGCAAATCATGGGAATGTTGACAGGCAGCACAGGGACTGAAAAAGCTGCACAAAATGAGGAGAACTGGGACCAAGCAGCGTCATAGGCTTTTAATGTATTTTTTGCTAGACCCATCCTCATATAATGGGAGGCAGAGGACAAATAAGCCTGAAGGCGACCTAGTCTAGGGTGACCTGATTGAATGGCGGGCAGACCAGGCTGGAAGGGGCCGCCCCAGGGCACAGGTCCCTGAACTCCTGAAATTTAAACCGGGACAAGGCATCAGCGATTTTATTATCCATACCAGGAATATGAGACGCACGAATAGAAAAATTGCCCAAGACACATGTCCAGGTGAGTCTCCTAACTAGCCTATTGATAAAGGGGACCGAAGAGCGACCCTTATTAATGATGTGAACGGTCGCCTCGTTATCACAGAATACAACGATTTGTTTCCTCCCCCATTCCTTCCCCCAGAGAATGGAAGCGACGACCACCGGATACAGCTCGAAAAGGGCAGTGGATGACGCAGCAATTGGCAAGGCCAGCAATTCATCCGGCCACGGACAGGCGAACCATTCGTTATTAAAATACCCACCAAACCCTACGGAAGGGGCCGCGTCCGTAAAAAACCCCAGCGCGACAGAAGATTCCAGCGCGTCATGGTGGAAAAAGGAAATGCCGTTCCATGCGTCACATAACTTTGCCCAAAAGCGCAAGTCCGACTTACAGCCCTCGTCTAAGACAACGCGGTCGCTCAACTTCGCGGCGGATTTAGCGAGATCGAGGAGTCTGGCCACGAAAGACCGCCCCTGTGGGATTATTCTCATGGCGAAATTCAAATGCCCGAGCAAAGATAGCAACTCGCGCTTGGAAATGGACTCGGACCCAAGAAAAAGACCCATAATTTCCCTGACGCGCTGCAGCTTCTCGAGGGGAAGGGATGCCTGCATGAGCTCCGAATCTAATTCAATCCCTAGAAATTCGAGCTTCTTAACGGGGCCGACTGTCTTCTCTTCGGACAGGGGGACGCCCAATTTAGAAAAAACCTCCTTGACCGTTCTAATGCTGCGCTCTGGCTGGCCGTCTGGAAAATCAACCACGAGAAAATCATCCAGCAAGTGAAGGAGAAAAGGCAACCCATAATTATTAGACAAAATCCAACACAGCGCTTCGGAGAGAGTGTTAAAAATGCTCGGACTACTCCGGCAACCAAAAGTGAGTCTGACGGCGAAGTACATTTTTTCCCTCCATTTCACGCCGAAGAGATGCCACTGCGAAGGATGGAGAGGCATGATTTTAAAAGCATCTGTAATGTCGGCTTTGCCGAGCCACGCTCCTTTCCCCGCTATTTTAATCAGACGAATGGCGTGATCTACTGTAGCATAGCATAAAGAAAAGGGGGCGAGTGGAATTAGACTATTAATACTGTCTGCACTGTCATCATGCGGGCCGGATAAATCAACGATCATACGTTTTTTCCCCGAATATTTCCTGGTAGCCACGCCGATTGGATTAATCCTAAATAACGGAAAAGGCGCAGCATCGAAAGGGCCTATCATATAGCCTTTTTCTACTTCCCTGGCTAGCAGTTTATCCACGACCCCTGGTTCCCTCATCGCGGATTGCAGATTATCACATATAAACGTCTTAGAAGGGAGCCTGCACAGACCAGCAAAAAAACCATGAACGAGTCCGGACAGTAAGTAAGACACGAAGCAGCGATCCGGATGCTTGGCCAGAGCTTCTCTCAGTTCTGGAACCTTGACAGGAGTAGATGCTTTATTCATTTTTTCTTGAAGGTGCGGCGGGGACAGATGAATTTCGGGTGGGGGTCTCCGCACACACTGCAATTATGCAGAAATTTACATTTGTCAGCAAAATGACACACGTTTTCATTAAATAGAAAGCAGACCGGTTGCTTAGATGACATGTGATTAGACTTATTCACCTTCCCATCAGGCTCAAACCTCGCTCTCGGAGGAGGATCGGTTGTCGCTCTAGGGCAAAAGCGGCTCTGGTGATTAAAAGAGCCGCATATGGTGCATGAAATGGCGCGATGCCCAGTGAAGTGCCTGTTTGTCAGAGCCAAATCTACCAGGGACCAGTCCAGTCTCTGCTTGTACTTGAGCAAAAAATTGGCAGCTTTAGCGGAAAACGATTTATGATACTCATAGAACAGAGTCCCCCCATAGGTAAGAGACAGGTCGGAAATGATAGCCAGATATGTATCGAGCTCAACTCTGCGCTCCGGAAACTCCTCGCAAATTACGTCCCTATATACTCCAAAAGCCACATTAAACTCCGTCATAGTCAAGTTCTTGGACAGTCTCGGATCGCTGTCTTTAAGACACACAGAAATGTCCCCGCAATCAACGACTCTCCTCTCCCCGAGCCCCGACTCAGAAGCGCACAGCAGGATTTTAACAAGATTTACGTCATTACCTGCCAGGATCTGGGCTCGGAGCGCCGGAGAGATCGCCGCGGCCGGCGAGAAGAAGGGGACTCCTGCAACGGGGACGGGAACTGCAGATCCCAGTGTCCCTTGCGGCGGAAGCTGAATGCCTAGGCCGGGAGTGGTGACGTCATCCGCCAGCGCCCGCCATTGCTCGGCGACCGGAGTAGGAGCAGGAGGCACGCCGTTCTCTAGCTGTTGGATCCGAGAATCCATGCTGGTCAGGGAAACCTGGATATTATTCAGAGCAAGGAGAACAGGATCAGAAGAAGGGGGAGAAGGAGCCACCGGGGCCTGTTTCTTTGCTCGTTTTGGAGCCGGTTGAGCGCTAGAGTCGACATTTTTAGACTTAGCTTTGGCTTTTCTGGGGGCGGAGTCGGGAGGCGCGGCTGACTCGGCAGCGGTAATGGCCGAGCTGGTACTGCCCTCTTGCTGCCGGCGGAGGAACTGGAACAGCTCTTCGTGGGACAAGCCGACCGGAGGAGAGATGCCGATGGAGAACAGCACCTCCAGGATTTTTCCCACCGGCCACGTCTTGATGGAAGGAGGCGCCTTCTGTGACAAGCGGACGCTGCGGCGGCGGGCAGCCTGGGACGTCTCAGCCTGATCCGCCCCGGCCTGATCCGCCCCGTTGGGCGGCTCGTTCACGTCAGCCTCCGGTTCGGGAGCCTCGGGGTTCTCGAACAAGCCGGGGAATTGCGACTCCGGGATGATCCCGTCCTCCTCGCCCCCCTCGGAGTACTCGTCATCATCCGGAATGTCATGAGAGGACATGGTGATCACGAGCAGGAGGAGGGTGAGTAAATAAATGCCTCGAACCTTGACTGTCATCGGGTGTAGCGTGGAGAAGATAGGCGAACAGGCGACAAAATTTCACGGAGCTGGGGAGCGTGACAGCTCAGCAAGAGGTTGAATAGTGAACTGGGGCTGCTTAAGAAGCCTGCCTGAATTGAACTATGGGAAAGGTGGGCGTGAATGAAATGCTGTAGCGAATAGGGGAGAGGGATAACATAGGGAGCTGCAGATTAAAGGGACAGGTCTAGGCGGAGGGGAAGGATGGAGCATGATACACTACACCAATCTGCCTTCCGTGCCTCCATGAACTATCGCTTACGCTGGATTTGTTGCTGAAGTTGCAACAGACACGCAGCATGCAGGCACTTTAATTTGAAATATCTTGGGTTGTTTTGCATGCCATCGTGTTTGGTGGGGCAGTCAGGGCGTTTAGCCCCCCCCCTTGCCTAGATCCGCTCCTGGTGTGTGTGTGTGTGTGTGTGTGTGTGTGTGTGTGTGTGTGTGTGTGTGTGTGTGTGTGTGTGTGTGTGTGTGTGTGTGTGTGTGTGTGTGTGCCTGTGTGCAGGGTAACGCTGTGTCCTCTCGGCTGAGTGGTAAAGGCTGTCTCCTGGATGTCAGCTGTCTGTCCCCTAACACCCCCCGCTGTCCCTCCGTCTCTCTGTTGTTGTGTTACATTTTAATGGCCAAAACCCCTCTGGCTCCGAGACCAGACTTTGGCTTTTCCGTGGTGACAGCGCAACTTCTTTCTTTGACAGCATTCTATTCTCTATCCTCTGCCGCGAGTGTGCATGCATGCATACATGTGTGTGGGTGTGGGTGTGTGTGTGTGCACGTGCACATCTGTGTGTGGAGTGTCAGGTGGGAGGGTTTACGTTTTGCCTTACAGTTTTGATGTCATGCAAATGTGTCAAAAAAACCCAGAGATAGATTAATTGCCTCGATGCTGTTTTGCAGAAAAATATTGGCATGCAAATGTATTCCAATGCCGACAACAATGTTGTGTGCGTGTGCGTGCATGTGCGTGTGTGACACAGCATGTGTTGTGAAAGCTCTGATCAATTAAAAAAAAAGCATGAAAAATGCAGTTCTCGCTCTAACTGCTCATGCTGTTGTAATGTCATCCCTCGATCATTTCCATATTTGGGAATTTAGAGTAGTAGTTATAATTGCTTTGGTGCCAAGGACCCACAAACGAGCATGTATACAGTATGTCTGTGGACCCCCATCTGGAAATGTTCTGTGCCAGGGACTGAAAAACATGATCTGAAATGTATTGCGATCCTAGTATGGGTGGGTTGACTGGGTTCATGTCATTCTGTAAAATAATGCCATACGTTCTAATACCACAATGTCTCACTCACACCAATGTAGCGGGAATACCGGTAGCCGGTATAACTGGACAAGCTCTGGGGTTTATAAACGTTTAACTATTGAGAAGTATTCTATCGACACATAGCTTGTGACAGAATAAATAAATAATATTGGAAAGGCAGTCATTTTTGTCAATTTCGTGAATTTTGTGACCACGACCGACGGCCGCGGCCGAAGGTCGGTCACGGGTGGTAGTAAATAAGTCCTGAGTGTGGTCACGGCCGATAATACTGTCTGCAAACCGAGCAACCGTTTTAGTATGAGTCGTGGCCTATCGGTCGTGGCCGCTCTTCATCGGCCGCTACTACACCTAACTCTAAACATAAGCATTAACCTCAGTAAACGCTTAAAACTAACCTTAACCTCCGACTGATAGGATACCTATCGCTAACAATAGGATACCTGCTGCGACCACACTCTCCAAAGTTCCAAACCTTCAGAAAGTGCTCTCATAACTACATTAGTATCACCGGTCAACTGCACAACATCCATTTCTCATAATTCTACTGTCTGCATTGATTTTATTTGTGAGTCTTAGAGACTGTTCTTCGAGAGGTTTCCAACGGACAGCGACGCATAATGCGACATTACGTAGAGTTAAAGCTCAGAGCACGTTTCAAACCAAGCCCATCTAGGAGAGCACTGGAGTTAATAGAGGCCCACGCAGGATTTAATTAACAAAGTGTGTTCTGGAGTACTGAAGCAAGACCTCAGCCGGGTCATCTCCAGTGGGGGAACGCATGCACAGGCGCGCACTAGTTCCAAGTTACTTTGTAGATTGAGATTATTATTGCAAAGCACACATTAACCCGTTACGCACTGTTTTGCAAATATTATTTTTTGTCAAAAAGTTTGAGAGATGTTGACAATTTGAGTATACTTTTACTTTGTTGGAATCTTCATCATGTTCAAAACTGTTACCTTCCAGGATTCAAATTCAAAAGCATCGAATAGAGCAGATCTACAAGCTTGAACCTTTTGATGCTTTTTGGTTTTGGGTGAAATCAACCCTGATCTGTACTGTATCCGAGAAATATGGAAGGGGGTGGGTGAGGGAAGCCTCCCCAGATCACTCCCCTACTGGATGTGTTTTCACCTTACTGGACAGGGTTTCTATTTATTTCCATTTAGAGAATATTAAAAATAAGTGTTTTTGTTTTTGGATCACTCGCTCTGCTCATGGCGCAAGTCTACTGAGTGCAGATCTACATGAGTTAGGCGTGTTATAATGTAGTAGAAAAAAAAAAAAAAACATTCCATAGCCAGATCGTAGCATGGCTGTTAGGCAATAGACTTTCAATCCATCCCTTCTTGGTTAGATTTTTTCTTATGCCATCATTGTTTTTGTTGACAAAGTAAAGCCTGCTTTGATCCGACATGCATTGCATCATGCTTGCTGTTATTGTTAGGCTTGGGGTAGAGTTTGGCTTTCTGGACACATGTTCCAACCCCTCGTATGTCTGACAGAAGCAGTTGAGGGGTGAAAACACCCACTGCTTCGGTGTGACGCTGGCGATCAAGCAGAACATTATTACAGGGGGAAGAACACCCACAAAAACACAAAGTTAGAATACAAAGACACGGTTTCATGTTTTGATTGTTTAATTGTACTGTATAGGTATTTTATTTGTGAACCCAGTGAGATTGACTGACCGCCAGCAGGGTCCGTCATTCTGCTCTGCAGTGGCAGAGAGTCACATACAGGTTTGATCTACCAGGATGTGACTTCCTATAGCGTTCGTCACTGTCAGAGTGCCCTGAAACAAAGTGGCACTGTTTCAGGGTTGTGTGTGTGTGTGTGTGTGTGTGTGTGTGTGTGTGTGTGTGTGTGTGTGTGTGTGTGTGTGTGTGTGTGTGTGTGTGTGTGTGTGTGTGTGTGTGTGTGTGTGTGTGTGTGTGTGCATGTACGTGCATGTGTGTGTACTTTTTGAGCATACTATCGTCACTAGCATTTTAGCACCATCCAAGCCAGTTAAAATATTATATAGTAAAAATGTTATTAATATAGTAAAAATGAATAAATACACTTCAGCTAAATCTACAGTTGATTTGGAAATATCATGGTCTTTAGTCGACTGAAACTAAAGCATGTCAGACGACTACAACATGACTAAAACTAAATGTAATTTTCCGACGAAATGCACACTGGGACCGTTGTGGTCCAACATTGCATATACCAGACCGAGAATCCTGATGAATCCTTTTGAGATTTCTAGAAGGTTGAGCAAGGAAAACCTCGCTGGCCTAAATGAATGGAGACGAAGGCCAAGGTAATGGAGAGGAGGAGGAGGAGGAGGAGGAGGAGGAGGAGGAGGAGGAGGAGGAGAGGGGGAATGTTCAGGAAGACAGGAAGGAGGGAAGGAAGGAGAGAGTTGAGAAGTGGAGCAGGGAGCAGGGGAATACAGGGCGCCGTGGCATGCTAGGCCAGGGAGGAGAGGCAGAGCAGCGGGGGAGATAAGAGCAGCATTAAGGTGCAGATATGTAGGTCATCCGCAGGGGTCACGGCGCGCGGCAACACGGTGCCACGGGGAGACGTCTCCCCTCCTTCCCTCCGTCCCTCCTTCCCTCCAGGGGCGGATCTAGGCATGGGCATGGGGGGGAGGGGGGCAATGCCCTGACTGCCCCACCAAAAAACACAATGGCGTGCAAAACAACCCAAGATATTTCAAATTGCTTATATTTAAAAATGATTTTAAACACTACTACTGCTACTAATTAACTTGTGGCACCACTAAACCAATAGCATGTTATCATTGAAAACAGAAAACTCTCTGAGTCAGACCTTTATTGATGCTTTACTCTTCTAATAAAAGTCTTTTAACCAAAAAATGGTATGGGTGCGACTTCATCGCTTCATCGCTTTAACGGTTCGTGCCACGGGCGATGAAGTCGCCCCCATACCATTTTATACCCCCCCCCCCCAATTGGGAATAGTTACATCCGCCCCTGCTTCCCCCCTTCTATCCCACCGTCAGTCTCTGGCACTTCCTCCCAGTTCTCCCAAGTCTGCCCGACGCTCACGCACGCAAACATGCGTGTGCATAAACACGTGCACACATGTATGCCAGTTGCATAACAAAAGCATTGGAAATGACAACTTTCTTTGCTATGATTTGATGAATTGTATGCTTTTTTGAGTTCTTGAATAACCTTGAAGTGGGGTTATATTGGGTTATATTTTCAAGATTCATTTGTGGGAAAAGATCATTGAATGTCAAATATAATACAGCAACCCGAATATAAGACGACTCCTTTAGTTTTAGGATACTTCCATTGGAATTATCTTGGTCTTGTATTCAGGCCAATAGGGCAGTATGTTAAGTATTTCAGTGCCTAAGCCTTGCTCAATGTTCTTGAAAAATGAATTGAAACGTCTTGGCGAAACCGATTGCGAAATTCAAGTTGTTGCTTTCCTCATTCTCCAAACGATTACTGGATTCTGGACTGGATTCTAACCCAGTAGTTCTCACACTTTCAAGAGTATTCAAAAATGTTTGTTTGAGTGTTTGTAGATCTGTTATTTTTAGCCAGATTAGCCACAGTGTGAATGAGTGGCACTCTTATCATACATTCCATGCTATATAGACAAATCAGTTCGATCGCAGGCTCCTCCAGAGCAATTGTCAGAGTGTTGTGGAGCAAGACTCTGAACCCCTAATTAGCACTTCTCTAAATCACTGTCCAATGCCAACCGAAATTGTTTAGCAACTGTTGCTATGAAGGTCAAGCTTTCCCGGACAAGTTTTCCTCTGCTATTGGACAAGGATGGATTGGGGAGGGACTTAGTGAAGACTAATTGCTCCCAATGTGCAGGTTTGTGCATGGTTTCCTCTGCCATCATATGTAAATCGCTTTGGAGAAAAGCGATCTACTGTATACATGCGCCATTCACAAATGTTTTATCAATTAAAGTGCCGCTATAGTTAGATTAACTGTAGTCCGGCCAGAGCGATACACTGCAGTGCCCGACTCCAGCAGCAGCTGTAGAGATGACACCCATCAGGCCGACCCTTGTAACCGCAGTGTCGGATCTGAAGTGTCTTTCTCAAATGTCATGCAATACAACCAAACAGACACTGTAACAGGAGACCTCAGGAAGCAGGCCGGACGGACGCGGTCAAACCGTCAGCGCTGCTGCTGTTCATTCAACAAAAAAAAAGAATTGACCCGCGTGTATATATGACTGCAACGGATACGGCCTCCCGTATGAGACTTAGATACCGACTTGTTCAGTCTTCCACTCGATATGGATCGGAGACGGTCGAGAGATCTATGGCTCGCTGCTTGCGGCTGATATACAATATATCCCATGTCCTTTATCAAGGATGGAATTGGATACACGAGGTGGCTGTCAAAGCGGGGTCCTTGGTGTGGCCTCATGGCGGTCCCCGTGCACCGAAATGATTGATAGTTAGAAGAAGCCAAATAGGCTCTATGAGCGTATACGCCATTTTGGAAATAACTCTTATTCCTAGACTAGTACTCAGTGTTGCCAACTTGGCGCATTTGTCACTATATTTAGCTTTTTTTCAGACCCCCCTAGCGCCAAAATTAGTGAAAAACCCCTGGCGGAAAAAAGTGTTTACTGGTGAGTTGGGGTGAAATTGGTTGACAGGCGCCAGAGATAAAACCCTCATTTTTCACCATTTTTCCTCCTATGACAGTGGTTTTCAACCAGTCGTCCCCAGGCTAAATGATGGACAGCTGGTTAACCAGATGTAACTCTTTGAGAGCGTAAAAATGAAACCAAATGGACCCTTGTGGGTCCATTTGGTTTCATTTTTACGCTCTTAAGAGTTAAAATATTCATCATGTGTGTTAGCCCAAGTCTACACAACTAGAGAATGTAGATGATTTTTTTGTTTATATACATATAAACATATATGTTCCCTTCCAGGCAAGCATCTAGCGCATTCTAGTGCGATTTTGAAGTGCCACTAGTGCATTTTGGATTTTGGCAGTTGGCAACACTGCTAGTACTTCTGGCCTCTTCTGACTTCCTTCACCTGGTGTTACCGATGATACTAATGTAGAGTTCAGTGGTCTCGAGTTTATTTTTATTTCAATGGCTCCCATAACCTTTAGAGTGTACAAATGGACCCTTTAATTTCAAACATTAGAGAACCAAGCTGCCATTCTAAATGTTTGTAAAGAAAAATCCATACAGCTGTAGCTCAAGTGTGAAGCAAGTCATAAAGAGAACATTGTTCATAGGCGATGTCATAATATGACATCACTTATGAGAAGCAAGTGTGTGTGTGTGCGTGTGTGTGTGTGTGTGTGTGTGTGTGTGTGTGTGTGTGTGTGTGTGTGTGTGTGCGCGCGTGTGCGCGTGTGTGCGTGTGTGTGTGTGGCATTACTACTCTTCCGGCATACTAATAGCGCTGTTCATTTCACTGCACTCATTCCATTACACACACGCACATAAACTCGAGCGTACGTGCACTAGACACACACACACACACACACACACACACACACACACACACACACACGCACACGCGCGCAGGGCTATGCCCAGTAGGGGACATCTGCCATGGGCATGTTTGTAAATAAATCTCCCTTATAAAGTGCAAGCATAAAAATGAAGGTTGTCGTGACTTTAGCCGCTCATTTTGAGCTCGCCGACTTTTCTGTCAATGTTTCACCATTCCACGGTTATTATTGCAGACACAGAAAACCCTTATACCGCAGGTACTGTTCTGCTGCTACTACCATGGTACAGACAGACGGACAGATATAGACCGTGATCATAGCCTTGCACAGAATAGTTTGTGTTAAAAACTCCCAACTGTCCACTCTCCAGTAGCTACATGCTGGTGGTTTGACAGAGTGTGACAATTATCTGCCATCAGGTACAGTGCAGTGGGGGGTTATTCCCACAGGTATTAGCCCTGACTCACTATTCATCTCTGTTGGGACGGTGGAAACTTCATCTGTGTCCCAAAAAAACAGGGACTTCAAGACTCAAATTCCACCCCGAAAAAAAATATAGCAGTTTAGTATAGCAGTTCTACAAGCTGTTTCGGCGTGCTACTTCTGATGCTTCTTTGTGACAATTTACTGCATATAATAAGACAGGCTCATGAATGAATCATCTTCAGCCTATATATATACGGTATATAACAGAAAAGAAAACACACATAAAAAAGCAATATGGAATATATTTGAATATGGAGATAAGTCTGGGGTTTTCTACAATGTCTATAATCCACATATTCCTATATGGCAGGGGTTTTCAACCTTTTTCATAGCAGGGCCCACTATCAAACTATCTATTTAGCCATGGACCACTATTTGATGTTGTGTTTAGTCTCTCGGACCCAAAACTAAGGATTGTCATATTTACCATTACCTTAAACCAATCACAATCCAGTATTTGAACTATGTGACTCGAAAAAGTGGTAGAACTAAAGGATTTTCAAGTTTGTGTCCACAATTTGGAGAGATAACTGGCAAAACGTTGGTCAAAATAAGAATTCTTCTACATTTTCTAATTGTGTAGATTCTTGAAAATGAAGTATTTTAGATTAACTCTTGAGAGCGTAAAATGATACTGATTTGGTATCATTTTACGATCTCAAGAGTTATAGAACTATAAAGGTCCATTTGGTTACCAACTGTCCATCATTTCGCTGGGGACCACCTGGAACCCTCTCAAGGACCACTGGTTGAACACCCCTGCTATATGGTGATGCTAGGGCTGTGGGAGAGCAGGAGTGTAGGAGACTGACTGACTGACTGGCTGGCTGGCTGGCTGGCTGGCTGACTGACTGACTGACTGGCTGGCTGGCTGGCTGGCTGGCTGGCTGGCTGGCTGGCTGGCTGGCTGACTGACTGACTGACTGACTGGCTGGCTGGCTGGCTGACTGACTGACTGGCTGGCTGGCTGGCTGGCTGGCTGGCTGGCTGGCTGGCTGGCTGGCTGGCTGGCTGACTGACTGACTGGCTGGCTGGCTGGCTGGCTGACTGACTGACTGGCTGGCTGGCTGGCTGGCTGGCTGGCTGGCTGACTGACTGACTGACTGACTGACTGGCTGGCTGGCTGGCTGGCTGGCTGGCTGACTGGCTGACTGGCTGGCTGGCTGGCTGGCTGGCTGGCTGGCTGGCTGGCTGACTGACTGACTGACTGACTGACTGACTGAGCGGTCATGTCAGCTCATTAGCCATCATCTCTGGTGGCCATCTGACCATCCAGGGCTGTTGCGTTTGTGCCCCCCGGCCGCTCTGACCTTACCTCGCAGCACGCCGGACGCAAAATGTGTGTGTGGCGTTTTGTGGAAGTGGAGTAAGTTTACTGCCAAAAGTGGGAAAACATGTGGCATGAGCAACAGTATATAGTAGGTGTCGTGGGACTGAGAGACTCCCTTATGGGGCTATATGAGCTTTTAGAATGCATGCTGTAGAATACAGGGCCTCGGGTCCTAATGGGTTAATTAGTGCAGGTTTCCTATGTGTGTACACATGTCACTCTGTGTTACGTCTGCTCCTGACAGGTCCACCGTTGACATCAGGCACGCTACAGCTCCTCGAAAGCAGGGGTTTTCAACCCTTTTTCATACCAGGGACCACTATTTGTTCAAGATTTGAGCCACAGATCACCATTTGCTAACTCTTGAGGGTGTAAACATGAAACCAAATGGACCCTTGCACATGAAACCAAATGGACCCGCAAGGGTCCATTTGGTTTCATGTTTACGCTCTCAAAGAGTTACATCTGGTTACCTAACCTTTCCATCATTTAGTTGGTGACGGCTAAAGGCTTATTATTCATATACTGCAGTTTGAGGTGAGGGTAGAACCTCAGCATTTTCCAGTGTAAACCTAAGGCCTCCTGTAAAATGAATGTAATCATTTTTTTGTCGAGTTGTTAACACAAATCTTCTTTATGGGTGTCCGTTCCTGGCACTAAACCTGTTTTCAGATGGGGGGAAGTCTTTGGGCAAATTACATCATGACTTTGGGGGTCCCTGACATGAAAATGCTTAGGAACTCTTAAATGCTGTACACGTCTATACGACCATGATCTCAGAGAACTCGGAGCACCCCCCCCCCCCCCCCCCCCCCCCCCCCTTGCGTTGCCATGTCTGCAAATTTATAAGCAGGGGTTGTGGTTCTGTAAAATTATGTATGCTATACTTTCCTTTGGTCTCGTTTCAATAGTCAATGCATTAGGTTTAAAGAGGGAGTGCTGTGATTTTTGTATTTTCAGTTTAGGTGTATCACCACCCATCACCACCCAGCAGGCAAACCAGGCATACCTGTATGTAACAAACATTTTAACAAATGCTGTACACTGAAAACATTCTTCCTCCTCATATAACACTAATAATAATCATGTTTTAGGGTGGAAAAAAATCATGGCGCTCCATCCTTAAAGTCCTCATGCAGCCTCTAACCTGGTTGCTTATTTCTCACACAAAATTGGCAACGCTGCTCCCCCTTCCCTTCGTCTACTATGGACGCCTGGACGCACGGCTGCGCGGCGCGCTGTGACAGCAGATGACCTTTGAACCTGTTGCCTGCACACAGCCGTCAAAGCCCACCTTATCAGGCTGACAAACGGCGCACCCTCGGCCGACCTCCGTCATTTATTGTCCGTCCACCCCGTCCCCCCACCACCACCACCACCACCACCCCGCCACCACCCCCCCCAGCTCCGGGATTCATTGCTACTTATTCAGGCTGACATGCTCCAGGGACTCGCTTAGAGAGTCTCGCGTCTCACGGCTCGTATAAGCCGTAAAACGTATGAGCAGTTTGCGCTTGTCTGCCGTTTATTTGCTAACCTCACCTGCTGTTATTGCTTTTCCTGCGCGGAGCAGTATGACAGGACACACGGTGGGACGCTGCTGTTTGTTTTTCCTGTGTAGTTGTAGCTGGACGCAGTGCTGTAAAACAGGGGTTTTCAACCTTTTTTCATCCCAGGGCCCACCATTTATTCAGCATTTGAGCTATACGGACCACCAATTGAGGATATTTTTAGACCCCACAGACCCCAAAACTAAAGATTTCTTTTGTTTCTCTCCATGAACATTAATCTTCTAGTTGTGTAGATTTGGACTAATTCGCATGATGGATAATTTAACTCTTGAGAGTGTAAAAATGAAACCAAATGGACCCGTGAGGGTCCATTTGGTTTCATTTTTACATTCTCAAGAGTTACATTTGGTTAAACAACTTAGCTGGGGACCACCTGGAACCCTCTCAAGGACCACTGGTGGCCCCCGGACCACCTGTTGAAAACCCCTGCTGTAAAAATATACAGAGATTTAGCCTATTTACTGTACTGGAAGTGCACTGTTGGCTGTATTTGTACTTTACTAGACTATTTCTAATTTCCCAGTCCTTTTACTCGAATACATATAAATGTACTGTATATACGTGTAGGGTTTCATTTCACACTCTCAAGAGTTAAAGATCAATAAGGGTGCATTTGGTTACAAACTCTCCAATTCTTGCTCATAGGGGCCACCTACAATCTCCTCAAGGACCACTCTGCACCACTGATTGAAAACCCTGATTTAAACGGATATTCCACTTTCAAAAAAATAGATAAAAATCTAATCAGTCTCATGTGAACACACCAGACAGTTTATAAGTTACTCCATTCAGTTTAGCGTTATCTGCCTCCTTCCTATACAACTCCATTATAACTTAAAACTCCATTTTAACCAGATTATTCAAAAACAACCCATCTTTTTCTGGTGACTGATATTGTCCTCCTAATACGTGAGAGGGCCGTGGAATTTCATTAACAGTTTTCATTTGTTTTTAAAATATTGTGTTGGAAAATGTAGCCGCCTAAACAATATTTTAAAAATAAATAAACTGTAAATGAAAGTCCACGGCCATATCCCTCTAAGCGTGTGTCGATGATACAGTTGACTATATTGACTCTGGAGTTAGAGTGTCTTAGTCTTGAGGAAGTTTCCTGGTTTGGTCCCATGAGGATCTCCCTGGACTCAACTTGTTTTCCTCCAATGTACAGGCTTGTACAGTAGTAGTAGTAAAACACTGTCTGTGGATAAAAGGAGCTATAGAAACAACAACACACTTACTGTTACACAACTAGTGTGTCACTTACTTAACCCACAGCATCACTGTGTACTATCTGGTTAAATGACATCAACTGTCAACCCACATCCTTCAAATACAGTAGAAGGAAGAACGTCGTCGTTGGTTAGTCATGAACAAGTACTACTTCCTGGCCTGTAGTACTACTCTATGGCCTATAGCATGTTGCAATTATGCGTTTATTTTAAAATAATCACCGCATTGCGCAAATACGATAAAACAGTCTGAGGCTCAGAGGGATATTTAAATTAAAATAAAATGTCTAAACATCTTAAGAGGGGTCTGGGAAAGGAGTGTATTGCAATTTGCAAGGGGGGGCTTTGATAACATTAAACAGAGGTAGGTTTATCAACACCCAGATAGGTCATGCCAGTTATTTCCATATCCAGCAGCCACACAATTGATACACGTATTGTCCAAGCATTCAATCCATATATTGTGATATCGACATATTGAATTCAAAACTAGCACACGCACTCACAAACCACATGTTGTCACTCAACAAGTAAGCCACAACATGCCCTCCCTAGACTCCCCATAGGCTCTTTACACCCAAGTAGAAACGGTGCTACCGTAAGGGTATGGCACCAGAGGACAGGCCACCATGCACTGGGGTCACTATAGGACCAGCAGGGCTCCGCTGCCGCCACCATGCAGCCTGCCATATTAGATTATGATACATACTGTTGCGGTGCAAAGTTGACATTTTGACCCGAGGCGTGGGTGCTAAAGGTCACTAATGGTTAGTGTGCATCCTTCAGGGAGCATGAATGTACCGCAGTAAGTCCTGTGAACAATCCAGCCGGGAGCTCTCTCTCCTCGACTCGACTCTCCTCTCCTCTTCCTGCACCAAAGTGTGGATCAACCTCATCAGTTTGGATGTTTTTAGACATTCAGCAGACGACTCACTGAAAGACACAGGCTAATATGTCAAATGCGTAGAAATGAAACCAAATGGACCCTTACGGGTCCATTTGGTTTCATTTCATGCTCTCAAAAGTTAAATTATATTTAAACATCTGAATTATGTAACTTCCAAGAATCTACACAATTAGAAAATGTAGAAGAATTATTTTTGACCAATGTTTTTCCAGTTATTTCTACTGAATTGTTGACACAAATTGTCTACAATGCAGAATAAATAGTGGGCCCTTGTATGAAATTGGTTGAAAACCACTGATCTACGATCATAAGTGGACTAAGGACTCTAATCAATAGAACATCTGTGCAATAAAACTATAAGTAATAGGTTTACACTAAAGAATGTTACTTTTTTGTGTGCGTTTGCATGCAATGTTAGGACAAGGGCTACAGGCTAAGTGAGAGTATGAAGAGTTGAGTTTCCAGACTAGTTTCAGACAAGATTTGGGAGTCAGTCTGCAGCTCTACCTTGTTTTTTTAATGTATTTTTTGTGGCTTTGGCCTTTATTGAATATTTATAGACAGACAGTAGGCTGACAGGAATCAGGGAGAGAGATGGGGGGATGACGTGCGGTAAAGGCCCGCGGGATCGGGAGTCAAACCTTCGGATACACAAGTGTATTTGTTGGTTTCTTTCTGAAAGCTGAACGCCTTGGACTCAAAAGGCCCATTTCAAATGCACCGAATTTTGTGACATCATAATACTAACCTTTCTCCTAATAGAGAAGATAATAGAAGAAGATCCTAGATAAAAAAAATAATAATAATACCAGCTTAACACTTTCTGTGCCCATTTTTGAAAAATCATGTCTCACTAATGGCGCCCTGATTATTATTTTATGGTTTTTGTCTTAATTTTCGCCGTCCGTCTTCTTGGCAACGCGACGCACAACTCTCTTGCCTTAAGTGCTACTGACAGATAGCAGCCACTTAGTCAAGAGATGAGATTTTTACTTCCTGGTGCTGAAAGAAAATCCATTTATTTTGGAGCGTGGAGTGTTGTCCCCAGCTAAAAGGGCTGACGCATTGATTACATTCCAAGTGCTATAATGTCCTGAGTGCTCCAGTGAACCCCCAACCCGCCCCTATAATGTCCTGAGTGCTCCAGTGAACCCCCAACCCGCCCACGAACCCCCCCTGTTGCCAAATGTATAAATAAAGCAGATAAGGTATGCATTTTAATCAAGCGCAGCAGCGTATGGGAGGGAGGCGAGGGTGAGGGGAGCTGACAAAGACAGTTATTGCGGAATCCTCAGCTGACACGAAAAAAGAAGAGATTGTTCACCCAAGGATTAGTTCTTCATTATTTCCGCCTTACACCTACTCTACAGTCTGCCTGCATAGTTTTTGTGTGATTTGTCGCTACGGAAAAATATCTTATTCTGCACGCCATCGCGCCGCAGCACACCCCGTTGTCATCTCACGCCTTTGCCTTCCTTGGAGCTAAACTTTGGGGCTCTTTAGGTTTATGTATTTGATAAGACGTGTCTGTGTTTGACTGGTGGTGAATCGATGGTCTGATACGCACTGCGGTAATAGCAAAGTGTAATCCCTCGAACAAATCTGCATGCTGTCTCAGTCAGGTGGAAAACCTCATACGGCGCCGTCCAAAACGAATACTTAAAGGGGAACTCCACCATTTTCAACATTCTAATATGTCATTAGTATACCCTAGAGGTGCTTGGTGGACATGATAAAAAAAAGTTTCCCCATTCTGTGTTCCCAAGAAATGGAGGTCT
The DNA here is from genome assembly GCA_039105355.1 of Benthosema pterotum. NCBI lineage: Eukaryota > Metazoa > Chordata > Actinopteri > Myctophiformes > Myctophidae > Benthosema > Benthosema pterotum. Next base: position 14,984,172 of record CM076975.1, on the reverse strand, counting down.
GAAGAAAACCACTAACATGGTGAAACATTTTCACCATGTTAATGGATTTCTTTAGACGCTTCTTTTTTTTTCTCAGAAAAAATGTTGAAAATGGGTGGAATTCCCCTTTAATACCAGGATTTTAAAACAGCAAAAAAAGTAGCAAGCTGTAATTCTAACAAGTTCCTCGCATATGCTGACACTGTATGTGTTCTTCCTGCGTCGGTGTGAAGCTGCGGTGTGATCGAACAGGTTATACGTGTTAATTTGCAAAAGAAATCAAAAGTTAGAGTACGGAGATAAGAGGTTTCTGTCAGACAGCGACTCTACCTAAACCCCACTCTCTCTCTCTCTCTCTCTCTCTCTCTCTCTCTCTCTCTCTCTCTCTCTCTCTCTCTCTCTCTCTCTCTCTCTCTCTCTCTCTCTCTCTCTCTCTCTCTCTCTCTCTCGTTCTACTGTGGTGCTCTCCATTAGACGAGATGTGTTTTGGCACCGAGTCGCCCACATTGTTTTAATCTAGGTCTTTGGGAGGTGGAGGAAGAATATAGGGGTAGCCAAGAACCCTGTATACGGGGAGGTGAAGGGAAGAGAGGGGAGGGGAGGGGGGAGGAGGGGAGGGGAGGGGAGGGAGGAGAGGAGGCCAACAACATCCATGGAGAGGAGAGGAGCTGAGGTAGATGAGAGGAGAGGAAAGAGGAGAGGTACGTTGTAGATGAGAGGAGAGGAGGAGGAAGCATCCTGACCATTCATCTGGTTCCAATCAGTTCACCTCCTCTGCTTCCAGTGTGTGTGTGTGTGTGTGTCCGTGTGCGTGTGTGTGTGCGAGCACTTGCGTGCTTGCGTGGTACAGGTATGTCTGTACATGTGTTTGTTTGTTTGTGTATATACAGATTACACACACATGTGTGTGAGTGTGGGTGACTGTACAACTAAATGTATGTACTCGTGTGTGTGTCTGGGCACTGGGCAGGTTGTGCTGTGCCAAGTTTATGCCTTGGCGTGTGTGTGTGTGTGTGTGTGTGTGTGTGTGTGTGTGTGTGTGTGTGTGTGTGTGTGTGTGTGCGCGCGCGCGCGCGTGCGTGCGTGCGTGCGTGTGTTTTGTGCACGTGCCAGCATAATATCGGGGTCCACTACCACTATGCCTCTACATACTCCATCTGTGTGTGTGTAGACCTACACCACCTGCTGAGGCCTCTTCCTGCCTCTCTGTCACCCATCTGCTGTGTGTGTGTGTGTGTGTGTGTGTGTGTGCGCGTGTGCGTGTGCGTTTGTGTGTGCGTAGGTGCGTATGTGCGTTTGTGTGTGTGCGTGTGTGCATGCACACTAGTTCAAATCATATAGTGCACAGAGTAAAAGCGCAATATTTGGATATGAGATGTAGTGTAGTAGAAGTTAAAGTATTGGAATTACTGCATGTAATGTACAAATACCTCAAGTATAATAAATGTACATGCATTTCTTTCCAATACTCTTTTGCGTATTGCCTCCACTGTAGCAGCGGATCTGATGTATTTCTCCATACACACGGATTGAGTGTTTTCCCGTTAATCGGCTTGTTAACGCTGGCTTTAACTGTTATGGTTGTAAGTGTGATTGCAGGAATAAAAAAACAAGCAGATGGCTGTGGAATGTGGTGGGCCATTATGATTATACGCTTTTAGTGGGATCATATTATTTAAAATGCTGCTGCAATTATTTATTTATTTTTCATTGTGTTTCTTAGAGGATGCCTTTCCCAATAGTCAGTGTGGAGCGGGGGTGGGCAGCTCTGATGATGGAGAGGACCACTGCTATTCCATACTCACTACCAGAGGAGGCTACACATTACATACTGTGCACTATATCACTATATTAACTGTCACTGAAACAGCCTCTACAGTAGTTCATTGGTTTTCAACCATTGTGATACCAGGGCCCACTATTTATTCAGCATTTGAGCTACGGACCACCATTTAAGGACATTTTAGCCCCACCACAGACCCCAAAACTAAAGATTTCTTTTGCTTTTGTCCACAATCTCCAATCAAGATACAGATCAAAATGATCATTGATCTTCTACATTCACATGATGAATATTTTAACTCTTGAGAGCGTAAACTTGAAACCAAATGGAGGTCCATTTGGTTTCATGTTTCAAAGAGTGTAACTCTAATGCTAAGAGCTCTCAAAGAGTTACTGGCTAACCAACTGTCGAGCATTTAGCCAGGACCACTGGTTGAAAACCACTGATCTACCTCCATACCCACTATTGGTATTCATGAACCCACCTCCTCCCACTGTGACTGCCAGCCAACGTTGACAGAGACTGAGGTGGGCAGGGATACTGTAAGTGGTGTGGAGGACAGTGCCCCCTAAATGTGGACATTTGTGGTACTGCAGCTCAAATAGCTTGGTATAGCATTGTGAGATAGGAGGAAAATGAATGATCTGAGTGGTTCAGTAGGTATAAAGAGGTATTAAAAGTTAAATTAACTTTCCTATTCTCTCCCGGAATTGAACACAGGTTTGAAACGGTGCTGAAATCCTTACCAGCTAATAGAGCTAATAGAGCCTGTCTGCTTTACTCCAGGGATGAATTGAATTTGGACCATCATGAGGTCAGGATCTGTGTCAGATCCTGACATGACCTTTGACACCATGTAATCAATGGAAGAACAGGGAGACTAAATACAGCCACCCCGTATGGTATTAACATGCAGATTGGACCAAAATGGTTCCATTCATTAAAAAAGGTTAAGTCTGGTCCAATGATTATTATGTGTAAAATGTGGATCCCTTTTCAACTGCATTTAATAACTTAAATGTTTTATAGACAACTTTTTAGCCAAAAGTCAATGTATAGCATTATATATACAGTATATATTGCCTTTTTCCCCTCTACGTCGCTTCTACTTTGATGCTGCACTGTTTCCTTGCAGAGAGACACTGCATGTAAACATGCATGTAACAGCCAACAACACGATACCGTGTGTTCATTCTCATATCAAGTGCCGCCCCCCTCCGGTTCGCCAGTAGCCCACGTATGATGTGAACAGCTTCAGGAGTGTGTGTTGAGAGCAGACTCAGGTATTTTGCCGTTACTTTCCGTGGAAGCGCTGCAGAGAGACATGGCTGCCAGCTTCCACTATACTCCCTCGTTGTGGTCGTCTCATTCTTCAAAACAAACAAACGCCTATTTCCGCCCGTTCAAAACATGATGTTGATGATTTAGCATTATTTTCACTGACACGGTAAACAGAGGTGTTGTTTCGACAACATTCTGCATCGTTCCCCAATCTCAGGAGGAGAAGGGCGACGTTGTGAAGCGCCATTATCCTCCTTTCATGTCAAATTTAAAATGCTAGGTTCGCATGCTGGCAAATTCCATTGAAAATAGGAGGTCTACAAGTTGCGATGCAGCGCGTTGCGAGTTTATAGACCTGCTATTTTTGTTACCCGACAGTATAAATCATGAGTTTGCTTCTTCTTAGCAAACAGAACCGATATGATAGACAGCGCATGCATGCCGGAGAGAGAAATTCACAGACACGCAACACGTCCAAGAGACACTTATTAGCTCTGACGCATGCAGGGCCTCCAGGAAATGAAGCATCGACTATAACGCTGTATGTTTCCAATTTGCCGGGTGCGTATTTGCTGCAATATATTGCCAAGCCCAACACGAGAGACAATATACCTCATATTACATCTCGTTTTTGCTCCTCTACCCAACTCAATTGTGACGCGTGGTAAAGAAAAAAAAAGAAATCCTGATATAGTTCGGTTTCCGCACTAAAATGAAAGCGAAGCCAACACACTCCACCGTTATTATCTCGTTCCGTCAAAAAGCCTGTACCAAACCCACCACACACACACACATGCACATGATCTCCCGCCACGTCCTCGGTTCCCATATTAAAATTGCAGAATGTAAAACAAACGAGGGAAACAGAATGTCAGAGAGAAAACACGGGTCGATTAGACTTAAACGGCTCCACGTGTGCGACTGGAAAAGGACGGATGCAAGCCACCGGTCTACTCTAGCTCTATGTGTCCTTGCTGAAGTGCTCAAAACCTTACATCACTCTGTTTCAAATGTTGTTTTTTTCCCCTCAAGTGTTGCACGCACAAGTAGTGGCCTCGTTGAAGATATATACATTTTTACTTTAAAAAAGTGCTTCTTCGTTTCTGGACATACGAGGTTCTCCACCGATCAGCGACGATATGTTTAACAAGCACAGATCACTCTGGTTTATTTAAAAGAGCTTCAGACAACAAATGACTAATCAACGTTCTGCTCCACTGCAGCTCCATATTGTTCTAATTAAGCCTCAGACCTCAGCCTTGTGCTATTTTATTTTTTTTGCGGCCATGAAAGGCCTTCTAGTTCACGGTCGGTGTGAGTGCCGTCCAGCTAACTACACCACCCCAATTAGTCATGTTTTTACACCACACTGTCTGCAGTGTTTAGACCTGAGCGTTTACAGCCTCCTGCAAGGTAGTAAAAAACACACTGTGGAGTTGGAAACCTCACATGTCCCTCATAACGCTTACTTTGTGGTAGGAAAGTAAATAATGTACTCAACTACTGTGCACTTATGTACAAAATTGAGGTATCTTTACTTTAGTGGAGTATTTCTAATTTTGAAATCTTCTACTCTATACTCCCACACTAGACCTTTCATTCAGCCCCTCCCCAAACTGCCATGGTCGAATCACAGCTGAGCATAACATGCGGTAGACAAACCTCTCCACCAATAGATGTCCTATCATGATAAAAGTTGTTGGAAAAACATAAATGAATGTCGCACACAATTTTTTCCCACTGCATACGGCAGGGCTTGGTGACGGATTTGGAAGAGATTTTGAAGGTCTGGTTCCAATAATGAACCAGTATTTAATGTGTACATTGGAATGAAGTTTGTGAGTTGAAGTATTATCACAAAAAATCCCTGAATCACAGCTTTATGTAATCAGAACAACTTTAAAACTGCATAATGATTACTAGTACGTGTCGATGCCAATTACTGAATTAAATTGGCTATATTTGTAATACCAGAGTATTTTTTATACTTCAGTAAAACATGTTCCAGATCAGTAATGCTCTTCTGCTTTTTGGGATTCGAATCCAACAGCAACAGATGGACAAGCTTGGAGCCTGATGCTCCAGTGAGACGCCGTAGTGACACTGAGCAAGTTGTGCATTTAGAGGGCAAAAAGAACCACCAAAAAGGTTAGACTGTGGAGATATGTGGTTTCAGTGTCGACAGCGACTTAAAAAAAACAGAATGTCTGCAGTGTGCTCTGTCAAGCTGCCCCGGGGGCTATTGCATTAGACTTAATGAAAACCAAAACTATGCTGTGGCTTATGATAATAGGCAAAGTTGCACATCAGCCAAAAGAAGGAAAGCCAAGTGAAGAAAAAAAAAAGAGAGAGGGGTTCATTTGTGGGGAGACGAAAGAAAAAAGAAGAAAAAAGTCATCTCTGCTCGTTCCCATTTACACGCACCGCACGACAACACACATTAAATGATGCATTTGAGTCCACGCAATTAAATCATAATTAGTTCGTATTTCAATCATACTGAGGTTATGTGCTGTGCAATAGGAACGTCTTTAGGACACTGGGGGGGGAAAGAACATTCTTTGGCCCACATGTGGCCCAGCTGCCCTTTAATTAGACACTAAAGGAGACAATATTCTGCTAGTTTGTGGTTCTGTCTCTTCTCTCTCTTTTGGACAGGGCTGTGTGAACATGTGAAAAGCAACCAAACATCATTAGCATGCTAACATACCACGGAGGTCTGGCCCTCGACCGCATGTCGTCCCTGGCAGGTGGAAACCTCGTATGTCAACAAACAAACAAACAAACAAAAACGTCTGTTTCTTTTAAAGGTAATAGAGGCAACTTTAGTGTGTACAAACACTGTGTTTGTAAAACAGATTTGTTTAAAAACACAATCTAACTCCGCCTCACCTCCACTCTATTGGCTGATTATGAATCTGCTGGAGACTGCTATGCTGTGATTGGCTAAAACGCTGCCTCACCCCACACAACCCCCCCTCCACCTCACAAATTAGCACCGCCTTAGCCTGACAAATGTTTTGTTTTCATTATTTGTTGACAACAACAAAGTTCTGGACAGTTTACAGGACGAAGCAAGTGTCTGTCTGCAGGGAAACAGCTGCAGCATCAAAGTAGAAGCAACATAGAGGGGAAAAAGGCAAAACATATAGCTATATCCATTTGGATTTTTGGCTGAAAAGTTATAAGTTATAAGGGTTGAAAATTGAAACGTAGCAGATCTGCAAGCTCGAAACATGGCATGAATGTGGCAGTGTAGTGTGATTATGTAAGATGATAACACACAAAAAGTTTGAACATGTGGAGATAAGAGGTTTCGTTTCTGCCCAATAGCGACAATATCAAGACAGCTTACATAGTATTTCTGGAGTGTCCAAGAAGCACTGTAATTCTGTCTGAAGGACCACTTCTTTCAGCCTATTACAGCACACAACACACACACACACACACACACACACACACACACACACACCCACACACACAGACACACACACACACAAACGCACACGTGCGCACACGCCAACATGCACAGTCAGCGTTATGTTCCACTTAATGGGAACAAAAGTTGCCAATTGCAGCAAAAAATGCACTTAGCAGTTCAAAAAGTATATTTCATATTGATCTGTGAAGGTCAGTGTTTTGGTGCTGGTTGGCAGGCAGTGTCTTCTACAATACAATACCGGATAGCAGGTTCACCTACAGAAAATATTTTTCAGCCTTTACCACTGCCAATAATGTTCTGCAATTTGACATATTGGTTGTTCAGTTTGACCCACCAGTCTTTGAGATGTGGCATATAGAGTAATGTTTTGCAGAAAACGGCGAGTTGAGAAAACAGGCTTTAAAGGTTCACTTCTGTGGCCTCTAACATTACACCTAGCTAGATGATTTAGCATTTATTTCATATTTACGTCAAATATGTCAAATTCAGCTCTCATAATATTTATTTCAGACATGCTCTAGTATGTCTGACTGTGCAAGGGAAATTCCACTTTCCAAAAAACTTTTGGTCATTTTATGGTCTACTACTCAGTCTCATGTGAACACACCAGACAGTTTATAAGTTACTACATGCAGTATTTAGATATTTGATCTTCATTTTAGCTGCCCCACCCCCTTCCTATACAAACCCATTATAACTTAAAACTCAATTTTAACCATGACAGATTATTCTAAAACAACCCATCTTTTTTCTGGTGACTGATATTGTCCCCCTAGCCTAGTACGTGAGAGGGCATGGAATGGCGTGGAATTTCATCTACAGTTTTCACTTATTTTAAAAAATAGTGTTTTATTCCTTTGACCGTCAATATGAAAATTTCCGTAAATATGAAAACAGCGTGACGTGAAGGAAAATCTTTGGGAGGGAACAGAAGTGAAGTGAAAAGTAAGAGCTGTGGTCACGCAAGGTTACTTTCCACCCAAACTGAGACCAGATATGAAATGTAGAGCAGCATTATCTGAGCTGCTGACGACGGCATCTTTTTCTATTTGACTTGATCACAGCTTCATGGCCCAATCTGAGCTCCTGGCTGGGGTTAGGGACAATTTACTGTATGTAATGTAGCTCTCAATATACTGTATTCATGTATGAACTACATCACAAGAACACATTCCTCCTGGTGATGCCTTCTTAGCGCCGACATGGCACCAACAGGGTTATTATTCTCCCTGTGTTGTCGGTGACATTTGTGGCGTGTGTGTGTGTGTGTGTGTGTGTGTGTGTGTGTGTGTGTGTGTGTGTGTGTGTGTGTGTGTGTGTGTGTGTGTGTGTGTGTGTGTGTGTGTGTGTGTGTGTGTGTGTGTGTGTGTGTGTGTGCGCGCGCGCGCGCGTTCGTGTGTTTCTGTGGGTGCATTTGTGGGAGTTCATGTGAGAGACGGCTATTCGTTTCTCTTTAAATGCCCTGCTTATAGGCCTTACATAGCACTTGTATGTTTATGAAATGTGTGATAAAAAAAGAACTCGCCTTGCTTTGCCCACAGTTGATACAACCATTATGGACAGCGGAATACAGGCAGTGGAATGTATGTAATGTAAATGGTGTAGTTCTTACATAAGCTTCCTATAGGGTTTCTTTACTTTCTTACCTCACTGGCACAATTGAATGAATGGTCACCTTTCCTTTTACTGTATGTACACAAAAAAGTATGTATGTAAAAGTGAATGGAAATGATAATACACTCTGTCAGGTCAAAGAAGTAGTAGTAGTAGGTCGGGAGTGGCTTATTGTCGGTATCAGCCGGTAACATGCAGGAGTCTATCCTTGTTACAATGCGCTAGACCCTTGGGAGATGGATTGCTGAGGTGGAGCGCCACACCTACCATCAGCTCCCAGAGCTGATGGTACTTCCAGCATGACTTTCCACAACCAAGCCGTGCTACTTATACGCTGAGTTGGCGGTGCCTGGAATCGAACCCATGAACTGTGGTCCAAAGGCGAGAGCTCTACCGACTGAGCTACCCGGACAACAAAGGTCAAAAAAGCCATACTGTATGTCTAAAACTGTAACTTTGCAGGATTCAATTCAAAAAGAGCACAAATCAACCCTCTGTTCAATTGGCACCGTCCTCCAGTTAAAATATGGAGGACAGTGGTAGGCAGCTAAGGTCATAGACACACACAAATGTCATTAATTGGTAGACACTAGACACTGTTGCACATTACTGAGTGAGTCCATTAGTACAGGGACCCCCGCTGGTGCTTGGGGGGTACCAGGGCCATGTGCTCCCCGGCAAAATGAGTTAATCTAGCATCACAATGATTGTAACGACTTTAACCATGATTTATACCCTACACAAAAATAGAATTTGGGCTAAAAAAAAAGTCTTGTCCCAGCCAGCAAGATGATGACCCCCTGCCTGGCCACAGGCATTTTGATGGACTTTTGCACTCTGGATTTTGTGCTGTGCTTATCTGGCTGAGCATAATGTGTGACTGTTTTCCCATATGAGTCAGTGCTGGAAAAAGGTACTCAAATACAAAAGTAGAAGGCAGCTCATTTACTTACATACATAAAAGCACACAAGTACCGGCAGCCTGTTGATGTTAAAATTCTTAAAGTAGAAAGTAATGCAGAATGTCCCATTTTGCGTGTTTTATGATGTATACAAAATATTTTGTAAATAGAAGAATAGAATATCTAATATCTACGAGCTTGTCTATTTCCGTATGAGAAATACTGTATGTATTTAGGACTGAAGTGGTTAATGTTTTATAATATTAATCAAAAACCTACAAAGTAACTATAGTAACCAAAGATTTGCAATAAAAGTAGTGTAGTAGAAGAAAAGACAGAAGAAAATGGTAAGGGGGCGGCTTCATCGCCCGTGGCGCGAAGCGACATGGGTGATGAAGCCGGGTGAATTCTCCTCCAATCAGGATCGAGCAGCAGGTTCACATAGTGTAGCTACTCTTGGGCGCCCCTAGTGCACCAGGCTGGTACTACACAATAAATTTCAAATATAGCTATATTCTGCATATATTTACAAAGTTTCCCATAATAAATTTTAAGTACAGGGGTGGGTGTAACATTTTGAGGGGGCAGAATAAAATGGTAAGGGGGCAGCTTCATCATCATGAAGCCGCCCCCATACCATTTTCAGTAGTGTTTCCAATACTTTTAAATATAAGCACTGAAATATCTTGGGTTGTTTTGCATGCCATCGTGTTTTGTGGGGCAGACAGGGCATTTGGGGGGGGGGGGGGGGGGGGGGGGGGCATTTAGGGGGGCAGTGCCCCCCCCCATGCCTATGCCTAGATCCGCCCCTGTTTAAGTACTTAAAAGTACAGTATATATGCCTACTTTCCAGTTACTCCCCATGCAGCAGTCCCATGAGCCCATGCAGCTAGCTGTAAATGTGTGGACATTACAACATGGCAGACTGTCTCAGCAGCTCCTGTCTCAGACACTCAGACACAGTGTGGACACACTGCATAGCAGCACAGCAGACTGTTTCACCACGGTCGCCTCTCAGACAGTAATTTGTTCTGAAAATGGACACACATTTCTCATCATAGGCTCATCATGCCTTTGGTCTGAAATCATATTTTAAAAAAAAAGGTGTCATTGGTGACTCCTTCTTCTCATTGAGGGACGATAATGAACACATTTTCCGTAGCTTTTTTGGGGGCCGGAGTATTAATGAAGGGACGAGCAAATGAGGCGGTTTTGAAAGTGTCTTTGATTGTGTCAATTAAGGGCGCGTCAAGGTGATTAAATACACGACGACTGATTGTTTCACATGCTGGGAATAATGCGCAAAGGCAGTGCAAATGCGTTCTTAAAGGGGAATTCCACCCATTTTCTTTTTTTTTTCTGAGAGTGTACAAATGCAACCAAATGAACCCTGACGGGTTCATTTGGTTCCATTTGTACGCTCTCAGAAAAAAGAAGTGTCTAAAGAAATCCATTAACATGGTGAAAATACATCTTGATGATGTCATCAAGTTGTTTCACCATGTTAGTAGTTTTCTTCAGACCTCCATTTCTTGGGAACACAGAATGGGGGAACTTTTTTTTATCATGTCCACCCAGCACCTCTAGGGTATACTAATGACATATTAGAATGTTGAAAATGGGTGGAATTCCCCTTTAAAGACAGTAGTCCACTCTTACAAACTTAGCCAAACTATATTTAACAGTTAAAGGGGAATTCCAACCCAGAAGGCTATAATACCTTTATTTGCAGTTGATTTATTTCCAAAAAGTGGTCCAGTTGTTACGTTGTATTTAGTAAAAAAAGAAAAGAACAACAACTCCATATTGGCTGTTTCCCCTACCCCAAAAATAAGCTTAGAATTTGGCTGTGGGACGTTGCTCAAATTCACCTGTTTCCTTCTCGGTACCACAGCTGAACCAAAGTGACTGTGTGATTATTGACATAGTGGAGAGAGAACATATAGCAAAAAATGCACTTTTGGAGCAATGGAAATGGGTGAATTTGAACAATATCCCATAGCCCTATATTCTAAGCTTATGGTGAGGTATAGGGGAAACAACGAATAAGCAGGTTTTTTTCCCCCACAAAAAAACAACTTGACCAGCACTACTTCTTCTGGGCGGATTTTTTTTCTTTAACAGCAGAGAGACTTCCAGAGCATTGCAAGTATAGCTGTTTTCACTTGGACTGACCACATCAGAGGTGTGGGCCTCTATGGGGATTGACCACGGGTCAGAGACAGGGACAGAGAGAGAAGGATGAGGATGGAGCTGCCTGCAGGAGATGAATGGAATCTTCACCATCAGTACATTTGTGTCAGATCCTGTGTCTAGGCAGGGGCGTTTTTTGCCGTTAGGCAGACTAGGCAGTTGCCTAGGGCGCCATGAGGGGAGGGGGGCGACCATGAGGGGAGGAGGGCGAGGAGGGGGGCCACAGCCATGTGCTATAAAAGGATCCCAGGCTAATAAGCCTAATATGGATAAATACATTATACCTGTCCTCTATAACTAGAATTGAACATTTAAAACACATAGGGCTCCATTTTCGTTACATGCTAAACCCCTTATGCCATATCCCTTATTTCATTTTCACTATTTTGAAAAACCTTTTTGGACTATTTCAACATGTCAATCTATTAACACGTTGTGAGCTAGTAGACTGGCCATTTGAACTACTGAGAAATGTTTTTTTTAATAGTTTAAAAAGGCAAAGAAGTTAAGGGATAAGGGGTATAGCGGTAACGAAAATCTCACCCATAGAATATGTTATTTAGTTTAGAAATAGTTAATAATTTCATGGTGCCATTTTACAGGAGATTTTCCCTGGAGCCCCCAGGGGGGGCCCCTGGGCACCAGGGAAAATCTTGCCTAGGGCTCCAAATTGCATAGAAACGCCACTGACACGATGTTTCACAGTTGACCCCACCCAGATGTCTCCACAGTAGAGCAGGGAGACACATAGATTAATAAACGTACATTAATTATGCATTTATCGTATCAACGTACTCCACCGATACAGATTGGACAAAATTACGTTTCATTAATTTGAATAAATGACATTGAGGATATCATAAGTGATGTTTAATGCCATCGTGTTCAACTGACCACGGTGAAATTAAAAGGCAAACATTATAGCTGTGCTGCGTGAGCCTTCCAGGCAGGAGTCATGCTTAGTTCACATCTACTTTATGGCAAAAATAAAAAATCTAATCTCCCAACATGATCATGAAGGGGAAAGGCAATTAGAAGACTATACGGACAGCAGCCTCACAGGCATACATACTGTACGTTTGATGGGCTTTTTCCTCCTTATTCCCTTCTCCCCTCGGACCAGAGCTGTTCCACTGCTTCCCAAAGTTTTCAGCAGGGGCGGATCTAGGCATGGGCATGGGGGGGGGCAATGCCCTCCTGAATTCCCAGTCTGCCCCACCAAACACGGTGGCATGCAAAACAACACAAGATATTTCAAATTAAAGTGCCTATATTTAAATTGATTTGAAACACTACTACTGCTACTAACTACACAACTAGAGTTGTGGCACCACTAAACCAACAGCATTTCATCATCGAAAACAGAAAACTCCCTAAGTCAGACCTTTACCTTTATGCATGCTGTGTGCCTGTTGCAACTTCAACAACAACTGATGTTATTATTGATACTTTACTTGCCTAATAAAAGTCTAGTAACAAAAAAATGGTATGGGTGCGGCTTCATCGCCTTCGCGGCACGGGCGATGAAGCCGCTCCCATACCATTTTCTCCTGCCCCCCCAATTGGGAAATGTTACATCCACGCCTGTTTTTCAGCTCAAGGCCCCAAAAAGATAAATCTAGAGACTTATCTCTGTGGGATCCCAAACGTGTGAAAGTACATTATGAATTAACAATTTTGTTGCTCTCGGGCAGAATTGATCTTTTTTTGTGGTTAATGTCCAGCTTAATCAAAAGTCGTGTTACAACCGAGACCTAAATGAACTGTCTTTTGCTTTATGAGCTTGTAGATCGATCTGCTGACCACCATCTACTACATTTTTTTATTTAAATCCTGAAAAGTAACAGTTTTAGACACATGAGGTATCCAGTATCCACTATCCACCCAACAGAGACCATTTTAGTCCTATTTCAAAACACGTTCAATTGTTGTGTGTATATCTGCTTTATTCACATTTCACTTTTCGTTTAATGGTAGGCCCATCTTTGCCTACATTGGCGAATTTAGGGGGTCCAGGGTGGCATGTAGTATTATTGTATTATGGTGGAAAATCTATAGAAGCAACTGATACTAGGTTCTAATAGTTCTGAAGGTTCATTGTTCCGATCATGTTTTGGTGATTTAGGTTTAGGGTTCGAGGTAGATTTAGGTTTAGGGTTCGGAACAATGGACCTCCAGAACAACAACCCATAGAAATTGGTCTGTGAACAGGAAATCACACCCATGTGAAGCGAGCAGTGACCCGTTACCTACCTGCAGGTATCTTCTCCCAAAACAAATGGTGTTACTAGTAGTTACATTTTAAGACTTACTGTACATATGTTTCTGTTGTAGTTGTGACCCGTATAGCTTGGGAAAGCCTTCTTCTCTATATGCAGCAGGAGTGTAGTGGAGTCATGGGTGATGTGCTGACTCTGCCATACATGTGAGCGGGCGATGCGGGCCATGTGACCTCGGACAGTGTGAAGGGTACACTATGTAATAGTGTGCTAATTAAACCACTTTAAAGCCTTCTAGTCTTTTACGTGAGGTGGACCTGAGCAGTACTGTGGTTGGATGCTTCTCTATGCAGTGGTGGAAATGCTCTTATACAAGTCTGGTGTTTAACGTTTACTTGGGTAAAAGTACGACAGTATTGCTATAGAACTCTACTTAAAGTCTTGGGTGGCTGTGGCTCAGGAGGTACAGCAGGTCCTCCAATGATTCATGGTTTGTCGGTTTGAATCCCGTCTCCTTTTGTTTAAGTGTCCTTGGGCAAGACACGGAACCCCTAATTGCTCCCTATGTGCTGGGTTTTACCTTGTATGGCTTCTAGTGGTGGATATTGCTTGCAATCTCACGATAGATATGTATCACTGTCACGATACACTATATTGTATATATTATCAATATATATACCGATGGTCTTGACGGTCCAGATGGTCATCTGGAAGATAAATAATGTTGGTATCAACATTATTCCTATACTGGGGGGAATGTGCATATTAGGAACCTTATGTGCGTAGGTACGGGGGGGACACATTAGGTGATGGACGCAGCAATACAGGTGTTGTTAACAAAGCCGATAATTACCAATGACGTAATTGAGGTAATTGAAATGCAAATCCAAGCCTCCCACTGACGTAATTGACGTATTGTGTGTTTTTGGGGCTGTTTCAATGTCTTGGGGTGTAGTGGGGGCCCTCCGCCAGCAGAGGGAGCCCTCCCCCAACTTGTCACAAAGTCTCATGTAGTTGTGTTCATTACATTGGACCCTTATAGATCTCTAACTAGCCCTAACAAAAACAACAACAAACAAAGCAACAAAGGGATTGTTTTTACCTTACCTTATGTGTCTCCAAATAACAGCACAAAAGATCAAAAACATGTAAAAAAGATTGCCAATAGATCCAAAGGTAAATAAATCCAATAATTTGTATCAGGACTCCCATGCTGATGACAGGCTGCAAGCCACAGCCATGGCTTTACAGCTGGGAACACAATGTGCCATTCTGTGTTTGCAGTGTTGCCAACTTCCAAAATACACTAGTGACACTTCCAAAATGCACTAGAAGGAGCTAGGGCAGTGGTTTTCAAACCAACTCACCAGCAAAAAAAGCACTCGTTTTTCAAAAAAGTACTAGTTTTTCAATAATTTTGGTGCTAGGGTGGTCTGAAAAAAAGCTAAATATAGTGACAAATGCGCCAAGTTGGCGACACTGGTTGCCAGGTGTTTGGAGAGAAATAAGCAACCAGGTTTCATAATAATAAACTACTTTACACATAGTGCATGAAAAAGTTCAAATACATCAGAAAATAACAGTTCTGCAAGCTCACAACACGTTGTGAAGTGTTGTGAGGAAAGTAAATGAAAAAAATAATAATAATGTTAATCCTTGAGAATAATAAAATAAAATATACATATTTCTTTTTTTCTGGGGAAAGTGGAGACTTGCAGGGTTAAAATGAGACATTTGTGGTCATATCACACATTTTTATATGGACATTCAAATATGTACTTTATTAGGGTATTTAGCTGGTCTGGCTACAGTATTAAGCCTAATTAGGCTGGTAGACGCAGCAATACAGGTGTTGTTAATAAAGCCGCACATAAGGATACACACCAGTCCTGTCGAGATTGTTACCGCTATATTACAATGCTGACAGGTTCCTTGAAATAAAAAATAAAAAAATAAATAAAAGAATGAGGACCACTTCTCTCTCTCTCTATCCTTTCTCTAGGAGTCAGGGGGTGACGTGCTGACTCTGTGAGAGTGAGCAGCGATGCGGGGGAACGTGCTGATGATGACGGTGTGACTTTGGACACTTTTGAAGGGTGCAGGGTTGAGTGGGTGCCACTGTAATTGGTCCGGCTGGGGGTCCGCTGCGTGGCTGGTGTATAGGAGGGGGAGGAGGAGGGGTGGTCTCTCCACCCCTATAGGCAGGGGCATCTTCACAGTGGAGGAACAAAGAAGCTCCCATGCAGCCGCCTCATCCTTCTCCTCCTCTTTCCCAGCCAATCAGCTCTGGCCATTTTTTTCTGCTGATAATGGCACATGCAGGGCCGGTGTGCGCGTCGCGTGCATGTGTGTGTGCGCTTGCGCGTGTGCATGAGCTTAACCCACTAAGACCTGCGAATCGATTCTACAAATGTCTGAAATCCCGACAGTTTTCTGCTGGGACGCCCCGCAGAAGCAAAAAGATTCGAGATAACCGTTTGTCTAAAAAAAAAAATCTTCAAAGATTCGCACACTTCTCACAGATCTGCTATGAATAGCCGAGGTATTAAATTATACAGAGGGTTTTTCTCGTTTAGTAGTACACAAAGTCTCACACATGAGCGCTCTGCACTCGCGAACACAATAGGTGCGCGTACACACACGCACGCGCGGGCCTGTTCTATTTTTGTCTCGGTCATCCAAAAGTGGTGACAAATGCGGGCAGCCACACCACCAAGCCCCAGCGCATGCATTTGATCAGTGTCCAAAGAGGGGATAAATACATAAAGGGAGGAACAATTGCACGCTTTAGTGTTTCATCCCCTGTTCCCCAGTCAGTCTCTTCTTTAGTGTTTTATCCCCCCCCTGGTTCCCCAGTCAGTCGGTCTCTTCTCTTACCATTTTATCCCCCATTCCCCATGCTCTAGCTGCCCATTCTGGGCTAGTATCACGGTCAGCCCTGCTGTGGCTTGGACCCTGTGGAATTGCTGTGGCGATAATGCCACTCTGAGACCATGTGCGAAAACCATTTTGGTTCCATTTTGCAGTTATGAATGGACACGTATTACTGAGGATCTTCACTGTGTGTAAGCTAATATCCCCTCTGGATTCTGCCCATCGTCACAAATCTGTGCAGACATATTGGTGTGAACTGCATGGGAAGAGATTGATGCTATACCATAATATGCAATATTTCAAGTCAAATTTCGACCTGTGGGCCGCAATTAAGCGCAATACGAGAGGGTCCCAAAGTAACGGCCCATTGTTTTTAATGATACTGTATAACAAATAATAATAATGTAAGGGCTCCATTTTTGTTATCGCTAAACCCCTTACCACTTAACTTCTTTGCCTTTTTAAACTATTAAAAAAAGTTCAGTAGTTCAAATGGCCTGTCTACAAGCTCCAACATGTTAATAGATTGACCTGTTGAAATATTCCAAAAAGTGTTTCAAAATAGTAAAAAAAAGAAATAAGGGATTTGGGATAAGGGGTTTAGCATGTAACGAAGATGGAGCCCTAAATGTTTAGATGGTGCATTTTTTTTTAAAACCCTGACAAATAATTTTTCATTGAAAAATCTAGGGGTATAGAGAGATGCCATGAACGGTACTCAAACACACGACACGCTGTCAGGCGAGAGCCTATATTATGTATGGAATGTGCCTGGACACCGGGGCGCCCTGATTCATTTCATTGTAATCCTGATACAGCAACGCAGTAATGGCATGCTGTTATGAATTGGTTCCATCGATTCACAATTACAATGGAACACAATCGCTTATGATTGATCATTAAAACAATGATCTGAAGATGCACACATAGAGCAGTGTGAGCTTATACACTACTACTGCCTGATGTGCAGCAGGGGTGCCCAAAAGATCGTTGGTAGATCAGGGCTTGACACTAACACTTGCCCGCTTGCCCAGGGCAAGTAAAAAAAATGGTCGGGCAAGTGAAGACTGCTACCTGGTTGCCCGATCGGGCAAGTGTGCAACTTAGTGCACTATAACACAACACAAGATAAATTTGTCTTGAAGGCAGTCATTGCACTCTGCCTCTGTGTCTTTCCCTGCTTTCTAGCTATCCACAATTCCAGGCTGGATTTGGGAAACAAAACAGGCAAATTAACATACACATCAAAATGACCATTAATCTTCTACATTCTCTAGTTGTATAGACCTGGGCTAATTAAGATGATGAATTTTAACTCTTGAGAACGTAAAAATGAAACCAAATGGACCCGCAAGGGTCCATTTGGTTTCATTTTTACGTTCTCAAGAGTTACATCTGCAAAATTTACAATATATTTTTGGTGGGCAAGTGACCATGAGCTGAGGGCAAGTAGAATCTGACTCGCACTTGCCCGATGGGCAAGTGTCTCCGAGACCTTAGTGTCAACCCTTGATCTACCAATAGATCACCAAGACAGTGCAGGTAACCTACAAACTCGAGTAATCGCGTGGATTACTCAAGTTTGCAGGTTACCTGCACTGACTATGGGTGTTACATTATAAAAACCTGGCGTATTACTATTAGCCAGGTTATTATAATGTCACACCAATGCCACTATTCCATTTTCACCCTTCTATCATAATGTAACATCAGCACCACTATTCCAACTTTCAGCAAAAAATGTGGGTACCGGTAGATCTCGTTTAGCTTGGCATTATGAAAGTAGCTCTCAACAGTCACCCCTGATGTACAGCAATAACGTAAATGGAGCCCTATTGTGTTTAGTCCGTAGCCCAGTAAAATAATATACAATTAAAAAACTGTTAAAAGAGCAAATGAAAGAATAACATTACACACATTTTTTTAACGTCTGTAAAAGGCAGTAGCAAACAAAATGCCCTTTAGCTCTGATTTAAAGGGGAATTCCACCCACTTTCAATATTTTTTTCTGAGCGTGTACAAATGCAACTAAATGAACCCTAGTGGGTTCATTTGGTTCCATTTGTACGCTCTCAGAAAAAAAGAAGCGTCTAAAGAAATCCATTAACATGGTGAAAATACATCTTGATGATGTCATCAAGATGTTTCACCATGTTAGTGGTTTTCTTCAGACCTCTATTTCTTGGGAACACAGAATGGGGGAGCTTTTTATCATGTCCACCCAGCAACTCTAGGATATACTAATGACATATTAGAATGTCGAAAATGGGTGGAGTTCCCCTTTAAGGGCAGTTGCAGCAGAATCTGCAGTTTTCTGAGGAACCGTGTTTCAGAAAAGTGTTTTAGTGGCACGTTGGATCATAAAACCAGAACCTGTCCCGGATGATGTGAGAGACGTATATGGCTGTTTGATGATGTACTGTACTGTGAAGGTTGCACACCAGAATCAGAACTGTACTTTTTTGGCCCCTGAAATAAATTCTTTGACAGACAGCTGGACGGAGAGGCCCAGGGTAAAAGACCAGAGAACTAGCAGCGATATTATCCACTTTCTTCGGGTATTAGCAGGGATTGAAGCACTGCTGTTCTGAATCGATTGCAGTTGTCTGATCAATGCTTTTCCCAGGGAGAACTGTAAATACATAGTAGTGCCAGTCTACTGAAGATGAATGCATGTCTCTCTCTCTCTCTCTCTCTCTCTCTCTCTCTCTCTCTCGCTCTCTCTGTGCCTGTCTCTCTGCAGGGGTGGATGTAACATGTCCCATTTGGGGGGGGCAAGAGAACATGTTGGAGGGGCAAGAGAAAATGGTATGGGTGCGGCTTCATCGAAGAAGTCGCCCCCATACCATTTTCTGTTACAGGACTTTTATTATGCAATTAAGTATCAATAATAACATCAGTTGTTGAAGTTGCAACAGACACGCAGCATGCATAAAGCTAAAGGTCTGACTCAGAGAGTTTTCTGTTTTCAATGATGAAATGCTGTTGGTTTAGTGTTGACACAGCTGTAGTTGGTTATTAGCAGTAGTAGTGTTAAGCACTTTACATTGAAATATCTTGAATTGTTTTGCATGCCATCATGTTTGGTGGGGCAGTCTGGGGATTTAGGGGGGCCATGCCCATGCCTAGATCCGCCTATGCCTAGATCCGCCATTTGTAGGACTTATGTCTCTCTCTGAGACATAAGTCCTACAAATCCTTGCTATATTCTGAAGGTGATAGTAGTAAGCGCAGAGATAGAGGACGGCTTTCCTTTGTGCAGCTGTTGAAATTCAGATGTTATTGTTAAAGTCCATGACTACACACACCAGGAAATTTCTGGCTTGGGTTGTGGGTTTTTGACACTGCAAGGCAAAACGTGCTCCAGTTTATGCTGAAACGGCTGACTCAATAGTCCTAACATCACACCATCGTCCTCTTGGATTTAACTGTAGTCTTCAGTTTGTGGCCCTGCATATCAGAATATCAGAATATCATGCGATGTAAGGCTCTTTGGAGATCGGGGTTCCAGCTAAATGTGTTAGAGAATCTGAATCATCCAAACCCATATGCATTTATATGCACATATTGATTTTTTTTTGGTTCCTAAGAACCAGTGTGCTAAAAGTGACATTCCCATTACATTTTGACTGAATGCTTCAGATATATGTAAATGAAACGGGAGGCCAATCAGTAAGAAGGATGAGACTGTGCTAGTCCGTTGGGGGACATATAATAACCAATGAGTGGCTGGGGAATTACCTTCCTGCCTGACAGAGAAACATCCATTATTTTGATTGGTCTCTCCTATCTTCGGCGCAAAGCACATCTCCCTCTAGTGGCTGGTGGTTGTATTCATTAGGTCAGGGGTTTTCAACCTTTTTGACACCAAGGACCACCCTTTATTCAGAATTTTAGCCACGGACCACCTTTTGAGGATATTTTGGCCCAACAGACCCCAAGATTTATTTTGCTGTTGTCCATCTTCTAGTTGTGTAGACTTGGGCTAATTCAGATGATGAATATTTTAACTCTTGAGAGCGTAAAAATGAAAACAAATGGACCCGCAAGGGTCCATTTGGTTTCATTTTTACGTTCTCAAGAGTTACATCTGGTTAAGAGTTACAACCTAGCTGGGGACCACCTGGAACTCTCTCAGGGACCACTGGTGGTCCCCGGACCACCTGTTGAAAACCCCTGCATTAGATGGACGATCCCAGGACACAAGGGAAAACAAAATGCCCAGCTTGATCACAGTATACAGCATCAAAAGTAGCAGATCCATTATATTGATTTTGAGCTTGTAGATCTGCTTCTCTTGTGTGACAAGAGACAATACGAGTTGATTGTAATACACAGATCAAACGATTCGATTTTTGGCGTAACAGTAAAAGTACCAACACCACAGTGCGAAAATACCTTGTTACTAGTATTGCAACTTTTACTTAAATGGCAGTGGATCAGGGGTAGAGTTACCGGATGGGAACCGCAAGGTTGTCGGTTCAGTCCCAGGCTCCCGCAGAGTTACTGTCGGAAGTGTCCTTGAGCAAGACACTGAACCCCTAATTGCTGATGTGCTAGTAGGTACCTTGCATGGTTTCCACTGCCATCAGCGTGTGAACGGGTGAATGTGATGCCAAGCTATGTAAAGCACCTTGGATACAGGCGCTATATAAATTTACCATTTACCATTTCATAATCTACACCTGCAAAGTGGCAAATACATGGTACATAGGCAGTGGTGTTTCTAAGCAATTTGGAGCCCTATAGGGCAAGAAAATTCTCCTGTAAAATGGCAGTATGTTAGATGTATAGTATGTTAAGTATGTTAGATGTAGTAGTAGTATATAAATGTATGTGTCTGTTTAGCTGCTTAGTTGTAGTATGTTTAGTCTTAGCTGTATAGTTTAGTTGTATACAGTATGTCATGTCTAGTTCCTGTCCTGTCTGTTTAACTTTCACGACTTGCCACTTTATAATACCTGGTTGTAGCTTAGCACCTTCACACCACTTTATGATGTCACAGTTGCACTTTACTGCTCTAGTCTGTTGCACTACGTTACTTACGGTTTCTTGTATTGTCTGTTTTTTTGTCCTTTTTCTTGCACTGTCTATTGTCTTATTGCCCTGGGGAACAATGGAAACGTTATTTCATCCCTGTATATGTCCTGACATACACTGGAGTGACAATAAAGAACCTTGAACCTTGAACCTTATCCATATGAGGCTTATTAGCCTGGCATCCTTTTAAAGCATGTCTGGTGGTCGCCCCGCCCCCCCACCCCCCTTCCCTCATGGTCGCCCCCCTCCCCTCATGGCAGCATAGGCAACTGCCTAGTCTGCCTAATGGCAAAAACGCCCCTGTACATAGGCGGTGAGCTCTGTTATTTCTGTTCTACATGGGATGTTGTTAGGACAGGGATTTTCAACAGGTGGTCCGGGGACCACCAGTGGTCCCTGAGAAGGTTCCAGGTGGTCCCCCAGCTAAATGATGGAAAGTTGGTTAACCAGATGTAACTCTTGAGAATGTAAGAATGAAACCAAACGGACCTTTGCGTGTCCATTTGGTTTCATTTTCACACTCTCAAGAGTTAAAATATTCATCATCTGCATTAGCACCACTTTAATTAAGAAGGTTACACTGTTTTGTTGGCAAAATACAGCCTGGAATTGTGGACAAAATCAAAAGAATACTTTAATTTTATAGGTCTTTGATGTGAAAATGTAATCAAATGGTGGTCCGTGGCTCAAATGCTGAATAAATGGTAGTCCCTGGAGTCAAAAAGGTTGAAAACCCCTGTGTTAGGATACTGTATCTATCTCCTTGCTCTTTATTATTATGTTCAATGATGTTTAATTGTGCTCTGCCTCTCTCTCTCAGTGGTCCTGGGCGTGCTGAAGACGTGCTCTGCCCAGACGGACATGAAGCGTGTGGTTGGAGACAACGCCACGCTGCCATGCCACCACCAGTACTGGGCGGGTGACGCCACCACCACCCTGGACATCGAATGGCTGAGGCTCAAGAAAGTGGTGAGTATCTGGAGTATGACGTTCCCCCGACCCCCCACCAGTGGTTTTAATAAAAGGTTATTCCAGAGGAAACCATGAGAAGAATTCAACATTTAGACTAGAGCTTCTCTTCTAAATCTCATAGCTCATTTAGGGTACACATTTCATTTTTTCAACACAAGAATCGCTGGAATCGACGTCAGTTAATTGATATGAAACAATAGTCGAACAGCCCGCCGTTGGGGGTGATTGTCAGCAAGCATACCTTAATAGTCCTAACAGTTTTCAGTTTTACAATTTAGGCATTTAGGAGACATGCAGAGCGACTTACATTCTAACATTGCAATACACCATGTACATACCCAATAGTTTAATTTACATTACAATTTCAGCACAATTTACAATTTAAGCACTAAAACATGGTAATACAGTTGACATTCTATATAGGTAACTGCTCTCTTAAGGCTACTAGAAAGTATGCTATCTAGTAGGTTGGTACTACAAGTGCTATGGGCTGATATGTACTGCGAGGTTAATATCATGCACTATTTTTCCAGGATCAGTAATGAATCTTTGTTTGTGTGTCTTGTTGGTGTGTATAAAATCACCATTACGTTGTGACACCATCAAGCCCCACCAAAATATGTATATATATATTTTTTATTTTCCGCATACTAAAACATGACTCAAAGTAAATTACATTTTATTAAAAAAAAAAACGT
The DNA here is from genome assembly GCA_039105355.1 of Benthosema pterotum. Taxonomy (NCBI): domain Eukaryota; kingdom Metazoa; phylum Chordata; class Actinopteri; order Myctophiformes; family Myctophidae; genus Benthosema; species Benthosema pterotum. The sequence goes on along the minus strand of CM076975.1, from coordinate 14,961,175 downwards.
AATCACAATTTGTTGTCAAAATGACATCTCCTGTCCACCAGAGTGTGACTGCGACCTTGTTTATAAGTTCCCAACCGTTGCCTTGACACATTGTCTCAACATCTTCTTAATTAAGGAGCGATTATTAATTCATTAACATATTCAATTAACGTAGTTCATTAACCTTAATGGAAACATACCCTCCTTTACCCCCCACCGTCACCCCTCCTCTGCCACCACGATCTCCACCCCCACCCCCACCCCACCCCCCCTCCCATCGTCATCGTCAGGTGATCACGTATTTCGCCGGGCGGGTGTACAACCCCAACGAGGCGGAGCGGGACCGCGTGGCGTTCGCCGGGGAGTACCTGCGGGGCGACGCCTCCCTGCTCATCAGTGACCTCTCCCTGGCCGACTCGGGGGAGTACAACTGCAAGGTCAAGAACATGGACAAGTACCAGTGGAGCACCGTCAGCCTCGTGGTGCTGGGTGAGTGAGACGCTGTACCACACGCGCTACACAACGTTGCCTCCACCCTTTAAGTCATTGGTATGCATACACTGTTCCAGTCATTTTCAACGCTCTCAAGAGTTACAGATCTATACATTTTACGGGACTGTCATGTGATCTACCTGCATGGCCTGTGTGATCTACCGGTAGATCACAATCTACCTTTTGAGCACCCCTGATCTCACTACTATGTACAGGATAAAATTTCTACTGGATCTTGTGCCTCACAGAAGGGCAGTGGGCATTTTAGAAACCCATCTCCCATGTGCGTCATCGATGAGGAACCCAAGCTAACAGAAACTGCAGGCTTTCTATTCCTGAAAAAGGTTTCAATGTGGAAACGGAAGGGCATCGTTGTTATTGCTTTGCTAAACGGGACGCATGGTGAAGTCAGAAATTATAGGACAGAACATCACCATTATGATCATTCTGCATGGATGGAGGCAGAGTAAATAACGAAGGCCCGTCGGCCCGTAAAACAAAGAAGTGAGCGGCTGCGTGCACAGAAAGACAACTTCTGGAGTGTTGATGAGCAAGGTGTTGCTATAGCAACGGCCACTGTAAAAAATATACTACAGTATATGGAGAGATCTTGTTTTATGTCAATATAAAAAAAAAACTGAAGACGTGGCCCCATGTACCAGTTTTGAGAAGCATTTACGATACTTCTACTTTACTACTAGTTTCACTCAGATTCCAAATATTGTACTTTTACTCTATGCATTTATTTGGAAGCTTTAGTTTAGCGTGCATTAACCGATGTACCAACACAATATGACACAGCTCTGTTTGCACAACTCGGTGACTGTACAACTGTACATTTTTCCCACTTTCAACTTGCTTTGGCAATGTATTTCTCATGCCATTAAAGATCTGTTATTGAAGTTATTGAATTGACTCATACTGTGGTTCTCATTCACACGCACGCACGCAAGCACACACACACACACGCACGCACGCACGCACGCACGCACGCACGCACGCACACACACACACACACACACACACACACACACACACACACACACACACACACACACACAGCAGATTTTATTTCATTCCATATTGGTAACAGAGATAGAAGTAAACACACACAATATAACTTAAACTGTGCACCTACAGTATGCAGTAGAAGTTCAGCTACAGTTTCTGTTGTGTTCCTTTGAGTGCAACGCAGCGACACTCGCAATACTGTCTATATCTCGGATGAATAAAAAAAAAAATCCATCAAAACTGGATAAACAAGCAAACTGTATTATCACGGTTCTGGTGTGAGCAGCCAGTTAAGTGCAGCAGCTCTTCTGCGCCCAGCGTGAGCTTATTGCTTTTATAGGCAGTTCAATGAACTGCACACAGCTTTATCACCCATCATCACCTGACGGAGGCAATGCAACCTGCAACGTTTGGCGGAGCATCTCGATAAACAGCACAGAGAGTTCAACATTCAAGGCCTTATATAGGCTCTTATACAAACCGAGCAACAGCGTGTTTTATGTGGCGGGATATAGCACAATATCAATGTCATGAAAATTTGAGAAAAAAGTAGAGAATTATGTTATTGAAGGGGAACTCCACCCATTTTCAACATTTTAATATGCCATTTAATATGTTGTGTGGACATGATAAAAAAGGTTCCCCCAGTTCTGTATTTCCTAAAAATGGAGGTCTGAAAAAATCATGGTGAACATGGTGAAATACATCTGGTGGCATCGTCAAGATGTATTTCACCATGTTAATGATTTTTCTTTCAGACCCCTTTCTCTCCTCCATTTGGTTCACATTTGTACCCTCTCAGGAAAAAAATGAAAATGGGTGCAATTCCCCTTTAATGATGGTGACACCCTCTTTTTATTGGGAAAGACAGTAGAGTTTACAGGGCTGGTAGTCACATAATAAGTTAATATCGTGTAATAATGATTAATAATGGCATTAATGCAGCCTACTTTGTATAATTCCTACCTAGTCCTACCTACCTATTTCTATTCCTCTCCTTCAGCCTTCAGTTTCCAAAAAATTGCATTTCCACTTTGTTTCTGCATACCAGCGCCCCCACCACCTCAGGACAGTGTGGTACTGCAGTTAAACTGCTTTCAAAGTCCAGAAAGAAAATGACAAGGACTGGTTATATCAGAGGGGTGATTGAGGCTCAAACCTTTAGAAATAAGCTTTATTGGCATATACAATATGATATTAAGCACCGAACGTGAGGATTACTGTATGTATTTGTATCTAATATGTTAACTAAATGCATAAAAAAGAAAGTTAAAAAATAGCAAAAGAAAACACGTCACAAGCTCAAGCTCAAAACGCAAACCGGTAGCACTGTGGTGCGTTATGAGCCTGTAGATTGGATGCATATCTTTACTACTTTTATGTGACGAAAAAGACAAAAATCACACTTGCGTGAAGTGACCGATGCCTATCATAACGATAACGTCGTTACGTCCTCAGTCAGTCAGTCAGTCAGTCAGTCAGTCAGTCAGTCAGTCAGTCAGTCAGTCAGTCAGTCAGTCAGTCAGTCAGTCAGTCACTCACTCACTCACTCACTCACTCACTCACTCACTCACTCACTCACTCACTCACAGACACATAGACATTTCTGCCTGGTTTTAATAGTATAATGGCCCGCAATCGTACACCATTACACATCATGCTCAGCCAATCAAATTATCACAAATCCGTGGGACACATAATCACACAAAGCGGGGCCCCTCGAAGGTGGTAAAATGCAGAGATAATACAGTGGTGCTAATTCATTTCTGTCCGACACAATGTGATCCTCTAGCTGGAGTGAGTGTGTGGAGATATAGTGACGCTCGATCTCCATCATCAAAGCTAACCCACCCCTGATCTAGTATGATCACACAAAGGCCACTTATATCTGAAAAAAGGTTTAATTACGGAGATAAGAGGTTTCTTCCTGACAGCAGCGATTTGCAGTCCGCCCTCTCCAATTGGCACTCTGTGTGATCTCCAGTGCGTGTGTGTGGCTGCCCGGGGAGGAACCCGCGCTCCATGTGACAGCGATCTCAATCCCACTGCTGCAGCAAAAAAAATGTGTTTCCCGTTAATTAGATCTCAATTCATGACGTAACTGTGGCAGAGATTACATGAAGTAACAGATTCCGATTACTGTCACGCCTCCAGTGCTGGGTTGTAGCTAAACTAGACAGCGTTTAAATTCTAGGAAAATGTGCAAGTGTGGTTTCAGTGTTTGACTGAAGAAACAGTGTGGGCTCGACCGTAAGTACTGTAGAGCAATGGTTTCCAACCTTTTTGATCCCAGGAACCACCATCATTTTAGCCATGGACCACCATTTGATGACATTTTCACCCCCAAACTCCCAAAACTAAAGTTTTTTTTTTTTTTTATCCACAATTACAGGATGGATTTTGCAAACAAAACAGTGTAGAGTGGTGCGAATTCAGATGATGAATATTTTAACTCTTGAGAATGTAAAATGAAACCAAATGGACCCACATTTGGTTTCATTTTATGCTCTCAAGAGTTACATCTGGTTAACCAACTTTCCATCATTTAGCCTGGGGACCACCTGGAACCCTCTCAAGGACCACTGGTGGTCCCCGGACCACTGGTTGAAAACCACTGCTCAAGTATAAAGTACAGTATGATGTTCAAGATGTCACTGGATGGCCAGGTTTTCATTGAGATCACTTTGACTTCCCATTATAACATTTTAGTCAAAGGCAAGTGTGAATCAGGGATTGATTTCTGTGGCCTATTGGCAGCGTGTAAGCAAAGACTGCTGCCGATCAACCCAACGGACCGTATAAGTACCTCTAGAAGGTCGAGCCACACCACAAGCACTTAAAATATGCAACATCTAGTTCATGGTGGGAATCAGTCATTCACACCAATGCGCAAGTCCAGGCGTCTGCATTCAGTACAGCCAAATGGACTCAAAGATGGAATTCTGTACATTTTCACACACAGAATTGTTGTCAAGCTGAAACGGCGGCAGAGTTTTGCATTCTGAAATTGAGCCGTGGAGACGAAAAATAGTCAGTCCATAATTTATTCTGACTCTTCCCCTGAAACGGCCTATAGCTGTCCAGACCCATAATCCATAATTAATATACTATGGATAATTAGTGTGACGGTAATTCATCTCAACTGCTTAATTGATGCCTTGCATTATTTGTGAAAGATATGTGCATGTTGTGTACTCAAGATCCATTCCTTGTGTATTTAGACTCGCTGTAAAAGTTCCATTTTACACATCAGAGCCAATTTTCACTCAAGTGATGTTCGTCCAAATTTCAACGGTGAAAACGGTGAAAAAGATCAGGCTTATTATTAAGTACACATCAACACTGGGAATTGAGACACGGCACTGTATGTGTACTTTCACTTAATCCTGGTGGCAAAATATTTTTTAACAAGATCCCTGATCCGTGTGTGTGTGTGTGTGTGTGTGTGTGTGTGTGTGTGTGTGTGTGTGTGTGTGTGTGTGTGTGTGTGTGTGTGTGTGTGTGTGTGCAGTGAAACCCTCCAAGCCGCGGTGCTGGATGGAGGGCCGTCTCCTGGAGGGGGCTGACGTGAAGATGAGCTGCAGGTCGTCCGACGGCTCAGAGCCCATCAGCTACAAGTGGGAGAGAATCCTGGACAAGGGCAAGTATGTGGGCAAGCTGCCCCCACTGGCCCTGCTAGGTAAGAGACATTCACCTTTTAACTGTACTAGGACCTTACCCGTTTGAATATATAAACACTAAAATATGGTGGCAATGTTTTTACTGTGCATGGAGGCTGCGTTCAAAGCGGAATATGTGTTGCATGGTTCCAGTTGTGAGCTGGTAGATGAGCTGTTTTGCACAGTGCGTGCTGCTGTAACCACTCCACGCTGTGTGTGTGTGTGTTTGTGTGTGTGTTTGTGTGTGTGTGTGTGTGTGTGTGTGTGTGTGTGTGTGTGTGTGTGTGTGTGTGTGTGTGTGTGTGTGTGTGTGTGTGTGTGTGTGTGTGTGTGTGTGTGTGTGTGTGTGTGTGTGTGTGTGTGTGTGTGTGCGTCTAGCTATTTGCCCCCCATGGCTGAAAAGGGAATTGCTTTCCAAGGCTCTTCAATGTTAAGCGGATGGGGAAAATGTAATGTGCCAATAAATGCATTATTAATGTGTTAATTTGAAAAAAAGGGCTTCATCGCTATCTTCATAATATTATGGTGAATGGCTGTGTGAAATTTCACAGCGATTGGTGCAGCTAGCAAGGAGTTCCGCCGGTTTCAGACATTTAGACAGACATTTCCTAAGTTCTAGTATGGATGTACAGTATATGTACCGGTCTGTCAGGTAGAAATCCGTCGCGGCAGGTGAGCTGCTGCGGAAGTTTTATAACTGTCGTGGCCGCAGTCACAAATTGATTTCTCCCCTCCTGGTATTTTCACCACTCTCTTAAACATTGTTTTTGTAATTCATGGAATTTCTTAGATGTTTCATTGATTTATTCAAGCCATTACTGAAATAATTGAAACAATTTATTTTGGTAATCATTTGTGAAATCTTTTTTTCTGGATTCGTGGCCTAAAACACACCCAGCACACACACTCACGCACATGCGTGCGCACACACACACGCACACACACACACACACACACACACACACACACACACACACACACACACACACACACACACACACACACACACACTGATGGTCCACATGCCACTAGAGAGTGTAGCTGTCAGGCAGGATCCGTTTGCCTACATATATTTTGATTTCTTTCTCTCCCCTACTTGATCATACTGTCAGAAGTATAGCAGATGCCCAAGCTCTTGAATGCAGTGCGAAATTAGACATCCTGTGCTTATAGATCTGCTGCTTTCGCTGTTCCGGAATTATAATCCCGAAAAGGTTTTGACATATGAGGTTTCCAAGCGCCCGAGCAGCGTTGCATCTACATTTTGCCGCATGTTGTTGTTGCTGTTGTTCCCACGTTTTTTACTTGATGAACTGTTTTAATTTATTTCCCTGTTTATGTTGCGGGTATAATAACCGTCCAAGTAGTTGCTGGTGAGGATGACTCACAGAAGCATTCTTTATATTAACAGAAACCATTAAAGGCTTTGGTTAACTTCTACTGTGTGTACTGTACTGAGGCTATGCATTATGCAAAATGAGCCATAACTGTTTGGGACGGTCTCACGATGAATGCCCTCGGAGCTTCAGTGGAGTACGATAAAGTAAACAATACCTCAAAAAATGTTGTTCCTCCTCTACATAAAACAGCTATTTGTTCTGCTAAATGTTCCCCCTGAACCGGGACGGCAGGGATTCAGTTAATCAACGTGTCAGTCACTTTCCCAGTGAAGAGAAATTTGACACAACGGAAATTAGTTCTGGAAGATAGTTTATTTACCAATGCGTAAAGGATGTATTACGGGGAGAAAATAATTCTAATAATAAATAAAATCTCCTTGATTGGCCTGCAAGGACCAGTCGTCTCTGATCTGTGTGGTGCAGAGGATTAAGAAGCAACGCTTCTTTAGTTGGAGTGAAAACTGCAGCTATTTTATTTACTTGCATCATGACTGCATCAATATGCATCACTATGCAATGTATACATACAGTACTGTGTTTAAGTAAAAGTCCAAATTAGAGCAAGCAAAATTGGTATTGATATCAAGATCAATGCAAAACAAAGTAGTAAGCACTATGTTTAAAATTCTATCAAATATACAACAATCTTCTGAAAATGGCAGATCTACAGGCTGCACAACTGTATTGTGGCTGTTTACAAACTGAAAATATACTGTAAGTAATACATATTTTCAATGTGGTGGACCCGATCTTGGATAAGCAGATGAAGATGGATGGATGGATGGATGGATGGATGGATGGATGGATGGATGGATGGGGTAATAGTACATATGTTAGTGGAGCATAGAAGTAAAAGTACAAAAGAAGTGGTAGGAACTACAGTAAGATAAAAATATGATGAAAAAAAATCAATACTTGAGTAAATGTCCTGTACATCAGTGTAAAACCGCATTGTGAATGCGTACGACGCAGGCATGCGATGTGCATTGTTGTTGTTACAGTATACGTCTCCGTTTGTGTCTAATCAGATCTGAAGAACCCGGAGATCGTGACATTGAAGAACTTGACCAAGGAGAGTGCCGGAGTCTATAAGTGCACAGCCAGCAACGACGTGGGAGAGGAGAGCTGCACCGTGGAGGTCAAGATGCACTGTGAGTGATTCTGCTGCTCTCCACGCTCCATTACACCTGACCATGACACGGCATTCTGGGAAAGAGTTTACTTTCACACTGTCTCTGGATAGAGAGAGAAGGAGACTGACTGACTGACTGACTGACTGACTGACTGTCTGTCTGTTACTTGGCCTCACTCCCCGAACCCACCTCACCCATACCTACTTTGACAGACTTGGTTGGATTAGTGTTGACGGCACAGTATCTTGCAGTGGGTCTGGTTTGTGGCCCAGATACACTACCAACATCGATTCAATGCACTACCAAAATACCTGTGTCCAAATACTGCATTAATGTCAACGGCATTAATGAACAACACCAGAGGGACAACAGAGAGAGTTCAACAAACCATGTGCAAACCAGATTCGGCACAAACAACAGACTTAACTCTTTTTTTTTTCACTCCTTGCCACCAAAATGTGGGTGCCCTACCAACAGTTGTTAAGACCCAACTCTCAAAGGGCAACTACGGACGGTTGCACTTCGAAACTGGCCTCTGTGAAAATATGATTCCCCTACCCACCCACCCCCTTTTCCTCCTCATATTTTTCTCTTTGCCGCCACTATGACCTGCTACTTTTGACTTTACAGAAGTGAATATTTGTCTAATATTTAATAATATTTCTCTTTATTTGTTTGATGGAATGAACAGGGTGGCTGCACTGGTAAGAGTAAGCTTAACTGGTTTGTCCAATCGGTTTTGTATTGTGTTGGGCTTGAATTGTAATGTAAATCTCCAAGCTGCTGCAAGTTACCTTAAACAAGGACATAGTGACATAGGGGTGGACCTATAGGTAGGTACGGACATTGCTGTTCCTTGGAGTGGATGCACCACTCAAAAGTTAGAAACGTTTGAAGTCAGTTAGAGCTGTTGGGAACCCTAAACATAGGGACGGACAAAGCTGGGCATTGGAGTGGCATGCACCACTCAAAACAGACTTGAAATGATTTCCCCCCTACCCTAAACCAAAATTTAACAACAAACCACCAAACAAACCCATCTACGAAATCGTGTGAATTAAAAGTAATAATCATCATCATATTAATAATTATTTAATTAATAATTAATTATTAATTTAGAAGTAGTGAAAATGGCCAAGCTTCAAGCTCACATAATGTACAGCGAATCACTATTGTCTCCGAAAAAAGGAGATGGAAGGATGTTTAGACAGAAGACGGATTACGCCCAAAAGGTCAGCAGCGTTCATGGGCGTGAGTGAGAGGCACAGGGAGGATCAGTTTCTAACCCTGCGATGAATAAACTAACACATGAGGTGTGTTCCTCCTGTGTGTTTTAGCAGGGTCGGATTGGACCCATCCCTGACCGAAGTTCCATTTCTCAGTGGATTTATCATCTACAAAGATTAATAAACAAATTGAGCCCCCATGTAAATTGTAAGATTGCAGGAGGAAAATTAAGGAGAGCCCCAAATCCATATGGCCTCCAATCAAACAACATGGTAAGGCGCAATAAGGCAAAATGACTTAAAACTCATTCTGCTTTATGTAGCATGTGATATGTCTAACTAGGGGCTTTTCATGATGCTGAATCCATTCCAAGCGTTGGTTCTTCTCAAACACTCCTTTTGGACTCTAAATCGCCATATGCGCTTGCCCAACTGTGCTCAAATGTGCTGACCTCATCGCATTTCATCACGTTGATGAGGGTTCTTTTTTTATGAATTTGGGCAGTGGCGTTTCTAAGCAATTTGGAGCCCCAGGCAAGATTTTCCCTGGAGCCCCCCTTACGGGTCCTATTGGTAAAGGGGGGCTCCAGGGAAAATCTCTTGTGACGTCATACCATATGACAGACACAGTAAAATGGAGCCCCTCAAGGGATAAAACTATGGACTATATTTAAACTAAAGAACACATTATATATGTTTTAAATGTTCAATTCTACTTATAGACAGTGTTGGTCAATGTTACTTAGGAAAGTAACTTCTTTTCTTTACTCGTTACCCCTTAGACAAAGTAATATCATTACTTTACTTATTACTGGAATCGAAGAGTAATATATTACATATTACATTATTACTTTCCTGAAAACAAAGCCAACTAAATCCGACATTGTAAATGTCTTTCTTAGATGAAAAAAATAAAAATAAACCTTGAAACACAAAACAGACCTGCAGCTAACAAAACCAGATTTTCACAGTTGTTTTCAAAGACAGTTGAGGTCTTGTATTTAAAAATAAAATACAAAATAAAGCATCAAGCGATTTGTAGTGTACATAACTGTGCGCAGGATGCAGTGTGTGGATTGGATCTACAATCTAGTGCACATCTCTGTTGTTACAGTACCTGTCGATAGCTTGTAAATCTGTTCTATTTTTGCATGCAACAACAAGCTCATTTTAAAAAAGTAACTTGGCGTTACTTGCAAAGTAATGCGTTACTTACTACCCATTTTTGCAGAGTAATCTCGTTACTTTACTTTTTGGAGCAAAAGTAATAATATTACAGTAATATGTAATCTAAAATTAGTTACTGCCCAACACTGCTTATAGAGGACAAGTATAATGTATTTATCCATATGAGGCTTATTAGCCTGGAAGCCTTTTAAAGCATGGGGTCCCTCACGGCACCCCAGGCAACTGCCTCTCATGAATTTTCGGCATATTTATTTTTTCATATCATCATATCATATCATATCATATCATATCATATCATATCATATCATATCATATCATATCATATCATATCATATCATATCATATCATATCATCATATATGATAAACCCACTGAGAAACAGAGCTTTGCTCTCTCTGCGGTCACGGATGGGTCAGCCGCGACCCTAGCTATTTATCCCTTCCCACTGTACTATACTGCCAGCTGTTTCCTTCACATTCTCACGCATATAAGGCAGTCTCTACAGTACAGTAGAAGGCACACACGTGTATCTCTGGCTATATGGAGTGTGTCCATATAGCACTGTTGTCCTCTGGCAGACACAATAGTGCTGGCACAGCGCTGCGCTGCACTGTGTGCACGCATGGAGAGCTCCATCCCAGAGCCCAGGGGCGGATCTAGGCATGGGCATGGGGGGGGGGGGGGGGGGGGGGGGGGGGGGCAATGCCCCCCTAAATGCCCAGACTGCCCCACCAAACATGATGGCATGCAAAACAACCCAAGTTATTTCAAATTAAAGTGCTAATAATTAAAACGATTTGAAACACTACTACTGCTACTAACTAACTACAGCTATGTCACCACTAAACCAACAGCATCGAAAACAGAAAACTCTCTGAGTCAGACCTTTAGCTTTATGCATGCTGCGTGTCTGTTGCAACTTCAACAACAACTGATGTTATTAATTATTATTGATTCTTTACTTGCCTAATAAAAGTCCTGTAACTGAAAATGGTATGGGTGCGGCTTCATTGCCCGTGGCGCGAAGGACACGGGCAATGAAGCCGCCTCCATTTTCTCCTGCCCCCCCAATTGGGAAATGTTAAATCCACCCCTGCCAGAGCCCCCATCCAAAAAGCACTCCCAGCGCTTTTGTGATGGAGCTCTCCGCGGGGGCTACAGTACAGGGACTGACAACAACAACAGCAGCAGCGCCTTTCTGTGGAAAAGCTCTGGGATTTCTTTTTTTATTTAACGAGAAGCGCAGCCCACACACAATGAAATGTACGGAGAGAAGCGGCCCAGGATGCTTGTTGATCGACATCAGGGCGAGTCTTATCCTATAGGCCAGGGGTTTTCAACAGGTGGTCCGGGGACGACCAGTGGTCCCTGCGAGGATTCCAGGTGGTCCCCCATGTAAATGGTGGAAAATTGGTAACTCTTCGAGAGCGTAAAAAATGAGTTAAACTATTCATCAGAAGTCTACACAACTAGATCATGTAGAAAATTAATGGTCATTTTGATCTGTATGCTGGACTGTTGTGTTTCCCAAATCTAGCCTGGAATTGTGAACAAAACCAAAAGAAATCTTTTATACATTTCTATGATCCTGAGCACACAACATTATTTTCCGTTTGTGATCCGTTCCTGGCCGAATACATATTCATTCGGAAGTGTGTCCTTCCTAGGTCTATGAAACATTTTGAGAGCTTGTCCACGCTCTCCATACACCCCAAATCTCTCCCAACTAAGCTCCGAAAATAGCAGATCATCCCAGAATAGGAGGCTCCATAGGGTTCATGTGTCGGTTCGCTGCGTCCCCTGTCTATTAGCGAAGCTCGACAGGACTCCCATTCCATCCTGCTCACCTTCCCTCAGCTAACGGCAGTGTGAGTGGAGCCGCAGGAGTCCCACAATTATTATGGCCTCTAACTGAGACTCTTTATTGGACACACACAGTTTGTTCCTCCCCCTCCCACCCCCTTCCTCTCCGTGGGCCACACACACACGACATCACTCATAAAACTGCAGTCATATTGCCTGGCCTCTCTGTGAAGCCGCTGCTGTCGCTCCCCAAAGAGAGAGAGAGAGAAGAGGTACGGCGGCAGCGCTGTATAAATAGATGATGATGTGTCATAATAATGGAAGGGTGATGGACAGCGCGGAGCGGCGCTTGTGAAAACCCTCGGTGCCCCCACGGAGGCCCTTTGCCCACCGCTGGTGTGGACGACGGTCCAAGTCTCACAGGCACACAGCAGCCTACTACGGCCCTGGCGAAACAAGCTCACAAGCTTGTTTCGAGTTTTGTTCCTGCAGTGTTAGAAGGTGCGCGCATGTCCAGCCCCCAGAAGGGCCTGCCAGCAGTGAAGCGTTCGGCCATTACTGGGCAGAGTTGGAACTTCGAGAATGCCCCCATACATGTGCAGCTGGAGCTTTTGGTGCCACGCTTTGGTGCGTAGAGCGAAGTAGACCGCTCTCGTAACGGTATTTCATCCCTGTATATGTCCTGACATATACTGGAGTGACAAATAAAGAACCTTGAACCTTGAACCTCTCCTGGCTGCTTCAAAGAGCCACTGAGCAACTTCCATCGAAATGAATAGCAGGGGGGCTTAAAACAATGACAAAAGACCCCTAAAATGACACTCATTGGACCGTAGACTCCCCTTAGAAAAGATATGCCAGGGAGGCACAATGAGACAATACTTTTTACAGCTATAGCAGTGATTCTCAACCATTTCCGACAGGTTGACATGCATATTAGCCTTCAGACCCTCATTTAATGGCATTTCTATCTCTGGGATCACAATTTATATTGTGAGATCAGCGTTAATGTAACTCTGAAGGTGTTAACCAAACAGGTAATTTAGGTATTTAGACCCATAACGTTCTATTTTGGTTACAAACTGTCATTGGGACCCCCTTGAAACTCGGATCCCACTTTGGGAACCACTGTTTTTTTAACCCTGCAGGTGTGTGTGTGTGTGTGTGTGTGTGTGTGTGTGTGTGTGTGTGTGTGTGTGTGTGTGTGTGTGTGTGTGTGTGTGTGTGTGTGTGTGTGTGTGTGTGTGTGTGTGTGTGTGTGTGGTCCCGTGCAGACGTGCGAGGCATGGGCGTGGTGGCTGGGGCGGTGGTGGGCGTGTCCTTCGGCGTGCTCCTCCTCATCCTGATCCTCTGGCTGGTGTTCCGCAAGAAGGAGATGAAGAAATACGACGACGAGGACACTCCCAATGAGATCAGGTACAGAGTGGACACATTTACAATGACAAACGTGGTCCTGCACACCCTTCTGCGATATTTGTTGCTGTGCGTGTATTTGCATAACAGTGTCTTTCGGTTGGGATCAAAGTCTGCTTGATGCTTTTCGTCTGACGCTGCAGCATAGTCAAGAGTAGGTTGCTCATCTTTACGAAGAAGAATAAAGCAGTAAGCCACAAGCATTTGGAATACAAGGGTTCAGCGCAATAAGACTAGACAGTGCAATAAGACAATAGCCAAGACAATAGACAGTGCAATAAGACAAAGTCGAGACAATATATGGACGAGACAAACAATAGTGCAGCAGACCTGTAAAGTGCAAACTGTACACCTAACTTGAGGTGAAGGTGCTAAGCTAACCAGGTGTGATAAAGTGGCAGTAGTGTGAAGCTAACAGACAACTAGACAGGACAACAGTATATACAACTAGAAACTACAATATACTACAGCTAGAAACTACAACTAAAAATCTAAAAGCTATGAGACTATATAAGCTACAACTAAACAAACAACAACAACTAAACAAACAACATACAGCCTACTATAGAGGTGAGGTATACATGTGCAAGAGGATAGGATACCCGTTTTAGAAAAGACATTTTGGAATACTAGAGCTGTTCGTGCCTGTCACACAGGTGAGGGGACTGTGGCTGATTAGGCTCACTGTCCAGAGCCCTTTAAAGCGTTTCTGGACAACGGTGCGTCCCACAGACTCAATGCCGGGGCAGGCACCGCACTGCAGTGCGGTGGTGTGGAACGCACGCATCACATTTGAAGTCGTCGGAGGGGCAAACGCCCGACAGTCGCCATGCACAGTGAAAATGAGGACATCAAACCCATCCAAAGTCATTCTAGGAGCAGCGGACAGCGACGGGAGCACGTCCAGGGAGTAGTTAGAGGAGTAAAGTGTCTTGTTCACGAATACTACCATGACACACAGTGTCCAGGCCCGGGGCACAAACCTGGGAGGACCTTCTGTGTCCCAGACAGGCAGATTCTCATAACGCATCCAGCTATGACTGCCAAGCAGGGGCGGATCTATGCATGGGCATGGGGGGCAATGCCCCCCTAAATGACCTGACTGACCCACCAAACATGATGGCATGAAAAACAACCCGAATTTCAAATGTATTTCAAATTAAAGTGATTATAATTAGAATGATCTGAAACACTACTACTGCTACTAACTAGCTACAGCTGTGTCACCACTAAACCAACAGCATTTCATCATTGAAAACAGAAAACTCTCTGAGTCAGACCTTTAGCTTCATGCATGCTGCGTCTGTTGCAGCTTCAACAACAACTGATGTTATTATTGATGTTTAGTTGTCCAATGAAAGTCCTGTAACCCATGGTATGGGTTTATCCGCACCCATACCATTTTCTCTTGCCCCTCCAACATGTTCTCTTGCCCCCCCCCCCAAATAGGACATGTTACATCCGCCCCTGCTGCCAAGCATCTATCCCTCTCTCTCTATCTTTCTCTATCTCTCTCTCTACCCCCCCCCCCCCCCCCTCATCTGGTCACATTGTGGAAATGTTGTCTACTAGAGATTGAAACGATCCCGCGCTGATAACTCAGCATTATGGCAACACAGTAAAAAAGCCCTCAGTGTTCCATTAACTCTGATGATTTTACTGCGTAGTTTGGACACGGCCGACCGGCCCGGCCGGGGCTTTTGTTTACTACAGCGTCCAGGAAACAGAGGGAACGGCTGGCTGTTCCCCGAGCCAGAGAGAGAGCCATTGACCGTATGTACATAAACACCGTAAAAGTTCAGCGCTTTGCCGTTAGCCTAAAGCTGTCCGTGTACTGTAAGTCGTTACATTCTGTCCGACTTGTTTACTCGGACGAGAAAACGCGGCCTTGTGCGATGACACAAAGAAGAGGAACTCTCTATACATGTCCCTGTTAAAGGAGAATTTCAGAGCAGAAGGCTTGTATTTCAAAAAACACATTATTGGCTATTTCCGCTTTGCCTCTGGCTAAAGCCAGACCGAATAAGCTGTTGGCAAAAATGCCTGTCAGCAGATACCCACTTCCTACTCCAGAAAATTGGTGTGGCCAATAAGGACACAGCATGCAACCATATTTGATTACTGTAATCTGATTGGCCAGGCTAATTCCTGCTACCTAGAGTACTATAATTAGGGAGAGTAGCGACACTCCCGTTGACTCCCAATGCTGCGGCTGAACAGAGACGCCTATTGGCTGAAAAGCACACGTAACGACGGCTATTGGCTGAAAAGCGCATGTTTGGAACTAACATAACTAACATAGTTCCAAACAAACAACTCTCGCCCATCCACTTGCATTGACAGTAGGACTCCAGTGCAGGCACGAAGCGCGAGATGCAAGATCACTGTACCGTTACCATAAGCCCTCGATGGGGCATTGGGCTTTAGCGCTAATTTGCTCACTCAAAAATCAATTTTTGTGTATTATATCACAACACAAAATCGTGTTATGTCTTCATAATGGAGGTAGTATCCCAAAGTGGCACACTTTAGTAGTACTTAGTTTGATGGAAGTTTGAAATTATCACTAAGGTCTTGCAGTGGGTCTCACCTGGCCCGGCCGGGAGGTTCCCCACATGAGCCTGAAAAAGGTGTGTGGGTGTATTTTCTGCATCTCCTTCCCGTATACCACCATAATGCTCGGAACAACACACTGCAAAGCCCCCACCCACCTTCCCAAGGGTCTACAAAATCCTAACAGCGCGTTTAACTTCCTGAGCCCTCGTCTCATCTGAATTATGCCTAATATGCTGGCACCACCGGCTGGAACATCAGCTCTTTTGTGTGTGTGTGTGTGTGTGTGTGTGTGTGTGTGTGTGTGTGTGTGTGTGTGTGTGTGTGTGTGTGTGTGTGTGTGTGTGTGTGTGTGTGTGTGTGTGTGTGTGTGTGTGTGTGTGTGTGTGTGTGTGTGCGCGTGTGCGTGTGTGTGTGTGTGTGTACCGGTAGATACTTTTGCAAGCATCAGGATGAATTATGCAGTGCTCCCGGGAAGGACTGGGACGTGTATCAATAATGTAACAGAGGAAGAGGTCTGGGTCGCATGTGCTTCCTATTGTGTCAAACACATCAAGCGGAGGTCGCGGCTAGCGTGATTACGGCCAATGAGACACAAGGCTAGCAGTGGGTGACCAGACCCCAGTGATGAAAGACATGCTGCTCACATGTGTTGTAAACAGTAACAATACCGCAATGTATGTAGGCTATACTCTGTTACAAGTACAAGTCCTGTTTCGAATTGTACAGGAGTATCGGCAACGAGATGTACCTAAAGTAAAAGTAGTCACTGTGCGGAACGTCTCATTTCTCAAGTTTAAAATGAATAAAAGATCTTTGGAAAATGGCCAATAACTATTTTCAAAAGGCCAGACATATTCAGAAATATTCTGAAGTGCTCCAGCGCGTTTTGTAATAACACCGTAATCAAAATATAAAATGACTAGTAACAAAAGGTTTCATGTGGAGTACTTTCAGTGGAGTGAAAGTAGAATATTTTACTCTGAGATGTAGTGGTGTAGCAAAATTAAAGATATTGAACATTGTAAATGCCAAATAAACTACCTTGAATTGATTTAAGTCCAGTCCTTTACTCCAGTGAACTTTAGTTACCAGTATGTTCTAGGCTGAGCACCGTCTTCACCGGCACAACATTCTGCCTGATACTGATGCATTTTTGGTGTTTCTGTCTTAGAACAGAAATAAACAAACAAACAAAAAAAAACTACACTTGCGTCATAACTGCCTGCCTGGCCATCTCCAATGTGCATATTTTTCGGCATGGAAAACAACACACCAAAAACTTTTATTCTCTGTCACCAACTCCCGTTGCATTCATTAGTTTCCGTCATTCTTTTGTTGGTTCATTCACTGTGTTCTTTTAGCTCCAATTATACTGTAGCAGTAGTTCATAACATTAGCATCTTTCTTCTCTCGGTCGATCTGTTCCTCTTGTTTATTTCTCTATCACCAACTTACTGCCGTTGCTTTCATTAGTTTTTCCGACATTCTTTTGTTGGTTCATTCACTGTCTTTTGTTATGGTTTTTCTTTAGCTCCAATTATACTGTAGCAGTAGTTCATAACATTAGCTTCTTTCCTCTCTCGGTCGATGTGTTCCTCTTGTAGACACATTGTGCCATTCAGACCATGGGTTTTATGGGTAAATCTCCCAACCTTGATTTGTTATGTTTCAGGGAGGACGCGGAGGCTCCCAAGGCCAAGCTGGTGAAGCCCAACTCGTTGTCGTCGTCCCGCTCGGGCAGCTCTCGCTCCGGAGACTCCTCCACGCAGTCCATGATGCACCACAACAACGTGGCGGCGGCGCGAGCCGGTGCCCAGCGGCCCTGCGTGCCTGCAGTGGCCGCGCTCAAAGAGAACTGCTACCGCTCTGCCTTCCCCCAGGCACCGCCTGCATACACCCCCCACCAGGGTCCCCCTCCTCTCAAGGTTAGAACTCTGACTGTACACAATACGGCAATAAAGAAATGCTATTTTGCAAGTAAAGGTCCAGAATTCAAAATTTACGTGAGTAAAAGTACAAGACTGTTGTGACCTTCTTTCATCGGTCACAGACTTAACTCAGTAAAACTGCTAAACTTAACCTAAACCCTCAACCAGGTTTAAATGCCTCCATTCACAAATGGTCCCCCCCTCCCGAGTTTTTTTAAAAGGGTCAGTGGAGGTGGAAAAAGGCCGCCGGGTTATCACCCATTGCGACCAAGTTGGCATCCATCGCAACTGTTCGCAAAAACGGTGAAATCAAATTATCTTGCCACCTCAACCATTTTACAAGCAATCACAATCTAGGTTGATGCTGCAAGATTCCACCGCCTGAAACGATTGGCTTCAAAATGTGCTTAGTAGTCATTATGCAGATGGTTTCCAAATATTTTGAAAATAGCCAAAATGAAGTGGTTAATGTGTTTTTGTCAGAATAATGAAAGTCTCAAAACTAAACTATTCAAATAAATGTAGTGGAGGATTTTTTTTTCTAGATAATTTTCTGATAATCTGATTATTATAATTATCCAATAATGAGTCGTAGAGGTGAAAAAACAACAACATTCAGAGCAGACTGCAACTCAGAGCTCTTGTTACGAAAGCTCTGTTGGGACAAAACACATCTGCATGTCTTTGGTCGTTGCAAGACAAATTCTTATTTTCCCCCGTGCAAATCATTTGGGGGTGTGCAACCCACACGTTTGGCAGTGTTAGTCATTCCAGGAATGTCCAATCCCAACACGCCACACCTTGTCATCGATGATCAAAACGTTATAAGATACAATGCCGGTCGGTATTACTACTAGGTGGAGGAAACGGTTCCCAAAGTTAGTTTTGCGAACGTAGGTAGACCGGTTTCTAATAACCTTTCCTCCTCTCTAGACCCCCGCCGACTGCACACCACCCACCTCCTCCTCCTCCACGTCCACCACCTCCAACTCAGTGAAGCCCAGCCCTCCGCCCAAGCTGAGCCCGGCCAACCTGGCCCGCATGGGGGCCACGCCCGTCATGATCCCGGCCCAGACCAAGGCTTTCCAGACCGTGTGAGGAGGGAGGGACTGAGATCCAGCCAAACAGACGGACGGACGGACGGACAGACAAACGGACGGAGCAACGCCGGTCGGACGAAAGCTTCAAACACACAAACCAAAAGACCACTGCTTTGACTCCCATGACAACCAGGTTTCCCCCCCAACAACTCTCACAGTTCCAGAAGAACAGCATATCCTCCGGTTGTCACCTTCTGTGACTCAACCTCCTTTCCGGAGCTACATCTTGTCAATGAAGTCAACGAAGAAGAAGAAAATAAAACATGGAATATTTGTACATCACACACATGAATCGTTTGTGGGAAGAAGAAGAAGAAAGAGGGGAAGGGGGAAGCACGAGGGCGGGGGCCGCCACGCCAAGGCGTGGGGAGCAGCCTGACGTAAACAACATGTGGAAGACATTGTGCAGACCCGCTCAGAGCTGTGTTTCAGCCTCGCCGCAGCACGGAGAGGTCACTGCCGGTCACATCGCTAACAAGAGAGAATATCAAACGGCACTCATCTCGCTCGTACGCACCGCGCAAGCAAACCACCACCACCACCACCACCACCACCTCCACCACCTCCGGGACATCTCCTCTATCCCGCCGTTCTCACGGGTATACTGTAGTAGACGCTGGCCGATTTAGAGCTGCGATCCATAACTCCCTTTTTTATATAGAGAGAATAAAACGTTAATGTAACAAATCTGTAGGGTAGTGTACCTTGATACAACGTAAAAACTAACACGACTGTGGTGGGCGGGGATGATATTTCCCTGCTCTTTTGTTCAGAATATATATATAATCCCGTGCTCAGGTTATATAGGTTCACTGCTGACTGATGAGAGATATTGCCCCTGAGGCTCAAATCATAATATCTCCAACCTGCTCTGACGGGCTGAACGATTCCAAGCTCAGTGGTGCTCGCATGGGAGACACGCGATGGAATGGAATCCCTGGGGGTGGGACGTACAGTAAATCTCACGGATTGCGGCTTTAAATATATAAACGTATATGCTGTGGCGAAAGAGACACGTGAATCTGTTTAAGAAGAACTTTAAGAATTCACTTTCAAGAATATAAAGCTACAGCTATGTACATCCGTCGTGTGGACGCAACACGCACCCTGTTATCTTTTGGGCCCCGTCTGACTCCCAGGCTCCTAAATGTCCTGACTGTAAAAATACCTACTAGATGTGCACAGTTTCGCTGTCGATGGATCTGGTGCTCAACACGTTGTAGTCAGGAGACGTTAGACGAGTCCATATTGAAGGCGGCCATTTAAGCTCAGTGCAGAAACAAACAGGAAAGTGAGATGGCGTGACCCTCCTTGTTACCGAGCGTGTTGTTTTTTTGTGAGCAAAGCCACACAGATTCTCATAGCTTGTAGTAGACTTTTCGAGGTTTCACGCTAGATGAAAGAAGAGTGTGTGACTGGTGACAGTCTACTCTGTAACATCTCCATTTGACCAAATAGAAATAGTAAATCTTTATAAACACTTCAGCTATAGTAAAAAAGAAAAGCTTCACAACTGCAATGTTGGTGTATACTAGGAGATTTGCTGGATGTTTCCTTTTTTAATCGCATAGCTTATCAACTACGATGCAACTTCCATGCTCTTCTCAACTTCCACTTTGGCATTCCCTGCTTTTTTTCTTGTGAGAATCGTGACATCTTTCCATTTGATCTTCGGTCTATTACTAGATACAGGTGCAGCATACACACTCTGGTTAGCATACTAAACCCTGTCTGAGGATTGTGAGGAGGGCATAGCAAAAGGCCCTAATGTGAAAGTGCCACATAATGAATGGTTTACAGATTTATTTTTTGTCGTTTTTGTGTGTGTGCGGTCGGCGTATTATTTTATTTTGGACCATCGTAAGAATGTGACGCTACTTGAGATTGTTTTCTTTCCGAATCCACCAATATGTTAAACCCTGCACAGTTAAAAAAAAAGAAATATATTATATGAGCCTTTTATATAGCTCACACATTTATATATAGAGAGAGATATCACCTAGGCCTACTAAAATGCACTCATGAGTAGAACTATTTTGAGAAACAATGATCCTAAAGACTAAAGAGTGCCTTGGGTCACAAATATATAGTATATATACAGTATATATATATAGAATATGTGGTTCATTTGCGCTGCTTTCTTCAGAGACACAGATATTACTTCGGCGAAAACGAACTTACACATCGAAAAAACACTGCATGACCCGGCAAGGATTTTTAACGGACTTTTTTCGTGTGAGGTAACATGACAAATGATGTCATTCTGGGGAGGAGGAGGAGGAGAAGAGAGCACCACTCTATCTGACCTTGTGCATACCAGTCATAGCTCAACTCAGACACCCACCGTCCTTTACGGCTTGTCTCTCCGACCGGCCGGAGAGGACAAAACCCCCCCCGAATCTGCTCATTCTTTCAGAGCTCACACCACTTTTTCATTTCAAGTCGCATAAAGGAAGAGAAGTGGGCCGCCGCGGCTTATCGCTCTTCTTTCATTCAACTTGTCTAACACTACGTGACGTCTCTCCCCTCCGCCGCCGCCACCTCTCTCTCTGTCTCACTCTCTGTCTCCTTTCAAAGCCGGGTGCTCTATGCATGCGGTACTACGAGGATAGAAAGAGGTTGGCGGGTCGGGTCGGACGCTGGGGCCTGTGACGTACGGTACGGCGCATTATTCTCACTTCGAGGACTCCTCCTTGTTGCATCCCAAGCCAAAGACTTTACACAAATGCATTGAACATGCAAAACTTTTTTTTTTTCTTTTTCAAGATGACCCAGTTTTATCGAGCAAATGGCTTGACTAAATACACCAGCTAAAAAAAACACACACACACTCACTTCTCTGCTATCAAAGAGAGGACCGTGGCATTCTGTGACTTCTTCCGTCTCGACGGCGAGACGATGTCGGATTTCCACGCAGCCGGATGAACATCAATCCGACACGTGTGGACGCAACGGGGGGACAAAAAAAAATGTTCATGCAGCAGATGTTCATTTAGACTGCAGGTCTAGCAGAAGGCGGACATTGTAATTATCACTTGAGCCATGGTGTGGGCATTCCCTCAGTGTCCAGTTGTAAGAGACTCCTACTGGATGTGTTGAATGCTTGTTTCTTGCTCATAGCTGCTTTTAACCCGGCCAGACTGCAGATGGAGGAGTGTGAGAGGGTCAGAGAACACGACTACGAGACTATATTCACATGGCGACCCTTTTGCTCTTATATATAAGCACGCCATGTCTGTTTTATCTTAGCTTGTTTGTCTGGGAACTTGCTTGTAAATATTGTTACTGTGCAGCAGGTTTGCGGTTTCATTTCCCTCAAACATTTGCATGGCAAGGACACCCAAACTAACAAATTACTGACTGACTACTTACTATCTGAATTTCATTTTCAATATGCATTCCAACTATTTCCCATTTTGTCTTCCTTTTCAAAACGCCAGTAGGTTTAAAGCCCTCATGTACTGTAACCTATAGTGGCTTCGTTTGCAGGCTTGGTTTCATGGGACATGGCTGCTTATTTAAATTCCCTTACAAACTCTGGCAACAGTGCTGACACCTTTGCAGAGTATGAGAGTAAGAGCAAAAAAAATGGCTGCCACGTGAATACGGTCAGCATATGCAACCCTCTTTTGAATTTCCCCATAATGCCCAGAAAAGCCAATACGGCGAGGCCAGGGAGAGAGATGATTGAATTCAGCTTACACCTATTTCATGAGGTAGGGATACAACACAGCATGATTGATTCCCTCCCCGCTTTTTCTTTTTGAATTTCCAAGTGAGCCTATACCCCCTTTCTTTATTGCCTGACTTGTTTAACCATGCTCGAATGGTAGATAGATGGAATCCTAGTTCCTGTACTTTTCACTGGAATGTCTTTGGTGTCAAACATTATATAGGAAATAACCTTAAAACACGTGGCTGTGTCCTAAGGAGAACTTTTATAAAGATCCGCGACAGTGTCCCGTCTATGAAGAGACATTTAAAGACACTATACTCAATGAAGAAACATTATTATGGCGTACAAGTGTCGGGGCGCCACGCTTTGACACTGCGGCCGAGGTGTAGCGCTAAAGAGAACTTTATGGGGTGAATTCCCCGCGAAAGCAGAGAAATAACGGTTATATGCATGTCACTGATACTTAACTTGAGGACAAGTTGTCTTTGTTTTTCCTTTTTCTTTATTTTTTGCCGATTATATAACAATAGAGATGTAGATAAAATGTAATGGTCAATACAACTCAAACTGTAAATTCATAAAGATTTATATTTTTTGGTTCCCCGTTTGATTCTGGATTTGTATGTTGTAATGCACTTAGTAAGACTGTAAGTACTTTGTACTCTCTCGTAACCTACATTGTGCTCGTGTAGATGTCCCGTTAGCCCACTGTGTACCCAGGACGGGAGTACAATGCAGTGCTGAAGCCCAATATATACTTTGTTGTAAGACACCGTGTTGCACCACTGCAGCACTGTAATACGATGGAGCATGCATTGGCATAAGAGGGGCTATACTCTTTAGACTTGTCTCTCACTCGTGCAAATCATACCGATGCCGTGCTTTTTATTTTGATTCAGGCCAAACCAAAAAAAAGAAAAGCCATGTATATATTTCACCCTCTTGAGTGAAACGTGTATATTTGTATAGTATCTAAGTACTGCTGTTTTTTAATAAAACGTTTGATGAAATTAGTACAGTAAGCAAAGCTCTTTACTGGTTCCGTTTCGTTTGGTCCATCCATCTTCAACTGCTTATCCGTAGTCGGGTCAACAGCTCAACATTATTAATGTACTCCTGGCATTCCGATGACAGTGAGTTGACGCAATCCCTCCATCTGTACCTTGGTCTGCCCCGGAGTCTCCTCCACAGCGGGATGTGCATTGAGGACCTCCCTAGGCAGACGCTTGAGAGGCATCCCAATCTCTACAAGAGATACCAGCAGCCACCCACTGGAGAAAGCTCAGTTTGATTGCTCTTTGGGTAATGACCCACACTTCATGACCATCCCAGTAAGCACAGTCAGGACCGGGACAAATTAGTGAAGTCTTGATTGTGGCCAGATCAAAGCAATCCAACCAGTTAAAAAATGACGTCCCTGGTTGAATGGAGTCACTGGAGAACCCCAGTGATGTTCAAGACTAGGCCAATATGGTGATGATCTTTATGTCATTTCCAGGATATAATAAAGCTATAGCTCAGCTATTCTGGGCCAGATCTGACTAGTTATGATTGATTGAAGTTAGTCTAGCCTCAATCTGACTCTCTGATTCATCCAGGGACGTCCATCTTTAGTGGACAGAATTTGTGTTGGTTGAAATCAGCTGATATTCTGGGACAGATTTGACTAGTCTTGGATCGCCTTGATCTGGACACAATCAAGAGGTCACTAATTTGTCACGTTCCTGACCGTGCTTACTGGGATAGATCGGAGTATATCCGCACATACAGACAATAATCTTCTATACAGCCATACTCTTGATTCATTCATGTATTCATCAGAGATTTATGGTTTTGTTTTTCTTCTCTTTTTTGTGTTTTATGTGGCAGACTGAGAGATGGGATGGGATCATTCAAAACGGCTGAATTACCAAGAAAAACAACCGCTTTGACTTTTTACTGGGGCCAGTTTGGAATCGCAGCCACCCGTACAGTAAGTGCTCATTGAGAGCGGTTTTGAAGGAGAGGAGGGAATCAACACATTCCTTTCCCAACTCTCCCATCATTTAGCTGCGGGCCACCTGGAACCCCCTCAAGGACCACTGCTGTAGCAGGGCCGGATTTAGCCAGCCCTACTAGGGTGGGCTGGAAGAATGGCAGGGTGGGCACCTCCAAAGTTTTTCATATGAAGCAGTGGTTTTCAACCTTTTTGACACCAGGGCCCACTATTTATTCGGCATTTGAGCCAGGGGACCACCATTTGCTGACGTTTTAGCCCCACAGACTTTTGGTCTTGTCCACAATTCCAGGCTGGATTTAGGAAACAGTCCAACATACAGATCAAAATGACCATTAATCTTCTACATTCTCTAGTTGTGTAGACTTGGGCTAATTCACATGATGAATATTTGAACTCTTGAGAGTGTAAAAATGAAACCAAATGGACCCGCAAGTTTCATTTTTACACTCTCAAAGAGTTACATCTGGTTAACCAGCTTTCCACCATTTAGCTGGGGACCACCTGGAACTCTCTCAAAGACCACTGGTGGTCCCCAGACCACTGGTTTAAAACCACTGATATTACCTTTTACTGGGTGGGCAGGGTGAACGTTTGGGTGGGCTCTGCCCACCCCTGCCCCCCTCTAGATCCGGCCCTGTGCTCTAGGGATATGCACTTGAGAAATGGTGTTTAAAATCCCCCGTTCCAGCGAAATGAAAGTGATGCGCTTGAATAGACAGTGTAGTGTCTTCTGTGAAGGAATCTTATTTCCGTTTAATCTCACGGGCAGAACACTAGCTGCATAGAACGCCTCTCTCCTTGGAACTCAAACACTGATGTGCTGCATCCGCTAAATGGAACGCCAGTAAACACATTCCACTTTCACACTCTGGGTGAACTTGAAAGAACCAACAACAAACGTTGAATCTCCAGGAAAGAAACCCCATGTGGGGAGAAAAAAGCTGTCCGCGCTATTTTCTCTTTCAGACCTCGCAACGGAACGTGTTGTTTTTTGAGAATATTTTGATTTAGTCTTAGTCTTTTCAATAAGGCATATTTAGTCTTTTAGTCCCATTTAGTCTTCTGAAATTCATTTTTTAGTCTAGTCTTAGTCAACGAAATGTCAAAAAGGATTTAGTCTAGTCTTGGTCATTTAGTCTTAGTCTTAGTAGTTTAGTCTTACATACAAATACATTGTAGGTTTATACACATTTATAGTTTTTAGTATGAAACATGTCTCGTTTTATTTCTTATATAAAATTACTGCAATAGTATAGTATACTGCAGATATGTTCACATACTGTACTTAAAAAGAACGAAAGAAAGAAGATACAAATGTTTTCTATTTCCATTAGTCTTAGGTTATGATTTAGTCTTCATCTTAGTCTTAGTCTTTTGAAAACACACATCTTTTAGTCCCATTTAATCTTTTGAAATTCATTTTTGTTAGTCTAGTCTTAGTCGACTAAATATCAAAAACCTTAGTCAACTTAGTCTTCAGTCTTAGTCGACAAAAACAACACTGTGTTATGTTTAAAAGCTGAGGATTGGAGTAAAATGATCGGGTGCTTGTTGATCTCTGTAAATTTGGTGCATAGTTATGACAAAGTATAACTCAGTCAAATGAGGCTATAGTAGTATAGTCCTATGACGAGCATCTCCGCAATTAACTGTAATCCTCTTGCTAGTATAGCACATCCTGACATCAAACATTAAAACAATGACAATGAGAATTCAATTTACCGGTATTAGGTTAATTAATAATATTCTAAGTTGCTACCTTTCCACCTATTTGGAAATATTTTGCATACAGTATGATGTGTGTAGACATAAAGTGTAGATAAATCTGTTGTGAACTAAGCAAGCTAACCACTGCCCTCTAGTGTGCTCGGACACACACCACCCTTTTTAAAAAGAAGTGAAGCCATTTTCAGTTTGGGATGCTATTCACCTCAATAGTCTTGACCTCTAGCAAGCCTGTATAACTCACATCCACAGGGATGCTTTTTGTGCAGTGCTTTGGGCTTGATCTTCTAAGGCGTCGTTTTAAAAACGTTTTAAATGTTTTTAAAATGAGGAAAATAGACAATCTACATCCTTGCTGCAGGTTACAAATCACCCAGGCTGTGGGTTTCAAATCACATTTGCCCTGCGGGTTACAAATCATACAGCCCTAGCTTCTAGGAGTTAGCCCACCAGAAAGCAGGCTATATACAGCATGCCTCCTAAATACTGCATTACACCATCAAGAGACAAGACAGGCAACAACCAGGCGATAAGCTCATCAGCAAACCGCTGACCAGCAGCTTCCAGCGCTGCCCTGAATGGGACATTATCACAATTAATCACATTATATTGATTGGTAGGAGATACTATTGAAGTAGGTGAGATACTGATCTACTGCTCGGTGCTTTGCTGCATTCTGAATAACATGCTCTTCGGTGCAAGTTCGCTTGCGGTCAAAACAGCAGCCGCCATCAACCCACAGAAATGTCATGAAACAGTGAGCTCGCCGGTAAATGTGATAAGGTCCCATTCAGTGCATTGACAGTAAGCAGGTTTTACGGGAAACAAGATACAGTGGGGTGTGAAAGAGCCTTGAAGCTCTCAGCGGCAGATATTCTCAGACAGCCCAGCCACTCGTACACTGAGTCGTGCACGCACACTCACTATTTTTGGAATTCAAAGGGCTTTATTTCCTTGAGAAACATGTTAACATTTCTGAAGCAAAAGTGGAACAATACAATCAAGAGACAATAGCAGATCTACAAGCACACAACACATTATGATGCGAGGTGGGGTGAGCTTGTCAAGTATTGAAATTTTCATTGTAACATTAGCATGACTGAAGTAAGATGTGACAGAAGTGCCATGTGGTAAGATAGTTTCATATTTAGAAAATGTTTCATGTCAAAGATTTCTGAGATGATGGGATGATGGATGATGGCATCATCCATCACCATTCCATCATCTCAGAAATGAGATGATGGAATGTCCCCTCATGATGATGATCATGGAAAGGGACTCTACAGCGCTGAGTGAGATTCTTTTCCCTTGCATAGTGCAGAAACAAACATGTGGTTTGTCATGTGTTTCATGCAGAGTAGCTGACTAACTGGAGTTGAAATACATTGTTTTCAACAAGAGCGGCGCAAATAAGATCTATTTTAGGTACGTATGCAAAATGCAAAACTTTTAAAGCATTGTTCAGTGAAAACTAAGGTATCAGTGATGTCTATGTTGTACTTTTATTAAGAACGACCTAAAATAAATGCATTTAAAGTCATTAAAGCTGGACTATTCCCTGAGTCCAATCCATTTGTGCCTACTCCTCTACTTCCCAGCTCTGGGAAGTACTGTTCTTAACTTAGTATTCTGCTCTTTCAATGTGTCAATATATTTAAACAGTATATCATTTGCAAATCATAAGACAAAGTATCCGAAAATAACCGGTGACATCTCTTCTCTCATTTTGTCTGCATCGACAATAATTTGTTTACGAGGTCACAGCCATTAATACATGATGCTTTTTGTGCCTTGTTTGCAGGTCCGTTTCATCCCAGTCATTTATCAACTTCCGGTTTGAAAGTGTCAGCATAGGGTGCCTGGGAGTGAACGGGACTGTCAGAACTCTAGATGGCACTGACACACACACACACACACACACACACACACACACACACACACACACACACACACACACACACACACACACACACACACACACACACACACACACACACACAGAGCTGTGGCTAATGCTGACGCGCACTAACCCGCTGAGTAATAATTAAATCGATAATTGAGCCTTCATCTGGAACTGTTGTTTGCCCAAGTTTCCCCTGCTCTGCTCCCAATAACTCTTCCCCTGCCGCCTCCATCGCTATCTCATGCCCCGGCTGATCAATACATCAATGGAAGTGTTTGCATACTGTACCACACAGAGGAGGCACTCACATTACTCATGAGCAGTGCTGGACCATTCAAGAAGTACTGCAAATGTATATTTTACCTGAGTAGAAGAACCAAAAGCTCTATGGCCTTCTGTGGTTTAGAGTGCACAGCCAGTGTGATCTACCAATCCGATCACACAGGTTGTGCAGGTAGATCACAAATATATAACTGTCAAGTCAAACCAAATACTTTGTTTTCAAACATCAGTAGTACTAGCATATACAAGAAACCACTTCCAATTCTCCTCTCCCTCTATTTTTCATTTAAAGTGCATTATTCTTAACACTGTATAACACTAAGTTACATCACCACCACTATTTCAAAGCTCCTACTTTGTTGGGGCCTTGAAATAGATTTTCAGTAGCCTAATGGGATAATCACATTTTTGATGTGTATGTGTTGAGCCCGGTCATTTTGAAAGTAGCTCTCAAGTCAAAGACGTGTAGGCACCC
This sequence comes from Benthosema pterotum, assembly GCA_039105355.1. NCBI lineage: Eukaryota > Metazoa > Chordata > Actinopteri > Myctophiformes > Myctophidae > Benthosema > Benthosema pterotum. Next base: position 14,932,228 of record CM076975.1, on the reverse strand, counting down.
CTGCTAAACAATGCAACCCAGTGGCAGTGCCTCCCTGCTTGGCATTCACTATCAAGGGTTGGACTGGTGCAGTCCCTATAACATACCTACTACTGTTTGTCCAGAGGGTGTACTTATGCACCAACTACCTCATGCAAGTGCCAATACCAAAATGTAGAGTAGTATATTGCTGTCGGAGTCAGTCGGACAGACATTTTTCCAGTTAATGTGTGCCTTACCTAATCACACTGCAGTGACAAAAATGGATGAAATAACCTTGTAAGGCTGTAATGTTTTCCCTGTTTGCACTACACCTCGCTGGCCACTAGATGGGGCTTATGTCTAGGGTAAAAATAACACACGCACATTACAGCACAAGGGGTCTGTGACATGCACGGCACACGCACGCACACACATACACATGGACCCTAGCTGGGCTCACTTATTTTGTCTTACACTGCTCATCTCCATGTGTATTTTGTCACACAAATAAAATCAATGAATTATTATTCTGAATTATTGGTTTGTGTGAAGAAACCCGCACAGTATGTTTGACTATGTATATCCCTTAATGCAGGAATACAATATAGGCTACAGCAGCTTGTATAATTTAACAGTGATCAATTTAATTACTCACCTGTCTGCATCCTTTGGGAAATAAACCTTTTTTTAATTATTACAGCCTGCTGTGGAAGACTGTTTGGGCACTGTCTGTGACTGACTGAACAAACGGAGACAAACTTGTCTTTAATACACAGGACATTATTTGATTTACAGTGTTGCTGTGACCCGTGAATGACCAGGCAGTTGGACAATCATGTGATTCCAAAATCAGCCCCATCAACCGAGTTTAATAAAAAAAAATAATAATAATAATATTTATTTACACACACACACACACACACACACACACACACACACACACACACACACACACACACACACACACACACACACACACACACACACACACACACACACACACACACACCAAATATTACAATAAATAATCAAAATACATTGATACACTGTACAATGTGTATAGAATAAAGATGACAAGACGTTGAAGACGCAAGATGCAAGAACATGCTGACTGACGCCACTATAAATCAGGGGTTTTCAACAGGTGGTCTGGGGACCACCAATGGTCCTTGAGAAGGTTCCAGGTGGTCCCCAGGCTAAATGATAGAAAGTTGGTTAACCAGATGTAACTCTTGAGAATGTAAAAAAGAGAATGTAAAAAAAATCATTTCACTCTCAAGAGTTAAAATATTCATCATCTGAATTAGCACCACTTAATTAAGACGCTTAGTCTGTTTTGTTGGCAAAATACAGCCTGGAATTTCTGGACAAAATCAAAGGAATTCTTTAATTTTAGGTCTTTGGTGTGAAAATGTAATCAAATGGTGGTCCGTGGCTCAAATGCTGAATAAATGGTGGTCCCTGGGATGAAAAAGGTTGAAAACCCCTGCTATAGATGGTTGGATGCCACGACACCGCGCTGTATCTGCTATCTGGTCTTTACGACAGTTGAGATCGGAAGTGGGCACAGAGCGCATGCCGGTAGTGGTGTGTGCGTTGTGTGTGTGTATGTGTGCAGCATGTGGTGGAGGAGGGCTGTCTCTACTTTGGAGTTTGTGTGCAGGAGGAGGAGGTGCTGCAGCAGCGGTAGTAGTCGACCAGCAGTAGTGATCGTTCAACATCATTCATTCCGTCCCAGTCATTGTTTACAGCAGAGCGGACTGACTACTACAGTCTTCTCCCTGCAGAAGAGATTCATCATGTCGACATCTAGCAGCAGCAGATCAGAAGCTGACAACAGGAACATGGGCCAGAGGATGGTGTGGGTGGACCTGGAGGCAAGTTGCTGCATGGCATGGCATGGCATGGCATGGGGGCTTAACTGTTTACATACAACGTGCGTGTGTCCACCGACCTCATCGGCACATTATATTACCTGATGTTAGCTTGGCTAAGTCATTAGCTGATCTTGCTAGTAACTTTTAAGTTAGCAAGCCAGACAGATTGATTTTTCGTTGACAGCTTGTAGATTTACAGTGCAATTCAAAGCACAACTGTATACAAACCAATAAAGCACTGACTTGGAATGGTAGCCACCTTGTTCGTTTCACCAGGACATTTATAGACTTACAAAAAGTCAAAAGAGCGTAATAGTACATGTATGATATAGTCTCGATCCAAGGTTGTTAAAGGGTTTTTTTTTACTGTCATTAGAGATGTTTTTTGGAATTAATGGGGAATTCCACCCATTTTCAACATTTTAATGTCATTAATATACCTTAAGTTAGAGATGTGAGGACATGATATAAAAGTTCCCCCAATTCTGTATTTCCTAAAAACGGAGGTCTGAAAATGTCACTAACGTGGTGAAGTACATCTGATGACATCATCAAGATGTATTTCACCATGTTAATGTTTTTTCTTTCAGACCCCTTTTTCCTGAGAGGGTACAAATGGTGTACAAAGGGTACAGATTTGTATCCTCTCAGGAAAATTTTGAAAATGGGTGGAATTCCGCTTTAAGAAAAAGTAGGCCTACTCCCATCCTGTGTTTAGTAGAAATGGAGGTCTGGGGAAAAAAAGTACCGGTACATTTTCTTAATCTTAACCATTCTGTGTGTACTACAGTAACTGCAGGGGTTGACACTAAAGATCTCAACGGGCCTGAAAATTAAGGCCCGGCCCTAACAGTTCAGGCCCTAGGCCCTACCCGGCCCTACTAAATGGAATAGATTTTAGGCCCTACCCGGCCCTAAACTGTCGGGTTTGGGCAAAATTTGAGAATTCGTCACAGATTAAAATTGAAATGGCAATAAGCACCATCTTCATAATAGGTAAATACAGAAAATAACTATTATTCTTACTATATTAAAATAATCCAATATATATTATGTTTTCATGCGGCCCTAGGCCCTACCCGGCCCTATTGATTAGGATAGATTTTCGGCCCTACCCGGCCCTAAATGTCGGGTCGGGCCTGTTCGGGTTCGGTTCTGGTCGGGTTCGGGCAGAGTTTGAGAACTCTAGTTGACACTAAGGTCTCCGAGGCACTTGCCCCCCGGGCAAGTGCAAGTAAAAAAAATGAAACCAAATGGACCCTTGCAGGTCCATTGGTTAATTTTTTACACTCTCAAGAGTTAAAATTCATCATCTTAATTAGCCCATAGTGGTCACAGACCCAGTGGTCCCTGACCCCAGCAAAATGATAATTTGGAACCAAATGGACCTGAGAGAGAGATAGGTAGAGATAGCTAGAAAGCAGGAAAGACGCAGAGGCAGAGCGCAATGACTGCCTATAAGACAAATTTATCTTGTGTTGTGTTATAGTGCACTAAGTTGCACACTTGCCCGATCGGGCAAACAGGTAGTAGTCTTCACTTGCCCCACCATTTTTTTACTTGCCCCGGGCAAGTGTTAGTGTCAAGCCCAGTAACTGCTGTGATGATGATTCACTGTATTACTGCATTACTGATGATGGTTTTTACATTGTATGTTTTCCTCCTCCTCTTTTCTAGATGACTGGCCTGGACATCGAAAAGGACCAAATCATCGAGATGGCTTGCATTATCACAGATTCCCAACTCAATGTCGTGGCTGAGGTAAGTTATAGTAGTTGTGTGTAATTCCTTACTCTTTCAATGCGCAAGTGATTGCACTTCTCAACCCATCATTTAAGAGCTCAGGCTCAGCTCAGGATTCTATATGGATGCCTTTTAACTCAGACAACCAGCATAGGGCCCTTTTATGTATTTTGCCATGGAACCCCCATCTGAAAATGTTTTGTGCCACTAACACCCAGGACACTTGAAGAGAGGGGCAGACTTGTATCAATCATGATACTGTACATCATGTCCAGCTTTTAATTTAAACACATCATGTGTTCTAATGACAGGGTCCCAACTTGATAATCAACCAACCGGCTGAGCTCTTGTATGGGATGGACGACTGGTGCAAAGAGCATCATGGACAGGTAAGATTTGTCTTGTTTGTTTTTGTGCAATGAATTTATGGACTGGAAAGTGGTAACACCAGACAATTAAACATGCTCAGGCTGCAGTCGATGCCCGTGTTTCTTGTCGAGTCTAAACCACATAATGTCCAAGGATTGTTACTTTTCAGGATTCAAATAGGGAAAATAGTGAAAGACATAACTGACATAGACCTAATCATGCCACGTTTCGAGCTTGTGGCTCTGATTCTTTTGATGCTTTGGTGTGATGATGTAGTCTTTGTGTGACTAATCCCTACATTGAGATAAGGGGTTTCTGCCTGGGCAGCAACAACGTGCTTAAACTGTGTGCCATTCTGTCCCAGTCAGGGCTGACCAAGGCAGTATTGCAAAGCACCATCAGCTTGCAGCAAGCCGAGTACGAGTTCCTCTCCTTCGTCAGACAGCACACCCCACCTGGACAGTGTCCCCTTGCCGGTCAGTGTCTTTTTCAGTCAATATACACACACACACACACACACACACACACACACACACACACACACACACACACACACACACACACACACACACACACACACACACACACACCATTATATTTGTGGAAAAAACTGTATATATTTCACAGGTAACTCTGTGCACGCTGATAAGAAGTTCCTGGACAAATACATGCCCCAGTTCATGCACCACCTCCACTACAGAATCATTGATGTCAGCACTATCAAGGAGCTTTGCAGGTGAGCGTATGTTTGTCTCTGACGTATTGATGTCGGGCCCTGTTGTCTGAGCAAGGTTATGTTTATGTTTTGATTATAGTTTAGTAAGTCAGTTCAGATCTATTTCCCTTCTAATTCAGGTACTTTTAGAGTAGATTTGCTAGTAGTTTAGGAAGAGGGAGGGCTATTTTCCCTAGTTATGGTCTTGAGCTAATAGTTTTGGAAACCACTAGTCCAGAGGGCTACTGACTTAGTTTCAGTTTGAGCTTCTGCCTACATATCCTACATTAAGAACCTTTTTAAAGGTAGGGTAAGTGATTTGAAATTCATGGTGTAGTACCAGCCTGGTGCACTAGGGGCGCCCAAGAGTAGCTACACTATGTGAACCTGCTGCTCGATCCTGATTGGAGGAGAATTCACCCTCCACCTGGGGAACTTTTATTAGCTCATCTGCTAACGTAGGGAAGGGGGAAACTCCATATATGGTCTGCACACCTTATAATAGAGCATTTTAACAGATTTTTTTTTTTTGGGTGATATCTGACAAAAGTGAAATCACTTCCCCTACCTTTAATGTACTGCTTGTGGAACTTGTTCTGGAGATGTTGATGACTCACAAATTGCTCCTTCTTCTTAGATGGTATCACCCTTTTAGGAAGTAACATTTGAATATTTTCCAAATGTTGTTCCCCCCTTCCTATGCCTGACCACGAGTCTGTGTTGAGTGCTGTGGATGTCTCTGTAATGTGGGAGAAAGAATTGTGCTTTGTGCACTGGCCCGTGTGATATCATTAGCCCCATCAGATAATTACTACCTACGTCATATTTTGAAGGTTTTTCAGAAATTAAGAAAGGAAATCTTTGGCAAAAAATAGTCAACGCAATCATTTTGTGATAGTCATGTTTGTCTGTCTACCCAACTCTAGTCTCCTAACACTGCTTCTTCCATCCTTGTTATTGTTATTGCCTGTCCTCAGTCAAGAATCAGAAGACATTTTTCTGGCTAAGTACATGGTCTATACTAGAAGTATCTTGTGTTGGAAGAATAATCGGAAGATATTTTTTGCCCCAAAAACCGTATACAATTTGAATAATATCAGTACAGTAATATTTATTGCCTAACATACCGTACTTTTCCCTGCCGATTAATGGATTGCTTTTCTCTAAAACTCCTAATTCTCTGCAATTTATTAATGTGCCAGTCAGAGAGTCAGAGTCCTATTTCAGCCATAGGCTAGGAGGATGCTGATGAGTCACTGATATGACACAACTGACACAACACTGATCTAAATTCCCACAGGCGCTGGTTTGTAGAAGAATATAAGCTGGCACCTCAGAAGAAAGCATCCCACAGGTAAGAACCCTTAAACATCACTGACTGGTATTTTCAAACAGCTTTTGTCATGTATGGCGTAAGTCTTATTGTCTGCATGGCAGCATATCGGGTAATTAAAACCAGCCATCAAGAACTTCAACTCATGATGAACCAAGCATAAGAGTACAGTAACATTTCTAATTGGGGGGGTCAGATGATTTCTGGACTTTTTGAATTGCAGGTTTTAATTATTATAGGTAATTATTTGGTAAGCCCAATCCCAGGTATGGTGGCATAGGCTTTTGGCCTACCACAAAGCCTGACCTGATTTGCTGCCATGCAGCCAATAAGAAGACTTACGCCAAACCTGACAAAAGCGGTTTGTGAATACCAGGCAGCCACTATCTGTTTCCTCTGTCACCCTGAAATCCATTACAGATTTACCACGCGTTTTGGCATGATTGATTATTTTGTTGTTTTGTTGTTTTGTTGTGTTGTACGTTTTTTATCTATAAGCATAGATTAACTTGCTGGCCACCATCTCATAAGGTATTTTAGGTGTTGACGTGACTACAAAACCCAGAAAACACCTCACACACTTTACAACTATAATTGATAAATTATAAAACTTTAAATGCATTTATCTCTGAATGAGCCCTGCAAACAATGAACTGTGACAAATGTATTTGACAAAACAGGAACCTAATGGGAGTGATCGTATTTTTCCCGCTAATCTGTCAAAGAGTTAAGAATGAACCTTATGCCATGGGGAGGTCATATCAGGAGGTTGGCCCTTCATATGTTTCTTTGTGAAACTGTCATGAATTAGAAGACATTGTACATTTTTAGAATGATGTCCGCCTAGTGTCTTCATTTACACACCTTCATTCCACACCTTGCTCTGCAGAGCCCTAGATGACATCCAGGAGAGCATCAAAGAGCTGCAGTACTACAGAGCCAACGTGTTCAAATCTCAGTCGGAGGAGAAGAAACGCAAACTGGTGGAGAACGGAGCCGACAGCACGGACGCCTCCACCACCGGATGAGAGCATGCCTCCGCCTGTTTGGTTTGTAAAAAGAATTGGTTGGGGAAAAACGCTGCTTTAATCATTAAGAACAATGATTGTTTGTCTTCTTTGTTTTAGTTTTTTTTTCTCCTTTTGTCTAGTTCCAGAATGAAACCTTTTTATTTCTGCTGTATATTATAGTCCAAATCTTTTAAGGGTTTCATTGCTCGGATCAAGGTTGATGTTTATGACGGGTTGAAAAGAAAGCTACGTTCCTCAAAGTTAAATCCTAAAAAAAAAGTTGCCATTGGCACTCTGTTGCACAGAGGAAAAGAAAGGCTTGTATTCGTTTGGTCTATTTTGTATCAGACTTGAGTTATTGTTGACCATTTTTGTTACAAAACAACAACTACAATAAACGGGTTGTTGAGAGAAATTACAGTGGAGTTGTCTGACTCTGTATGGTAAAATGGTATTAATGGAATAAATGGAACAGTGCCTTAAGTTTACAAGCAAGATTTTAGGTCAGTGGGGAAATGATTGAAACACAGATCAACATTGACCAACCCAGTCTCATGAGGTTTAGGCGAATATTAGCCTGGTCTAGCCCTCAATGATTTTGGCCTTGGGGGGCGGGGGTGTCGTGGGATCCACACGGCGGAAGTGCTGCGCTCTGATTTGATCTCACTAACGTGTCGTCATCTCCGGCCCCTCCCGCGCCCGTCCACTGCTGTTCTACGTTACATTATTTAGAGCGACGCCCACCCCGGAAGGTTCACTCCCACTTGAAGGCCACTTTCCAACGTGCGTTAGTCCAGGCTTTCCGTTTTCGCGCAAGGCGAATGAAAATGAAAGCCTGGGTGTCGAGGCTAGGCGAATATACACGGAGGTGCCATTCCGTTCATACTCGCCTAGAATGCGCATTGCAATGCACAATGCATATGCGCAATGCATATTCGCCTGCAATATATCCGTGCATATTATACTGCCACGCTGAGCATTGCGATGGTCGGCAGGGCCGACTCAGCCACGTCCGAGTTGCGATGTGTTAGGGACAGAATAGGAAATAATAAAACTCAAACTGCTAGCCACTAGCCACTTCCGTGTTTGTGAAAACCACGCCCAAGTACATATTCACAGATTTCTTTCTTTAACTAGTAGTGTATGCACGCAATTCGTAGGTGGCATTCCGTGCATAGTGTACTACTATCTGTGAGATCGGGCGGCATCGACATACAACGTAGATCGACATCAACAATGGCATAGATCAACATTGATCGACATCGACAATTATGATCACAGTTACTAATAATGGGCAATCCATTAGGAACTTGGAAATATAAAGCTAAAAATAAAATGTCCAATGCCAATGTATACAGTGACATAATGTATGTGGCTTTCTCAAATATCCAAAAGAATTAAAAAATATATAACACATTATATGGTCACTAGTTTTGTAGGCCAATAGCTTCAAATAAGGGAAATTGAGAATGACGTATAAGGGTCCCTAAGACACTAGACACACACGCAAGAACAAATTGTAGCGGAATATACCGGTAAATCCTCTTGTCATGCAGGGGACAAAAAGCATCATTGCTCCCTGCAAGCTTTTACATCTGTTATTTCTGAGAACATTTTTAGAGAGAAATTCAAGGCATTAGATTTTAGTAGAAATGAATATGCGGAGCACTCTATGCACTACTCTGTAGATGGGATTCTGTGCCCCGTCGCATGGAAGTGTTCGAGCCCCTCTCGTGACGATACAGGGCATGCCACTTAGCGTTCTCGTGCCATGCCCCTCTAGCCCTTTGGCTCTGCCTATCCAACTGAGTACATGTTCAGTGTGAGGATAGGGAGGATGGGACTGTGCTCCTCACTTCTGTTTAACATGCCAGTGCTGCTGGTTATGGAGCGGGACAGGGACATGCAGTGTGCCGTCCCATTTGACACATGGGCAGCAGCTAGACTGGAAATGTTGACCTGGCTGGCTGTCATTGCTTTGGTGCTTTGTGTCAATGGTGAGGGGAGGGATCTGGAGACAGCAATTCTTGTGTCATTGTCTCATCCTCCGCCCATTCTGCTTGTCTTACACCAGGGGTTTTCAACCTTTTTGACACCACGGACCACCATTTATTCAGCATTTGAGCCACGGACCACCATTTGATGACATTTCAGCCGCAAAGACCTACAACTAAAGTATTCTTTTGGTTTTGTTCACAATTCCAGGCTGGATTTTGCAAACAAAACAGTGTAGACTTCTTAATTAAATACTGTAGTGCTAAATCAGATGATGAATATTGTAATGTAACTCTTGAGAATGTAAAAATGAAACCAAATGGACCCTTGTGGGTCCATTTGGTTTCATTTTTACACTCTCAAGAGTTACATCTGGTTAACCAACTTTCCATCATTTAGCCTGGGGACCACCTGGAACCCTCTCAAGGACCACCTGTTGAAAACCCCTGTCTTACATGGACTGGAACAGGCCGATGCCACCGATGCCTGTTGTCTGTAATGTTGGCATATACACAGCAAGGATGCCAGATTAATTCTTATTTATTTGGAAATAATATCCTTTCATCTGAAATATCATAGATGGACACCAGAGGGCACCCAATAAGTAAACATTTATGTGGCCTGTAGAATTTAACTGTAGACTGCATTGCATGTCCATCATTTTGCATGTTGAATAGTATACATGTGGACGATAGGAAGGTAAAGTGCATGTTAAAGGGATTGTCTGAAATGCACCATGTGCCATCAGCAGTGTTATTACTAAGTCATAATAATATTGCCAAGACGGAAGTGCTTTCATTGCAACTGTAGAAACAATTTAGGCTTTAACAATGATTGTATTTATTGGACAATACAACACAATCAAAAGCACAAGAATGATATAGAAATGATGGTCTAAAATTATAGTATCATAGCACTGAAAAAACATGTTGTGGTCTTGTTTCCATTCGGGTCCCATGCATTCATTCAAAACACAACAATGACAATAATCAAGCTCAATAACATGATGTCTATTAGATACAAGAAAATGCGCTGTCATGTATCAAAATACACATATAAATATATCATTCAATGGGGATATAAGGAGGGTGGCTCATCACCTTCTCTCTGTTTGACTGCCTGAACTCTCAGGACAGGTTTTAAAGGAAGAATCATTTACTTGTTTTAAGGGAAGGGACAGGGCATTCCACAAGTCAATTTACCTGTGTTAGTTCTAAATATCGGTGGCACCAGATCATTATTGATGATCCCCTATAGTGGAGATTTACAGCTTCTTAGAGGAAGCAAGAACACAACAAAGCATAATACTGTATGTCATGAAATGCATAGAGATAGTCATCCTATATCATAATTTTACGATACAATATATCTGATCCAGCATTTCTCCTTTCCTCATTTCTCCCAGCTGAGTCCTGGTCCTTGTTCATGCAGTGGGTTAAACCAGTGTCTCCCAACGTTTTTCCAGAAGATTGATTCATTCGTTCATTGATTCATTCATTCAACTCTTGTTTTCCAAATTGGGCCACAAGTTTGGGAAACAGTGTTTTAAATGAGCATTCACTTATTTGGAAAACCCTCCGGTCCCCCCGGTAACAAGATGTGCACATGCACACACTCTGCAGTGGGGAGACTGGCCAACACCAAGGCCCATGATCCTTTTTTTACCCCAGGGGCTCACTGGGGACAGGGAAGAACTCCTTATATGGTCACCACACTTAGCAGGGAGCATTAACCAAAAAGAAGGAAAGACAACAATGTTGTGTGAAATCACTTACTATACCTTTAAATGGGTCAGGCGATGACAATCAGCTGTGTTTGTGGTGCACGTGTTCTCATGTGTGTGTGCATGTCAGGGGTTGACACTAAGGTCTAGGAGGCACTTGCCCATCGGGCAAGTGCAAGTCATGTTCTACTTGCCCTCAGCTCATGGTCACTTTTCCCCAAAAAATATATTGTAAATTTTGCAGATGTAACTCTTGAGAACGTAAAAATGATACCATTTGGTTTCATTTTTACACTCTCAAGAGTTAAAATTCATCATCTTAACTAGCCCAGGTCTACACAACTAGAGAATGTAGAAGATTAGGTCATTTTGATGTGTTAATTTGCCTGTTTTGTTTCCCAAACCCAGCTTGGAATGTGGATAGCTAGAAAGCAGGGAAAGACACAGAGGCAGAGTACAATGACTGCCTTCAAGACAAATTTATCTTGTGTTGTGTTAAAGTGCACCTAAGTTGCACACTTGCCCGATCGGGCAACCAGGTAGGCGTCTTCACTTGTCCGACCATTTTTTTTTTACTTGCCCCGGGCAAGCGGGCAAGTGTTAGTGTCAAGCCCTGCATGTGTCTCTGCATGCGTGGCTGGCTGGCCAACTGGCCACACAGGAGGGGGCTGAGTGGGCACACATCTCTGTGGGAGCCTGTGGTGCAGCCAGTGAAGAGCTGCTGTGACGAGCAGCCTGTCAGGAGGTCTGGGATCCAGACGGATGCACAGAGAGTGTTGAGTCCTACTAAAGATCTCAACGAGCCTGAAAATTAAGGCCCGGCCCTAACCGGCCCTAACAGTTCAGGCCCTAGGCCCTACCCGGCCCTACTAAATGGAATAGATTTTAGGCCCTACCCGGCCCTAAACTGTCGGGTTTAGGGAAATGGCAATCAGCACCATCTTCATAATAGGTAAATACAGAAAATAACTATTATTCTTACTATATTAAAATAATTCAATATATATTATTATTTCATGGGGCCCGAGGCCCTACCCGGCCCTATTGATTAGGATAGATTTTCGGCCCAACCGGCCCTAAATGTCGGGTCGGGCCTGTTCGGGTTCGGTCCTGGTCGGGTTCGGGCAGAGTTTGAGAACTCTAAGTCCTACTACTGTAGCTCTCTGAGCTTCCTTGCAGAGAGTTCTTACTGTATACCTGTAGTTTAGTCTCTATAGTTTTTTTTTTAATATATTTTTATCCCACAATTTTAGCAACCCATTTTTTTTTACCCAGTGCCAATTCCTAATGTGATCCACACCCTCCGCCAACCTGGGGAGGCAGCGGACTGGCCTCATGCTTCCTTCAATGCATGTGGAGTCCAAGCTGCCTTATTTTCACCTGACAGGGGGGAGTTTCCCTGGTGCGCTACTTCCTTCAATGCATCAGGAGTCCAAGCTGCCTTCTTTTCACCTGACAGGGGGGAGTTTCCCTGGTTGGACGTAGCGCGTGGAAGGAACACGTTATTCCAACCCGGCTGGCCAGGAGGTGGCATTCTATAGCCCAGGATTGATGATGCGGAGGAGGAGACACGCCGCCAGCACCCACAGCAGCGCCCCTAGCGGGAATCGAACCCAGGACCTTCTAGCTGTGAGGCAACAGCACTAACCACTGAGGATGGAAGTGGCTCAGGAGTACATTGGCCGTTTAGATCCTCCAGATGGGAAACGCAAGGTTGCCAGTTTGATCCCGGGCTCCCCCAGGCAGGCAGGCCCAGAGTTAGTGTCCTTGAGCAACACTCTGATTGCTGCCTTGGCCCTTGTATCCTCCGCCTCTGTTTCCCTTGTATCCTCTGCCGTCGGTGTATACATTTGTGAATGTAATGCATTTGTCAATTTGTTATCATTTGTCCAATTCAGTTAAAAGAATCCCTGACTAATAAGGACAATATGCCTTAATGCATTATGCTTTCCCTTTATAACTAAAATGACAAAAGTAAAAACACTATCAATATTTATTTTCTTTCATAAATGGAGAATATTTCACTCAATAGGGACTGCTCTAGTTGCAGGTTGATGATCATACGGTACAACATAATACTTCCTAAGGTTAAAATGAACATCTATTAGGAAATCCATTCCATATATTCCATAGCACTGGGACAAGTGGCATCACCAAACTGCGACAGTAGCAGTCCCTGTTGTGTAAAGGATGCTTTATTTATGAAAGACATAAAATATTTAAGGTGTTTTTTTACTTTTCACTTTTGGCTATATATGGCAAGTATAATGTATTAAGCCATATTTGTCTTATTATCCTCCTTTGAAGGAAAAAGGACCATCTACAAACAGCAAAATATAAACAAGTACAAGTTGGTTCTTTGTAATGGATTGGATAGTTAGTTCTCTCCTGTTCCAGTAGATGGCACCAAAGCCTTTTCCGTGATTTCACTGTTCAGAAGAGGTTGTTTGCATTGCATGCAGGTTTGGGGAGCAAACAGCCACTGCATTATCTATCTATCTCTCTACTTTATTTTCCATTGTTACATGAGGCACATTTGTCAGTCTTATATAAAACAACCAGTGTTTCCAGAAAGCGCAGATTCAATGCTATTATTGTCAACATCTAATTATATTTCCCATATACTTATTTTATGTAAAATGGCAAATAATAATAAAAGGACAGCGTCCTTTAGTTGTAGCAAATAAATGCCAAGCTTGTCATTTGCTCCCACTGCTTGACTTGACGGGAGCACAATCCATAATCATTCCGCCCAACTATTACGCCACCTGCCATGCCACTTTTCTTCTAGCTACGGTACCACAGAGAAATAAAATGTGTGACATAGCATAACAAAAGAAAAATGATTTACTCTCTGGCAGTTTGCTTTGTTGAGAAAGTGTTTGCTGTTGCTGTTTCCTCTGTATACGATGCGTCACTGCCTTTTGTTGAGTCGATTTGGCACAAAGCGAGGCGCACCGCGGAAACAGAAAGACATCAGACGGACAGATGGAGACACAAAGAGAGACGGAAGCCGGGCTGTTGTAACGCACGTGTCGATGATATTATGCATGCTGGGTTATGCGTGTTGCAGTGCTGCGTGTACTCTGGTGACATTTTGCTAGAAGTAGAAGAGAGAAAAAACACAAGCCATTGTCACATCAACTACATCTGGTGTCTGCATGGGTTCTGTCTGTCTTGCCCCCAAGGCTACAAAACACCTCCTGTTATGGCAGGTATCACAGTTTGCGGCCTTTTCAATTTACGCGTTATCACAGCCCAGCGGTCTGCTGAACAAAAAAAAAATAGTACTGGCCACCTTTGATGTGCCGCGCAAGTCCAGCCTCCGAAATGACATACCGGGAAAGAGAACTCGGTAATGAAAGAAGTACTATAAACTCCACTTGAATAACAGTACAGTAGTATTGTTTCGTCAAAAGTGGAAGGTACTCTTCATGCGGAATCTCCCCTCCTTATTTCACAAGTTTTCAAAATATATCTACACAACAAGCTTGTACCGTAGATCTGCTGTTTTCATGCATGCCACCAAGTGTAAAGTCTTCCACTACGTCAAGGCCTTTGGTTGCACATCAGTGATGGCCGCGCTCCGGGGGCGTCCATTCTGCAGATTCGTGTATAGCTGGAAGCCTGGAGGAGAGGGGCAGCTAGCCTACTGGGCTCTGCCCTGGGCACCATGGTCGCTGGGGTGTGGTCGGCACTGGTTTGCTGCACCTGACTGGGCGTAGGTCCCCTGCGTAGGGACCTTGTTGGCCGGGGGTTAGCCAGTGCTATATGGCTGGTGCGGGTTGCACCTCTTTGATGGCTGCGCCCAAGACACCCCTCCGCGGGGCTCTCCACGATTTTGCATTGCGATTGTGTGTGCTGCTGCCGTTCCTGTTGCACAGGATGGGGAGGCGAGGCTTCCCTCCTCAACTCCTCCCACGACTCCCACAACGCTTCCCTCCTTGTCACCTCCTATGGTCCTCTCCCACAACCCCGGTGCCCGCTCAATTCATGTCTGTTGTAATGACAGCCGCGTGCAGCACACACTGTTCCCGAGCTCATTACCATCTTTAAGCAATAGAAGCCTTTCGAGGTGTGGGTTCAGGTGAAATATAGCCATTCTGCAAACTGTTATATACTTAAACCAATCAACCAGTGCACGACTGTACAGCCATTCCTTATTGTGAATGTGGGTGGGACATGGGAAGCAACAGTCTAGCCATGTGACAATAGTGTATGCCCATGCGAGCCTGTGAACACTGTGACGCGGCTTCCAGTGGCACTCCCACTGGATGGGATGCGCACACAACTTTGTCCTTAGTACGTTGGCGGTGAAAAACGTGGATAACTGGAAGCCTGGAGGGAGAAGGTTAGTGACGAGGCCAAACACTGCGCAACTGGAGAGCACAGTGTTTGAGTTGAAACACTCTTAAGAAGGCTGGAGACCTCTGCCTGTTGACCTCTTATCTGAGACAAGGCTTCATCCATTTCAAATGGATTACAATCGCATCTTTGAATGAAAACTTAGTCGACAAAATCAACTGAACGGGTCAACCAAAATCTCATGATATTTATTCAACTAAAACTAAACTAAACTAAATATTTCAGATGACTAAAATGAATGTTAGAAAAGAATACTGCACACACAATCTATCCAACCTACCAAAAGATGAAAGTACGGCTTTAGTTACAACAGTATTCTAAAAGTGGAGGCAGATCATTTTAGAGAGTGTGGGGAACAAGATAAAGATGCTCACCCACTCTCGCTGCAGTGTCTGCTTTTACTGTTGGCCGCAACTGTGTAATTAAATCCTAATATTGAATTGCAGGATCTTGCAAGACCCTCGCAAGACAAGTAATAATACCACATTACCACATGTAAAACCCACACACATTGTCTTTCGCTTTTAGTACATACCAGTATGTGGCTTTGTAACTGTGCTATACAGAGGTGTCAGAGACATTCTTGTCTATCCTTTATAGTGAAAAAAGTCCCCGCTTTTGTGTTGGCAGTCAGATCATATATTCAGATAAACCTTTACTGATCCCCAGAGAGACATTCTGGTTCTCATACAGGTAGCTGCGACGGCAGCGAAAATGATAGGCAGGAGAGGTGCAGGTAAGAAATCAAATTCAACCCGGACCAAATAAATAAGAATGATGAAAATACACATAGAAATAAAATAGTGCATATTGCTTTGGACAGTGCCTTCCTGTTCTATTTGTTCCGTCTGTCTTTCTTCTCTTTCCTCATTCAAAGACGTGTAGCTGCCGTGCTGAGAGCTTGCACCAAAAATAAATTCACCCACTCTTTTGCACATGCGACTATGTGATGTGACAATCAAGTTGATTCAGATTCTACAAGCTGCTGGCCCTAGATATCTGCAATATACTATACATCTGTCACCACTGAAAATGTGAAAGTGCATGTCACAATTTTGTCTATCAATAATGAATAGAAGAATGGATATCTATCTGTCTAACAACAGTGAATATGAAATATGTATCACTCTGGGTGTCTTCTGAATATATTTATATCATTGTGCAATGAATGAGCCCATGCATTAGTCACTAGTCAAAAGTGCGTGTGTGCAAGTTCTATGGGGGTTAAGCTGCTGGCTTGTGGCGCCTGATACTGGAAGAAAGCGCTGGCTAGTACTTTCTTGCCCCTTTTCTAGCAAGGTTTCTTCTAGTGCCTAATGTTGAACCATTTCAGAGTGTTTCCACTGAAAAGGAATTGTTTTAATACCTTTAGTGACTCCAACATGTATCATATACTGTAAATGTCACCCTTTAACACCTTGCATAAAGGGTGCATACAGGCCTTTACATCGATACAGCCAGACTCTATCTAGCTGTCTCCAAAGTCAACACTGCCCCGCCCCCTCAATTCATTTCCAATGGGAGTCACATGGTTGGAAGCAGCAGACATGATCCTTGCAGGGGAGGGGAAGCAGCAAAAGAGCAGAGCTCCAGCAAGGATCACACACACTGCTTCTCCCAGCCCACCTCATTCATTGCCTGGTTTTAGGCACTTTCATTGGGCTTCTTTGAGAAGGGTGTGTGGATTCCACACATAGCAATGAATTAAAGGGTGGAGGCAAAGTTAAAGGACTATTCAAATCGACATCTTTTGTAACATCAATAAAGACCAGACTATAACAGTGCCCATGTATGCGGCCCCATGAATGTCCACTGTTTTCTTACAGAATTCTGAAATGATTATATCCTTGTATAGGCTGAAAAGAAAAAAAAAAACACATGACGAGGGCTCCTCAACTTGACAGCCTGTGTTCTTCGGGTCGATCTCTAAATCGCTTGTTTTGACAGCTCGACAACTCTTTCTTTATTTCATTTTTTTGTTTACATCTGTGTCTGTGTTTCATATATTGGAAATGCATCCATCCACAGAGTTTTGTCCCAAATGGGCTTCTGTCAAGGTGCCGATATACCTGTTCCTCCCTGCTCAGAGTTACGGCATATACTAGAAAAAATACTTATTTGCCTCTACCAGTGGTCATGTATGAATATCAGATTCAGGGCCAGATCTAGAGGGGGGCAGGGTGAGCAGAGCCAACCCAAATATGCATCCTGCCCACCCAATGAAAGGTAATATCAGTGGTTTTCAACCCGAGGTCCGGGGACGACCAGTGGTCCTTGAGAGAGTTCCCCTGCTAAATGGTGGGAAGTTGGTTAACCAGATGTAACTCTTTGAGAGCGTAAACATGAAACCAAATGGACCCTTGCACGTCCATTTGGTTTCATGTTTACGCTCTCAAGAGTTAAAATATTCATCATGTGAATTTTAAGTCTACACAACTAGAGAATGTAGAAGATTAATGGTCATTTTGATCTGTAGATCTGACTGTTTTGTTTCCCAAATCCAGCCTGGAATTGTGGACAAAAGCAAAAGAAATCTTTAGTTTTGGGTTTGTGGGGCTAAAATGTCATCAAATGGTGGTCCGTGGTTCAAATGCTGAATAAATAGCGGGCCCTCGTGTCAAAAAGATTGAAAAACACTGCTTCATATCATATGAAAAACCTTGGAGTTGCCCACCCTGCCACTCTGATCAGATTACGGTAAGAAAACGACTACTCCAGAAATTCTCCCTTAGCCAGAATATGGTCCAGCTGCCTCCGCTCCACACACAACCACCTCCAGACTGTGGGGTTCAACTCCAACAGCAGAGCCATAGCTTTCCTCAGCCTGTTCGGCTAATTGGAAACAGTTGATTGGCTGACGCTCTCCTCCTGTTCCCCCAACAGAACCACAGGAAGGAAGAGGGCGGCGGTTCCACGGCAGGCTGGTAGAGTGTTCGGCGACAGCGCGTTGCACATGAAGGACTCCCGACATCCTCAGGGAGAACAGCTTGCTCCGTCCCTTTTCTGTAGAGCCGGGCTGGGCCTTGGAGTTGTCAGTCCCCGTCTAGTTTATTGTTCGCATGTACTCTCTGGAACTTGTATAGCTGTCCGTCAGCTCAACCTCCTCTCCTTGAAGAGTGATGGAAGTTTGGGGCTGTCTCTTCATGCTCCGACGCTAGTTCACCACCAGCTGTCTGGTCATTTCACATGGAAAACCACAAAAAACTAACCCTAATCCTAAAAAAAACATGTTCACCCTGGGTCAAATCTGGTGTCCTTAGAACGGTCACCACCAGGTATTCCCAAATGTAACCTCTGTAAAATGATGTTCAAATCTAGCTTTATTCCCAATGTAACCTCGATAATACGATGCCCAAAGCTAATCTTATTCCCAAACGTAGCCTCAGTAAAACGTTAGAGCTAAACGTACCGTTAATGTCACTAAAGGTATTCCTATGATAAAATAAAAACAAAAGTTGTGGCAGTGTGTGTTTTGCGCTAAGCTTTCCACAACACCTTCTGGTGTTGTGTTGGAGGAGGTGATTGTTGTCACACTTTGCTCGAAGGGAGAGTAATGAGTATCGGTAGAGGAATGTTGAAATAATCTGTTACAATATGTAACAATATTCAATATGTAACACTAGTTGAGTAAAAGTACACACAGGTATTTGTATCAAGATGTACTTAAAGTACATAGGGTAACATTTCGCACGTTTTTTGGCGTTGGATAACACCCGACGAGGAAACAAATCACTGGTTCAAAGGGTGTTATTCCACTTATTACATGGCTTAACACATTAACAAATAACTAATAAATTGTTAGTAATAGTACATAATGAGGCTGCTTTTATTTATCTGCTGTTGTGTAAGCTAAGCTTGTCCACACAAGGAGGTCTGTTGTTGTGACATAATGTGACCACTCACAGGACCAGATCCATTCAAGCCATGTACTATAATAATTATGATAAAAAATAGCTTATCTGCATGTTCACAATGCATCACATTGTTAGCTTGTCTATCGTCTATTTCCGAATGCCTGAAATACACCATACCTGTGTACCTGTCACTACCTGAGGGTGTGTCTGTCAGCAATAGCCAGCCAGAGTAACTGGATTATGTTGGAAAAAGTGACAGTGGGAAGTCAAACACCATGCTCCTCCCATAACTCAGTCACAGTGCTTCAAACTCTACCTGTGGAACAGGTGCTGTGTAGAATAGATCAATAAATGATACTCAAGCTTTTCAGATCGAGACCCAAAAGACAGATCGCCGGGGACCCAACCTACTGAATAGCATCTCCTAACTGATCTCCTAACAACACTGTTTTATCTGATTTTGTGTTAGATAGCACCATAAAACCACCATTATCCACTTCATGGTATTAATGTATACGTTCCAGGGATCATTCTGTAGCCAGTCCCCTCATAACACAGACACAGACACACACACACACACACACACACACACACACCACACACACACACACACACACACACACACACACACACACACACACACACACACACACACACACACACACACACCTGCCTATTTATAAATGGCATAAAAGCAGATCATGTTATTTTCAGTGAGTGAGACAACCAAGCATAAAATAGCCTAATTTGTTCTACTGGATCTGTTATTCACTAGTCACTCCATAATATTTTACAATATTTTACCATCTTTATTGGTTGACAAAATTGCCTGTATATTTAGGCATAGATTTAGTCATCATACTATCCCAGTCGCTTAGGTTTTATGAAAAGGTTAACTTGCATGCGTGCGCACACATGCAAGCGTGTGTACACATACACACCCACATGCATGCGCACCATGGATGTACACACACACACACAACACACACACACCACACACACACACACACACACCACACACACACACACACACACCACACACACACACACACACACACACACACACACACACACACTGCATTATCCGGAGCTGCTGGCCTGTGGCAACACCCTCCGGTCTGTCCTTGTAGCTATGTACACAATACTTGGTGTATATATTGCAACTGTGTACATACAGCCAGTAATCCACCGGTGGGAGTCAGCACAAGGCCTAGGCTGTGTGCATATTACAACTTTGCATCTCTCAGGCTGCACTCTTTCTGAAGAAAGGAATAATGGAAAATAAAAGGTGATGAAATAGAGAGTAACCCGGCAAGATTTATGGAGGCTGCGAGAGAAAGGCTTCCTCTGTATCTGTATGGATATTAGTGTTGATATTCCTTAACGGCTTAAACAGAGATGCTTTGGTCTGTTACGACAGCAACAGAAGGCACATGGCAGCTACAGGACATGCGTCCAAATCAGTTCATATAACGATCTGAACGTTGTAATAAGGACACGCCGGCGGTTCCCATGCTGGCATCTCAGAAAGGAGAGACATGTTCTGATTTCGTGTTAGAACGAATATTACAGAGAAAAAATGTTGCTGTGTGTTCACCGCCTTGACTAGCTCTGGTCCATGGCGTTAGGAGGATAGACATGTCCTCACACAGCCTTTCATGTGGCGCTGCCTGATGCCTGCTGTAGGAAATAAAAATCACACTCGTGTGAAGTGGAATGGTGCGACTGCTTTTTGAGAGGGGGACGCAACCGTCTATAAAGACAACAACGCCAGAGCGCTCTGCATTGTGAAATTGTATTAAGTGATTCCACTTAATTCAAATAATGCTATTTATTCTTGCTTTTTTGGTCATAAAACCCTAGTTTCAGTTTGGGTTTTGGGAGAAAAGCCTTTCATCCAATCAGGATGAGAAGGGCCTTCCTCCTATCAAGATCGAGTGGGTGTGGGCCTTGGTGTATGTACTGTTGGCTGTGTATGTACTATTTAGCCACCTTCATCATCTGGTCAGAAATAACCAATATAAGCTTGCAGATCAGCTATTTTCAGCAACACCCTTTCATGTAATATCGTGATGATAATAAAGTTACATTATAGTAGTTATAAAAAGCTACACACCTTGGCAAGACTCATCATTAAATGCATAAAGTAATTTTGGTGAAACATTTGCAATAAAATGCCCTGCGCAGTCCACCTTGAGAGAAGAGGGTAGTTCACACCATAGTGAGATGTGTGTGTGTGTGTGTGTGTGTGTGTGTTGTGTGTTGTGTGTGTGTGTGTGTGTGTGTGTGTGTGTGTGTGTGTGTGTGTGTGATGTGGTGTGAATGAATGAATGAATGTGGATAGATGGATGGATGGATGGAAGGGTTTTCTTTTAGTCTCTCAAGTGATGTTATGTTCGATGGAAATAAACTCCCAGACAAGGCATGCAACACTACAGTAATTCCACAAAGTGAGAAATATAGTAGACTTAGTGAATGTGAGAGCAATGGGTCAGACATGGACCACACCCCGTTCTCCTAATCGATCTTAGATGTTAAGGTTAATTACCCTATTGGCCTGAATATAAGACTATGTTTTTTTTCCCAATGGAAATATCTCAAAAATGGAGTCGTCTTATATTCACGGGCTATACTATTTGACATTCAATATTCTTTTTTTCTGTAAATGGGTCTTGAAAAATGAGGGTCGTCTTATAAATGAGTCGTCTTATATTCGGGACAATACGGGTACATTTGATATACACTCTTTACATATACACTCTTTACATGGTTATCCATATACACATTATCCCATATGCATGTCACAATGGTGACATGAATATAACACACCTTTTCACCTACTTTTTCATGGAAATTTCAAAAGAATATGATTGCTCATTTCAAATGGTCACTAATCACACAATATTTGGATATTTCTATGTCTGGAAATGTGGGATTAAATGGGTTCATCATTTGCCTGCTTGCTTGATAACTCTCGATTAAAGTCTTTTCCTAGCACACCCACAACATCTGATATCATTGTTACAATTGACAGTGAAGTATCTTCATCCATCCATCCAAAGTGCCTGTATTTTCATTATAATAGTGCTTTGAAATTATATATTAGTTATTGCTATGTATAGGATATTAGTAACATTTTGTTATATTCTTAAAATCCTTCAAAGATTTAAAGATGACTTTTTATCCACATTGGGACGCTTCCCGATGTTTCCCCATAGAAGATCTAATCTATTTGAGCTCACCCGTATCATGGAACCCTCTGAGGATAACACTACTTTGACTATAAAAGCAGCACAAAAATGAATACATTGCTTCATATTGTTTTGTTTATCATCCCAACTAGTCCTCCACCGTGGTTCTTAAAATTGAGTTTATTGGTGGTTGCAGAAATGCTTGTGCATTACACATAGGAGAAGGGCACATAGCAGCAGGCCTAAAGCACTGAACATCAAAAAAAATATAGAAAAAATGTTGCACACTCGTAGCCACAATGCTGATCATTTATTGAAATCAACGTTTGGACCTGTGAGGGTCTTCTTCAGGGAAGAACGTTCAAGACTAGGCCAGATCACAGTCCGTATCGGGGTGATCTTTACGTCATTCCGAGGACGTCTTCAACAATTTAAATGATAACACTTATTTTGGGCCACCCAGAAGAAAGCAAAATCCAAGTTTGAGAGCTCCTGTACAGCTCCATCTGAGACATACCAGATCTATTTCTCAGGAGAAAAAATGGGAAACAAAACATAGCTTTGAGATACAACAATTGAACAATATTTAAGACATTTTTGAGGGCTCCTGTATAGCTTATCAGAGAATCCATCTGAGCCATACCAAGTCTATTTCTCGGGAGAAAACAATGATAAAAAGGAGCCATAAGCTTATATCTCCTTTTTGCCTCACATCAATCCCATCTATGGCTTAAATATTGCTCAATTGTTGTATCTCAAAGCACTGTTTCTCATTGTTTTCTCCTGAGAT